>CM040436.1:70363348-71045801 GCA_022702705.1 Papilionanthe hookeriana x Papilionanthe teres | reverse complement strand
TAGATTCAGAAAACAATGCCTGCCTCTAAAATTCACAAAAAAAGGGCTCTCCTTGCCTCCTATTTCACTGAGTTAGAAGGGAAGGAATCACAGATCTCTCTCCTTGGTGTTCCTTCTTTCGAACTCAATGAAATCATAGCAAGGACATTTTGCACAGGAAAGAAGTTGAGCAAAGTTTTGTCAAAGGCAAGTGATCTTCTTCTTTTTTTTTCCTTCTGAGATTTTTTCTTCTTCTGTACTCTCTCAGGTAGAGAGAGAGAGAGAGAGAGAGTGAAGGAGAGGATAAGGGATAGTGAAACAAATTATTCTTGTAAGTTGAAGTGATCAATAAGTGTAAATTCCTAACGTAGTAAAATCCTCTACAACTCCATGGATGTAGGCAAATTTGCCAAACCACATATATCTGTGTGTGCTATTCTGGTTTGAATTTTCTCATTCTATTTTTTGCTTCTTCTTCGATCGTTATATATTTTATAAATATACCACAAAAACTGATATCAGAGCCAAGAGCTGCAGATGAAGTGAAGGTTTTAGGGATTGCGAAATTTGATGGCACATATTTTGGTTATTGAAGGATCAGATAGAGGACTAACTCTATGGGAAGAAACCTCATCTTTCGTCATTGGGGAAAATAGAAGAAAGGATGGATGAGGCTGAATGGAATTTGTTGTATCGACAAGTTCTGGGGGTTATTTGATTGACCCTATCATGGTCCGTTGCACACAACGTCTTCAATGAAGGGACTACTACAGATCTTATGGCAGTACTTTTAGGTTAGTATGAAAAGCCATATGCAAATAACAAGGTATATCTGATGAAGAAGTTATTCAATTTGAAGATGGCAGAAGGTATGTCTGTTGTACAACACCTGAATGATTTTAATACTATCACAAATCAATTATCGTCTGTGGAAATTGAATTTGATGATGAGATACATGCACTGATCTTATTGGCTTCATTGCCAAATAGCTGGGAAGCTATGAGGATGTCCGTTAGCAACCCTACAGGTAAATCTAAACTGAAATATGATGATATTTATGATTTACTTTTTGCTAAGGAGGTTTGCAGAAAAGATTCTGGCGAGATCACAGGTTCGAGTTCAACACTAAATGTTGATACCAGAGGGAGATCACATGACAGAAACTCAAACAGAGGAATATAAAAATCAAAGCACAGGGCAGGAGCAAGTCAAGGTCTGGTAAACAAGTAACTTGTTAGACATGTGCCAAAATTGACCATAAAAAGAGGACTGTAAAAATCCCAAGAAGGGAAGAGAATGACAGTGCAAATGTGGTAACTGAAGAAGCACATGATGCACTTCTGTTGGCAGTTCACAGTTCTGTTGATGAGTGGATATTGGATTTAGGGGTTTCTTTTCATACAACTTTCCATTGAGAATTGATGCAGAATTATGTTTCAGGTGACTTTGGGAAAGTATATCATGCAGATGGAGAAGCCTTAAATGTGTTCAGAAATGGGAGACATTGACATCGCACTTCCTAACAAGAACAATTTGACTCTGCAAAAAGTCAGACACATTCATGAACTGAAGAAGAGCCTTATTTATGTTGGGCAACTTAATGAGTGTGAACAGTCAGTTGTGTTCTTAGGTAGCACATGGAAGGTTACAAAAGGAGCACTAGAAGTGGCTCGGGGTCAGAAAACATGTACGATATATATGACTAGTGGTTTAATTAACAGTGTTGATACTACTGTTGTAGAGAGCACAGTAGAATTGTGACATTGCAGACTTGGCCACATGAGCCAAAGAGGTATGAAAGAACTTCAGTCCAGTGGTAAGCTAGCAGAACTGAAGTAAGTTAATCTTGACATGTGTAAGAGTTTCATTATAGGGAAACAAAGGAAGGTTAGTTTCTTCAAAAGCGACAGAAAGCAAATGGTAGGAAAGCTAGATTTAGTACAGACAACTGTGTGAGGACATTCTCCAATGAAATTTCTTGGAGGCTCTCATTACTACTTCGCATTCATTAATGATCACAATAGAAAGGTATGGGTTTATTTCTTGAAGCATAAATCCAAAGTATTTAATGTTTTTTGGACTTGGAAGTCCATGTTTGAGACAGAGACATGCTTAAAGCTGAAATGTCTGAGGTCTGATAAAGTTTGTGAGTACAATGATGGTGGGTTCAAGGAGTATTGTGCAGCTTAAGGCATCAGAATGGAGAAGAACATTCCAGGAACACTACATCAAAATGGTGTTGTGGAGCACATGAACATGACCATCAATGAGTAGGCCAAAAGCATGAGATTGCATGTCGAACTACCACCTAATTTACCTACTTTTTTGGGTAGAAGCAGTCAACACTGCAGTTTATTTGATCGATAGGGGCCATCTATTCCATTAAATTGTGAATTTCCTGAGGAGGTTTGGAGTTGGAAAGAGGTAAATTTTTCTCACCTTAAGACTTTTGTATGCCTTTCTTATGTTCTTATTAATCCATATGCTCATACTAAACTTTAGGCTAAGTCAAAGAAGTTTTATTTCATTGGATATGGAGATGATGCATTTGGGTATCGTTTCTAGGATGATCAGGATCGAAAGATCATAAGGAGCAGGAACACGATTTTCAATGAAAATGTCATGTACATGGACAAGTCCAGTACAGTTTCTGAAACACTGTAGAAACTGAGTTGGTCAAGTTTGATGATTTACCAGAGGTCATAGTGCACGGTAGAGATGCAGGTGATGAGTAGAGTGGGTCCGGGGCACCCAATCCTATTGTTTTGTAGTTAGTTTTAGAGCCTTCTGCCCTTACAGTTGATGTTCGCAGATCAGAAAGGCCTAGGCGTTCTCCATAGTGTTATTCTCCTACTTTGAACTATATTATTCTAACAGATGGTGGAGAACCTCAGAGTTATGAAGAAACCTTGCAAGATGAAAATTCAAGCAAGTGGGAGCTGGCCATGAAGGAGGAGATGGATTCTCTGTTAGAAAATCTGACATGCGAGTTGACAGATCTTCCAGCAGGGAAGAAAACATTACATAAAAAGTGGGTGTACCAGGTGAAGACTGAGCATGATGGCAGTAAGAGGAACAATGCTAGACTTGTTGTAAAAGGCTTTCAACAGAAGCATGGTATTGATTATTCCGTGATTTTTCTCTTCTATGGTGAAGCTTACAACCATCAAAATGGTATTGTTCTTTGGTGGCTTTTGAAGATCTCTTTCTTGAGCAGTTAGATGTGAAGACAACTTTTCTTCATGGAGAACTTGAAGAAGACATCAACATGCACTGAACTGAAGGGTTCGTGGTACAGAGAAAGGAAGACTCAGTATGTAGATTGAAGAAGAGCTTGTATGGTCTGAAGCAAGTTCCTAGACAGTAGTATAAGAAATTTAATAAATTCATGCTCAATGCAGGGTATAGTAGATGTCAGGCAGATCACTGTTACTATGTGAGGTATTTTAAAAATTCCTTTAACATCCTACTGATGTATGTGGATGATATGCTTATTGCAGAGGCTAGTATTGATGAGATCAATAATTTGAAGGAGCAGATGTCAAAGCACTTTGCAATGAAAGATTTATAAGCTGCAAATCAAATTCTTGGCATGAGAATTGTCAAAGATAGAGTCAAAGGCACGTTGAGACTCTCTCAGAATGAGTATGTGAAAAAGGTACTTAGCAGGTTCAACATGGATAAGACCAAACCAGTTAGGACACCATTGAGCGATCACTTCAGACTCAGTAAGAATCAGTCACCCAAGTCAGAGGAGGAACGAGACCACATGAGTAAGGTTCCTTATTCTTCAGCTATTAGTTCACTTATGTATGATATGGTTTGCACCATACCAGATATTGCCCATGCAGTGAGAGTTGTTAGTAGATACATGAGTAATCCTCGAAAGGAACATTAGGAAGCAGTGAAGTGGATCTTGAGTACCTAAGAGGCTCTTCAAAAACTTGCTTGTGTTTTTTAGGAAAGAGTTCAAAGATACGAGGCTATGTTGATGCTGATCTAGCTAGAGAAATTGATACCAGAATGAGTACTACGGGCTATATTTATACTTTTAGTGGTACTGTAGTATCATTGAGCTCTAATCTGCAGAAGACAGTTTCATTGTCTACTACAGAAGCATAGTATACAATAATGTCAGAGGCTACAAAGGAGATGATATGGCTACAGGGCTTCTCGAAAGAATTGGGCAAGAAGAATCAGAAGGGCATTCTGTATAGTGATAGACAAAGCGCCATATTCCTTGCCAGGAATCTAACATTTCATTCCAGAACCAAGTAAATTCAGATCAAGTATCACTTCATACAGCTATTGTTGGATGACAGACAGTTATATCTTGAGAAAATTTGTGGATGTGAGAACCGTGATGATATGTTGAGAAAATGTGTTACTCTTGAGAAACTAAAGCTTTGTGCAGCTTCAGTTGGCCTTCTAATGTGAAGATAGGGGCTTTGAGTTACAGAGGTGGAGGATAATACATTTGAAGGAAAGAGTGACGCCGCCAGTGAAGGACATCAGTTTGAGGATGAAAAAGAATGATGCTGCAAATGCACCCGTCTTCAAGTGGGAGATTTAGTGTGAAGCCCGTTACACACAAATAAAAAAAAGGTAAAACTGCTACCCCCGCCTATACCTACTTCTGCTTTGCCAATCGAAGCTTTGCTTCAATTCCT
This sequence comes from Papilionanthe hookeriana x Papilionanthe teres, assembly GCA_022702705.1. Lineage (NCBI taxonomy): Eukaryota > Viridiplantae > Streptophyta > Magnoliopsida > Asparagales > Orchidaceae > Papilionanthe > Papilionanthe hookeriana x Papilionanthe teres. Next base: position 71,041,151 of record CM040436.1, on the reverse strand, counting down.
GTCTTCTGTGTTTCGCGAACCTCCACCCCCTGTCTCTATGTCTACGAACCAGTAAGATCACAAAATGCTCTTGCCTCCATTTTTGTGAAACAAAGCATCCGCTATCGCCTCTTAGTTTCGTGAAACAGTGCCCGCCTCTAAAATTCACAAAAAAGAGCTCTCCTTGCCTTCTGTTTCGCTGAGTGAGAAGGGAAGGAATAACAGATCTCTCTCCTTGGTGTTTCTCTTGTTCAAACTCCAAGGAAATTACAGCAAGGTCCTTTTGTACAGGAAAGAAGTAGAGAAAAAGTTGCGTCAAGGGCAAGTGGTCTTCTCCTTATTTTTCTTCTGAGTTTTTTTTTCTTATGTACTGTCTCGGGTAGAGAGAGAGAGTGAAGGAGAGGAGAAGGGATAGTGAAAGAAATTATTCTTGTAAGTTGAACTGATCAATGGGTGTAAATTCCTCAAGTACTGATGTGCCACGACCTTTACTTATGTAAGAATTTATGCATTTATATTTAAATATTTATATTAATTATTGTAAAAGTCACAATTTCAAATGCAAATATACGTATCATTTCAAGTAATACAGGGCTCTAATAAAGTTCTGGTTATCGATCCCAGTGGGAAGATTTTGAGAAAATTAAGAAATATTTTAGATTTTTCAAATTAAAAGTAATTATTATTTTTATTTCTTTTCAAAATTCAGATTTTAAATTTAATAAAAATTTTACTAAATGTAAGTAAGCAGTAATTAAATAAAGATTAATGCAGGTATAATTAAATAAACTTTCTCCTTTTCAACTAATCCAAGATTTTTAGAATAATTATCATTTATGGAGAATTTAGATTATGTTATTGTGCCAAATAGAAGCATTCCTATTTTTTACCTTCGCTCGATAGTATAAAGAACATTGGCTAATCTATAGATCGGTTCAGGATGTTTTATTAATATAATGGGTTAATCTAGGGACACACTATTAGATGTCTAAGGGTGGCTATGGTCGGCCCTACAAGTGGCCCGTTCCCTTTCTATAGACCAAATTATTAGAATTTAGTCTGTCACTTTAAAAACTAATTAATTCTACGCCTAATAAATAATATCTTCCTATTTATTTGCACTTCACCTTGAATAACCCGCATAAAGCTTTCGATTACCCAAGGATTCATTTGATATCTACAAGTTAAGAACTCATCTCCAGATAGGTCTCAAAATTCTTCAACAGGTTTTAACAATTTAAATGTCCAGTTTAAAAAGTAAACTAAGATCAGGTATTAATATCATCACAATTTTTATAAATATTTTAAGTTAAATTCTCCAACAAAATTCAATTATCTTATTATCTTTTTATAGGTGAAAGGAGAAAGAAAACTAACCACTCAGAACACATTGAATTCACACAACAAAACATATTTATAAAACTTTGAACAAAGTTACAAATACTTATCTGGAATGTTCCTTCAAGTCATCCGCTGACTCTTACTGACTCCAATGTAATGATGAAAGACTTCAATATCAACAACACTAATAAACTCACACTTAACACTTCAAAATAAACTCACTAAATACTAAAGAAGGTGGCTCCCTAAATCTATTTTTAAGCGTGGAGAGCTATGGGTTGATTAGGTGCCATTTTTCTCTGTAGAATGGGCTCCTATTTATAGAGCTCTGAATTTGACCAGGGGTTGCTTAAGACACCTCTTCAAAATTCGTCCAAATACAATGTATCTTCTAGAAGGTAACAGCCACGCTTAGGCGCCGGGATTTGGCGCCTAGGCGCAGAAGTCCGTGAACAGGTCTTCACACCACTTCACTTTGGATCGCACCTCTTTACTTTGGATCACACCTCTTCGTGATTGAAACTGTTTTCCCATGTCCAGATGCATTGTATCACATGTCATATATATTAGAAGTAACTTCCAGTCTTCTAGAAGGTCTGATAACCGCTTAACACCGTCAAAATAACTGACCAAAGTCGTCAAAAATATTATTGTTTCTATATCGAACTGGCGCTTAGGCGCTAGATTCTGGAGCCTAGGTGCTAGGCCTATAATTTCGATAACTTTGGTCTTTATGCTCCATTTTTGCTCCTTTTTGCTCCTTCTTCCTTCTTAAACTCTTTTTTTATCACCTACATCCAAAAACATAAAATACCTTTCATTAAAGCATAATATCCTTAAGGATTGAATCATAAATAAGGCATAAAATGGGTATTTTTTTAAGTGGATCAAGTAGTAAAAATCCTTTGCAACTTTCTGGACGTAGGTAAATTTGCCGAACCACATAAATCCGTGTGTCTTTTTTTTGGTGTGAATTTTCTTATTCTATTTTTCATTTCGACGTCGATCGCTATCTATTTTAAAAAGATACCTGACACGCCTAAAAGATATACGCTTTTTTGCTATATCATTTTACTCATCTTTGATGATATTACACTTTAAAAGAATATATTTTGTATGTTTTTTAGTTTTAGGTACAAGAAATGGTGATCAGAGCAAAAAGAAGCAAAAATGGTGCAATTTAGAGCAAAAACGAGCAAGAAATGAAATTTTGCCTTGACACCTTTCGATAAGACTTTTATGCTTAATCTTATTTACAATTCTTGCATAGTTTTGAATGAGATTACACTTTAAAGAAAGGTTGTTTTTATGTTTATTTTGTAGGGCTGTCAGTTACGAACGCAACACAACTGAAACGAGGCGAATCGGAGCTAAAATAGAGCGAAACGGTGGAGCTGCGCAGGAATCTAGCCGACGGCGGCCTCGAGCGCTCCGATGGTGAGATTTTCCTGAGAAGGCCAAAATATGACCAAAAGGCTCGCCGACAGCGCTCTCGAGCCCGCCGACGGCGAGCCTTAGCAGTTAGCCCATGTTCTAGAAGCCAGCCGACGGCGAGAACGAGCCCGCCGACGGCGAGAAGGTCGGTTCAAGTATAGATTCATCGAATATGAACGCCTTTTGAAGAGGTGCTTAAGCAACATTTGGGAATTTTTCTACCTCTTTAAAAAGGGAAGAATTTGATAGAAAAATAAGAGAGATTGGAGAGGAATTTGAGAGGAGAAAAGTGGAGCAAAACTTGGAGGAATGTTTAGGATTCTTAGATTAAGAGTAAAAATGTAGATTTCTACCCTTTTGGAGAGATTGTAGAGGAGATTTTGAGAGAATTTGTAAGGGATTTTGCTAGCATTGCATGGATCGCAGGGAAACTTTATGGGAGAGATCTTCGTCTTTCTTTCAAGCGGAAAAAGCTAAGTATTGTTCTTCATTATCTTATAATTTTGTAACATTTATTTAGTGGATTTGCTTTGGTTACATGAAGTTTCTGTTGTGTTTTCTTCGTTCTTTTTGACGTATCTCTCTTACTTTTTCTTCTTGTTTAGAAATAGCGGCATGAGAAGATTATGCCATTATTTTCATTTTACTTTTCTTTTATAATGAGTAGAAATCATGTTTAGGATTTTGTGATGCATGATAGAAGTGAATTTAATTATAAATGTGATGGTTTTTACTTGCACTTCATTTACATTGCAATAAAGGCTCATTATAGTGTTAAAATTCGTTGTAATTGCATTGACCCGAAAGGGCGGTGTAATTCTCAACAAAGTGAAACCACATTCAAATTCCATGGATGGTGAAGTTCATGGGGATTGAATGCAAATAAATAAAGAAATATAATTATCGGGCGTAGAATTGGAGATTTTAGAGTGACAGGCTAAAATCCTCAATTCGGTCCCATCGTTTGAGTGCTGAAGCAGAGATGTTAGCCCTTAGGCGAGGGGAACGTGGGAGCTCCGAAGTGAGAGTCGGTATCCTCCCAGCCTAGCCACGGATTCAGTAACCAAGCATAGGATTAGTCAATGTTCTTTATGCTTGAACCAAAGGGTAAAGAATAGGATTGCTTCTATTTGGCACATACAATATTTAATGCATCTCAATCCTATACAATATCTATTTCATTACATAAGAATAGTAGTTTTTAATATCTCAAAATTCTCCAAACCAACTCATCCAAAAAGGGTTATCCTTAGCATTATTATTTGCACTTAGTTATAGTTACTATCTTTACATTTAACACTTGCATTTAGGAGTAGTTGCTAGATAAAACACAATTTTAATCGACATTCCAAACTAAGAACTATTAGTAGTAGACTAGAATTTGACTAAAGATCTCTTCACTTCCTCGTGGGATCGATACTGGGGTTTTTAAAGAAAACTCTATATTACTTGAAGCGATACGTATACTTGCGTAGTAACCCTAGTGTGTAAAATATTTTCTAATTTTTATATCATTTAAGATTTTGCACACTAGCCGCTATTTATAAATCAGGTCAAGTTTTTGGCCATCTTTTGAAAGTTAATTTACTGCGTAATTGTGGGTTGGGTCAAGTTTTTGGCGCCGTTGCCGGGGAAGCTTCGGTAAGAACTTTAAGAGAATTTTAGTTGAAGTAATTAGGCTTAGACTTGGAAAACTGTAGTGTCATAAAAACTATTTTTGTGTGAAAAGTGTTTTTAAATGAAAAAGGTGTTGTTAAAAAAGAAAAAAAAATTGTTTGTGTGAAAAATATGGTGTTCGTTAAAATGTTTGGTTGTGTTGAATATATTTCATTTATTATTTGTTTAATTGTTAATGTATTGTTTGTTATGTTGCGTATGCGAAACAAAGGATTTGCAGGACTTGTACCTTATGATCCCGAGTTTGAAAAAAAATAAAAAAATAAAAATACAGAAAGAACTCGAAAAGCTAGAAATGGAGATGGAAAACTTTCAAGATAATAACTTAGAAAATCATCATACTTCATTGAGGGATTACATAAATCCTACGACAGATGAAATTCACTCTAGTATACAAAACCCTGTCGTTGAAGCTGACTCGTTTGAAATAAATCATGAGATTATCCAACTGGTGCAGAACAATCAGTTTGGGGGATCTCCTTTGGAGGATCCCTATTCACACTTATCAAATTTTCTAGAACTTTGTGCTACATTTCGTTATAACGGTATGTCAGACGATGCTGTTAGACTAAGGCATTTTCCTTTCTCACTAAGGGATAAGGCTAAAATGTGGTTATATTCATTAGCACCTGGCTCTATTAAAAATTGGGAGAAGTTAAGTCAGAAATTCCTAGCTAAGTATTTTCCACCTTCAATGACTACTAAACTTAGAAACGATATTATCTCATTTTGTCAATATGAAGGGGAATCAATATACAAAGCCTGGCAAAGATTTAAGAAACTCTTAAGAAAGTGTCCACACCATGCTCTGCCCCGATTGGTTAATCATTCGAACTTTTTATAATGGGTTAGTAGGATCCCTTAGGTCTATAATTGATGCTGCCGCTGGTGGATCATTAATGTCAAAATCATTTGATGAAGTGCATGAGCTAACTGAAGAAATAGCTACAAATGAATTTCAATGGCCCTCTACAAGGGTAAATCATAAAAATGTAGTTAGTATTTATGATACGGATACGATTACAATTCTTGCATCTCAGATTGCTGCAATATCAAGGAAACTGGACCAATTTGGAATGAACCAACCTCAATTTACTCCTATAAGTGAGGAAAGTTCATTAGGGCCTATAATTGATTCTAAATTATCATGTGAGACTTTAAATACCATAAACAACCCGTACTCTAACTTTTACAACCCAGATTGGGAGAACCATCATAAATTTAACTGGAATCATACTACTAATGGTGGAAACCTAAAATGGGAAAATAATCATGCAAATGATAATGGAAGTTGGAATAATCAGGGGAACACAAATTATAGACCTTCATATCCACCGGACTCTAACGATGATCAACAATTTGAGGATAAGAAAATGTCTATGGAAGAAGTGGTATTACAGATGGGAAACTTGTTGCAAAGTCAAAATGCTGCGATTAGAAACATAGAGAATCAACTGGGACAAATTCTTAGCAATAGACACTAAGGAACACTTCTAAGCAACAATGAGATCTACTCTCAAGAGAACACTAATGAACAAATAGAAGCTGTCCAATTAAAAGGTGGAAGAGAAATAGAGGATGTGGTTATAAAAGAGAAAGATGTTGTGAGAGAAACAAAGGAAACTAAAAGACCTGAAGAACATGTTTCTAAGGATCTGGAAAAATTAATATCTCCAACTAAAATCAATTTGGAAGGACCACACCCTCCATTTCCTCAAAGACTTAGACAGCATGAGTTGGATAAAAAATTTTCAAAGTTCATGATAGTACTTAAGAAGTTAACGATAAATATTCTTTTCACTGAAGCTTTGGAACATATGTCAAGTTATGCAAAGTTTATAAAGGATATATTAAACAAGAAAAGGAAATTTGGGGATTATGAGACAGTTGCACTAAGTGAGGAGTGCAGTGTCATACTTCAGAAAAATTTTCCTCGGAAACTTAAAGATCCTTGTAGCTCTACAATTCCTTGTGCAATTGGAGAAAAATTATGTGGAAAAGCTCTATGTGATTTAGGAGTGAGCATTAATGTGATGCCTCTATCTATATTTAGATGGTTAGGTTTAGTCGATATTTCTCCCACTAGTGTAACACTTTTATTAGCTGATCGATCTATCATTTATCCAAAAGGAGTTATAGAAGACGTGCTTGTGAAAGTGGATAAATTTATCTTTCCTTTGGACTTTATTATATTAGATATTGAGGAAGATAAAGAAATTCTAATTATTTTAGGGAGACCTTTCCTTATTCTTGGACAAGCTATGATAGATGTGCAAAAAGGAGAGTTGATTATGAATATTAATGATCGGGAAGTCACTTTTGATATATTAATGACTATGAAATATCCAATTGAGAGAAAAGATGATGATTGTTTCTGGATGGATGAAATTGATTATCTAAGTAAAGACCATTTCCAAGAAAGTTTTGAGAGTAAGTTAAAAGATGAGATTGAAATAGATTTTCATGATGATTCAAAAACATTACTTAAAGAAGACTGTATGTATGTTCAGGAGAGGTGTGAAAGGATGGACGCTACCAAATATAGTAAACTTTTAATTCCATATGTTGAAAAATCTCATGAACTTAAGATGGATGAACCCCATACAATTTTAAAGCCTATCTATTTAAAGAATTCATCTACACAACCAGTCTTTATATTTTTAGATGCAACTCGATCACAAGAAAAACCTGAATTAAATTATGAACAAGATAAAATTGTTGAACTAGGACTTGGAAGAGAATTTGAGGATAAATTTCAAAAGAACTTTGAGTTGAGAAAAGATGATAAGGATATTGGAAGACCATTGGAAGAAATTTGTAAGGAATTAGAAAACCCTATTTCCTCAACAAAGATAGATCCTCCACCATTTAATAATTATAAAGGGATAGAATTGGAAGATAAATTCAAACAGAAGAGTGACATAGAAGATATTGATCCAGAGTCTGAATTATCTAAAGAGAATCTGATTTAAAAATTGAGAGATATTGAAGTATCTTATAAAGATCCATTTCTTTTAAATTTCAAGGATGATATTAATATGCAGATTGAAAAAATCAATAGAAGAATATTGATTCTAGAAAGAAATATGAGGAATTATGATATAAATCCATCTGAAAAGGAAGAGCTGAATGAAAAATTAAAATTTGAGGATTTTATAGGAATCCCTGGATTTGAAAATGAATGGGTAATTGATCGAGGATTACTTAATTGGAATTTTGATCCAGGTGGAATCATTTGTCGGGCTAACGACGTTAAACCAAGCACTTTGTGGGTGGCAACCCATAGTTATTAGTGTGCTTTGATTTAGTGTGCTTGAGAGTCATGATTGTTAGTGTTGTATGGTGTTTGCATTAGAGTGGATTGAATTGATGTTTATGCGTCATTATGGATTGATCCGTTTGATTGATGATTGGTAGATGTTTGGATTTTTAGTAGTTTGATCTGATCTTTGTCTGTGTCATAAGGGAGGTGATTCCTTAACTTTTTATTATGGCTAGAATTGATCTCTTGTAAAGTTGGATTGACGAGTCCACTATAACTTGGGTCTCACCCAGACTTGAATTTTACAATAGAAATCATGAATTCGAACATTGATAGTTTCATCTTAATTTGTTACTTCCTTTCTACAACTTTATTTTCATTAGGTAGAAGTCGCGAACCTATTTGATGAATACCATGTGGTTGATCTTACACTATTTTTTATAACATTTAGAAGTGCTTAGTTAAAAAGATTAGGTGATGCCTGAGATTGGTGTCCGGAAACCAATTTATCAGGAATAATCTTATCTTTGGGATTATAATCTTTAAAATCATTTTAAAGAACCTAATTTACTAGTGTAGTGATTCCGTTAGAAATTGGAAGTAAATCAATGTGATGTGATGAGTTAAAGGATGACTTAACCTCATTTATCATATGTGTGTTTATGTTTGTTTTACAACTTTATTTAGGTCTTGAAGAACATTTTTATATTCCCATGCTGATACATGCTACGCTAGTTAGACTTTGGTTTAGTTAATTTCATTCTGGCATGATTAGTTTAGATTTACTTTCTGTCGCATATTGTTACGTCCTAATGAATACTTGCAAATGATTTTGATAGACATTTGTGGTAAATAAAATTTCTAAATTGTTTTCTTCCTGCTTATATTTTCTGTACTGAATGTTATATATGTTAAAAATTAAGTTTGGGGGTAGGAAGAAAAGTAAAATTTTAATGTGAAAATACTTCCTTTTAGTGTAATTTTATTATAAGCATGTTTTAGGCTAGATTTACTTTTTCCTACAGTCATTTTATCCTGATTATGCATGATATGAATTTGATAGGATGTTGTAGTAGTAAGTATATTCAACCTTTACTTTTTCTTCCTACTACATTTTATGGAATTAGTTGCAAAATATTTTAAAATTTAAGTTTGGGGGGAAGAAAAATATTAACTCTTAATTGTTCTCAATTATTATATTTTAAAAAATTATTAGCATAACTTCTGGCAATTGAACCTCGCTTGAGATAACTAAAACTTTTTATTTCAGTTGAATATTATGGAAGTATTGGATGAAAGTTTTTAGTAATAAAGGATAATTTTATAAGGGTAAGATATTTTGTATGAAAGAATTTGATTATAGTTAACTATTTAAAGTAAAGAAAACTGTATTTTTGAAATGTTAAGAGACTTAAAGTATTGTGTGTTAAGAAGAGATTGTGACTTTATGATGAATAATAAAGCTCATACCTAATTATAAAGTAAGGATGTGTTTCAAGTTTGAGCTTTAGAAAGAGGAGAGTGAAGTTCAAAATCATTACAGGCTCTCTAGATATAGTAATTCTCATTTAAAAAGAGAGAGAGAAAAAGAAAAGAGAGTGAAAAAAAGGGGATTGAAAATGATCCCAGAAAAAAAAAAGAAAAAAAAAAGAAAGAACGAAAAATATTTATGAGGAGAAGCTTGAGGAGATGCCTAATCAAAAATTGATTTCACTTGAGTCACCCTAAAGGGAGAACTTGATTTCATTTCTGAATTTATATTTAAAGTATTGGCCTACATTCTGATGAAGTTTGCATGAACTCCTTTTTCACATAATCTTTCAAGGCACTCTTAATGTAACAAATTATGGTTTATCTTGAAATAAATAGAAGACTAGAACCCTTAGACTTGATTGATGAATATTCTTATACTTGTAGTGTTAACCCGAGTTACTGAATTTCTTTCTAAAAGTCTAACCAATATATTCTTTTGAGTGAAAAAGTTTAGTGTCTTACAGGTGAAAAGTACATTGCCCTGAGTTATATTTTTAGGTAGTAAAAGTGTTACTTGAGGACAAGTAACAATTAAGTTTGGGGGATTTTGACATGCTTAAAATATATACACTTTTTGCTATATCATTTTACTCATTTTTGATGATATTACACTTTAAAGGAAGATATTTTGTATGTTTTTTAGTTTTAGGTACAAGAAATGATGATTGGAGCAAAATGAAACAAAAACGGTGCAATTTGGAGCAAAAACGAGCAAGAAATGAAATTCTGCCTTGACACCTTTCGATAAGTCTTTTGATGCTTAATCTCTTTTACAATTCTTGCATATTTTTGAATAAAATTACACTTTAGAAAAATGTTTTTTTATGTTTATTTTGTAGGGCTATCAGTTACGAACGCAACGCAATTGAAACGGGGCAAATCGGAGCTAAAACAGAGCGAAACAGAGCGAAACGGTGGAGCTGCGCAGGAATCTCGCCGACGACGACCTCGAGCCCGCCGACGGCGAGATTTTTCCGAGAAGGCCAAAATATGACCGAAAGGCTCGCCGACAGCCCCCTTGAGCCCGCCGACGGCGAGCCTTAGCAGTTAGCTCATGTTCTAGAAGCCCGCCGACGGCGAGAACGAGCCCGCCGACGGCGAGAACGAGCCCGCCGACGGCGAGAAGGTCGGTTCAAGAACATATTCATCGAATCTGGATGCCTTTTGAAGAAGTGCTTAAGCAACCTTTGAGAATTTTTCTACCTCTTTAAAAAGGGACGAATTTGAGAGAAAAATAAGAGAGATTGGAGAGGAATTTGAGAGGAGAAAAGTGGAGAAAAACTTGGAGGAATGTTTAGGATTCTTAGATTAAGAGTAGAAATGTAGATTTCTACTCTTTTGGAGAGATTGGAGAGCAGATTTTGAGAGAATTTGTAAGGGATTTCACTAGCATTGCATGGATTGCCGGGAAACTTTATGGGAGAGATCTTCGTCTTTCTTTCAAGCGGAAATAGCTAAGTATTGTTCTTCATTATCTTATAATTTTGTAAACATTTATTTAGTGGATTTGCTTTGGTTACATGAAGTTTCTGTTGTGTTTTCTTCGTGCTTTGTGACGTATCTCTCTTACTTTTTCTTCTTCTTTGGAAATAGCGGCATGAGAAGATTATGCCATTATTTTCATTTTACTTTTCTTTTATAATGAGTAAAAATCATGTTTAGGATTTTGTGATGCATGATAGAAGTGAATTTAATTATAAATGTGATGGTTTTTACTTGCACTTCATTTACATTGCAATAAGGGTCCATTGTAGTGTTAAAATTCGTTGTAATTGCATCGACCCGAAAGGGCGGTGTATTTCTCAACAAAGTGAAACCACATTCAAATTCCATGGATGGTGAAGCTCATGGGGATTGAATGCAAATAAATAGGGAAATATAATTATCGGGCGTAGAATTGGAGATTTTAGAGTGACAGGCTAAAATCCTCAATTCGGTCTTATCGTTTGAGTTCTGAAGCGGAGATGTTAGCCCTCAGGCGAGGGGAACGTGGGAGCTCCAAAGTGAGAGTCGGTATCCTCCCAGCCTAGCCACGAATTCAGTAACTAAGCATAGGATTAGTTAATGTTCTTTATGCCTGGACCAAAGGGTAAAGAATATGATTGCTCCTATTTGGCACATACAATATTTAATGCATCTCAATCCTATACATTATCTATTTTATTACATAAGAATAATAGTTTTTAATATCTCAAAATTATCCAAACCAACTCATCCAAAAAGGGTTATCCTTAGAATTATTATTTGCACTTAGTTATAATTACTATCTTTACATTTAACACTTGCATTTATGAGTAGTTGCTAGATAAAACACAATTTTAATCGACATTCCAAACTAAGAACTATTAGTAGTAGACTAGAATTTGACTAAAGAACTCTTACTTCACTTTCTCGTGGGATCGATACTGGGGTTTTTAAAGAAAACTCTATATTACTTGAAGCGACACGTATATTTGCGTAGTACTTCTAGTGTGTAAAATATTTTCTAATTTTTATATCATTTAAGATTTTGCACACTAGCCGCTATTTATAAATCGGGTCAAGTTTTTTTGCCATCTTTTGAAAGTTAATTTACTGCGTAATTACGGGTCGGGTCAATACCATAACATCTTTAACCCTTAGCGGATACCGAATTCACAGTAGTCACGACAACAATAGGTTCCATGGGTGGTGGAGTGTTAGGACCTCACAAAATGATGCGTCCATCATCTTATGTTGATTTGATGTAGTAAAGTATCAAGCTCACACCCTGATAACTATTCCAGCGATGGAGGAAGGGAAACAAATCCAGTGCATCCACTAGCAAAGGATCATGGGTTGCCTTTTGAATAGTCAATCTCAATTCCAGTGGCAGCATCACAATAGTTTCAGGCTCCTTCCTATGCTCTTTTGCCAACATAGAAGGAATCTGGGTGGAAGTTAATGACTCCATCGACCAACCTTCCAAACAGGTCACCTCTAGCTTTTGAAGTTTCTTCACTGGGGAGCTTCCCTCCCTCACTTGACAACTCTCACTAAGGCGTTCAGAAAGTGAATTACATGACCGTTCTCCTTCTCCCGACCCAGAGAATTTTACCACAGACATAGGAGGTTTTTTAGGAAGTGTGCTCTTGGAGGAAGCCCTTGCCCACCGCATCATTACCTAATAGACATTCTTCTATGCATCTTCACCCAACTTAACTGACATCGAGAGGCCCTCGCCCACTCGTAGAAAAATAAGATAAGATATATTTATTCTTGAATCCTCCCCCACTTATGAGGGTATTTGTACATAATTCTAGGAGTGTTCAATTATTGCGCATTTAATAATCATGAATATCAACAAATTATTGAAAATTAAGATTTCATTATCCTTTTGCACAGGAAATCATAGCAAGGTCCTTTTGAACAAAAAAGAAGTAGAGTAAAGGAAAGCGGTCTTCTCCTTTTTTTTTCTTCTGAGATTTCTTCTTCTTGTGTACTCTCTCTAGTAGAGAGAGAGAGTGAAGGAGAGGAGAATAGATAGTTAAAGAAATTATTCTTGTAAGTTGAAGTGATCAACGGGTGTAAATTTCTCAAGTAGTAAAAATCTTATTCAACTCTATTGACGTAGGCAAAATTTTCAAACCACGTAAATCTGTGTGTTTACTTTTCTGAGGTTAATTTTCTCGTTCTATCTTTCACTTCTTCGTAAATCGTTATTTATTTTATAAATATACCACAACATCTAGAACACTTAGCGGATACCGACTTCGCAGTAGTTACGACAACACTAGGTTCCATGAGAGGTGGAGTGTTAGGCCCTCACAAAATGATGTGTCCAACATCTTATGTAGATCTGATGACATAAAGTATCAAGCTCACACTCAGATAACTGTTCCATCGATAGAGGAAGGGCAACAAATCTCGGTGCATCCACTAGCAGAGAATCATGGGTTGCCATTTGAATAGTAACTCTCAATTCCTCCGGCAGCATCATCGTAGTTTCAGGGTACTTCATATGCTCTTTTATCAACATAGAAGGATTCTGAGTGGAAGTTTATGACTCCATCAACCTACCCTCCAGACGGGTTACATCCAGCATTTGGCGTTTCTTCATTAGGAAGCTGCCCTCCCTCACTTGGCAACTCTCACTAGAGCAATCGGAAAGTGAATTACATGACCGTTCTTCATCTTCCGGTTCTGAGAATTTTACCACAAACAGAGGAGGTTTTTCAACAAGTGTGCTTTTGGAAGAAGCCCTCGCTCACTTCATCATTCCCTGAAAGGCATTCTTTTTTGCATTTTCACCGAACTTAACTGACTTGGAGAGGCCCTCACCCACTTGAAGAAAAATAAGATAAGATATGTTTATTCTTGAATCCTCCCCCACTTATCGGGGTATTTGCACATAATTCTAGGAGTGTTCAATTATTGCGCACAACCTATTAAAAATTAAGATTTCATTGTCCTTTTTATAAGTGTTACTATCTAGGAGGAAGAGATCATATAACTTATATATATACATAAAAAATGTGTTGCAAAGAATCTTAAAGTGATTTGACTACTGACAGAGAAGATGATGTGGCTGTCCGGGACCAACCAGGACAATTCAAAGGCCCATATTTATCAGGCCAACTCCTGACTTGACTGCACTCCTAAAGTTGGCTGCATAAACTCGCACGAACAAATCTCGCAGAAATCCTCAACCTAGTCGGGCGAACAAATGTGAAAAAAACCGTCAAAATCTAAAGTGGTCGGCTAGGTCGGTCTCCCGGTCCACCCTTCGACCATAGCCACCCGAGAAATGACCCAGGTGATCATTCCCTCAAGCAACTAGTGCATGGCCGCTTGGCCCAAAATCTGGCCAGGTGCCATCCTAGGCTCTCGGCTCCATTTAGCCATAAGTCATTTCAAGCTTTTAGCCATATAATTATGTATTGACCAAAATACTCTCACTATACCTATTTTTTTAGGGGTGCAAAATGTAATTTTTCATCCCCCATTCCTATAAATAGGAGCTCATTTCATGAATAAAAGTTTTGCTATTTCACCGTTCATTAATAAGCTGTCTTTGCACTTTTCCTCCCATTCGCACTCTATTCATTAGGCATGTCTCCGGGACAAATTTTCATTCAACAATGCTTAACCACTAATTTTGCTTTAATACATTTAATATTAAAGACATTTGTAAATTTGTCCATTTTGGTATAAACTTCTAAATAATTTCTGCACTTTTCCACAGAAAAATCTACTTTTGAAACGTTGAAAATAAACGTATCCGTGACAGGACAAGTTATTTTAAGTTATCGCTCTCAGCTATAATATATGTTTAGGGAGCACTGATACGTCCAGCTTTCATTTATTATTTTTTTCTATACTATCTCGCCTAAATCTTATCCTGTTAATTAATATATGATATAAAGACAGGATAAACGACAAATAGGTCTACACATCCACATTTATCATGCTGTTTTTCTATTCATTATCCTGACGTTTGGCCAAAACGAATTAACTAATTTCTGTAATAGTATAAGATAGATAATTAGGTTAAGATGACTTTTTTTCCTTGCTTGAAATTAATGAACAGTACATACACACGCAATGTAGATACATTCGCCTCTTGTCCAATGTGGTATAAATTCGTCATCATCTCCAACCAGTTGGTAAATATGACGGAATGAACTGAACATTGTGATCTTAGAACTGATTCAGGTACACATATTTGCATTATTCTTATTTATAGGGCTTTTTAGAAATTAAAAAGGTCTTGGGAAGATTTGTTAAGCATTGGGAAGATTTATATGCGTTATTACGATAAGTTGAGCTTTGAATTTGATGTATATGATAAACGGTAAGCATTGAGCGTGGAGGTTTTGCTATTCTCATTTTAACTTTCAACTTGTTAGCTTCAATTGTTGATTATCTTCTCATAGGGGAATGTTTGGTAGCACCTTTTATTAAGATTTATCAACGGATTTATGAATTTTAGCGAAGGAATTTCACGGATGATGTATTTTCAGATTTAGTTTCTCAAATTTTATCTTTGATTTGAGTTGAATCCTAATTTGTTAAATCCAAGGATTTGGTGGTTTTAATTGTTTTAAATTTACAGATTTAACAAATCCAACTAATCCTAATTGCTATTCGCATCCGAACACTTCCTTAGATTTCAAATTTTGATGAATTTTGTATTGGTTTCATTTATATTCTATTTGTATTCATCTGAAAGCAAATCTAATTATTTTGAAGCCAATCTTTGTTAATTTTCAGTTAGAATATCTGAATTTAACTTTTTTTTTCCTACTTTTTTCAACAGTATAAATTCAAACATGAACATAGGTAATATGAATAGTTCATTGATTAATTGATCATAAGACATGTTTTGGTAGAAGGCAATATCAGATAAGAAATAACAAAATGAAAAAGTGATATGTAAATGGTAAATGAACTGAACTGAAATTAGCTTTCACCAATATGTTTTATTTTGAAGGAACCGCGCAGAAAAAAAATTATTTCATTTCTATTTGGCTACTAAAAATAATAAGTTATTTATCCATATTTCTTTTATAAATTCATTTTCCTTATAATTGTATTAGTAAATATAAACATCTAATATAATATAATGAAATTAAATATATATATAATTACATTCTCATAAATTTATTTAATCCAATAAAACTGATCCTCTTCGATTTATAATTCATATGAAGCTCATGTTCATAAAGCGGCATGTTACTTGGAAGTTCAGACGTTGTTATTAAAAACTGAATCGTTAAATAACTCTAGAGGATCACCGTATCGCCTCGTGCGCCCCTAGTTCCACATGCATGCGGCCAATTCTTACGGCTATCTTTGTCAAAGTGCTGAGTAAGTGTGAACACATGGAAAATTTAATAATTGTAAGTTGAAAAACGAAAGTGCTAATTTTACTATTATTTAATGCTTATCCCGAATTATAATATATATATATATATATATATATATATATATATATATATATATATATATATATATATGGATGTGGAGCTATAAATTTATGGTACAGACCATTGAAAGTTTGATTCCAGTTTTTTTCTACTTTGTATTAGCTTTAAAGAAATGTTTAAATTCACATGCCAAATATCATCATTGTCATGCTTATTCCTATTATTTAGGATTGACTAAAAGATTTCATTTTTCATTTTGTACAATCTAAATTTGTCCCCCGCCTAAGAAATAGAGCACCTCAAATTCAGAGAGCGGGAGAGGAGAACGACATAATATTAAACAACTCATCTTTCGGACCGGACGACTACGGGGCTGATTGATCGTGTGGCTTGGAAGTTGTTTTTCAAAAATCTAATTTGTTGAGAGCTTCCGCCAGCCATTCTGAAGTTGGGAGACAGATTCTCTTTTCTCGATCTGATGCGAGTTGGGAGGCGACGGATCTACCTACATGAGCTCGACTCACCAGGTTCCTCAAGGGTGATTCTTCTTTGTCCATGAGGGGTGACTTGCCTTCGTAATAAGGAAAGCTGACTGGTTGAACATACGGTCTTAGGCCTTCCATGGCAGGCCTTGTGAGCCCGCTCCTCCTTCGTTTTTCACGAGAAGGCATCGCGATTCGTGTTGGTACCTTATAGATGCACATATTAAGTTCATCAATTTTCTTGCTCCTTGATAGTGATAACTACAACAAAGGCGATGAAAATTTTTTCAGAATAAGATTACTTTTGTACATACATTCATTTGTTGACATCATAAATAAACTATATGGGCTTCTTTGTTCTAGATTATCATATTTAAGGCAACTTCAACAATGCAACTTTGTTCTTCTGCTGGATCTCCATTTGTTATTCTGGACTTAGTTATGGAGAAGGGATCTAACCGAGGAAAAAATCTGCTGAGAAAACCAAAAAGATGACGACTACGAGTAGCGAGATCGCGTCGTCCCGATGACGAGCCATCAAGAAAGAAGCCGGCCAAGAGGTCAAAGCGAGGTTGAATGTGTGGGGGGCGGGGGGGGGGGTGTGCGGTGGACTTGGCTTGTGGTGCTCCTGAGGAAACTTTACTCAAGCTCGGTGAGGAGAATGTGGTTTATCAGTCCGTCAATGGGGGGATTTTAGTGAAACTCCCCTTTGGCCGAAAACTGCGAGCGTTCCCTCCTTATCGGGTGCTCATCAAGCTAGTGGTGTGTCCTTCCCTCCAGTGAGATAGGATCGGAAAATGGCTTCCCATCTTGTGATAAGGCGAAGTTCCATGGTCTCAAGTGAATCAGATGTTGGGTTTCGTTATCTTTTCCTCTTGTTTCACCTTTCTTGACCTAGATGCCCTTTTTTTTACTTTTTTTTGTAGTCGGGACTGTCGGTCCGATCTTACAGGCAATTCTGATTCTCAGTGGGATGATCTTCAGCGAAGAGGACAAGGTTAGCCGCCCTATTGGGCCTAACGAGGTCTGCAGTGAGATCCTTGAGCCCCGTTGGCCATCTCACAAAACTCTAAGATGTTGTCTGACATAAGTAGAGGTGATCTTGACCTGACAAGATTGGGACTTATAAGTTGACTAGCATAAATGTAGGAAGAAGCAGTGGCTCTCTGATGTGAGACCTTCAGAATTTGAGGGGACGTATTCCCTTTGAGGGTTAGTTCGAAAGCTTATCGGGTGAATCAATTTAAGCTCAGTGGTCGGATCTTATTTATGAGGCTACCTAGGAAAAGTGTAGTTCTTGTCGATGTGGCTGAGGACTAGTCAGTGAAATATTTTCTGTCAGATTGAATCATCTTGTAATCATATTCTTTGGTATAAATAAAATGTTGCTTTTAGCAAATCGAGATATCATTGATCGACAAGCCATTCTTCTTCGATCTCCGTGCGAGGCGTTTTGCCTTCCAATAGATCCCTATAAATGGAGCGTTGAGCATGTTTTCTATTTTTTCTTCCTTTTTTTCTGTTATTTGATTCTCTTACATTCTCATCCTTTTTGTATGTATTACAAAGTTTAAACCCCTCCTTTTTGTTTTATTTCCATCCTTTTTCTATGTATATCAAATAGTTGGCCCTTATAAGTGTATTGGTTTTGTAATTATGGGAATCATACATTTCCTTTGTGAAGTGGTGGCTTGGTAGTCTTTTGTGCTATTTCAATCATGTTCTTGTGTCTTTCAGTTTTGCTTTTGAACAGTAATTCATTTGATGAGTGGTTGTTATTATACAGAGGTTTGTAGTCCTTCAAGGTTGTCACAACTCAACTCAAGCTTAACAGAGTAATGTTGGTGCCACGACCAGCTTTCTTCTCTTAATGGTCGTACGGGCAATCTTGGCACCATTGTTGGCAATCTACATTTAATGCTAATCCAGGTGATCTTGGCATCACAATTAGCTTTCTTCTCCTAATGCTCAGTCGGGCAATCTTGGCATCGTGGGTGGCATCTGTTTTTTAATTCTCATGTAGGGCGATCATGGCATCGTTGTTGGCTTTCTTCTCTTAATGCTCAGCTAGATGATCTTATTGGTACGGCTAACAGTCTTATTTCAATGCTCAGTTGGGAGATCTTGGCATCATGGCTGGTTTTCTTCTGTTAATGCTCACCAAGACACTCTTGGCATCGTGGCTAGCATTATTTTTTCAATGCTTAGTTGGGCAATTTTGGCACCACAACTGGCTTTCTTCTCTTGTTGCTTAGCCGAATGATCTTGGCACCATAACTCGTTATCATCTTTCAATGCTTCAGCATGGCGATCTTGGTGCCATGGCTATCATTCTTCTTTTATTCATATTTCTGACTTGGGTCTCCTTTGTCCCTCAGTTCCCTAAGTATTTTTCTATCTTGAAATTTTTGGATCTTCTATTAGTGTGGTACGCTCTTGTTTTGCACTACTTGAAAAGCTTGACATTAACATAGAGAGAGTAAATTTAGTTACAAATTTTGTATGTAAAGATCACAAAGGTTAGGGAGGAGGAATGGAAATGAAACAGAAGTCAATCTTTAGGGAATTATCCTGTGAAATGGATGACGTTTGTTCGGGTGGGCCTAGATGGGGTGTCCAATGCTGGCACCTTTCCTTGTCCTGCAGCCACAAACTCCTTCAACTTTCCTGCCTTAATTTACTCCTTAAAGAGATTCTAGAGTGTCTACATTTCCCAGTGTTATGGCTGTGATCTTGGTGGTACTTGCAATATTATATCATGTCCAGCAGAAAACCTCTGGCTCTCATAGGTGCTGACTCCTTGAAATATTCATTGTCATGGATGGTGTCTACAATTTCTACCATTGATAATTTCGATGGAGTAGCTCTTAAGGCTTCGTAACCTCCAAATGGTTGCTCATAGCATTGTACTGGCCTCTTGTACTACCAGATCGACCGAGGGACTCAATTTCTCACCTGCCTATTATGCTGATGATATTGGCTGATTCCTTCATTGTTTCAGGCAGACTAATCTTCCTCAAAATGGCACCGGATGGGTGGTTTGTGTTCTTCCCTTCTCTTTGACTCATCTTTTTGGGCCAAGTGGCCTTCTGGTTCCTACTTGGGAGTAATTACCTCTACTAGCATATGCTTGTTAGTCCTCTCCAATAGTTCTACGAAGACTTGGGCCATATTAATGCTAAGGTCATAAGAAAATCATTCAGACCTTTTAATTGCTTCAGGGCGGCTACAGACGTGTCGACATTTAGGTCATTTATATCTAGCTTTTACTTCTAGAAATGTGTGATAAAAACGCAGAGGCTCCCATGTTCTCCTTGCTTGAGTTTTCTCAAGGTTTGGACACTTTTGATGGGCCTCTGAGTGTTCGCAAATTTCACCAAGAACAACCTCTTAAAATCGACAAAGTTGCCGATGCTTCTGGCCGAGGGCCCATGGAACCACTTCAAGGGTGAAGACCTCAAGGTGATAAAAAAAAGACGACATTTCAATGAGTTTGAGATTTTGACCAAGCACACAACCAACTTAATTGCAACAATATAATCATTGAAAATTTACTGTCCTATGTTAGCTTTTAATGCTGGCAGTATTAATTTTTCTGGGGGATCTACTCCAGATTTTCGAAGGGATATGTGTTCTCTGGTTGTTGCAGCGCTTCGATGCACCCTACTTGTTGAATTTCCTCATATGAAGATCTTACACTGTCCCGATACTAGGAGTCATCGACGGCCTCAAAATAGGGGATCGCCCTTTATCCATTGTGTGTCAGTGTCACCTCTTGAGGTGGGTTCTGTTCTTACCGACCCAGGTTTCTGTTAGCAGTACGACTGGCCTCATCACCTCAACGTTCTAGCCTATCACCTGTTTAATGACCAGGACCTACATCACCTGCATTCCCCTCAACATGTGCTCATCTACATAATCTTGCAGGAGGTCTTTATAATCTACCTCCTTTGGTAACTCTTTTCCCTCTAGGTTCTCAGAGCTCCTTCTTATTGACGACACGTCTCCATGTACACCACACCCTTTAGGATGTACTATCCAAATATGTCTAGGGACACATCTAAGGAATAGTGAACTTGAAATCTGGAGAGAGGAAGAGGTGAATGGCATAATAATTAACAGTAAAAGTTACCCCCTCCCCCCACCCCCTTTCTGCACATTTCAACAAATAAACCCTTTATTTAAGGAGAGAGGCCAAAACACATTTACACATTGTACCCCTAAGTACTTCTATATGACGAGGGTACTCTGGTCTATTCATAAACTTAACTTAAGGGGTATGTTGCCAGATCCATCCGATGTCTTTCCAGACCGGATGGCTACGAAGCTGAATGATCACGTGGCCAGGTAGTTGTTGGTTGAGAATCTAATTTTTTGAGAGCTTATACTAGTCATTTTGGAGTTGGGAGACTGGTTCTCTTTTTATATCTGATGTGAGTTGGGAGGTGACAGATCTAATTGCATAGGTTCGTCTCACCTGTTTCCTCTGGGGTGATTCTTCTTTATTCGTGAGGGGCGACTTGCTGTCATAATAAGGAAATTCAGCTGGTTGAACATACGGTCTAGGGCCGTCCAAAGCATTCCATGTGAGCCCGCTCCTCTTCCTTCATTGTTCGCGAGGTGGCGTCGTGATTCGTGATGGCACCTTATAGTTGTATACATTTATTAATTTTAATTTTTGTTAAAAATATTAATCCAATTTTACGTATATCTTTCTACTACACGTATATGTAGTTTAAGGAATATGAATTAAATTTATGAATTATTTCATTTTGTAAAAATAATTTTATTTGAAATATCACTGAAGAGTGATATCATTATTACAATTATATTAAAAGAATATGAGTATTAAAATATTCATATAAGCATTTACAAGTTATCATGAGAAGTCATAATAAAATTTACACAACTTGTTGGACAAGTTTAATTCATATTCAAGTCCAACATATAGAGCATAGATTAACATAATTAATCTTGTCTCATATTTTTTCGTCTAAGTTATTTAAGCTTTGTTTAGCTCCATATTTTTGTTAGAGGACCAGGATTTTGGTTTGCATACAATCAATGGAACTCCCTCTTCATGCCCTATTTCTGAATATAAACTTCAAGGGTAGGGAAGAAAGAAGTAACGATCAAGTTTGTTCTTAGAAAAATATATAATAATGGTTATTTACAAAGCAAGAAGAGGAGATGCATTGTTGAAATTTCTATGTGAAGAAGTAAGTGTTTGTTGAATCCAAATTTGTGCTTTGAGGCATGCCCAGGGATCAGAGGGGGTAGGAACCAAAAAGGAGAGAAAGGGAAAGAGTGAGTGAGATAGAGAGGGAGAAAGAAAGAACGAGCACACACAGACTTGCCCTGTAGGGCGGATTGGACTATTCCTATACTCTGTGACCCATTTATATCTTGCATTAGGGATTACAAGAGAGATGTGGGGAGAGTTTCCCTACAAGAGATGGGTCTAGAGAGAGAGAGAGGGCGAGAGAGAGCTAAAATCCCTTAATACATGCTATCGTGCCCCTATTTATAGAATATTGATGGACAAAATGTAAAATTACATGCTTTCCCTTGCTTTAAAAGGAGTGTTATAAGATATTATTGTATTTTATTTGTGCTTTTTCGTATTTATAACTAATTTGACACATTTTCTTTCTGGGAAGCTGGTCAGCTTTTTGCCTAGACATCGGTCGGCATTCACTCTTAGGAAAAGGTCAGCTTTAAGTGTAGTAGATGATTGACCATAGGGCAGCCGTTCAACTTGCCTAATTGTCAGAACTTAGTGAATTTTGGAGATCTCTGGGCGAGATATTGAGAGAGCCTCACGGTTGTACTTGTGAGATTATGGGGCTACTAAAACCTTGCTCGATCATTGGCACAGATGCATGTTTTTGGTCAGCTTGGGAACCCTTTTAGTAGTCTGACATTTGGTTAGTTGGTAGCCCTTCGATCGGGTGATGATCTTCAGCCAATCAATTAGCTATCTCCTAGCTAGTCTTCAACCACTCGGACTCATGAGGACTTGAAACTTTTTGTTTATGATCTAGACCATTAGATTGTCTCAAGATTCATACAGACCAGTTTTTGATGTACATGATTGTGCTTGAGCACCTAGGATGATGGATGGAAAGAAAAGTGAAAATTTTAAAGGGGGTCTGACCTATAGGTTGAAAATAACGGGCAACATGATTGTGATTGATATGGATTTAATTCCTTTATTTATTTTTATTGAAGTCTATGATCAAAGACTTCTTTAATTTTCATCTTATTTTTAGCTGTAACTAATATAAGTTTACTCAGGGTTTAAGGCCTTCTAAATTAAGTCAATGCATTATTTTATATTTTCTGTTTATTTTTCTTTCATTTTATACAAGGCCTCATGAAACTAAAGAAAATACTTTTTCATTTTATTGTGGAGTACATTGAAAATTATTCTTCGTTGGAGTGGCGGCCTTACAAATTAGAAATACATTCTAATTGTGGTTCTTTTTCTCTTACCAGATACAGGATCAAAATCACGTGTGCAGGACATTTGATATTAAAAACATAAAACACTACTAAAAATTTAATACTTCACATTTAAAGAATTTTGTTTAATTTGGTTGTTTGAATCTCTCATTCATGAGTCATTTGGTAAAATCTAGTTGGTAAACTCAATCCAAACAAGAAGGCTAAGTAAAGTCTACCTTCTCCAATAAGAAGTTTCCTTCATGTGAGACATATCTCTTTTATTAATGGCATAGTTTCAAATGTCTATTCAGTAGGGACCAAGGTTGACTTCTCATTGTTTTTATTGGGTTTATTCAACATTGGGTTGAAATCCAAGCTTGGTTTATTTTATTTTTTCTCTTTATTTTCTTTCATTTTCTACAAGGCCTCATGCATCTAAGGAAAATGTCTTTTCATTTTATTTTGGTGCATAAACCATTGATTATTATTTTTTTCTCGGAGTGGCAACCTTAAAAATTAGAAATACCTTCTAATTGTGGTTTTTATTCTCTTTCTTAATGCAGGATCAAAATCATAAATGTGTAACACATTTAATATCAAGAACCTAAAGGACTAGTAAAAATTGAATACTTAACCTTTAAAGAATTTTGTTTCATTCAATTTTATTGTTTGAATCTCTCATTCTTGATTCATTTCGTAAACTCAATGCAAACAAGAAGTCTATGTAAAGACAACCTTTTCTAATAAGAAGTTTCCTTCATAGGAACACATACTTTTTTTATTGATGGGCATAGTTTTAGATGTTTATACAGTAGAAACCAAGGTTGACTTCTCGTTATTCTTATAAGGTTTGATATAACTTAGAGTACCGCCCCTTTTCATTTACTTAATCTTGGTTTATGACAAAATTGAATAGATTTAAGTTGGACCTATCTATTTTACCTTCTCAACGTTTATCATGCTCAATCCTTGTCATTGGCTTGTTATCTTAAAGCTATCAAATTGGTGATTTTTTTTAATTAGTATCATATTGGCATTTAGTCATTAAAATTAATTCTCCTTACCCTTTCCCATAAGTTGTCATCTTAAGGCTATTAACTTGGTTATTTTACATAGTTTTGCTCAAAGCTTATGTCCATGCCAAGTTATTATCACACAAAAAACCCTTTAGCTCACCAAAGTAGTTGGAAAATAATACATTCTCTTTCTGGGTAAGTACAATCTATTTTACTCTTCTACGCTAGGAAAGTTCAACCCAAACTAGAGTACAAATTTTGAATTGCACTAAGCCAATGATTAGATATAACAAAAATAAAATTTGATCCAAAAATAAATTTTAATAATTACTAAGAAAAGTACTAAAAACACGAGAGTTTATTTTATAACTTCTTATAATCATTTTATAATCTAAAAGGCTTGCAAATATATAAATCCTAACATTACATTAGTCTCCCTTTGGTAGCTTGAGTTCTTAGAGCCATATGTGTGATTTAACAATAAAAACTCAATTCAGGAATATGTGCGATTTAAATCTTGAGTTTTTAAAGCCATGTATGTGATTTATATATGTACACTTTATATACAGTATCTTCAGTTTTCATGTTCCAATACAATGATTAGTCATAACTCATTCATTGGGTCTTATCATTAAACCATAGCTAAACTTGAAGTTGGTCATTGAACAAGGATAAGACCCTTCAACTCTTGTTTAAACCAGTTGGACTTGATTAGGTTAGTAAAACTTAAAACATATGATTAATAAAATATTTTATCATGTTTTGACTATTGATGTTATGTAAGCCAATAAAATGGTTTAATCAAAAAGACTAGTAATTGTTAACTAGTCAACCACATGTGAACTAGACATTGTTATACTTTAATTTAGTCAACTAATTTACCTAACACATTCTTTTGAACACATTAAGCCATTTTGACCAATTTAATGAAATTAAGCCACGATAGCCTTGTATTTCATTCTAAATGTTTAACCCCGTACTTTCTTATCAAAACAACACTATTGTATCAAATTTGATAGAGTAATTCAATTGTCACAAATTGACCCAATTAGACTCTTCAAGTTAAAATAAACAAATTGATCATATTGAGTTAATTTAAGCCTTCCATTAAACTTATGAAAACCAATTATAAATTAAATTAATTAAATTACCTTTCATTAGATCTCCTAAACCAAATTGTTTTAACATATCCGCAATTTATCCTTTAAATATACAATTAAATTAATTGAACATAAATCCCTAATTTAATATAATTTAGCAGAACCAGATTCAAGGGACAATTTTAGTACATCTTAAATAAGTCAAAATATTATTTTATCTTATTTAAGTTGATAACTTGTCCACCTTGCATATGGTGAACCAATAATGAACAAATTACTGAACTAAATTAACCAAATTAGATAATCTTGATTTAATTATGAGATTAGACAACCCATATGTTTTTAATTATGAGCATTTACAACATACCACCCAATTCTTATGCATTTACATATTTAACAACAAAATTTATTTTTTACATTTATAACAACCAAATCATTCATATTACATAAAAATAACATTATTTTAAAATTTTCAAAAATAAATACTATCATGCATATGTAAGGATTTATATAACTAAAAAATTAAAGTTTAAAACTAGTAAATCTTATTTATTAATAGGTAGGAATTATAGTAATTAAAATAAATTAGGTTAGGGTATAGGCACTAAATTTCACTTTTTTTTCCTTTTTCTTGTTACTTCTTGATGAGAAGCAGGCACTAAATTTCACTTAAATGCATTCATTGGATTTTTTAAATAGGAAAAAAATGTTTTTATAATTTACATTGAAGTCTGGTAAAAGTTGGTTGCAAAATTCCAAATAAAGCCTAATAATTTTATATTCTCTACACAATCTTCCAACCTCTCAATAATTGATTCATTGCAAATAAAAATTGTTAGCATCCTTTGAATCTCAAAATATACTACACAGGTTCTTTATAGTTATTTCTAAGATACTATCATTCACCATATTATTTTGTCCAAGAAAATACATCCTCTGACTCTCAATTTCAAATGGATATTCAAATTTATCAATTGATGGCCAAACTTTAATATGTCAAATGCATGAAGAAAGCAACTTATAAACTCTCATAAGAAATATTAAAAATAAATCCAACTATATATCCGATCACATTAAATCTCTAAGAATCACATTTAGTTCATAACAAATAAGAAAGAGATCATAACATAATATTAAACATAGGATGATTATGATAAAATATAGAAAGAAATAAAAAACTTAATTTAACATGGTCTCAGTTTGCTTCCCTAGCCTTTACACTCTTCCTGTTGCATGTCCCTATATTGAGCTTCTCTCAAAATCTGTACCTTGGAAACCCATGGAAGGGATCATAAAAACATGGAGAAAATTCTCCTTACAATGGCCTTCCAATTTGCCCAAAATATGTAATATCCTTTTTACAATTATGGTAAAGTTTGGGCTGATGCTTAGGCACCAAACTCTATATATTATAGCTTCAACTTTGTATGTTTTGGGTTAGTACATGCTGTTTTTGGGAACCTGAGATTTGAGTATTTTATTTTAATGCCAATTTGACTATTTTGGGTACATTTGAACTCAGACATAGAGCCTAGGTGTCGAGCTTAACATGTAAGCACCCAAACTTAATTCATAGGTTCTACGGTTATGGTATAGTTTCCCAAGTCAAATTGTGGCCTAGGCATTGTGATACTAAATGCACATATTTTTCTCATATGACCCTCAACTTAGTTTTTCACTATATATGAAATCCATCCAAGAGTTATTTTGATACATAAAGAAAATATTTTAATAGTTAAAAAAATGTTTAAGAATTTAGTAGAATACCAAGGTTATCAATTTCTAATAAATTTATCTAGTAATTTTATAAAATGTCTCTACTTTACTCCTCTTATTGCAAAAATTTGTGGATTACCCTATTTATTCTTACAAATATGTGTTGAGTGAGAAAAATACGCGAAAATTTATCTAAAGAGTACATGAAAAATATGTTTTATTAAAAAATTACCTTCTAAAAGAAAATTCTCAGGAAATGTAGTTAAAAGTGTTGGAGACTTACCATACTGTTGCAGTTTGAGCATTACGATGCCATATTAGTAATTTTCCCAAAAAAATTCTTAAGACCAAGACAGCGCAACACTGTCCTCCAAAATGCTGCACCAATTAATCATATCAAGTGGGAAGCCAAACGTCAAAGAGCATAGTGCCTCATTGCCGATTTTTAACACCATAATGCCAATCATCACACTGTTGTGCTCATCCTCAAAGTTTATCAGCCGAAACTCAAACCAAATTATAGATGAAGAAGATAAAGAGCTCAATGAGGCTTCGCCATCACATGAGCGTTGCTATTTTGTACAATTTCTTAGTCCTATATCTTTAGAACCATAGTGTGACGGCCGGATTAGGCATCCTCTTGAAACATACGCAATAATGAGCACAATTTTGAGAGTTATTCGTGGGGGACCGCATGATGAAAAGAGTTGTAAGTTTTTTAAATTTTTTTTGTGTATTTTTGAGAGGAGCTTTTATGAGATGAGGGGCTAATTCTTTGTGTGCGTGTGAGAGTGATTGGAAGGGCAACTTTAGTTGAGTAAGGGGAGATATTTAAGTGGATCTAAGATCCTCAAGACTTCATTTGGGTGGTTCTCTTTCATTTACATATATCATTTGTGCTAAGTGTGATGTTTTATGTTTGATGCAAGGAAAAATATGGAGTAACTATGTCTAATTCTTTGGACTAGCGATACTTTTGATTTTGCACTCAGAACTTTAAGTTTTTGAATAAAAAATATATGATTATTATTTTAACAACCCATAAGCATTATTTATTTACATATTGGCCACTCGTATGCAAACATAAAAAAAATCCAACAATTTCAATGAAAAAGTAGTAGAATAAATGGGTTAGCTTTCAATTTTCTATCATAAAAATATTATTGTTAGAGGTTGCTATCTTTTGAAGAATAAGAATCTTAGAGATTGTTGCTTGATTTAGATCATTTCAATCATAATATGAAACTTTAGTACTCTTTAATATAACACACGCACATACACACAAACATATATATATATATATATATATATATATATATATATATATATATATATATATATATAGCAAGAGATGGGTGAGGTTGGAGGTGCTCGCTAGGGTTTCGGATGGCTGGTGATGGCGGCTGGCTGGTAGAGGTGAGGTTTGGCTGTTGGTGGTGCTCTTTGGGAGGTTGGTGCTGTGATCATATTGCTAGTTTTGGTGGGGGAGCAAATTTGTTACTTCCCAGATTTCTTGGTTTTCAAAATTTCTATTGTTCCATTAGTTGAGTCGTGCGACTGTGACTGTGCATTGCTTTGCTTATGGCTTTCCCTTTTGAAGTTAACACTAATGCTGCTTGGTCCAAAGCAACTTATGCTGGAGTTGTTGGGAAGGGCAATGCTCCTTTATCTAATCTTGACCTTTTAATGTTTCCCCAAGCATTTTATGATGCAGCGGTAGGGAGAGGAACTTGCCCTTTCATTAAACCTTTGGGGGTTAAAGATGGTTAGCCTGCTATCTTTTTCTCTGAGGAGGAGCTTATTGCCCTTAATAAGGAGGTCAAATATACCCTGATTGGCAAATTTGCACTTGGTCATCCTAAAATGGAATTAGTTAGAAACTTCTTTGATTCTTTGCACTTTGTGGGATCTTGAAAAATGGGGCTACTTGGATGGTAGACATCTGTTGTTTCA
The DNA here is from genome assembly GCA_022702705.1 of Papilionanthe hookeriana x Papilionanthe teres. Classification (NCBI taxonomy): domain Eukaryota; kingdom Viridiplantae; phylum Streptophyta; class Magnoliopsida; order Asparagales; family Orchidaceae; genus Papilionanthe; species Papilionanthe hookeriana x Papilionanthe teres. Next base: position 71,012,324 of record CM040436.1, on the reverse strand, counting down.
TTTTACTGTGGAAGAGGATTATGCTCGCTTGTTTGCCAAACATTCCATCCGAATTGCAAGCATTGAAATGAAGATCATTAAGTGGACCCCTAATTTTGACCCTGGCAAGGAGCCATCTGTGGTCCCTATATGATTCAAATTTCCAAGTCTCCCCTATAGATATTTCAATCAAAATGTGCTCTACCGAATTAGCAGAACTCTTGGCACACCATTGCAAATGGATCCCCCTTCTTACAATAAAGCTAGACCTGCAGCAGCTAGAGTTCTTGTTGAAAGAGACATTACTCTTCCTGAATTAAAGCAAATATGGGTGGGCTCAATAGTGAGGGAAAGTGGCAAGAGGTTGTAATGGAACAAAGGCCCAATTATTGTCACCACTGCAGGATGTTTGGTCATACCCAGGATAGGTGCTTTAGGATGCATCCTCCCAATAAGAGGGTTGCTGCTGCATCTATTGGGGAAGCTAATAGAGGGGGGGGGGGGGGGGTAGCACCTGCTATCAGTGGTGGTGTTGGTAATATCCCTCCTCTTTCTCAGGAAGACAGGAGCTCTCCTGAACTTATTATCAGTAGAGTCTCCAAGGGTAAGGCTTTTACTCCTTTAGAAATGTCAGAAACTGATAAGAGTGACCCCCCTTTTGTACCCTTAGGGGAGGGAGAGTTTCATCTTGGAATTGTTGGATAGGAAACTGATTTAGTGACTTTTGTCACCCCCACTCAATCTTCTGGTCTCTCTGCTGGTGGCTTAGAGGAGACTGGCTGCACTCCTGTGCTGGCATCAGAGGGGACTGACAAGGCTTTTTCTGATACAGTGGTGAGAAGGGATAAAGAGGTGAGTGTACCTATAAATGATATTTTAAATGAATTACAGAACAACATGGAGGAGAACTGGCAAATTTAGATCTCCAGAAAGAAGGAAAAAGAACAAGAATTAAACACAGAAACTTCTCGAACCCTCCTCATCTGCTAATTATATATTAAAGTCAGATGGTTCTCCCTCTAGACCAGTTAGAGGTAGAACTAGATCCAAATCCCAGTCTGCAATCCCCACTTCACTTCCAAATGCTTAATTTCCTTTGCTGGAATATTAGTGGTATTGCTCATCCTTTTTCATTAAAAAGACTCTTACACCTAAATAAGAAACACCAACTTTGGTGTATTGTTCTTCTTGAACCTATGGATCACAAACATTCTCAAAGACTTATTACCAAGTTCACTGGTTTCACTCACTATGCTAATATAAACAAAAAGATTTGGTGTTTTTGTAGGAAAGAATTACAATGGTTTGTGATTGTAGACCACCAACAATTTCTTAATATATCCTTTTTACTGAATGACAAAGTAGGTTTTGCTTTTTTTTGTATGCTGGATGTTGCAAAGAAGATAGACAGATCCTTTGGACCAACCTTCATAAAATCAATGAGCTGATGTCTTCCCCTTGGTTGATGGGTGGGGGGGGGGGGGGGTTCAATTGTATCAGCTCTCCTACTGAAAATGTTGGTGGAAGGCCCCCCAATTTAGCTAAGATGACCAAGTTCAATGATAATATTCAACATGCTAAACTTTTTGACCTTGGTTTTCAGGGATCCAGATTCACTTGGAAGAGGGGCAAACTTTGGGAAAGGCTAGATAGAATTCCTGTGAATGACTTATGGCAGGAGCATTTCCTTCTTTCTTTTGTTAACCACCTCAATTTTGTAGGCTCAAATCATAGACCTTTACTCATTTCTATTACCTCCCCCAAAAATTCCATGATTCCACCCCCTTTTAGATATCTGAATATGTGGTCTTCACATAGTAATTTCATTCAATTGGTTTCTTCTCATTGGGGAGGTGTTCATCACTTTGATCCACTTATCGAACTTAGCTTACTTAAAATTAAGGTGGGCAAAGCTTTAAAGAAGTGGAGCTGGGACTGCGTTGGGGATGTTTTCAAGACAGTAGAGCAGGCTGAAAAAGATGTGCAATGGCAGGAGGAAATGGTTCAGCATGGAAGGACTGAGGAACTGGCTTTTCTGTTGGCACAAGAGAGACTATTGTTGGCTATTGATAGACAAGATTTATTTCTGAAACAAAAAGGCTTCTATCAACATTTTCACTGATCAGGATAGGAACACCAAATTTTATCAAGCTTATATTAAGTATAGAAGAATATGTAATACCATCCATTCTATTCAAAGAGCACATGGCACTTGCCTGAAGACCAATGTTGAAATTGCCCTTGTTGCAGTGAAACATTTTCAGCAGATTGTCACACAGGATACTTTGGATTATGGTTCCATTAATACTTCTTTATTCACAGAGGATCTTAATTACACCCAAAACTTGAACCTTGCTGATCTTCCTTCTGTGCAAGAGATTTGGAATGCTCTCAACTCTATTGACAGTTCCAAGACTGCTGGACCGGATGGGTATACAACAGATTTTTATAAAAAAGCTTAGGTTATTATTAAACAGGATGTGGTGTCTACTATTAGAAGTTTCTTCTAAGGCAATAACCTCCCTTCATACTTTAGTGCCTCTAATGTGGTGTTGGTAACAAAGGCTCAAACAAAGTTAAGATGAGACCATTTTAGACCTATAAGCTTAACTACTGTCCTTAGCAAAATCATCAGCAAAATCAGCAACATTAGTGGCAGTTTTAAGAGCCCAATACAGTGCTAAGGCTTTAGGTTCCAGTGCTGAGGATGAGCTGATAGGGGATTGAAAATACCAAAGACATTGCCCAAGATAATCTCAACAGATTCCACCAATACATGCAGCCTTAGGGAGGAAACTCCCATCAGTGTTGATCTTCAACCATGGCAAGTGGCAGTCTTTAACTCATGGAGATAACTACAGCAATTTACTGTAATTTGTCTGGTACAGCTAATAACACAATTGTACTTAGCCCTGTTCCTGGCCATCCAGATAAACCAAAATAGAATCAAAGATATGTGGGACAGCATGTTCTCCTTCCAATAAGTCCAACAATGCAGTAAATATTTCCAATTAAATAGTAAGTGGCTAAGCTGTAGTGAAGCAAGAGTAGATTGCCATACCTCCTATGATATAGGGCATTCATGAAATAAGTGTTGTACAATTTCTTCATGGGACCTACATAGCCAGCATTTGGAAGCACTTCTTAGACCCTTTAATTTGAGGATATCATTCACTTGTAAAAAAACTGTTGAAGAGTCTCTAGTTGAAAAAGGACATAGAGGGAGTGAGTTTTTGATCCCAAATGGCCTTACCCCAATTAATATTAGACCAAGTAGATGCCTACTGTTGAATATAAGCACTTAGTGATTGACTAGGAGGGTTTTTGGTTTACAATTTATCAGACCGAGAAGGATTTGTAGGGATAGAAATGATATCCTGTATAACTTCATCTAGCACCACAACTCTAAGGGCTTGAACTTTCCACTGTTGTCCTTGCCAAAAGTCAGATACCAGTAGGGTGGGATCAACATCAGAGGGAGAAATAGGAGGAAGAGTAGAAACCTTTAACCAAATGTCATGCCAAAAGCTGATCTTTCCTTCCCTAACTTCCCAGCAAAATAAAGTATTGGCTTGATCCTAATTTTTAATAAGCTTTTCCAATGTTTGGAGTCACCAATCTTAGCAGTAACTAAGTTGGGGTGCAGCTTCTTGCAATACTTGTTCCACAGAAAGTGAGACCAAAGAGTGTCCCTTTTCCTAAATTTTATCCATTGTTTGCAGTAGAATACATTGCTCATCCTTTGAAAGCTCTTAAAGCCCAATCCTCTAGCAGCCACAGGCTTACAAAGCTTGTCCCACATTGCCCAGTGCCTTTGAGTGTGTTGACATTCTTAGAGAAATTTATTGAAGGTGGTGGCTAATAATCTTTGGGTGCTCTTTTTCATCCTAATCATTTGGAGAGTATAAAGTGGGAAGGTCGATAATATACTTCTCAGTAAAGTGAGTCTTCCCCATTAGATAAGAAAATGTTAGTCCAACAATTGATAGAGGAGGTGATCTTGTTAGACACTTCATCATACTGTGTTTGTTTATGCCTGCCTTTAACCAATTGAATTCTAATATATTTCAAAGGGGAAACAGAAGTAGAAAAACCTGTAAAAGCCCTCAGCCAAGTTTTACTGCTGACAGGCAATTTTTTACCTGTAAATAACTGACATTTGTTCTTGTTTAATTCCAGTCCAGCCACCTCCTTCAAGTGTTCTAGAGCTTGCATTGTCTTTTTAACTGTTTGTTTACTGCCATTAGTAAAGACAATCACATCATCAGGATATGCAAGGCGACTTATAATGGGAATGGAACTGTGATGGAAGCACATGTAAGGGTGAGTAAAATGCAAATTGCTTAGTATTCTTGAAAAATAGTCAAATTCCAGGATGAATATAGTTGGGGATAAGGGATCTGCTTGTTTGATGCCTCTACTTGCAGGGAAGAAACCATGGCTAGAACCATTAATAAGGATATTGTATTTAGTGCTAGAGAGCAATCTCTGAATAAGAGTGCAGAAATGAAGGTTGAAACCCCTAGCTTCCAATACCTTATGAATGAATTTCCAACTAATGGAGTTAGAAGCCTTTTTTAGATCAATTTTAAGAATTAAAATTTTCCCTCTACAAGGTTTATCAAGATTAAGAAGCAGTTCTTGTGCTAATAGAATATTATTAGAGATACTTCTCCTCTGAAAAAAGGCAGACTGGTTGGGGCAAATAAGCTTGTGAAGGTGGGGCTGGAGTCTTCTGACCAGTATCTTGCTAATAATTTTGGAGAATGTGCTTGTTAAACGGATTGGTTCGAAGTCATGCCGAGTAGAATTCTTACTATCCTTGGGGATCAATACAATGGTGGTAGCTGAGAAGTAGTTGGGTAGATCTTGTCCAGCAAAAAATGATTGAATGGCAGCAATTACATCCCTACTGAATATGTCCGAGGCCTTTCTATAGAATATTGTAGTGAAGTCATCAGGTCCAGCAGTTTTATTTCCATCAAGCATATTCAAAGCATCAAGGATTTCAACTTCATCAGGTGGTGCTGAAAGATTTAATTTTTGAGTATAGGCCCTGTCATCATTAAAAACATTAGATAGGATGTTAGAGGAAGTATCAGAAGGTGTAGGCAAAAGAGATTGAAAATGAGAAACAACATCTTGAGCAATGTGTTGGTGGTCTGAAATCCAGTTTCCCTGAACATCTTTAATAGAGAGGATTGCATTGAGTTGTCTTCTATATTTAATCATATAATGGAAGTATTTTGAATTTTTGTCTCCATAGTTGTATTTATTGAGGGCAGCTTTTTGTTGTAAAAATTTTTCCTCCACATCAATAGCCTGTAGGAGTGTTGTCTGAGCTTCCCTCAATTTTGTGTTATTATCTACTCCTAAAATTTGTTCCTGTTCCAGGGAAATCACTCTTTGTTCAGCAATATGAACTTGTTGAAAAACATTCCCGGAGCTCTCCTTGTTCCACTTCTTTAGATAAAAAGTAAGGTTTTTATGTAACCTCCACAATCTGATAAGAGGATTTCCAACTGCATGTTGAATCTGCCAGCCCAACTTCACAACATTAAGGAATTCCAGATACTCAGCCCAGACATTAAGGAATCTAAAGGGTTTACCTAACCACAATTACGTAAGTAAAATAGCTTATAAAATTATGGCCAAACTTGACCCCAAATCTGATTAAGCGGCTAACGTACGATAATTAAAGTTTTTATAAATATAAATCGCACACTAGGGTACTACGCAAGTATACATATTTTTTCAAGTAATATAGAGTTTTCTTTTTAAAACCCCAGATATCGATCCCACAAGGATTAATCAAGTTAAGAAAGAAAACTATTAATTACTAATTAAAATATCCATAATATGAAAATTGGCAAGTGATAAAACAATAAATAAAGATTCTTTCCCCATACGAAATATTCCATGATTAATAAGCAGTTAAAATTAGTTGAGAACTTTAAAAATGTGGTATTGTGACAAATAGGAGCATATATATCCTTTACCCTTTGGTCCAGGTCATAAAGAACATTAGCTAGTTTTTAAAGATTGGATTAGGATGTATTATTAGTAGAAAGGGACGAATTTATAGACTCTCACTTCTAGGTTCCTCCCTGAATGGTTGCCTATGGTCTGGCCTACTAGTGACCCTTCACCTCTTTTGTAAAACCAATTTGATTGAATTTAGCCTGTCACACTAAAAATAAAAATCAATTCTACGCCCATTAAAGATTATCTCCCTATTTATTTGCACCTCCCCTTTAAGAGAAATGTGATACATACAAGTTAAGAATTCTTAGCCCACGGTCAGATCTTAAGAATTCTCCACAGTTTTTAACGATACAAGAGGCCAATTTGTAAAGTAAATTAAGATTAGGTACAATATCATCACAAATTTTTAGAAAAGAAATGAAGTTCTCAAATCTTATTTAAATCTGTTATTAAATCATTTCATATTTGTAGGGAGAAAGAAAAGAATACTACTCAGAAATCATAGAAATTACACCACAAATCATATTCATATAACTTAAATCGAAAGCACTAAACTTAAGAAATAAGATATAAACACTTATCTGGAATGTAATCCAAGTAATCCTTTGAAGTTTCTCTGACTCCACAGACTCTAACAGGACTTTGACTCTTGAATTCACACCAAACTCTCACTAAAATAAAAGAAGACACTTTACTTAACAACTCTCACTTAATTATTTTCTAATCAATTCTCACTCTCTCTAACACACACACCTTGCTATAGAAATGGTCCTCTATTTATAGATCTCCAGAAATGACCAAGAGTTGCTTAAGATACCTCTTTAAAATTCATCCACATTCATTGAATGTTCTAGAAATTAACGGTGGCTCCTAGGCGCCAGTTCTGGCGTCTAGGCGCCAGGATCTTTCCCGAATGGATGCATCCCTTCACATTTAGGTCGCACCTCTTTGTTTAATAACTGCTCTCCCATGTCTATATTCATTGTATCTTATTTATAACATGTGGTACTTTGTCCAGAGGCTTCTAGATTGGTTCAGAAGCGTCAATAACCATCTAATAACCGTCAAGATATCTCTAGAATCAATCTGTTGTGTCTGGCGCCTAGGCGCCAAAATCTGCCTCTTTTCATTTTTACTCTTTTTAGCTCATTGTTGCTACTTTTTAACTCTTTTTCTTCAGAAACTCATTTTGTTGTACCTGCAACCAAAACATAAGAAATACCTTTCATTAAAGCAGAATATCCTTAAAATATTAATAAAAATTTGATATAAAATTCTAAGTAATTTTAAGGCGGATCAATTCCCCCAAACGTAAATGTTACTTGTCCTCAAATAACCTTTTACTACTAAAAATATAATCTATGGAGAAAAATTTCTTTAAGACTTCTATAACTTTTTGTTTTATAAATAATATAATGAAACTTAAAAAGCTTTTTAAATAACTTAGGCTTAAACCAAAATATGTAAAATATTTAATATGCAAGTGTTAAGAACAATCTTCTTTTATCTATATTCAAAATAATTGTAATTTGTCATATTAAGAACATGTAGATAATTTACAGGAAAAAAATTTTCATGATAACTCTACTAGTAAGGATGCTTATACATAAGACTTTAAGTAAAAATTTGCATTAGGTCTTTTCCTATAAAATAATTTAAGTGAAGCCAATTTTAGATTTAGGCTTTTCCTTAAGTTTCTCCTCACTTTTCTTTTTCTTTTTCTTTTGATATTTGGATTGCTTTCCAATCCTATATATGTTTCTTTCTTTTTCAGAGATTGTTTACAATCCTCTTTTTTTTTTAAGTGAGGATTACTATATCTGGATAGCCTATTAATGATTTTGAACTTCATTATCGTTAACTTATATTTAAAGACATCATATATTTTCACTTAAATAATATGTGTTTAGCAAAAATATTTTTCATAGAGTTTCAATTCCATCTTTTCAAGTAATCATCTAGATTCCTTAATACTTTCAAACATATAACATTTTTATTTAGATATTTGAATCAAAATTCTAATACCTTTTATAAAAAATAATTATAATTTTTAGAATTATCCCTTGTTATTTAAAAATACTTTTATAAGTTTATTATAACATTCATGAAAACAATAGTATATCTATCTTAAATTAACTTTTCTTCCATAGGTTATGTTATTAATTTTAAAAATATGATTTACTAAGGATAAGTAAAATTTAAATTTAAGTTCATTTCCCTCCCCCAAACTTAGTTCTTTAAGTTAGGTTTAAATATTTTTGTAATATGAAATTTAAACTAAGCAGGAATAATGAAGTATAACATTTAAAGGTATTTAAATCAGTGCTGGTAAAAGCAAGAATATATATATAAAAGAGAAGCTAAACAAGTAACACATGAAAAACAAATGTGCTAAATTAAAAACAACGGAAGCATGAAAAAGGACTAAGTCTAAGCAATCTTATAACAAAAATAAACTGAGTTACTACAAGTTCTCAATCAGTACAATAATACTTGAAAAGTAATAAATACACATGATAGGCACATCAGCAAAACAAAGCAAATATAAAGTCTAATCATCCTTGGTTGCCTCCTCATCGTCAGAAGAATCATCAGGAATATGACTTCTTGGGTTGATCCATGTGGGGAATTTCGGACATGTCGGAAATTCAATATTCCTATCACCTTCAAAAATTTTACCAGTGCTTCATTATACTCCCCATCATAGTCAATCTTCCTCTGTATATAGTCTGATACATGATCAAATTTGCTATCCATCTCATCTACTCTGCATTGCATTAAGAATAGATCACTTTGATGCTCCAAATATCTCTGATAAACAGTGTTCCACACATCAGGTGGAGGCTCAGATGTATAAGTAGATGGCCTAGAAGCAGAAGTAGAAGGCACAGAAGAAGGATATGCTCCAGTACTTTGAATCTTAGTCTTCCCATAAATACAACATGAGATTTCCCTATCGGCTTTAGTGGCTTAAGCTGCTCTTCAGAAATAGAATAAGAAACACCAGCATTCTTGCAAATCGAGAAAATGAGAGCAGGAAAGCCAAAACCAGAACACTTCCTCTAACAGAATTGCTGATCGCATCATAATTAATATCTCCAATGTCTATTGGCTTCATTTCTTGAATGCAGTAGTTCAAAATAGCTCTCTCTTTCGTAACCTTACTCAAGTGGTTTCACGGAAGGAGACTGTTGACCTCATTTTTGATGAGGTCTTCTCTTCTTCTCTTTAGTACTTAGGATCTAGCCTTAGGCTTTTCCTTCGACTATCTTAGAGGACTAGAATTGGGACCCACCTTTTAGAAATTCAAACCACTTCTTAACTCCCTGCAAACTCCACAAACTTGACTATAGACCCCTAATCACCTAGAGGGTTGAAATCAAATGTGGAAGTTTAAAGGATGAGTTCCTATAGGACTCTTTGGCCTTAGGACCGCCCCGGTGGCCCGGTCTCGGTAAAGGGCTGACTTACACATACACTACACCTATGCACTACACTTTCACACACTTCCTAAAAACACACCCTTACCCAACTTAACTTCCCGACTCATGTAAGTGATTCACATGGATGGTCCTTAACCCCTAAGCCTCGGCTAAGAGGGTTAGGAACAACATAGATGAATGCCTCAAATGAGTCTCTTCATGGCTCATGTGGGCTTGATATGGCTTCATGGCTCAACAAAAATGATTTCATTCCACTTACATCCACCCAATCTTCAATTTTCCAAATTTTCAATTTTTGACCCCCGGACCCAACACCCGCCAACCTACCCAAAGCCCTGAATAGCCCAAATTTCTCAAAAATTTCCAAATTACCCAAAATTCTCCAAAATCAATCCCAAACATTTCCACATCACTCAAATTGATCATCCATATCCAAAAATATCAAAAATTCCAAAAATACCCCCCAATACCTTCCAAATACCCAAAATACCCCTTTTGACCCAAAAATCCAAAAATTCAGAAAATTCCCAGAAAATTCCAGAAAATCCCAAATATTCCCAATTTCATTTTGTTCAACTACACTATGGGCCAATTTTGTCAATTTACCCCACTTTTATCAAAACCCCCGATTTGACCCATTTTAACCCAAAATGAACCCAATGTCAAACCAAACCTACCCAATTGACCCAAATTCTGGTCCAATTCAATTCTAAACTTCAATTCAACATCCCAACACCAATCTAGACCAAATCCAAGCCCAATTTGATTGGCATTGGGATCCAATTTCACTTTTGGCCTTAAAGCCCAATTTGGACCTATGACCCAAACCTAACCCAAACTCACCCAATTCAACTCCAATTAACCCCAAATCTTTTCCAAACCTTTCTTAACATCCCCATGAACAAAACACTAACATGATTTGCTCAAAATTTAGACCCAAACCCCACTCAAATTCAACCCAAAATCAAAAGGCCCAATTTTGACCTAAACCTAAACCTAGCCCAAATGAGCCCAAACCCCAAAATCAAAACCCAACCAAAGCCAAAACCTCTTTGAAACACTCCCAAAAACATTTCCCAACATTAATTTTACATCAATTTCAACTCTAGCCCAACTTTGGCCCATGGTAGCTCATTTTGGCCCACTTTAGCCTCTTTACCAAAAAGCCCATATCCAACCCAATTCAAACCCAAATCACCTCAAATTTGTTTCAAACCACTCATGAAGCATCCCTAAACCAAACTCAACAATTATTTGGCCCAAGCCTTTACCAAAATTTCATCCCAAAAATCCATTTTAAAATTCAAAAGCCCACTTTCCTAAACCATTTAAAAGCCCATCTAAAACCATTTCAATGAGCCCAAATTTGGCCCTAAAGCCCACATGACATTTCCATTTGCCATCCATTTAATCAAAGCCATTCCCTAAGTTATAATTCCATCATCAAACAATTCCAAATCAAGCCCCATACAAATTCACACCAAAATATCCAAAATTCTTAAAACCCATTTTTATGAAATTGACCCAACCTTTTCCCAAGCCAAATGGAGCCATGGAGCCATGCACAAGCCATATGCAAGCCATGAGAGCCTCTTTACATGTCACCATGCCATTTTGGGCAAAAGGAGGAGGCTCTTTCCTTAATTCCTAAAGGTGATTAACCACTCCCATGATTCCCCTTAACCATGCTTATGCCTAATCGTGCTTGGATGGTGACTTGACCCTACTGATTATGCCGAGCCAAATCACTTTTCCCTCAGCCAAAACCAAGCCTTGGGTGGTGCACCTAGCCCAAGTGGAGGGGTTGACCAATTTGAGCCAAAATAATCCCTCTCCCATTCCATTCTAATCCAAGCCTTTTACACATGGCATTTGCCAATCGCCTACACTAAACCCCGACCCGACCCACCCGAACAAGATGGTGACCAATGCCCGGCCGGCCAGCCACCAGAGCCGCCGGAAAACACCATGGCCGAAACCTCGGGAGGAGCCAAACTTTGGAATTCTCCCTCGCCGAGCCGCCCCATGCCTAGTGGCCACCATGGCTGTTCTTCACATGCCAAGAGCAGCTGATCCCGGCCCTCAACTCCCCCGGGAGGCCCTCCAACATCTCCTATTTAAACCCCTCACCTTCTCGGCCATGAGAAGTGCTGAACCGAACCTTACCGAAACTCGCCAAAATTGTTCCGTACTCCTCCCCACACACGAGCACTTGATCCCCGGTGAGATCCCCCTGCCATTTCTTCTCCGCGAGCTCGATTTCGAGTTGAAATTTCACCCAAAACCAGGACACTTCTCCACGGCGAGCCAATCCCCAAATTGATTGGTCCTACACCCGCACTGGGTCGAGGGAAGGTGTCCACCAAGAAAAGCCCCATCTCCGTGTCACCCAGCTTGTTCCGGACTCCAAAGGTTGTGATCGGCTTTGGTGGAAATCACACCTGGGCAATTCACCACATCCCCGAGCTTCATCCCTAGCCTCCTGCAGCTCCAACGAACGTGCCAAGCATCTCTGATCGAGGCTTCACCTCTCAGAGCTAAGGTATGAATTAATTCTTCATCCCGAGCTTCTGGAGATTCTCCATTTCAAATGCCTTAATTTCAATGCATGATAACCGTATAGATGTGTTCGTCTCTTCAAGACGAATCCATAGAGCATAAGAACATAAAAATCTGTTGAGTATCGAGTGAGATCTTAAGGATTTAGTGTGGACGGCTCTCGGGTGAGGACACTTGGGGACGATGAACGGATGCCGTCCATTTAATACACGCGCGGACGGACGGCTCAGATGGCGTCGGACCAGGAGACGGTACGAGAACCGCGGGGCCCGGGTTGCTGACTCGGATGGCGGCGTCGAACTGGGAGCGCGCCGCGTGTGCATTCGGAGTTGCCGAGGTTGACGCGGCGCCGCGTGGATAAATAGAAAAATAGGGTATTTTCCTATTTATTTAATTCCCTAAACTTGGAAAATTCATATCTCTGTGTAGAAAAATCACAAAAATAAAATAAAAATACCCTCTTGCTCAGTGAACAGAGGAGAATAATGTGGAAAAGAAATCATTCAATTTTGTCCAGTATTTTATTTTTAGTAATTTATTTACTCTCTGCATACATTTAATTCTCCATGCATTCATACAATTCACCATGGCATGAGACCATAGGGCTTTTGAAGCCTCTGAATTTGGGAACATTCCCCGAATTTTCCAAAGTCGGAGGCCATCCCTATGAAAAGTTATTGATTTTTCAAATGCATGTTGCTATTTTAAGTATTTTAATTCCAAAAATTAGCATGTTGTAAAATAAATTCTAGGAAAATTTGGTGATGTTCCATATGACCAGAGAACCCTAGGAAAAATAGGATTTGGGTTAATTCACTTAGATTAACCCTAATTGGCTTAAACACCCAAAATAGATCTCTAATTAATTAGAGTTAACTATAGATCAAATTGACTTGAAATCAATTCTCCACTGACCTTTAGGATCAGAGGAACCCATCATAAAAATTTGAGGTCAATTGGACTTGGTTAGCCCCACTAATTGGGTTGATTAAGCCACTTAGTCATTTTAAACTTTAAAAATTCATAACTTTCAAAATATCTTTCAAAAATTCACCAAATTGGTTTTGGAGTCTCTCTGATATCAGGGGAGTTTAAGAAAATTAAAATTTCAATTTTCTAAAAAGTTGATTTTTAATATTATTTTAATATTTTCAATAATTAAAAAATAATAAAAATCACAAAAATAATAAAATTCACCAAAATGTCATATTTTGAATTTTAATCACTTAGGAACAAGTCCCATATTTTTCCTAGGTCTATTTAGTGAGATATTAATTTTTAAAGCTCTAGGGTAATTTTAAAATTAAAAAAAATATATTTTCTAGCATTTTCACCAAAATAATTATAATAAATCAAGAAAAAGTCAGAAAATTGTGAAGTTTGGTTCTCTGGAATCCTTGATATCAGAGAGAATTTTAAAAATTATAAAATTTATTTTTCAACATTTATTTTATTTTTAAATTAATTAATACTCCAGAACTTAAAATAATTCTAATAAATAAAATATAATTCAAAAAATTACAAAATTTGGTCCAAGTGGTCCTCTTGTCATTAGGAATGTCCCCTAATTTTATTAAGGACAGAAACTTTCCCTTGGTCATATTATTGAATTTTCCTTGGAAATTTCTATTTTCTACAAAAAAATAATTATATAAATAAATTAAATACAGAAAAATCACATTTTCTCCTCTCATGTCTTTATTGACACATAAGTGAAGTCACATAAAAATTTCAAGTTCATTTGAGTTCAATTTAGTGAGTTATGAAATTATTAGGCTTAAAGGGCAAAATGGTAATTAAAATTTTAACCCTTAATTAAAACTTTAGGTTTAATAAAAATTAACAAGTAAAATATTTGATCCTAATCTGATTTGGATGATTGAAATTTAAATAATTGAAGGGTAGAAACCCATTAAGTAATTTAAAATGATTAAACCTTAATTAAATAATTAATTGAATTTGGAAGAATAATAAAATTGGAATTATTAAAATAGGGATATTATTAGGAAGAGATTTATTCTTTAATTTAAAAATCCCTAAATTTAATCATCCCATTAATATTCAACTCTTAATTAAAATGATAACTCAAATTTAAAATATTAAAAGACTTAATCATTAAACTAAAATTAAATCATTAAACTCTTTCAAAAAAATTTCAATTAAAATTAAATTAAATTAAATTAAAAATTAAATTAAATTAAGTAAATTAAATTAAAATTAAATTAAATTAAATTAAGATTAAAAGTTAAATTAAATTAAATTAAATTAATTAAATTAAATTAAATAAATTAAATTAAATTAAATTAAATTAAATTAAAAATTAAATTAAATTAAATTAAGAAATTAAATAAACTAAATTGAATTGAATTAAATTAAATCAAATCAAACTAAATTGAATTAAATTCAATTAAAATTAAATTAAATTAAATTAAATTAAATTGAATTAAATAACCTCACTTAAGACATGAAGAAATAAATCTAAAATAACTTGAACACTATTCCAAACTTAAATCATTAATTTGAACTTAAATTTGAATCACAAATCATTAAATATCATTTTGCCCTTAGGAGCTTTAGTTATCATAACTCCTAAATAGAACATTAAAATGAAATGCTACTTCACTTATAGGATATTCAAATGTCCTAGTTCACTGAGCAAGTTAACAAAAATTAAAAATCTCGGACGATCAATTCATTTATATAACTAAATTCTCTTGGACTTAAAACAATCCTAGAAATATTGAAAAGATGTTTAAGATTCTTCTTAAGCACTTCCTCAATATGTTAGGATATTTATAAGAACGATTGAACTTAGTTATTCTCTCGATGAAGAAAATCGTCCTCAAACTAAAAACATGAGAACCTGGACGTCATAGAAATGACTAGCTATAGGATTAGGAACTTGGTAGAAAACCATAAACCTTTCCCTTAGCTTTACCTAGGAACTTGCTTAAATATTCTAATTGTGTTTTAAGTGCAGCTTGGAATGACGGGAAGACCCTCCGAGTACGCTTTTATTTTATTATAGCTTATTCTATTGCAAATGCACTTTATTTTTCTTGCATGATAAACAACAATTGCATGAAAACCGACACCTTTAGGACAGTAAACCAAAACCGAAACCCATAACTAAATTAAAAGACACTACAAGATAAAATTCACCTCCACAACATTTCAAAATATAAGACAACTCAAAATTTAATCACAAACGTAACACAAAACTACAATTACAACTAAATTAAAACGTCTTGTTGGATGATCGGGAATACCTCGGATGATGTAACCTACGTGTTGCTAACGGGATTTCCCACGGTCTAAATGAAAGTGTGGAATTCATTCAGTTGAGTTTAGCAAATTCATCTGGACTAAGTGAATCCGATAAAAATAATGATGCCTGAAGGATGGAACCGTGGGATCTTAACCGGTGTCGTTATAATCAACTTTAAGATTTGTTTTAATTAAAACACAAAAAAACACTTGGAAATTAAGACTTCTCTAAACCAGAACACTTCTCTCATCTCTTGATTTATGATTTCTAAAACTAAACCTCTGCAACAACAAGGAGTTTGGAGCATGGTGGGCAACGACGGCCATCGTCGTCGCAAGAAACTTGAACCTACTTCAAGAAAACTTTCTTAGAATTAAATAACAAAGCCATAGGACTTCGAGGTAGTTTGCCTAGTGCAACATAAATCCTCAACTCTTCGTTAGGCATTTGCATTGCAAATTAAACCCTAACCGGTCTTAGGATTCCGAGGTAGTCGTCCGATACGACATAAACCCTCATATCTTCTGTGCAATTTGTATGATTCTATCATATAAATATAAGCCCTAATTAATTAAAATTGGCAAGATTAAAACATTAAATAAACATTAGGACTTTCCTAAATTCAAGCCAAACAATAGGGTAGTCGGGAAATTATCGAAGTTCACTTCGAATCCATAATTTCTCCTACTTTTCTTCCTTTGAATTCCCAAAATAAAAATGTTCTAAATTTGATCCATTCCCTATTGAAATTTCCAAAATTCAATCCTTTGAAAACTTAGACTTTGAAATTCTTGAGAGCAGAATTATTGATTATTATCGAGAGTTTTCTTAGGTGATTCCCGTCACTTAAGATGTAATTAACTATAGGGGCTTGCCCTTATAGGGAATTTTAAAGAACCTGAGTAATATAAACCCCGTTTAATAGTTTCATATTAAGCGGGGAATTTGTCGGCTTATAAAATTGGTTCGCAGACCAAACGGATGTCACAAACCTTTCTAGTTTATTTAATCGAGCCCCATCATCAAGCAAAGTGTGTCTATTCTTCGGGATAGATACACGGTTTGTGATGCGGTGCTCGTTTATATAAACTATTCGGGATGTGAGATCAGCTTTGATTTCATATTTTAAAATTTTCAAATTTAAAATTATTTTCAAAATAAAATACTACTTTTCAAATTATTTATTTAAATTAAATTAAAAATTCGCCGACAATTTCCGTAGGCGACTCCCTTTTCAAAATAAAACACATAACCTAAAAATAGTGCCGACAGAGACGAGTAAAAATAAACTAATGCCAGGCTTTAGAAGCAGTATTAAGCATTAAAGAGGAGAAATTTACCTGTTTATTGTTTCTTATTTTCCAGGCTCCTCTTCCATCAGTCAAATAAGCCATAATCTCATCGATTTCTTCCTCAGAAGGAGTAAAAGTATCATAGAAACAGTCTGTCACTGGAGGCAGGCCATAAAACATGTTGATCACTTCCGGTGTGAATTTAACTGTTGTCCCCCTCACATGAACTTAAAAATCGATCGTTTCAGGAAAATTTGCATAGAACTCCTGAACTAAAGAAATAACCGCTATCGCAGAAAAATAGCAGAACTATTCCCACTGTCTGGCAGCAATTATATGCTCGATCGCTCCACCGGGATGATAAAAACTTCTTTCCACTATGAACTTGCAAACTGTAGCAAATTCATTGTAACGAACTTGTGCACTCGCACTAACAAACCTTGTTTGATCAAAGTCGCTATGTTCCTTACCCCGCTTTGATTTAGGTGACATTCCTAAAATTTTCAAATAATTCCAAATAAATCTCAAGAAATATAAAATCACACTAAATAAAAGCTCACCTCACTAAATCAAACTTAAATCCATGGATTTTCCTCCCAAAAATCAAATTTTTTTCTTCCAAAATTTCAGCACTATGCAAAAGTAGAAAAATCCATGGTGAAAATTAAATTAAACCGTAGATCTAACCTCGAGAAGTTGTAATATGAAGTTAATACGCTTTGAAATTCTTCAAATCTTGCTCAAAATGGAACCCTAGATCTGATTTTCATGAAAATAGAGGAAGAAGATGAAGCTTTGGCATGAAAATGGAGTTGGGTCAGTTTTAAAGGCTAAAATTTGGTCCAGGTGAACTGACACTTAGACGCCAGATTTGGCGCCTAGGCGCCAGAATTACCAAACATTTTGAAAAAAAATTTTAGATTTTTATATTTTTTTTAATTTAGGTGATTTTAAGATCTCTAAGCCTAAAATCAACTATTAATCTTCAACAAACATCTTCCAGAAATAATATTAAAAAAATCCAAAAGGTTCCCAATTTAAAGATAACATTCAAAATATCTAACAAAAAGCAATCCAAAGTTTACTTCATTTCATTTCATTACAGATCTTCAAGATAAGGCTAAAAAAAATACAGAAAATACACATCAAAATTTTCTCACATCTCACAAACACATAAACACTCATAAACATCTCCACATAAAAAAATTTCAAGTCACAACACACTTAAGAATCACATTCAATCTCTCCACCTATTTCTCCTTAATTTCATGGATTCACATCAGAACCTTCATCAGTTTCACAAGGTAATTTACTACGAACAATGGAATGGAAGAAAGGGACTCGAGGAAATTCTGAAGCCGTCTTTTCATCAATCCATTTATTCTTAGCGTACATTGTTACCTGATATTCTTCAAAGCATGCCAAATGATCTGATTGAACTTTCATTTGCCATTCAATATGCTCAATTTGGTGGGTCATCTCATGCAATCTCCCTCCAACTAGAATTAACTCTTCTTTAATATTCTCAAGGCGATTGCATAACTTCTCCAGAGTCATAGCTAGATAGCCATTAAAATAAGTTTATGAATCCTTGTGCACAAACTTCTTCTTCCCATTAATTCCAATGTTTAATCTCTCCATGGAAGCAATCAAAACTCTTTCTTCCCTCTAAAGGAATGTTTCAGTTGAAAATTTTGATGGCTTAAAGGTTTGGGACGAAGATATGGTGGTTTAAGTGGATTAGAATGTGTAAAAATTGCTTTGGGGTAGTTTTTCCATGATCCAGAAACTGTGGCGCCTAGGCACCAATTTGGGAGCTTAGGCACCAGGATCACAGGTATCTGACGCCACCAAAATCTTGAAAATCACAGGTTCGCCATTTGTCAAATTCTCATAAGTTCCATACTCAATTAAGGGTAAAATTTCTCAACCACATACAGCCCTATCCATTTGGATTTTAATTTTCCTGGAAATAATTTTAATCTTGAATTGTATAATAAAACTTGTTTTCCAAGCTCAAAATTCTTTCTTCATATTCTTTTATCGTGCATAATCTTGATTTTCTCTTTATAAATTCGAGCACTTTCATAAGAATCATTTCTCATTTCATCCAGTTCATTTAATTGTAAATCTTTTATCTCCAGGATCTCTTAAATTATAATTAAACTCTTTAATTGCCCAATAAGCTTTATGTTCCAGTTCAACAGGAAAATGACAAGGTTTTTCATAAATGAGCCTATAAGGTGACATTCCAATAAGATTTTTATAAGCATTCCTATAAGCCCATAACACATCATTAAGTCTATCATCCCAATTAGTTCGCTTTGGATTAACCGTTTTTTCTAAAATTCTTTTATTCTCTCGATTTGATATTTCTGCTAATTCACTAGTTTGGGGATGATAGGCTGCTGAAATTTTATTCTTGATTCCAAATTTGCTCACTAATCTCTGAATCAGAAAATTCTTAAAGTGACTTACCCTATCCGTGATGATTATCCGTGGCATTCCAAATCTAGTGAAAATATTTTTAGTTAAAAAATTTTCCACAGTTTTAGCATCACATTGAGGTAAAGAAATTGCTTCAATCCATTTTGAAACATAATCAACAGCTAATAAAATATACATTTTTCCTGGAGAAGGGACAAACGGTCCCATGAAATCTAAACCTTAGACATCAAAAATTTCCACTTCCAAAGTGAAATTTAGTGGAATTTCATTTCTTCTAGAAATATTGCCTGTACGTTAACATTGATCATAATATTTAACAAAATTGTTAACATCCCTGAATAATGTAGGCCAATAAAATCCAAATTGTAAAATTTTGAAAGCAATTTTATCAATTCCAAAATGTCCACCAAATTCAAAGTTGTGGCATTTTTGAATAATCTCATAAGTTTCTTCCTAAGGAACATATCTTCATATAATAGAATCCTTACATTGTTTAAATAGATAGGGATTATCCCAAAAATAAAATTTAACATAATGTAAGAATTTTGTTTTCTGATACTGATCTAATCCATATGGCATAATGCTACTAGCTAAATAATAAATTTTGTCATCATACCATGGGATTAATCTAGCAGAAATAGTATAAAGTTGTTTATCAGGAAAACATTCATTTATTTCTCCCTTATCATTCATTTCATTATTTTTAATTCTAGATAAATGATCAAAAATTTGATTATCATACCCTTTTTCTATTGACTATTTGAAAGTCAAATTCTTGCAACATAAGAATCCATCTAATCAATCTTGGTTTAGCTTCTTTTTTAGTCATCAGATATTTAATAGCAGAGTGATCTGTATGCATTATACATTTATTCCCATGTAAATATGATCAAAATTTTTCAAAAGCATATACTATGACCAATAGCTCTTTCTCAGCAGTTGCGTATTAAATTTGAGTTTCATTAAGAGTTTTACTGACATAATATATAACTTTAAACATCTTATCATACTGTTGTCCTAAAGCGGCCCCAATAGCATAATCACTTGCATCACACATTAATTCAAATTGTTTTTCCCAATTAAGTGCAATAATGATTGGTGCAGTAATTAATTTATTTTTTAACAAATTAAAGGCTTTGAGGAAAATTTCATCAAATTCAAATTTAGTATCTTTTTCTAAATGATGGCATAAAGGTTTTGTAATCTTGGAAAAATCTTTAATATATCTCCTATAGAATCCAGCATGTTCAAGAAAACTTCTTATACTAGTAACAGAAGTTGGGTGTTGTAATCCAGTAATAACTTGAATTTTTGCTTGATTAACTTCCATACCATTTTTAGAAACCTTATGACCTAGTAAAATTTCTTATGTGACCATAAATTGGCACTTCTCCCAGTTCAGAACTAAATTTGTTTCTTGACAGCGTTTCAACACTTTTGACAAATTGTATAAGCAAGAATCAAAAGAAGTTCCAAATACCGAGAAATCATCCATAAAAATTTCAATTCCTTTTTCAATTAAGTCACAAAAAATAACCATCATACACCTTTGAAAAGTAGCAGGTGCATTGCATAACCCAAAAGGCATTATTCGGAATGTAAATGTTCCATACAAACTTGTAAATGTAGTCTTTTCTTGATCTTCAGGAGCAATAGGTATTTGATGATACCCAGAATATCCATCCAGAAAACAAAAATAGGAATGTCCAGCTAATCTATCCAACATTTGATCTAAGAATTGAAGAGGAAAATGATTTTTCCTGGTGGCATTATTTAGTTTTTTATAATCAATATAAATCCGCCAACCAGTAACTTGTCTAGTCGGTATTAATTCATTATTCTCATTTTTAACAACAGTTACTCCTCCTTTATTTGGAACACACTGAATAGGACTTACCCAAGAACTATCTGATATTAGATATATAATATCAGCATCCAGCCATTTAAGCATTTCCTTCTTAACAACTTCTTTCATAACTGGATTTAGGGTCTGTTTGGGGTAGCTACAGCTTATTGAATAATCTGCTGATAAGCTGATTAAAAATAATCTACTGATAAGCTAGGTATGGTGGCTATTATAATTTTTTTTTTGTAAAAGTCAGACTAAAACTAGAAAAATCTCACCCCACCTAGGTAAGTGCTTGTGAAAACACTGTTTTCAGCATTTTGAAAATGCATAAGCTGCAAAAACGCAGTTTGCCCAAACAGTCCAGGTGCATTTTCAAAACGCTAACACACCAGAAAAGCTGCCCCAAAGGACCCTTAATCTTCTTTGAGGATCAACTCTGGGTTTACTGTGATCTTCTAGTAATATTCTGTGCATACAAATTGAAGGACTGATTCCTTTAATATCTACTATAGTCCACCTAAAAGCTCTTTTATATTCTTTTAATACTTCAAGCAGTTTTACTTCATGATCAGCAGTTAATTCAGAAGATATAATAACAGGTAAAGTTAATGAATTCTCTAAAAATGCATATTTCAAATGAGAGGGTAATTCTTTTAGTTCCAATTTAGGAGCCTTTTCAATAGATGGTTTAAATTCATTACTTTCAGTAGTATCTAATATCTCCCAATTTTCATTAATGTAATGAACTTCTCTTACTTTTATTTCTTCTGAATCACTTTCATCACTTAAATTTTCAGGGTCTATAAATTCTTCTTCTTTAAAATGAATCTGACATTTTTCTTGAAAATGTTGTTTAATAATGTAATCCAAAATGTCCATTCTGTAACATTTTTCCTTGTTAAGGTACCTCATTGATTTAAGAACATTAAATGTTCCTTCTTGGTCATTAACTCTCATTGTTAACTCCCCTTTTTGCACGTTAGTCATAGCACGTACGGTAGCAAAGAAAGGTCTTCCTAGGATAATAAGAATCTCTTTATCTTCTTCCATATCCAAAATTATAAAGTCAACAGAAAAAATAAATTTATTCACCTTGACCAAAACATCTTCTATTACTCCTCTAGGGTGAGTAATAGATCAGTCTGCTAATCGCAAGGTTACAGTTGTAGGAGAAATTTCTCCTAGATCCAATCTCTTATAGATGGATAAAGACATGAGATTAATACTCGCTCCTAAATCACATAAGGCTTTTCCTTGAAATCTATTTCCTATAGCACAAGGTATTGTAAAACTTCTAGGATCTATTATTTTTTGTGGAAGTTTTTTTCTGAATAATTGCACTGCATTCTTCACTTAGTGCTACAATTTCAAAAGCTTCAAATTTTCTTTTCTTGTTAAGAATGTCTTTCATAAACTTTGCATGCTTAGGCATTTGTTCCAGAGCTTCAGCGAATGGGATATTAATAGTAAGTTTTTTGAATACCTCAAAAAATTTAGAAAATTGTTGATCCAGTTTTTGCTGCTTAAGTCATTGTGGAAATGGAGGCGGAAATTTTTCATATTCATCTTGAGATGGCAGTTGTTTCTCTATTTCAGATAGTTGTTCTTTAGGTTTCTCAACTTTTACCACTTCAGTTTCTTTCTGAATCTTACTCTCTTTTCCATCCCTTAATTCTTTTCCACTTCTAAGTAACACAACTTTAATTTACTCATGATCTTTTCCATTTTCTCTTGGATTTAATTCAAAAGTGCTAGGTAGTGTTCTTTATGGTCTACTATTTATAGTATTTGTAATTTGCCCCATTAGATTTTCAATATTTCTTATCGCAGCATTTTGACTTTGTAATTGACTCCCCATTTGTAAAATTAATGCTTCTATTGACAATTTCTTTTCTTTAAATTGCTGATTATTAAAGCAAGGAGGATAAGAAGGTCGATAATTAAAATTATTTTGATTATTCCAATTTCCAGTTGTGATAGGTTGGTTGTTACCTCCATTGAGGATTTGCTTTATTCTAATTAAGATTAGGGTGATTCTTCCAACCTGGATTATAATAATTGGAATATGTGTTATTAGCTTTGCTAGCCATAGCTTGCAATGTTTCTAAAGTTTGATATTCATCACTATTTCCTGAATTATCATTTAAATGTGATAGATGAGACAAGTTATCCAATTTTTTTGTTATAGCAGCCACTTGAGAAACTAAAATCGAAAAGACTTCATTATCTTGAATACTAGCCACTCTTTTAGGATTGATCCTATCAGAAGGCCATTGAAAATTATTAATTTCTATTTCTTTAATTAAAGAATAAGCTTCATCAAATTAATTAGACATTAAAAAACCGCCAGCAGCAGCAGCATCAATAAGAGATTAAAGAGAACCTATTAATCCATTATAAAATGTTTGTATAATTAACCAGTCTGGTAAAGAGTGATGTGGGAATTTTCTAATAAGTTCTTTGAATCTTTCACATGCTTCATAAATAGTTTCCCCATCAAGTTGAGTAAGTGAAGTTATATCATTTCTTAGTTTTTCAGTTTTCGATGGTGAAAAATATTTAACTAAAACTTTTTGATCCATTTCTCCCCAAGTTTTAATAGATCCTGTTGCTAACGAATTTAACTAAATCATAGCTTTATCCCTTAAAGAAAGAGGAAAAAGCCTAAGTCTAATAGCATCATCAGAAACATGATCACATTTAAAGGTGGCACAAAGTTTTAGAAAACTAGCTAGGTGTAAATTAGGATCTTCAGTAGGAGACCCTCCAAAATGATTTTTTTGAACCATTTGTATGATTGCAGGTTTTAATTCAAAAGAATTTGCAGCTACAGCAGGTAATTGAATGCTTAGAAGAATTTCATCAGCTGTAGGGTTAGCATATCCTCTTAAAGGTCTTTGCTAATTTTGATTTTCGTTTTCAATATTTTGATCAATATTATTTTGAGGTATATTAGCCATTTCTTGCAAATTAGGAAATCCATTCTCCTTTCTAATTTTTCTTCTAGTACGCTCTAATTCAGAATTATAAGGTATTAATCATTCAATTCCTGAACTTCACATAAAAATAAAAGAAAGATATTTTATTTATTTGAATATATATTTTTGTTTTTTGTTTTTTTGTATATATATATATATTTATATAATCATTACTTTCTTTTAATTAGTTGTAATCCCCGGAAGAGGCTCCAAAAACTTGACCCAGACGTAATTACGTAAGTAAAATAGCTTATAAAATTATGGCCAAACTTGACTGATTAAGTGGCTAATGTACGATAATTAAAGTTTTTTTAAATATAAATCGCACACTAGGGTACTACGCAAGTAGGGCTGGCAATTTGGCTCGGTGTTCGTGAACAGCTCGTGTTCGGCTCGTTAAGTAGCTCGTGTTCGGCTCGTTCGTTAAGCCTAACGAGCCGAACACGAACAAATTTTTAAGCTCGAATTGTTAACGAGATGAACACAAACAACTGTTTGTTCGCTCGTGTTCGGCTCGAATTGGCTCGAAATAAAAAAATAGTCATATAATTATTTATATAATAATTTATTATATATATTATTATGTATTAATATATTATATATATTTATATTTAAGTTTAAATCATAACTTGCTTGTGTGGTAGCGTGGTTATGTTTTTTGTTTCCATTCATTTGGTCCAGGTTCGAATCCGGCGCTAGACATATATTTTTCCAATTAACTTTAACGAGCCAATTTCGAGCCGAACACGAGCCGAACACGAACAAGAATATTTAATTCGAGCCGAACACGAACACACCTTTCACGAGCCATTTCGAACACGAGCCAAACACGAGCCGAGCTAATTTGGAACGAGCCAAACACGAGCCAAGCCTGAGCTCGCTCAAGCTCGGCTCATTTACAGCCCTATACGTAAGTATGCGTATCGTTTTAAGTAATATAGAGTTTTCTTTTTAAAACCCCAGATATCGAACCCACGAGGATTAATAAAGTTAAAAGAAAGATAACTATTAATTAAAAACTTTTAATTTAAAAATAATTAAAATATGCAGAATACAAAAATTGGCAAGTGATAAAACAATAAACAAAGATTCTTTCCCCATACGAATATTCCATGATTAATAAGTAGTCAAAATTAGTTGAGAACTTTAAAAATGTGGTATTATGACAAATAGGAGCATATATATCCTTTACCCTTTGGTCCAGGTCATAAAGAACATTAGCTAGTTTTTAAAGATTGGATTAGGATGTATTATTAGTAGAAAGGGATGAATTTCTAGACTCCACTTCTAGGTTCCCCCCAGAATGGTTGCCTATGGTCTGGCCTACTAGTGACCCGTCACCTCTTTTGTAAAACCAAATGGATTGAATTTAGCCTATCACACTAAAAAAAAAATCAATTCTACTCCCATTAAAGATTATCTCTCTATTTATTTGCACCTCCCCTTTAAGAGAAATGTGAATCATACAAGTTAAGAATTCTTAGCCTACGGTCAGATCTTAAGAATTCTCCATAGTTTTTAAATATACAAGAGGCCAATTTGTAAAGTAAATTAAGATTAGGTACAATATCATTACAAATTTTTAGAGAAGAAATTAAGTTCTCAAATATGATTTAAATCTATTATTAAATCATTTCATATTCGTAGGGAGAAAGAAAAGAAGACTACTCAGAAAACATAGAAATTACACCACAAATTACATTCATATAACTTAAATCCAAAGCACTAAACTTAAGAAATAAGATATAAAGCAATCCTTTGAAGTTTCTCTGACTCCAGAGACTCTAACAGGACTTTGACTCTCGAATTCACACTAAACTCTCACTAAAAGAAAAGAAGACACTTTACTTAACAACTCTCACTTAATTATTTTCTAATTAATTCTCACTCTCTCTTACACACACACCTTGCTGTAGAAATGGTCCTTGATCACTGAAAAATTTATTAAGAAATTCATACCTATTTTTGATGAAATTGCACTTTAAAGAAAGGTATTTTCTTTATTTTGTTGCAGGAATGGAGAATTTAGGTGATAAAAGCAAAAATCATAAAAAGGAGCGGATTTGGAGCAAAAAGGAAGAAAATAATGCAATTTGTGTTGAGTCGCCGACGGCGAGATCGAGCCCGCCGACAGCGAGGGTACGAGGAAGAAAATTCTGAAGGATTTATAACTGTCTCGCTGACAGCGAGCCTGAGCCCGCCGACAGCGAGATAGAGCGGTTCGAAGACCTTCTAGAAGCTTCCCGACAGCGAGGTAGTTTGTCGCCGACGGCGAGCTAGTTCAAATGGCGTAGATACATTGAACCTGGACACTTTTTGAAGGGATGCTTACACACCTCTTGGTCCTTTGCTCACCTCTATATATAGAGGCCGAAATTCAGCCTCGGTGTGTGTGTCAATTTGTGTCTTAAGAGTCTTTTATTTATGTGTGTGAGCAGTCTTTAGAGTCTTAATTAGTGTAATTAGTGAGTCTTTAGTGAGTTAGTGAGTTTTTAGTGAGTCTTGTCTGTCTTGGAAGGAAGAGTCGAAAAGGCTGCGAGAGTACGCATGGGATAAATCGAGATAAGTATTTGTATTTATTGTTTTTAACTTTAAATGAAATCCATGCTTAGTTTAGTTCCTATGCATTACGAGTAGTTTATTAGTCTTTCTCCCTGTTATGAAATTAAGTGACTTGATGAACTTAAAACAGAAGTACTTTTATATATATTAATAAATTGTGATAATTTTTACTTAAAACTTGATTTACTTTTAAACTGGCCATTTGATTTGTTAAAATATATTGAATATCAACTATAGTAAAAATTACATCGGATATTCGGGGAATTCAAAAGCCTTGGAAGGAAGGTGCGAATAAATAGGGAAATAATATCCTTTGGGCGTAGAATTGAGCATTTTAGTGTGACGGACTAAAATATTCGATTCGGTCCTATTGTTTGAGAGGCGAAGTGTAGATGTTAGCCCTCGGGCAAGGGAAACGTGGGAGCTGCGAAGTGGCGGTCGGTATCCTCCCAGCTGACCGCGGATTCGATGATCAAGCATAGGATTAGTCGATATTCTTTACACCGGACCAAAGGGTAAAGAATAGGAATGCTCCTATTTGTCACAATACCTTAAAATTATCTATTTAAATTCATCGATCACTTAAATTTCTAAACAAGGGGAAAGATACTTTTTCGAATAGTTAAGACTTATTTAGCGATTAGTTTAATTTCATGCACTTTCAATACGTATTAATTTTCTACTTAGTTAAGTTACCTAATTAAAATACTTAGTTTACTTTATTGCGCTTAAATTTAGAATTCCAAATTTTCGTATACTATTTTAAAATTATTATTATTATTATTTTAAAATTAGTTGTTATTTAATTTTCTATTTCCCTGTGGGATCGATAACCAGGACTCCACTAGAGCCCTGTATTACTTGATACGATACGTATACTTGCGTAGCATCCACAACATAAACAATTACAATTCTATACATATAATATAGCGAGGTTAAGTTTTTGGCGTCGTTGCAATTAAATTAAAAATATCATAATATAAAATTTGTGGGTCAAGTTTTTGGCGCCGTTGCCGGGGAAAGTAAGAAAAATTTACTAGAGTAACGGACTTTTTTAAAATAATCATAATAAATAAATTAATATCTATTCTAAAATTGTATGCGCAAGTTTGGAAACGGAAATTTAATACCTTACGATTCGAATTAGAGCGTACGATTAAAAGAATTAGAAAACAAAAGAAACAAATTATAAATTTAACACAAATGGCGAATATTCACGAAATTCAAAATATGAACCAACAAAGACCATTAAGAGATTATGCCAACCCTACATCGGATGAAATTCATTTAACTATTCAAAACCACGATGTAGTCTGCTAATTCATTTGAACTTAAACACTGCAATTATCCAAATGGTACAAAACAATCAATTTAGTGGTTCACCTATCGAAGATCCTAACTTACATCTTGCTAGTTTTCTAGAACTTTGTGCTTACTTTTAAATATCGAGGAGTATCCGACGATGCTTATAAGACTTAGACTTTTTCCTTTTTCATTAAGGGATAAGGCTAAAATGTGGTTGAATTCGTTAGCACTTGGATCTATTAAAACTTGGGGAGAATTATCACAAAATTTCTATCCGAATATTTTCCACCATCTAAAGCTGCTAAGTTTAGAAATGATATAACTTCTTTTGTCAGTTAGATGGAGAATCAATATATGAAGCTTGAGAGAGATTTAAGGAACTTCTTAGGAAATGCCCGCATCATGCGCTACCAGATTGGTGATTATTCAAACCTTTTATAATGGATTAGTAGGATCTTTAAGATCGATCATCGATGTTGCTTCGTTGGAGGTTCATTAATGTCTAAACCATTTGATGAAGCCTATGCACTAATCGAAGAAATGGCAACAAATAATTTCCAATGGCCTGCTTGATAGAGTAAATCCAGAAAAGATAGCCGACATTCATGAAAACAATGCAATATCTATGTTAGCTTCTCGAATTGCTGCTTATATCTAAGAAATTAGATCATTTTGGAATGAACTACTCTCCTACTTTAGAAGAAAACTCATCCGGACAAATCATAGAATCTCAATCTAATTATGAAACTTTAAATGCTTATTAATAATAGAACTAATAACCCTTATTCAAACTATTATAATCCTGGTTGGAAAACTCATCCAAATTTTAATTGGAATAACACATCTAATCAACAATGGATGAATCAACCTAATCAAGCAAATCCAAACTATAAACCTAATTACCCACTGGATTTAATAACAATAACCCTCGATTCAAAGATAAGAAATTATCTATGGATGAATTAATATTGAATATGGGTCATCAACTACAAAATTAAGGAAATCAACTACAAATTCAAGGAAATCAATTACAAATTCAAGGAACATCTATTAAAAATATCGAAACTCAACTTGGACATATTGCTACTGCGCTAAATAATAGAATACCTGAAACTTTTCCTAGTAATGTGGAAATAAATCCTAAAGATCAAGGAAAAGAACAAATTAAAGCAATACAACTAAGGAGTGGAAAAGAATTAGAACCTCAAATTCAAAAAGAACTTGAAAGCAAAAAGAGGAAGTGGAAATTGAAAAGGAAACACTTCGACAAGATTCAAACTTAGAACATCCTTTAATACCTATGAAAATTTACGTTGAAAAACCTCACCACCATTTCCTCGACGACTAGCTCGACATAAAAAAGATAAACAATTTGCTAAATTCCTTGAAATATTAAAGAAATTAACAATCAATATACCTTTTATCGAAGCTTTAGATCGGATGCCAAATTATGTAAAATTTATGAAAGATATTCTAAATAAGAAAAGAAAATTCACCGATAATGAAACGATCGCACTTAGTGAAGAGTGTAGTGCTTATTATTCGAAGAAGCTTCCGAAAAATTGAAAGATCCTGGTAGTTTCAACTATACCTACGCGCTATAGGAGAAAAATTTTATGGAAAAGCTTTGTGTGACTTAGGAGCAAGCATCAATCTAATGCCTCTATCGATTTTTAAGAGATTAGGATTAGGAAAAATTACACCTACTTCGGTAACCCTTCGATTAGCTGATCGTTCGGTTACCTATCCTAAGGGAGTTATTGAAGATGTGTTAGTAAAAGTGGATAAATTTATCTTCAGAGTAGATTTTATTGTTTTAGATATGGAGGAAGATAAAGAAATTCCTATCATTTTAGGAGGACCATTTTTAGCTACTTGGAAAAGCTATGATTGATGTTCGAAAGGAGAATTAACTATGAGAGTAAATGACCAAAAAGTTACATTTAATATTGCAAAATCAATGAAATATCCTGCTGCTAGAAAAAGATGATGAATGTTTTCGGATGGAAATACTTGAACATTTACAACAAGAACATTTTAAGGAATATTACGAAGATAAATTAGAAAAAGAAAACAGTGAATTAATTGAAGATAATAATGAAGAACTAGATTATATTCAGGAAAGATTTGAATTTTTGGATAATACTGAAAACAACGACAAGAATATAGTTCCATCGATTATTAAACCTCCCGAACTTGAGCTAAAAATATTACTTGATCATTTGAAATATGCTTATTTAGGTAATTCTTCAACTTTACCGAGTTATTATTTTATCCGCATTAAACGAATCTCGAGAACAAAAACTTTTAGAAACTTTAAAAAAATATAAGAAAACTTTTGGTTGGACTTTAGCAGATATTAAAGGAATTAGTCCTTCAATCCGTATGCATAGAATTATTTTAGATGATGAACATAAACCTAAAGCGAGATCCCCAAAGGAGATTAAACCCGATAATGAAAGAAGTAGTTAAGAAAGAAATTTTAAAATGGTTAGATAATGGTATTATATATCTTATTTCGACGAGTGCTTGGGTAAGCCCGATTCATCTGTGTTCCTAAGAAGGGAGGAGTGACCGTCACTGCCAATGAAAATAACGATCTTATTCCTATAAGACAAGTTACTGATTGGCGTATATGTATTGATTATAGGAAATTAAATACCGCCACTAGGAAAGATCACTTCCCTTTACCATTTCTAGACCAGATGTTAGATAGATTAGCCGGACATAAGTATTTTTGTTTTCTAGATGGATACACCGGTTATCATCAAATACAAATTGCTCTCGAAGATCAGAGAAAACTACATTTACTTAGTCCTTATGGAACTTTCGCTTTTCGAAGAATGCCTTTTGGATTATGTAATGCACCAGTGAACATTCAGGAGATGTATGATGTCTATATTTAGTAAGTTAATTGACGATGGAATAGAAGTATTTATGGATGATTTCTATGTATTTGGAACATCATTTGACACATGCTTAACTCATCTTGAAAAAGTATTAGAAATATGTGAGAAAACAAATTTAGTTCTAAATTGAGAGAAATGTCGATTTATGGTTGCGGGCGGCATTGTATTAGGGCATAAAATTTCGGAAAAAGGCATGGAAGTGGACCCTGCAAAAATTCAAGTTATAGTTAAATTACCACCTTCAACTACGGTAAAAGGGGTAAGAAGTTTTCTTGGACATGCTTGGATTCTACGGACGCTATATAAAAGATTTTTCAAAAATTACTAAACCTCTATGCCAACTTCTCGAAAAGGATAAGAAATTTGAATTTACAATCGAATGCACGAATGCTTTTGAACTCTTAAAAGAAAAATTAATTACGGCACCTATAATAGTTTCACCTAGCCGGGAGAAACCATTTGAGCTTATGTGTGATGCTAGTGATTATCTTGTAGGAGCAGATTCTTGAGCGAAGATATGAAAAGATTTTTAAAGTTATATACTTATGCTTAGTAAAACTCTAAATGATGCTTGAAATAAATTATACGAGTACGAGAAAGAGAATTATTAGCGGTAGTATATGGTTTTAATAAATTTAGACCTTATACGATTGGAACAAAATGTATCGTGCATACCGATCATTCTGCTATCAAATATTTAATGCAAAAGAAAGATTCCGAACCAAGATTAATTAGATGGATGCTATTAATCCAAGAATTCGATTTTGAGATCGTTAATAAGAAAGGAACTAATAATCAAATTGCGGATCATTTATTAAGATTAGAAAATCATGAATTATCTGATATTGAAAATGAAATTATAGACAGTTTTCCGATGAACAACTATATAATATCGATGAGTGGAAAATACCTTGGTATCGTTGATATAGTAAACTATATAGTTAGTAATATTTTACCACCTATGCTAACTTTGCAAAAACGAGAAAAAATTCATCCATGATACGAAAACTTATTTTTGGGATGAACCATATTTATATAAGCGATGTAAGGATTTAATTATTAGAAGATGTGTACCTTATGAAGAAAGCTGAACCAATTATTAAAAAATGTCATGATTCGATTTTGGAGGACATTTTGGGATCGATAAAGCTGTTTATAAGATTCTACGATACGGATTTTACTGGCCTACTCTATTTAGAGATGTATACGAGATATATTAAAACATGCGATAAATGTCAAAGAGTAGGAAATATATCTAGAAGAAACGAAATGCCTGCTGAATTTTATATTAGAAGTTGAAATTTTTGATGTTTGGGGATTAGATTTTATGGGACCTTTTATTCCTTCATTTGGAAACTCATATATATTAGTAGTCGTTGATTATGTTTCCGAATGGATTGAGGCACAAGCTTTACCTAGGTGTGATGCTTAAGAGTGTTTCAAAATTTACGATGAAAAATATTTTTACTAGATTTGGAATGCGAGAGTGATTATCATCGACGGAGGAACTCATTTTAGAAATAAATACATTCACAAACTAGTAGAAAAATACAATATTACTCATAAGATATCCACTTGCTTATCATCCACGGACTAGCGGATTAGCTGAAGTATCTAATCGTGAGATTAAACGTATTTTAGAAAAATCCGTAAACCCGAATAGGTTAGATTGGTCTATTAGATTAGACAATCTGCATTATGGGCTTATAGGATCTGCTTATAAAACTCCGATTGGAATGACTCCTTACGGGCTTATATATGGAAAAAGATGCCACTTACCAGTTGAATTAGAACATAAAGCATATTGGGCGATTAAAGAATTTAATTATAATATGAAGGAAGTCTGGTGAGAAAAGATTGTCTGCAATTAAATGAATTGGAAGAATTAAGAAATGAATCATATGATAATGATCGGATTTATAAAGAAAAGATGAAATTATGGCATGATCGGAAGATTAATCAGAGAAATTTTGAACCAGGACGGGAAGTTTTGCTATATAATACTAGATTGAAATTATTTCCTGGAAAATTGAAGTCTCGATGGTTAGGGCCTTTCACCATAACTCAAATATTTTCATACGGAACTATAGAAATCGAAGATCCAAAAACTGGACATAAATTTAAAGTTAATGGACATAGATTAAAACCATATTTCGAAGGTATAAGACCTAACTATAAAGAGGTTTTAATGCTTAGTCGACCTGATTAATATATGAAATTAGGTCGGGCTGACGACGTTAAACCAAGCGCTTTATGGGAGGTAACCCATATTAGTTATCTATTTTTATTGTATCTTAATAGTTAATCTATATTATTGAAACTTTACTACTCAATTATTATTAAGAATCATCACATATTCGAACCATTATGATGAGAAAAGAAATTATTCGATTTAGAGCGAAATTGGACATTATTTTGGAATCTCGCCGACGGCGAGGTCGATACTCGCCGACAGCGAGGTTCACGCCTAAATTAAATTCAGCTTTTTATAACTGAGTCGTCGACGGCGAGAAACTTCTCGCCGACAGTGAGGAAGTTATAAAGATGAGTTATTTATAATTTGAATGCCGATTTGGACGGTTTCAACACCAATTTCTTTGTGAAAACCCATTCTTAAATCATTCTAGATCTGCCTTCTTCACTAGAATTCATTCCATTCACCATAATGGCCTCGAAATTCTTAGATTCCTCTAATGCAGAGTGTTTAACCGAAGGAAATTTGTGAGTGCGGAAGCGCAGCGGATCTTCGACAAGGTTTTGGTAAAGAAAAGAGTTATCAAGGAACGGGGATTTGTCGATCGAGGATTAGAGAATTCCACTTACGAAGATAGAAGAAACGATCGCGCAGCGCTGCTGGGAGGTATTTTGTTACACTACATCTGTTGTTGTTATTCCAGTTGTTAAAGAGTTCTACTCTAACTTACATGCGATCAACAATGGGAATGTCTACGTCCGAGGAAGATGGGTGACGTTTACTCCATCAAGAGTAAATGAATTATTCTCTATAGAAAACACCCCGGTATGTCACTATTCAAATTTTGTGCCTTCTCGATATAATATGAATGAGATATTTCGATATCTAACCGATGAACCGGAAGATTGGGATATGCGTGAAGACGGGTATGTTAGTTTCTCCGCATCACTTTTGAATCTCGTCTCAAAGCTGCGGCACTTTTTCATCTCATCTAAATTGTTACCTACTTATGAGGGTAAACAAGGTTTCGAAGGAATGCGCTATATTGAATTATTGTATTCAAAATGGATCGCTTATCGATGTTGGATCAATAATTGTTAAGTCCGCATTGGGTTTAATTGTGCATGGGTCGGTTCACGGACTAGGACACCCATCTACTTATTTTTGCATTATGCGATCGAGTACCGAGTTTCTTATGAAGCTTGGGAAAAGGTTCTATTACCTTGGAAGCCGCTTGATCCTACATATATGTTCCCTACTTTGGACAATAATGATGAAATTACATTTATCTCTGATAGAGCTTCACAGAATAATCCTATAGCAAGGCCTATTTCAGATAAAACGGAGTTACTTATGAAGAAAATTAAAGGAATGGAGAAAGAACTGCAGAAAGTGAGAGATTCAATCGACAATATATCCGATTTATTTGATCACATTGATCGGAGGATGAAGGAACACTTTGATCATTCTGGACACTCGAAGCTAGCTTTCTTCATTTACCGAGACGAAGGGTTGGATCACTGAAGAATGCGCTCGGAGTTTCCCTTCAGGCCTTTCTATAACTTATTTGTGCATCATCGTCATATCAGAAATATCAGAGAAGATGAAGATTCTGACATTAAAGAGTAGTAGTAAAGATTTTCCATAGTATGTTTGTATTTATGTTTTTTGATTTGATTTAGATTTTATTATGTGTGGAGTGATGATTTGAATATCTCAAACTTAATTGAGATATGCGTCATAGTTTTGTATCAGCATTTAGTGTGTCGTGGATTGGTTTGTGATGCTGATTAGTAGTAAGGATTGGAGAATTGAAGTTTGATTATAGAGTTTAAAATTATGTTAGTTTGTACATCTCATGGATTTCAACATTAAAGTTAATTTGTTGTGTTGTGTGAATTTGTTTGTGTATAAGTAGCTAATCTTCATATTAAATTAATAAATGATGTGATCGGAAATATAAAATAAGGCAAATCAAGGACGAAAATGAGTGACGAATTTCGGAAATTAAATTTTTTGGAATCTCGCCGACGGCGAGAAAAATCCCGCCGACAGCGAGATCGATCTCGCTGACAGCGAAGGTTAGAGCAAAAATTTCTCGCCGACAGCGGATTTTTCCCGAGAGTTTTTGGTTCCGAAAAATATTAGCTCGCCGACGACGAGAAAAATCTCGCTGACAGCGAGGTCGCGAAAAACACTTTAATTGACCGGTCAAAAACACTATTCATCATCCTCAACCTCTCATTTTTGCAAAAACTACCCTAGGGCTCACGAAATTTTTGATTTAGAGGCGATTTCATCACTAAAAAACATCGGATTTCATCTTCTCTTGGAAAGTGCTTCACTCCTATGCAAAAATTTTTGATTTTCACCATGTATTTTCTCCACATTGAAAAATTTAAAAAAATCCTAAATGTGGAAGAATTACTCGATAGAAATCCATAAAATTTGTTTTAATTTGATCTTAGATGTTGTAGGAAGCCTCCTTAGTAATATTAGGAAGTTTAGTGACGATTTTTGTGAATTTCATAGATCGATCGAAAAATGGCTCCGCGACAGAAAAGACGAGTAGATTACGATGCCGACCGATTTGTCGATGCACGAGCACAAAATCGGTATTTTCAAAACATTCAAGCAAGAAAGTGCATTGCGAATCGAGTTTTTAAGAATCCGGGAGGCGAAGTTGAGCGGATCATTAAAGAACGAGGTTGGGAGAATCTCTGCTACATCACCACAGTAGCCGTCGTGGAAGTAGTAAAGGAATTTTATTCTAACTCTGACTCGTCGTAGAGGACGCACCAGTAAAGGTACATGGATTTATGGTTGACTTCAGCGCTGCTAGAATTAAAGCCTTCTATGGAGTTCGGGACGGTCCAAATGAGTACGAAACATTTGGAACTATGCCGGAACCTCTAGAAGATGTGATAAATTTTCTTACTCGACGGACTGGAGTTTGGAAGATAAAGCAGCGGGAAAGAGTGAATTTTCCTCTTTCTAAGTTAAATGCAAATTCTAAAGCATAACACTATTTTATTTGTTCTACTTTGTTACCTACATACCACCACAGTGAGGTAACAAGGGATAGAGTAGTTCTGAATTTCTGTATTCAGAACAATAGAAGTATAAACATTGGAAGTGTCATCTATAGAAATATCTTAGCCATGCTGCTGGAAATGAAAGTGGAGGGGGATTGGGACATCCCGGGTTGATTTATGCAATCCGCCAACTCTGCGGAGTTGAGGCGGCGGATGATGAGGAGTGGATAGAACCCATGAACCCACTCACAGCGGCCAATATTAAGAAATATGAGTCTCATGAAGGGTGGAGATCGGGAGTGAGAAGTTATTTCACTCGGTCAAGTAGAGATATACCCTCTACTAGCTATGAACCTCCCGAGCCTACCACCCCTACCCTACAAGATCCGATGAATGAGCCGACACTCTGCATAGGAGGAGTTTTGAGCGAGTTTGGAGAGACGATGGGGAGAAGATTTGATCATTTTGATCGAAGGATTGATAATCCGGAGAAGAGACATGATTATGATAGTGAGTACTGCGAGAGACATTCGGAGTACGAGATAGCATATCATGAAGCTGAACGTCGCTACGGGAGTGGAGATTTAGATGTCATCTTTCCAGAGTGCCCGAGGTATACTCAGTATCATCTCGCTCGATCTTCTCAGCCTACAGATCAAGGAGGGGATGATAATATAGTTTGGGACTTTGATGCTGAAGATTAGGACTTTATTTGTTTTGTTTGTTTGATGTTAAGTTATTTTGGAAACTTTTATATGTTTGTAATATTCAGTACTTTATGTTGTGAGACATTGGATGTTAGTTAGATTAATTTGCTTGAATTGTGATAATAGTTTAGTTATTGTTTTTTGTGTTAGTTAATTGCATTTGGTTTTATGTTAAATAGGATGTTAGTTTTCTTTAGTATGTTTTTATTTTATTTTGTATTGTTTTAAGTTTTTAAAATTGTTAATCTGTTAGTTCAATGTTTTTAATATGTTAGTAATTCATATGTGTAGTGTAGAGTTAATTTTAATTATTGTATTTAATACTTATCTCGGATTTTATCCTCGCATTTTCTTTAAATTGTTATATATATATGGAAAATACTAACAAGATGCAGTTCAATGAAAAATGAAAAAGCTCGCAAAAAGTTCAAAGAAAAAGAAATACCTAAACTTCAAAGGTATGATTTATTTACTTTCCCTTTTTCATTATTTAGAGTAGATATAAAAATTTAAGTTTGGGGGGAGTAAAATACAAATTTAGTTATTAACTTGTTCTCGATTTCTATTTTCAAATTATTATAAAATGATTTTTATAGCAAATTTTTCAATTTAATTAATATGAATTATTTTATTTAATTATTATAAAAGGTTAAATGAAATATTTCTAGTGCTTTAATTAATTAAATAGAATAAAATATTTGGTTAAAGGGAATAAGAATATATTAAACTATTTTTAGTAAGGAAAACTATATTCTAAAATTAAAATTCTTAAGTATGCAAGTGAAAAAGAAAAGATTGTAAATCAATGAAGTAAAAACTATGAAGTATATATAAGCTAAGAAATATTTCTAAGCTTCAAATTTAGGAAGATGAAAATGAAGTTCAAAATTATTAACAGGCTCTCCAGATACAGTAATCCTCATTAAAAAAAAAGAAAAAGAAAAAGAAAAAGAAAAAGAAAAAGAAAAATGAGGAGAAGCTTGAGGAGATGCCTTATAAAAAATTGGCTTCATTTGAAATAACCTAAAGGGAAAAACTTAGATATTTCCAAACTTATGTTTATGGATTAGAATTTTACCTAATAGTGTTTTCTTGAATTTCTTATCATATGAATATCTTAAGTAGTTATTCTTTTAAATATAGTCATTCCTGAAATGAATAGTAGTTAGAAATCTTAAACACGATAACTAAATAATTTATTTCTATAAGATTAATTAAATTACATGAATTATTTTTATTTAACTTTATTATGATATTAATTAATCTAATTCATAGTTTATTTAAATTGAAAAATCTTATTATAGAACTCATTATTTTTATGTAGTACTTAAAATTACTTGAGGACAAGTAATAAGTAAGTTTGGGGGATTTTGATCATTGAAAAATTTATTAAGAAATTCGTACCTATTTTTGATGAAATTGCACTTTAAAGAAAGGTATTTTCTTTATTTTGTTGCAGGAATGGAGAATTTAGGTGATAAAAGCAAAAATCATAAAAGGAGCGGATTTGGAGCAAAAAGGAAGAAAATAATGCAATTTGTGCTGAGTCGCCGACGGCGAGATCGAGCTCGCCGACGGCGAGGTACGAGGAAGAAAATTCTGAAGGATTTATAACTGTCTCGCTGACAGCGAGCCCGAGCCCGCCGACAGCGAGATAGCGCGGTTCGAAGACCTTCTAGAAGCCTCGCCGACAACGAGGTAGTTTGTCGCCGACGGCGAGCTAGTTCAAATGGCGCAGATACATTGAACCCGGACACTTTTGAAGGGATGCTTACACACCTCTTGGTCCTTTGCTCACCTCTATATATAGAGGCTGAAATTCAGCCTCGGTGTGTGTGTCAATTTGTGTCTTAAGAGTCTTTTATTTATGTGTGTGAGAAATCTTTAGAGTCTTAATTTGTGTAATTAGTGAGTCTTTAGTGAGTTAGTGAGTTTTAGTGAGTCTTCTTTGTCTTGGAAGGAAGAGTCGAAAGGAACTGCGAGGAGTACGCTAGGGATAAATCGAGATAAGTATTTGTATTTATTGTTTTTAACTTTAAATGAAATCCATGCTTAGTTTAGTTCCTATGCATTACGAGTAGTTTATTAGTCTTTCTCCTCGTTATGAAATTAAGTGACTTGATGAACTTAAAACGAAGTACTTTTATATATATTAATAAATTGTGATAATTTTTACTTAAAACTTAATTTACTTTCAAACTGGCCATTTGATTTGTTAAAATATGTTGAATATCAACTATAGTAAAAATTACATCGGATATTCGGGGAATTCAAAAGCCTTGGAAGGAAGGTGCAAATAAATAGGAAATAATATCACTGGGCGTAGAATTGAGCATTTTAGTGTGACAGACTAAAATATTCAATTTGGTCCTATTGTTTGAGAGCTGAAGTGTAGATGTTAGCCCTCGGACGAGGGGAACGTGGGAGCTACGAAGTGGCGATCGGTATCCTCCCGGACTAGCCGCGGATTCGGTAATCAAACATAGGATTAGTCAATATTCTTTACACTGGACCAAAGGGTAAAGAATAGGAATGCTCCTATTTGTCACAATACCTTAAAATTATCTATTTAAATTCATCAATCACTTAAATTTCTAAACAAGGGAAAGATACTTTTTACGAATAGTTAAGACTTATTTAGCAATTAGTTTAATTTCCTGCACTTTCAATACGTATTAATTTTCTACTTAGTTAAGTTACCTAATTAAAATACTTAGTTTACTTTATTGCGCTTAAATTTAGAATTTCAAATTTTCGTATACTATTTTAAAATTATCATTATTATTATTTTAAAATTAGTTGTTATTTAATTTTCTATTTCCCTATGGGATCGATAACCAGGACTCCACTAGAGCCCTGTATTACTTGATACGATACGTATACTTGCGTAGCATCCACAACATCAACAATTATAATTCTATACATATAATATAGCGGGGTCAAGTTTTTGGCGTCGTTGCAATTAAATTAAAAATATCATAATATAAAATTGTGGGTCAATGACTCAGAAGCCAGCCTCTGGAAAAATTCCCATTGGTTATAAATAAGATACAATGAATTTAGACACAGGGAATCAGTTACTCAACGAAGAGATACGACTCAAAACCTGAAGGGACGTGTCCATTCGCGCAGAAGACTGGCACCTAGGTGCCACTTTTACCTTCAAGAATATTCAATGATTTTGGATGAATTTTGAAGAGGTGCCTAAAGCAACCCCTGGTCATTCTCGAAGCTCTATAAATAGAGGATAACTCTACAGCAAAGTGTGGTCGTTTGGAGTGTGTAAGTGTTATAAGAATGAAATGGGTGTGCTACTTCATTTAGAAAAAGAGTTTTTTGTGTTATTTACTTTTCCTTAGTGAGAGTTCAGAGTGTTGGTGTCTTGTAGAAGTCAGTCAAAGTCAGATAAACTTTAAAGGATTGCTTGGATATCATTTCAGATAAGTATTTATAATTTAGTTCTTAAGTTTTGTACTCTGAATTTAAATTATATAAATATGGTTTATGGTGTGAATCCTATACTTTCTGAGTAGTCTTCTTATCTTTCTCCCTACGAATATGAATGATTAAAATAAAATTTTGATTTAGTTTTTAGAACATAATTTTCTTCATTAGTAATTGGTGATGTTACTTTACCTGATTTTCATTTTAGAACTTAATTTGATTTGGGGTCAAGTTTGGCCATAATTTTATAAGCTATTTTACTTGCGTAATTGCGGTCGGGTCAAGTTTTTGGCGCAGTTGCCGGGGAAAGAAATCAAGTATAAGAATTAAGAATTAAATAATTAAGGAAAGATAAAATTTTTATTTTAATATTTATATTTTAATTTTTTTAAATAATTAAATAATATTTTCTAATTTCTTTTATGCGAAGTTCAGGATATGAAGGATTAATACCTTATAATTTTGACTTAGAACGCACTATAAGAAGAATTAGAAAAGAAAGAAGAGTTCATAAATTCCTAGAAATGGATAATATACCTAACAATAATATGCAACAAAGTATTGCAGAAAATGAAAATGAAAATCAACAAAGACCTTTAAGAGAGTATGCTAACCCTACAGCTGATGAAATTCATTTAAGACTTCAAATCTCTGCTGCAGCAAACTTATTTGAACTTAAACCTGCAATTATACAAATGGTCCAAAATAATCAGTTTGGAGGATCTCCTACTGAAGATCTTAATTTACACCTTGCTAGTTTCCTAGAACTTTGTGCTACTTTCAAATATGATAATATTTCTGATGATGCTATTAGGCTTAGACTTTTTCCTTTTTCTTTAAGGGATAAGGCTAAGATGTGGCTGAATTCGTTAGCAACTGGATCTATTAAAACTTGGGCAGAAATGACTCAAAAATTTCTAGCTAAGTATTTTCTGTCTTCCAAAACTGCAAAACTTAGAAATGATATAACTTCATTTACTCAATTTGAAGGAGAAACTATTTATGAAGCATGATAACTATTTAAAGAACTTCTTAGAAAGTGTCCACATCATGCTTTACTAGACTGGCTAATTATACAAACATTTTATAATGGATTAATAGGTTCTATTAGATCTATTGTAGATGCTGCTGCTGGAG
Source organism: Papilionanthe hookeriana x Papilionanthe teres (assembly GCA_022702705.1). Taxonomy (NCBI): domain Eukaryota; kingdom Viridiplantae; phylum Streptophyta; class Magnoliopsida; order Asparagales; family Orchidaceae; genus Papilionanthe; species Papilionanthe hookeriana x Papilionanthe teres. The sequence continues at coordinate 70,971,230 of CM040436.1, read as the reverse complement.
GTTCCTTAATGGCTAAATCATTTGATGAAGCTGATGTTTTAATAGAAGAAATGACTATCAATAATTTTCAATGGCCTTCTGATAGAAGAAATACTAAAAGAGTGGCGGTATACATGAAAATGAAGCCTTTTCTATTTTAGTATCTCAAATTGCTGCAATATCTAAGAAATTAGATAGTTTTTCTCAATTATCACATTTAAGTAAACATAATTCCGGAAGTACTGATGAATCTCAAACTTTGGAGACATTGCAAGCTATCGCTAGCAAAACTGATAACCCTTATTCCAAATACTATAATCCAGGTTGGAAGAATCACCCTAACTTAAATTGGAATAATGCAAATCCACAATGGGGCAATAACCAACCTATCCAAATTGTAAATTGGAATAATCAAGGTAATTCTAACTATCGACCTTCTTATTCTCCTGGTTTTAGTAACCAACAATTTAAGGTAAAGAAATTGTTTATAGAAGATTTAATTTTACAAATGAGTAGTCAGTTGCAAAGTCAAAATGTTGCGGTAAGAAATATATAAAATCAAATGAGGCAAATTGCAAATGTAATTAACAACAAACCACAGGGAACACTTCCAACTATTGTTGAAGTAAATCCAAGAGAAAATGGAAAAGATCAAGAGCAGACTAAAGCTGTATTACTTAGAAGTGGAAAAGAACTAAGGGATGGAAAGGAAAATAAAATTCAGAAGGAGACTGAAGTGATAGAAGTTGAAAAACCTAAGGAAATGATTACTGAAAAATAAAAACAATCTCATGATGAATTTAAAAAATATCCACCCCCATTTCCACAATGACTGAAACAGCAGAAATTGGATCAATAATTTTTGAAATTTTTTTAGATATTCAAAAAGCTTACTATTAATATTCCATTTGCTGAAGATTTGGAACAAATTACTAAGTATGCTAAATTTATGAAAGATATTCTAACAAGAAAAGAAAATTTGAAGCTTTTAAAACAGTTGCATTAAGCGAAGAATGTAGTGCAATTATTCAGAAAAAGCTACCTCAGAAGCTTAAAAATCCTGGAAGTTTTACTATACCTTGTGCTATAGGAGATAGATTTCATGGAAAAGCTTTATGTTATTTAGGAGCAAGTATTAACCTCATGCCTTTATCCATTTTTAAAATGCTGGATTTAGGAGAAATATCTCCTACTACTGTAACCGGACAATTAACAGACCGATCTATTACTCACCCAAGAGGAATGATAGAAGACGTTTTGGTAAAAGTAGATAAATTTATTTTTCCTATAGATTTTATAATTCTGGATAAGGAAGAAGATGAAGAGATTCCTATTATTTTAGGAAGACCTTTCCTTGCTACCGGACATGCTATGATAGATGTATAAAAAGGGGAGCTTACCATGTGAGTTAATGATCAAGAAGTAACATTCAATGTTCTTAAATCAATGCAGTATCATAACAAGGAGAAGTGTTATAGAATGGATATTTTTGATTATATGATAACACAACACTATCAAGAAAAGTGTCAGATCATTTCTAAAGAAGAAGAGTTCTTAGATCCTGAAGATTTAAGTGATTCTGAAGAAGATATAAAAGATATTAATTATATTAATGAAAATTTGGAAATATTGGATAAAACTAAAAGTAATGAATTTAAAACATAAATTGAAAAGGCTCCTAAATTGGAATTAAAGGAATTACCCTCTCATTTAAAGTATGCCTTTTTAGGAAATTCATTAACTTTACCTGTTATTATATCTTCTAAATTAACTACAGAACAAGAGATGAAATTGATTAAAGTTTTAAAAGAGTATAAAAAAGCTTTTGGATGGATAATAACAAATATTAAAGGAATAAGCCCATCAAAATGTATGCACATATTACTATTGGAAAATGATAGTAAACCCAGTATTGAACCTCAAAGGAGACTAAACCCCATTATGAAAGACGTGGCTAAGAAATAAATGTTAAAATGGTTGGATGATGGAATAGTTTATCCAATATCTGATAGTCCTTGGGTTAGTCTTGTCTATTGTATTCCAAAGAAAGGAGGAGTAACTGTTGCGAAAATGAAAAAAATGAATTGATTCTGACAAGACAAGTTACTGGTTAGCAAATCTGTATTGATTACGTAAAAATTAAATACTGCCACCAAGAAAGATCATTTTCCTCTTCCATTCTAAGATCAAATGCTGGATAGATTAGCAGGACATTCATATTTCTATTTTTTAGATGGATATTCTGGTTATCATCAAATACCTATAACTCCTGAAGATCAAGAAAAGACTATGTTTACAAGTCCTTACGAAACTTTTTGCTTTTCGTAGAATGCTTTTTGGGTTATGTAATGCACTTGCTACTTTTCAAAGGTGTATCATGGCTATCTTTTCTGATTTAATTGAAAAAGGAGTTGAAATTTTTATGGACGACTTTTCTGTATTTGGAACTTCTTGATTCTTGTTTACATGATTTGATTAATGTTTTAAAGCACTGTCAAGAAACAAATTTAGTTCCGAATTGGGAGAAGTGTCAATTTTTTGTTACAGAAGGAATTGTACAAAGATATAAAATTTCTAAAAGTGGAATGGAAGTTGATCAAGCAAAAACTCAAGTTATTGCTCGATTGCAACCCCTAACTAATATAACTATTATAAGAAGTTCTCTTGGACATGATGAATTTTATAAAAGATATATTAAAGATTTTTCCATGATTACTTAATCTTTATGCCATCTTTTAGAAAAAGATATAAAATTTGAATTCGATAGAAATTGCCTAAATGCCTTTAATTTATTAAAATAAAAATTAATTACTGCACCTAATTGGGAAAAACATTTGAATTAATGTGCGATGCGAGTGATTATGCTGTAGGTGCAGCTTTAGGACAAAGATATGATAAGATGTTTAAAGTTATATATTATGCCAGTAAAACTCTTAATAAATGTCAAATTAATTACACTACTACTGAAAAAGAGCTATTAGCTATAGTATATGCCTTTGACAAATTTTGATCATATTTACTTGGGAATAAATGTATTCGGCATATAGATCATTCTGCTATTAAATATCTGATGAAAAGAAAGAGGCTAAACTGAGATTGATTAGATGGATCCTTCTTTTGCAATAATTTGAATTTCAAGTAGTTGATAGAAAAGGGTCTAATAATCAAATCGCCGATCATCTTTCAAGAATAGAAAATGATAAGGAATTGAATGATAAGGAAGAAATTAATGATTGTTTTCCTGATGAACAACTTTATACTGTTTCTAATGAATTAATATCATGGTATGCTGATATGGTTATTTATTTAGCTAGTAACATTATACCATATGGATTAGATCATCAACAGAAAAAGAAATTCTTACATGATGTGAAATTTTACTTTTGGGATAATCCCTTTCTATTTAAACACTGTAAGGATTCTATTAATCGAAGATGTGTTCCTTATGAAGAAACTTTTGAGATTATTCAAAAATGACACAACTTTGAATTTGGCGGGCATTTCGGAATTGATAAAACTGCTTTTAAAATTTTACAATACATATTTTATTGGTCTACATTATTTAAGGATGTTAACAACTTTGTTAAATCCTGTGATCGTTGTCAACATATAGGCAATATTTCTAGGAGAGATGAAATGCCTCTAAATTTTAATTTGGAAGTGGAAATGTTTTATATCTTGGGTTTAGATTTCATGGGACCATTTATACCTTCTTCATGAAAAAAATATATATTCTTAGCTGTTGATTATGTTTTGAAATGGATTGTTGCTAAGGCTTTACTTCATTGTGATGCTAAAAATGTTGAAAAATTTTTCATTGAAAATATTTTTACCAGATTTGGAATGCCAAGAATAATTAACATAGTTGGGGGAAGTCATTTCAAGAATTTTATGATTCAGAGATTAATGAGTAATTTTGGGATTAAACATAGAATCTCAACAGCTTATCATCCCCAAACTAGTGGATTATCTGAAGTATTAAATCGGAAGATCAAAAGAATTTTAGAGAAAATAGTTAACCCAAAATGAACTAATTGGGCTAATAGACTCAATGATGCTTTATAGGCTTATAAGACTGCTTATAAAACTCCTATTGGAATGTCACGATATAGGCACATATATGGAAAACCTTGTCATTTACCTGTTGAATTAGAACATAAAGCTTATTGGGCGATTAAAGAGTTTGATTACAATTTAAGTGATGCTGGAGATAAACAATTATTGCAATTGAATGAACTTGAAGAAATTAGAAATGATTCGTATGAAAGTGATTGAATTTATAAAGAGAAAACGAAGAAGCTGCATGACAAAAGAATATTAAGAAAGACTTTTGAGCCTGGATAAGAAGTTTTATTATATAATTCAAGTTAAAATTGTCCCAGGAAAACTGAAATCCAAATGGACAGGATCATTTATTGTTTAAAAAGTTTATCCTTATAGAGCAGTGGATATAATCGATTAGAAAACAAATTATGTAATTAAAGTAAATAGACAAAGGTTGAAGCTCTATATTGGAGGAACTTTGCCATCCTTTAAAGATGTAGTATATTTAACCCATTTGGAATAAACTGTTGGTTATTTCAGGCTGACGAAGTTAAACCAAGCGCTTTATGGGAGGCAACCCATAGTATGATTTAATTTGTTTTGATATTTAGTGTGCTTTATATGTGACTTCACTTAGTTACATATCTTTTGATCCACTTTTAGAACCCTATTTTGGAGTGAAACTTATGAAACTTTGGCGAAGGGTGAACCTGTGAATTTTAGGATTCTGGCCTCTAGGCGCCAGAACTGGCGCCTAAGCGCCAGATATCCAAATTCCTGGCTCCTAAGTGCCAAAATTGGCACCTAGGCACTACAGTTCTGTTACATTGAAAAATCGCCTAAATGCAGTTTTTACCCACTCAAGTCTTTATAAAATACCACTTCTTCGTCCCAAAACGTCAGGCCCTCAAATTTCCACCCTAGAATTACACTTTTGAGAGAAAAGAAAGGTTGGATTGCTTTTATGGAGAGATTTACAATGGAGAATGGAGGGAAAGCCAAGTTTATGCACAAAGATTCTCAAACCTACTTCGATGACTAGTTAGCCATGACATTGGAGAAGCTTTTTGGTCAACTTGAGAAGATTGAAGGAGAATTGGTGCATATTGGAGAAAGGATGCATGAGATGTACCATCAATATGAGCATATGGAATGACAAATGAAGGTACAATCTGATCATTTGGCTGCATTTGAAGACCACCAGGTAACCATGTATGCTAAAAAAAATGGATTGATGAAAAGATGGCCTTGGAATTTTCTCGTGTCCCTTTCTTTCACTCCTTTGTTCGTAGTAAATTACCTTGTATAACTAACAAAAGTTTTGATATAAAATATATTACCTTTTGGAATTAACAAAGGTTTTGATGTGAAGCCTTGAATTTTGGGTGACTTTGTGTGGAGAAATTAATTGTGATTATGAAGTGTTCAGTTAAGTGTTTGATGTATTGTGTAAATGATTTATGTGAGTGATATGTTGTGAATTGTGAGACATTATGTATGTGTGTTTTCTGTATTTTTTTAACTTTATTTTAAAGATCTGACTAGAATGAAGTAAAACTTGAGTTTGATTTTATTAAAGATTGTTTGGAATGAATCTTAAATTTGGAAGAGATTTTGGACTTCGATATTCTCTTTAATTTCTGGGAGATGATTAATGAAGTTTTCGACATGATTTCAAGTATACAGAGGTTAGAAAAACCTAAAATACATAATGTAAAATTTTAGGAAATTTTTGGAATTTTTGGAGAATCTGGCGCCTAGGCGCCGGTTCACCTGAATCGAAATTTCATCCATATAACCGAACCCAACTCCATTTTTAACACCTAAGCTTCATCTTCCTCCCTTAAACTCGTGAAAACCAGTCCTAGGGCTCCTTATTGTGCTTGATTCGTGAAGTTTCGATGTATAAAAACACCGAATTCCAGCTTCTCGAGGTTAGATCTATACTTTGGCATAGTTATTTGAATTTTCACCATGGATTTATCTACATAAGAATAGTGTCGAAATTTTAGAGAAAAATTTAATTTTTAAGTAGAAGATCCATGGATCTAAGCTTAATATAGTTTTTTAAGCTTAGATTTTGTGCCATGTTTTGGATTTTTAAATTATTTGGAATTATTTTTATTTACAGTATGGCACCAAAATCAAAGTGAGGAAAAGAGCGAAGTGAAGTTGATCAGTCCAAGTTTGCTAGCGCAAGTGCCCAAGTGTGCTATATTGAATTTGCGTCGTCTTGCAAATTCATAGCTGAACAAAGTTTTTATCATCCTGGAGGATCAATTGAAAATATTATAGTTGCTCGACAGTGGGAACAATTATGTTATTTTTCTGCAGTTGCTGTCATTTCAGTGTTTTGAGAATTTTATGCATCTAGATTTTTACTTCTATCTTTTCAAGTAAACATCTAGAGTTCTAATTCTATCTTTTCAAGTAAACTATAATATTAGGAATCTAGATGTTTACTTGAAAAGATAGAATTAAAACTCTATGAAAAGTATTTTTGCTAAACACATATTCATTAAGTGAAAAATGTGTTAAGTCTTTAAATATAAGTTAAGGATAGTGAAGCTCAAAATCATTAACAGGCTATCCAAATATAATAATCCTCACTTAAAGAAAAAAAAAAAGAAAGAAAGGATTGAAAACAATCTCTCAAAAAGAAAAAGAAAAATATATAGGATTGAAAAGCAATCCAATTAAAAAAAGAAGAAAAAGAAAAGTGAGGAGAAACTTAAGCAAAAGCCTTAATAAAAAATTGGCTTCACTTGAATTATCTTATAGGAAGATACCTAATGCAACTTTTTACTTAAAGATTTATGTATAAGCATCCTTACTAGTAGAGTTATGATGAAAATCTTTTTCCTGTAAATTATCTAGATATTCTTAATATGACAAATTGCAATTATTTTTTGAAATAGATATGAGAAGAGAGTTCTTAACACTTGCATATTAAATATTTTACATGTTTTGGTTTTAGTCTAAATTATTTAAAAAAGCTTTTTAAGTTTCATTATTCTATTTTTAAAATAAAAAGTTATGGAAGTCTTAAATAAAAATTTTCTCCATAGATTATTATTTTTAGTAGTAAAAAAAAAAGAAAGTTAAGAGTTACTTGAGGACAAGCAACATTTAAGTTTGAGAGAATTGATCACCCTTAAATTTACCTAAATTTTTATATCATTTTTAACTAATTTTTTAAGGATATTACACTTTAATGAAAGGTACCTCTTATGTTTTTGGTTGCAGGTACAAGAAAATAAGGTTAGGAAGAAAAAGAATAAAAAAGGAGTAAAAGAAGCAAAAAATGAGTCAATTGAAGAAAAGTAGAAAAAAAGGCTGACTCTGGTGCCCAGGCGCCAGATTTGGTGCCCAGGTGCTAAACTCAGCAGGGAATTCTAAAGCACTTTGGACCATATTGTGACGGTTATTGATGACTCAGAAGCGATCTTGAAGGCTTTGGATAATTTCCCATATGTTATAAACAAGATACAATGAATTTAGACACAGGGAATCAGTTATTCAATAAAGAGATGCGACTCAAAACTGAAGGGACACGTCCATTCGCGCAGAAGACTGGCGCCTAGGCACCACAGTTACCTTCTAGAATATTCAACAAATTTGGAAGAATTTTTAAGAGGTGCCTGAAGCAACCCCTGGTCATTTTCAAAGTTCTATTAATAGAGGATAATTTTACAGCAAAGTGTGGTCGTTTGGAGTGTGTAAGTGTTACAAGAGTGAAAGGGGTGTGCCACTTCATTTAGAAAAAGAGTGTTTTGTGTTATTTTCTTTTTCTTAATGAGAGTTCAAAGTGTTGGAGTTTTGTAGAAGGTAGTCAAAGTCAGAGAAACTTCAAAGAATTGCTTGGATATCATTCCAGATAAATATTTATAATTTAGTTCTTAAGTTTTGTACTTTGAATTTAAATTATAAAAATATGGTTTGTTGTGTGAATCCTATGCTTTCTGAGCAGTCTTCTTATCTTTCTCCCTATGAATATGAAATGATTAAAATAAAGATTTGATTTAGTTTTGAGAACTTATTTTCTTCATTAATAATTTGTGATGTTACTTTCCCTAATTTTTGTTTACACTACAGATTGATCACTTATAATTTTAAAATCAGTGGAGAGTTCTTGAGACCTGACCTTAGGCTAAGAAATCTTAACTTGTAAGTATCACATTTCCCTTGGAAAGGTAAATGGTAAATCCTTAAAGAGAGAGGTGTGAATAGATAGGGAGATAATCTTTGAAGAGCGTAGAATTGAAAAGATTTTTAGAGTGACAGGCTAAATTATATCAATTTGGTTTAAGAAGAGGTGACGGGCCACTAGTAGGCCTGACCATAGGAGCCCATGGTGGGGGGGGGGGAACTAGAAGTGAGAGCCTAGAACTTCGTCCCGAACTACTAATAATACATCTTGATCTTACCTTCTAAAACTAGCCAATGTTCTTTAGATGCTGTAATAAGGGAAAAGAATGATTATGCTCCTATTCATCTCATCACCACATTATTTAAGTTCTCATACTAAATTAGATGTTTAATAATCATTAAATATTTCGTATGGGGAAAGAATCTTTGTTTATTGTGTTAAAGAATTTAAACTATTATTTTACTTCCAACTGCATACTTTAAATAACTTGCATATTCATACTTGAAAATTGATTAGTTTATAAATAGATTTTTCATATTTCTTTTCTTATTTAGTTATACTTAATCTTCCCCATGGGATCGATATCTGGGGCTTAATTAGAAAGTTCTATATTACTTAAAATGATACGTATACTTGCGTAGTAACCCTAGTATGAAATTTATATTTATTCATAAAAACTTTAATCTTTAATTATCATACATTATCCGCTTAATCTGATTTGGGGTCAAGTTTGGCCATAATTTTATAAGCTATTTTACTTGCGTAATTGCGGTCGGGTCATATAGCGCTACACTCCTCATTTAGTGTAAATGTCTCGTAATCCCCAAGTTGTCTTTTCTTGTTTAATATCTCCTTCATAAACTTTGCATAACTTTACATCTGTTCCAAAGCTTCAGTGAAAGGAATATTTATATTGTTAACTTCTTAAGTACTTTCAAGAATTTTGAAAATGGTTTATCCAACTCATGTTATCTAAGTCTTTGAGGAAATGGAGGTGGTGGTCTTTCAAAATTGATTTTAGTTGGAGATATCAATTTTACCAGATCCCAAGAAAATGTTCTTCAGGTCTTTTAGTTTTCTTTGTTTCTCTCACAACTTCTTTCTCTTTTCTAACCACATCCTCTATCTCTCTTCCACTTCTTAATTAGATAGCTTCTACTTGTTCATTATTGTTCTCTTCAGGTTTGATCTCAATGTTGCCAGGAAGTGTTCCTTGGGGTCTATTGCTAAGTGAGTTAGCAATTTGTCACAGTTGATTCTTTATGTTTATGATTGCAGCATTTTGACCTTGCATCTGGTTTCCCATTTGCAATACCACTTCTCCTATAGACATCTTCTTATCCTTAATTTTTTTATTATTGTTAGAGTCTAGTGGATATGAAGGTCTATACTTTGTGTCCCCCCGATTATTCCAACTTCCACTAGGATTTGCATGATTATTTTCCCATTGTTGGTTTCCACCCCCAGTAGTATGATTCTAGTTTGAATTAGGATGGTTCTTACAACCTGGGGTGTAAAAGTTAGAATAGGGGTTGTTTATGGTATTTAAAGTCTCATATTATAATTTAGAATCAATCATAGGACCTAATTAACTTCCCTCACTTAATAAAGTAAATTGAGGCTCGTTCATTCCAAATTGGTCCAACTTCCTTGATATTGTAACAACCTGAGATGCAAGAATTGCAACCACATTTGGTTCATGAACACTAGTTACCCTTTTAGGATTTACCCTTGCAAAGAGCCATTGAAATTCATTTGTAGTCATTTCTTCAATTAATGCATATGCTTCATGAAATGATTTTGACATTAATGAACCACCAGCAGCAGCATCATTTATATACCTAAGGGATCCCACTAACCCATTGTAAAAAGTTTGAATGATTAACCAATCAGGCAGAGCATGGTGTGGACACTTTCTTAAGAGTTCCTTAAATCTTTCCCAGACTTCGTATAATGATTCCCCTTCATACTGAAAAAATGAGATAATATCGTTTCTAAGTATAGTAGTCCTTGAAGGTGGAAAATACTTAGCTAGGAATTTCTTATTTAACTCCTCCCAATTTTTAATAGAGCAAGCTGCTAATAAGTACAACCATATTTTAGCCTTATCCCTTAGTGAGAAAGGAAAAAGCCTTAGCCTAACAACATCGTCTGACATGCTGTTATAATGAAAAGTAGCACAAAGTTCTACAAAAATTGATAAGTATAAATAGGGATCCTCCAAAGGAGTTCCCCCAAACTGATTGTTCAGCACCAGTTGGATAATCTCTATATTTAGTTTATATACTTGAGTGAATTTCACCTATCGTAGGATTTACATAATCCCTCAATGATTTATGAGGATTTTCCAAGTTATTATTTTGAATGTTTTCCATTTCCGTTTCTAGTTTTTCAAGTCCTTTTTGTTTTTTGATTTTTTTCATTTTATTTAACTTAGGATAATAAGGTACAAGTCCTGGAGATCCTTTAGTTCGCATACATAACACAACATACAATACATTAACAATTAAACAAAAAATATTCTCAACACAAGAAAATGTTTTCACAAACACCTAGTTTTTCACACAAACAGTTTTTTACAACACTTTTTCATACAAAAAAACACTTTTTCACACAAAATAGCTTTTAAGACACTAAAATTTCAAAGTCTAAGACTAAATACTTCAACCAAAATCCTCCTAAAAGTCAAGATCAACTGTTGCGATCCCTGAAAACAACGCCAAAAACTTGATCCCAGATATTTATGCTTATGTTTTATATATGAGTTTATACTTTATACTTCCTTTTAATTATATCTCTTTCTTTACAGCTACGCCAAAAACTTGATGCCGATGCAAATGAGAGTTTAATTGGGATTTTACATAATTATATGTATCGTTATCAAGTAATATAGAGCTTTCTGATTAAGCCCCGAATATCAATCCCACGGAGATTACAATTAATCACAACGAGAAGTTCTAGTCTACTATAACACTCCCTAGCTTGGAAGTTCGATAAAAGTTTGGTTTTGATTACATATTACAATTATCACTAAAAGAACTACTTCTTAACTAAAACACTTAGTGAAATCAGAAAAATGGAGTTTAATATATTAAAAGCACTCTTCCTCATGCAATGAAATTAGTGACATGTGTAAAAGTAGAACAAGTAGCGAGAGAGATTTTGACAAATAGGAGCACTTATATTCTTTACCCTTACTTGGTTCTATAAAGAATATAGGTTAATTTGATGATTTGAAATTTTGTAGATGGGTTAGGTAGGGAAGATACTAGCTCTCACTCTAGAGTTCCCTCTTCTCCCTCCACTTGGGGCTAACAATTCATTACAAAACTTTTCACATCAAACTAAATTAGGGGCTTTAGTCTGTCACCCTAAAGTCCTCTTATTCTACACCTCTTAAACATGCATATCTCCCTATTTATTTGCACTCAACCATATACTCATATAATCTCATGTGATTTTTAACAAAAGTTGACTGAGATAATACCGCATTGGTTCTTACATGTTCTTATTTTAACATGCAAGTTGATCAAGTTTACATGTAAATGAAGATAAGTAAAATCATCGCTATAGATTCTCACTCTACTCAATTTTATATCCTAAACATCCATACTAATTCATTTTAAGTGGGAAGAGTAAAAAAAATACTCACTGCAGATGAAGAAACAATAAGAAATTTTCATTGAACAAGTCTTTGAAACCAGACAAATAAAATACTAAATTCAAATCAAAATACAATGAAAGTACTTTTCTATAATTAAAATCAAACTCTCTTTGTATAGAAAAAGTAATCCCCTTGCAATCCTCTCCAAGAACAAGTGAAAAGAAAAGAAGAGATTCTCACACTCTCTCTTTCTCTCTCACCTTGTCGCCCCACTCAGAGCTCACGCCCCAAGCCTTCACTTCTTGGCCTTCTTCTCCTCTTCTAATAGTTCTTCTCCCTTATCTAAATCTTCTTATTCAAGAGTTTTCAAGCCTTAATTATAATTTTCCAAGAGATGCTTAAGTGTCTCTTCAAAAAGAGTCCACATTCAATGAATCATCCAAAGGGTGCCTTAAGTACCTTTTCACTCCAAGAAACACATCCCTTCCATAATAACTCCTTATAACCGACCCAAATTCTTATAGAAAGTTTATTGTATCATTCCCATTGAATTCTCCATGAAATAAGCTTCGTAACACTTCAAAAATCATTCAAATCTGACATTTCTACAAGAAGTTATGCCAAAAGCCGTCACCAACTGTTACTGGCAGCTATGCGCCGACTGTTTGGCGCATAGGTTCCACTGCCTGGCATGGCTAAGCTCTAAATGGATGGCACTTAAGCGCCAGACACAGGTACAAATGTGTGCGGTTAGACCCATTTTACTCTGGTATGCTCCGGTTCGACCCGTTTTGCTCCGATATGCTCCATTTTGGTCCATTTTTATTTTTTTTACTAAAATCACTCCAAATTCTTCAATTTGATGTACATATAACCAAAACAACAAGAAAACATACCTATAAAGTGTAATATAATTATAAAATATGACATAAAAAATAATAGATTTTTAGGTTGATCGGTCATTAACTCTCATAGTTAATTCTTTTTTTTGAACATCAATCATAGCTTTCCCAGTAGCAAGGAATGGTATTCCCAAAATAATTGGAATTTCTCTATCATCCTCCATATCTAATACAATAAAGTCCATAGGAAAGATAAATTTATCCACTTTTACTAATACATCTTCCACAACTCCTTTAGGATAAGTGATAGAATGATCAGTCAGTTGAAGAGTCACAAATGTAGGTGAAATTTCTCCTATTCCCAATCTTTTGAAAGTTGATAAAGGCATAAGGTTAATACTAGCTCTAAGATCTCATAAAGCTCTTCCAAAAAAATTTTCATCTATAGCACACGGGATAGTGAAACTACCTGGGTCTTAAAGTTTTCCAGGAAGCTTCTTATAAATAATTGCACTACACTCACTGCTAAGTACAAAAATCTGGTGGTCTTTGAACTTTCTTTTCTTTTTAAGAATATCCTTCTTAAACTTTGCATAATCAGACATCTGCTCTAATGCTTCAACGAAGGGAATACTTATCGTTAATTTCTTAAGAATTTCTAGAAACTTTGCAAATCTGTTATCCCTATTTTGTTTCTTTAGTCTTTGAGCAAAAGGAGGACGTGGTTTTTCAAAAGTTATCTTCATTGGTTCTAGAAGATATTCATCTGGATATATCTTATTAGAACCTTTCTCAATATTCACTTCCTTTCTTTCAACTTCGACTTCTTTTTGAACTCTTGGTTCCAATACTTTTTCACTCTATAATTAAATTGCCTTAATTTTGCTCCTTCTTTTGATCTTTTGGGTTGACCTCAACATTGCTAAGAAGATTCCCATAATGTCTATTTTTAAGCACAGTAAAGATATGTCCCAATTAATTCTCAATGTTCTTCATTGCAAAGTTTTGAGCTTGAATTTGATTACCGATATTCATAATCATTTTTTCAGCAGGCAACTTCTTTTTCTTTAAATTGTTGATTACAATTAAAACCAAGAGAATAAGAAGGTTTATAATTGGTATTTCCTTGGTTGTTCAGATTTCCAACTGGATTCATAGGATTGTTTCCCCATTGTAGGTTAACAACAGCATTGGTGTTATTCCAATTGAAGTTCGGCTGATTCCTCCAACAATGATTATAATAATTCAAATAAGGATTAGTGACTTTGTTATTTCTGGCATTCAAGGTTTCATAAGACATTTGAGAGTCTATCATCAGTCCTGATGTATTTTCTTCTAACACTAGGGGTGTTGGAGAATAATTCATTCCATATTGATCTATTTTTCTGAAAGTGCAGCAATTTGAGAGACTATCATAGTTATCGCATCAGAATTATGAATACTAGCTACTCTCTTAGGATTTACCCACTCAGAGGGTCATTAAAAATTATTAGTAGCCATCTCTTCAATTAACAAATATGCTTCATCAAAAGGTTTAAACATTAATGATCCACCAGCAGCAGCATTGATAGTCGATCTCAAAGATCCCACTAATCCATTATAAAAAGTTTGAATTATTAACCAGTCTGGTAAAGCATGGTGTGGACACTTTCTCAGAAGATCTTTAAATCTTTCCCAAGATTCATATATGGATTCTCCATCAAACTGACTAAAAGATGTGATATCATTTCTCAGCTTAGTAGTTTTGGAAGGAGGGAAATAATTTGACAGAAGCTTTTGTGAAAGCTCTCCCTAAGTTTTGATAGATCTAGATGCTAACGAATTTAACCACGCCTTAGCCTTATCCCTTAGTGAAAAAGGAAAAAGTCTAAGCCTAACATCATCATTTGACACTCCATCATATTTAAAAGTAGCACACAGTTCGAGAAAATAACATGATGTAAGTTAGGATCTTCACTAGGTGTTCCTCCAAATTGATTATTCTGTAGTATTTGGATAATAACAGATTTAAGCTTAAATGAATTAGCAGCAACATCGGGATTTTGGATAGTTAAGTGAATTTCATCTACTGTTGGATTAGCATAATCTCTCAAAGGTCTTGGTATATTTTCATTTTGATTATTTAAATTGTTCGCCATTTTGTGAGGATTTGCAAATTGTTTTTATTTTTTTCGAATTTTTCTAATAGTACGCTCTAATTCAGAATCGTAGGGCACTAAATCTATAGATCTGATACTACACATACAAACACAATAATCACACGAAAAATAAACAGACACACACAATTATGACTTGCAATTCAAATATAAGATTTCAAATACTACAAAATTAAATTTTAACAGTTACCTTTTTTTACTGTACCTCCTCGGCAACGACGCTAAAAACTTAGTGCGACTTTTTAATTTGCCAAAATTTACGAACTCAGATTTACACATATATATTTATTTAGTTTTATAATGAGTCACACAATTAAATGCAAGTATACGTATCGCTCAAGTAATACAGGGCTCTAATGGAGTCTTGGATATTGATCCCACAGGGAGACTTTAATTTTATGGTGGAGCACAAAAATCACTTATTGAATCACAACACAATTACAAGTAAGTTTAATTCTTAAAATAAATACAAACAGTTGTAGTAACTAATTCTACCAAAATACGATCTAAACTCTATCAAGTTAAATTAACACAAGACTAAATTTATAATAAAGTACAGTTGCAAGAAAGAGTCTTCCTCCTTTCTAATTATAATGTGATGATTATTGTGATATTAATCAGTGATGCAGATATATTGTGTAAAATAGGAACATTCTTATTCTTTATACATATTTCAGCGTATAAAGAACATTGGCTAATCCTAAGTTTAGTCCCTAAATCCGTGGTTAGACTGGGAGGATACTAGCTCTCACTTCAAAGCTCCCACTTCCCTTCGCCTGAAGACTAACTCTCACTTCAGTTTCCAAACATTAGGAACAAATTGAGAATTTTAGCCTGTCACTCTGAAATCTCCTATTATACGCCCATCAAAATATATTTCCCTATTTATTTGCACTCAATCCCCATGAACTACGTCTCTCATTCATGGACATAGAATGTGACCTTCACTTTTGTTGTAGAACTCATAATCCTTTCGGAAAATATGTTTCCCAACAAGTTTTAACAATCCAATTGGCTAAATTAAAAATTAAATGAAGTTCGAAGTGAAAAGGTCATCACAAATTTTCCATAACAAATTGACACATCATTTCCATTTCACATCATCAACACATCACATGAAAAGGAGAAAGACAAAGCAAACTACTCAAGACTCATGAGCAAAAGATGACAAAATATGGATTTTATATATAAAAACAACTTCATACAAATAAAGTAAAGTAAAGACAACTTATCTCAAACTCTTCCCCAAGCAAATCGCAAGGAATTCCTATGACTCCTCTTCTTTCTTCACAACAACACACAATTCTCTCTTTAGATAAGTAAGGAAGAAGAAATCTTTCACTTTGCCTCTCCTCTCACACTCCTTAGAGGAGAAAACACAAAACCTAGATTTTCTAAACTAAATGAGAAGACGCTTTCTCTAAACTCTCTCTACACTCTAAACTCGTCTCTCCTCTTCTCCCCCTCTCTTCAAGCTTGGCTCTAAAAGAGTTTAAATTCGACCAAAACTGAATTCCCAAGAGTTTCCTCAAGCGACCCTTTAAAATTCCTATAACATCAACCTACCTTACATCCTATAAAATCATCTTAAGATTATCTACAAAAGAAAATACATTAGAGGATTTCTTACCACTGTGAGTGTTGTAGTTGCGTTCTCCTTTATTCAAATTCACGTTAGTGCAAAAAGGTAGTTGATTCCTCCTCTTTCTCCAGAGGACTCTCAAGAGGAAGAAATTTTTTTAAAGCTTTTGTGTAAGAAAGAAAGCTAGTGGTAGAAGTTGAAGGTGGACAAAAGAATGGAAAGTATGTCAAAGGATAAGGAGATAGAAACTCACCTTTTATCCTTTGATCTTTCTCCTCTCTAGCACTCTTTCTTTGTAGGAAAGAATCATTAAGCCCTCCACTCTCTAACAAGAAAATGCTACGAAAATTCCTTCTAAGTGTTGAGGATTTGACATATATCATTGGAATGCCATGACAAAAGCACTCAAGTATTCCCCTCTCTTTTCGCCACCACATGGACACCTTGGCTAATTTTCTTGGGTTTGACCACCTCTTATAGATATCGATAACAAAAATATCCTTTTATTGGGTTATTCCAAGAAATAACGGTACAATATTCCACCCTCTCTATTTGTGCACATTTATGAGCGTATGGGTGCTAGTTCTAGGCGTCTAGGCAGTAGTCTTGCCCGGTAGGAGTCAAATTTCATGAAAAACATCCATGAAGGGCCCTATGATAAACTTGAATCATGGGTGACTATCTATGATTCAAATATGATTCTCAAATATTAATATGGACATAAATAATGTGTAACACTAAAATTTAAAGCCAACCAAGGGTGACAACTTTCAGGCACAGCTACACCAAGTTAAACCCTAATTTATTCCTTAAGTGTGCCGTAGAGATTTTGTAGATGTCTTAATCTATGGAAAACTTTGTATTAATGTTTTGGTACTAATAAACAAACTTAACAGAAAATAACAATCTTCAAGTAAAAAGAATGATAGAAAAAAAGAATAGAGTTGAGAAAGCTCAATGCTTTAAAAAAAGAAATCATATATGAGCTTATGTGGAGAAGCTTGAGTTTAATAAAAAATTGGTACCATATACTTCTTTTACTTAAATAATTAAATATTTTTTTTAAAAAAATTAAGAGTACTGTATTTAGAAATGAGAACATCTAAATTAAGTATGTATGACTGATTTAGGTTATAATATTACAATCAATTATTAATTAAATTTAGCTTAGTAAATAATGTACTTACAAAAATAAGAATATTTTTTTGTCAAAAGAATATTATTCAAAGTAAAAGTTAGGTTCCTACTAGTTTGTAGTCATTCTTGCATTTAATAATTTATGTAAATTTTAGTTATTTACCCACTTTGTTTTTTAAAGGGTGTTGAATCATAACATAATGGCTAACAAATTAGTCAAGGAAATGAAATTGGATAAATGTTACATGAGGATAAATAATATGTGAGTGAGAAAATTATAAATAAATGGTCTAAAAAGTATATGAAAATTATATGTTATGTTTAAATGTTGCATAAGATTTTATGTTGTGTAAGAAAAATTTCAAGAGAAGAAGTTAATGATGTTCGATATTGAAAGTAATGCTTCACAACACTGCACTTCAAACGTCGCGGTGCCATATTGAGGATTTTCCCAGCAAGAATTATGAGTATAAGGTGACATAGCACGTACATAACATCAAATCACTAATATATAGGACTAAATGCTAGCCTCCCGAGCATCGTAGCACTAAACAAACTTTAGTTAGAAGCTAAAAGTCAAAGAGAATGGAGCTTTTACACCCATTTCTATGACCATAACACCAATCAAAGGATGATTGTGTCCGTCCCTGGAGCATCGCAAAGCCAGTAAAGACAAATCATGAAAAACAAAAAAAGATAGAGAGCACAGTGTCACAGCACAGACACGTGAGCGCTATCAGGATGTACTAGCACCATAGTTCTACATCTGTAGCAGTGCAGTGTGATGGTACGACCGTATAATTTTTTGTGATGCTTTTGTGATATGACCATCATTTTGGGAGTTATGTGCGGGAGAGCACATGGTGATAGGGGTATTAAGCATATATAGAATGTTTTGTGTATTGGAGAGAGGAGATGTTAGAGGAGGGTTTTGTGAACCCATATAACGTCCATCATCATAGTAATTATACTTAAGAATCTTAATCATATCCAAAAGTTAAGTGGAACACATTGATTTAGTTTAAAGGACATGATTTGAAGTATTCTTTATTTGCATGAAATATCTTTATTAAATATCTATAGATTTTGAATGCTTTCACATAAAGGACTATCTATTTGCTTCAAATGTATTTTGTGCAACAATAATATCCAAACTAATTATTACATATTCTATGATAGTTTTTAAGCACTAAATGTACTGAAGAACAAGAGTATTCCTGTTGATAACTTCTTTTATATCAGTTGAAATGTTTTGCAAGTTTCAGATCATGTTGATTGCTTGAATTGCAAAATTTTAAAATAATTTTTTCTGCTTGCTGCACATATCACTATACATCTTATTTGGTTGAAAATAATTGCAAAATAGTTACCATATTGTTTTGCCTCAAAACACATAAAAAAATTAATATTTTTTCGATCCGCATGCAAAACTGCTCTCACCGTAAATGTATAAATTAAATATAAAGATTCATTAAAAGAAATTATTACTTAAACGGTCATGTTGACCATATTTGTCTTAAAATTACATAAACTGAAAATTTAGCACCGAAAAACCCCGGTTCCGAATATGTGGGCTCCACAAATCCTGCCTTGGGCTCTGTGGTGTGTGAAAGTTTAGGTGCCTGACAGCCAGCTTAAACAGGCTGGCCGCTCTATAAAGTCGAAGTACGACCTTATCCAAAGTGGATAACAATAGAAACGCCGCATGCGAGTGCGGCGAGCCAATTAGCCTTCTCGTGTTGTTATCTTTATTGCGATGTATAAAAGCGTCCCACGCTGGATGATAGCTGGACTCATTGACTTCTCCAGTACTACTCAAACTGAATGCCAGCTACAATTTTCTTTAAGAAAATTCTTAATTTTTTTTTTGTTTTTTGTTAAGGCATTTATTTACATACATCACATAGCTCAATATGTATTTCCATGACTATCATTAATTTATATATATATATATATATATATATATATATATATATATATATATATATATATATATATATATATGAAGATGGCGGCTGAAGAAGGTAGAGCTCTGTTAGAGTCCCAGGATGATTCCTGGCGGCGGCTCTTGCTCCGGCAACTTCTCTGGTAGGAGGTGTTCTTTTTTGTGGGTAAGTTACTGGTGGTGGTGCTTCTTACACTCTCCTCAGGGTGGTTGGCCCTTCCCGGGCTCCTTATTTTTCAAATTCTACTATTCCATTGGTTTGGCTCCTGGTGTTTTGCTGGAACTTCTTTGGATATTTGGAGCCTAAACAAGTCTTATATCCTTCCTAGCCCCCTTTTAACATCAAGGACACTGTTGTGTTTCTTCCCGGACTGTGAAGTTTTGATTTATTTTTGGCTATTACTGTTCCATTGTGTGGTATCTTAGTGCTGATGGCTCACCCCATTGACTTGGATACTAACATCCAATGGACTAAGGCCACTTATGCTGGTGTGGTAGGTAGCAGTAAATATGTGGTTTCTTCCTCAGATTCCCTCGTGTTCCCCCAATTCCTTTATGAGGCTGCAGCTGATCGGGCAACCTGCCCTTTTG
Source organism: Papilionanthe hookeriana x Papilionanthe teres (assembly GCA_022702705.1). Lineage (NCBI taxonomy): Eukaryota > Viridiplantae > Streptophyta > Magnoliopsida > Asparagales > Orchidaceae > Papilionanthe > Papilionanthe hookeriana x Papilionanthe teres. Next base: position 70,951,200 of record CM040436.1, on the reverse strand, counting down.
TCCACCCCACTGGGCGCAAGGATGGTGAACCAGCTGTAGTCTTTACTTACCAAGAGCTCTCCCAACTAAAGGATGAAGTTAAATTCACCCTCATTGGGAAGTTTGCATTGGGTCACCCAAAAATGGAATCAGTTAGAAATTACTTTGAATCATTTCAATTTCTTGGTACTTGGCAACTTGGACTGCTTGATGGCAGACACTTATTGATCCATTTGACCACTGAAGAAGATTATGCTAGGCTCTTTGCTAAGCAATCCATTACCATTGTTGGATAAGAGATGAAGCTCTTGAAATGGACCCAAGGTTTTGAACCCAGGAAAGAGCCTCCTGTTGTCCCTATCTGGTTCAAATTCCCTGAGCTCCCAATTAGATTTTATAACCAGAATGCTCTCTTGAACATAGCCAAAGCCTTGGGCACCCCACTCAAGTTAGATGCTCCAATAAAGAACAAAGCAAGACCAGCTGCTGCAACAGTACAGGTTGAAAGAGATGTCACTCTCCCCTCCATACACAGGCTATGGATTGGGTCTGAGAATGAAGCTTTCTGGCAGGAAGTGATTAAGGAACAGATGATCCACTTTTCGATATTTATACTTACAATTTTAATATGAAAATAAGCAACGGCACCAAAAACTTGATCCCGCACCGAATATATATATATATATATATATATATATATATATATATATATATATATATATATATATATATATATATATTGATGATTCTGTTATGGATTTTATGATTTATATTATGGATACTACGCAAGTATACGTATCGTTATCAAGTAATATAGTGCTTTAATGGAGTCCTAGATATCGATCCCACAAGGAAGTTAGAGAATTTCAAAGATAAATTAAAGTAGACTTACTTACTAAATTAGTATACTGGAAATTAAGAACACTTAGATCGAAATAAACTAATGCTTAAAGGTTGAAAATAAGATTCTAATCGAGAAAAGCGTCTTTTCCTTGTTGAGAGAATTAAGTGAATGATGAATTTAAGTAGTTTAGAGTTTGTATTAGTGCCAAATAGGAGCATTCCTATTCTTTACCCTTTCGTTCGTGTGCAAAGAACATCGACTAGCCTTATGTTTGATATCGAATCTGCGCTACAGTTCGGGAGGATACTGCTGCCACTTCGGAGCTCCTACGTTCCCTCGCCCGAGGCTAACATCTATACTTCGCCTCTCAAACAATAGGATCGAATTGAATATTTTAGTCGTCACACTAAAATGTCCAATTCTACGCCCAATGGTTAATATTTCCCTATTTATTCGCACCCTCCTTCCAAGCTTTTGACTTCTCCGAATCTTGGATGTAATCTTTTCTATAGTTGATAATTCAACATATGTTAACAAATCAATTAGCAAGATTGAAAGTAAATTAAGTTTTAAGTAAAAGATTATCACAATATTTAATAATTTTAGGCACAGTTACTTTCGATTCATCATTTCACATAATCTCAATAATAAGGAAAAAGACTAAGGAAACTACTCAGAAAGCATGAAAAAAATAACACAAAACATGGATTTCATTAAAGTTAACAAACAATAACAAATATACTTATCTCCCTTTTTCTCCCAAGCGTACTCTCAAGTTCCTTTTCGACTCTTCCTTCCAAGATGTAAGACACTAAAACGCTAAACACTTTATCTACTCACTAAAAAGACTTCAGGATGACACTTAATTTCCACACAAATGACACACAAATGACACTTAACTCACACAAAACTTACACACAATGACTAAAATTCGTCTCTATTTATGAATGAGTCAAATCTCCAAAGGGTACTTAAGCACCTCTTCAAAAGCGTCCGGATTCAATGTATCTTGGCTCTTTTAACTGTCTCGCCGTCGGCTGCTCGATCTCGCCGTCTGGCGGCTTCTGAAGATGGGCTAATCACGTCGATCTCATTGTCGGCGGGCTCGATCTCGCCGTCAATGGGCTCTTTATAAAATATTCACAATCTCTCGGGAAAATCTCGTCGTTGGCGCTTGAATCTCAGCTGTCGGCGGGACAGTTCATTTTTCATCAAATTGAGTCCTTTTTGCTCCAAATCTGCTTCTTTTGTGCTTTTTGCTTTCAGTACTTATAAATCTTCATTCCTGCAATAAAATAAAAAAATACCTTTCTTTAAAGTGCAATTTCATGTAAAATTGGTATAAATTTCTCAATATATTTTTCTGTGGTCAAAATCCCCAAACTTAACTATTACTTGTCCTCAAGTAATTTTAATACTACATAAAAGTAATGATTATTTTTAGTAAAGTTTTAATTCAGAATTACTATGAATTAGATTTAAATAAGTATTATAATAAAGTTATTTTAGAAATATTTTAAAATAATTAAACTAATTCTATAAATATAAGGCTATTTAGTTTTCAAGTTTAAGATTTTTAGTCTTCTATTTATTTCAAGAATGACTATACTTTTAAATTACTTAATTACTTAAGATATTTAGATGATAGAAATTTCATGAAAGCACTACTTAGTAAAATACTAATCCATATATATAAGTTCAGAAATGTAATTGAAGTTTACCCTTTAGGTTGATTCAAATGAAGCCAATTTTTGATAAGACATCTTCCTCAAGCTTCTCCTCACTTTATATATATATATTTTATATTTTTAATTATGTTTAATTTAATTAAGCCTTGTTTTAATGTTCGGTCACTTAATTTGATATATTTTTTTAAGATTAGATACTCCACTGACTCATATAAGGTTTACAGAACACAAATATTATAACTTTTATAAATGAAATCCATGAACTTACAAACTTCAAATACCACAAAACTAACAATTGACTTAGCAAATTAACCAAAACATATCTAACTCAGCATTGCAATCCACACCAAAATACTCTAAATGCTGAGACTAAACAAACAACATACAATCTCATCTAAACTAAGATTAGTTACATAAAGTTCAAATTATATCAAAAACTAAATTCAAATCAACACACATACATATAATATAAATAAAAATTTCTGCTACTCATCCGAATCCGAACTGATCTCTTCTCTGATGTTTCCAATAGAACGCAGGTGCACAAACAATTTATAGAAAGGTCTGAAAGGGAATTCGCGATGAGAGTCCTCTTCAATCCACCCTTCTCGTCTCAATAGTCGTATAAAACTTGCCTCCAGATGTCCTGTATGGTCAAAGTGCTCCTTCATTCTCCAATCAATGTGATCGAATAAATCAGAGAAATGATCAATAGAATTCATCACATTCTGTAGTTCCTTCTCCAATCCTTTAAGTTTCCGTAAAATGAGGTTTGTTCTATCGATCGTGGGCTTAACTAAAGGATTGTTTTGAGATGCTTGATCAGAAATAATTACTGTTTCATCATTGTTATCCAATGTAGGAAACATATGTGTCTGATCTAGTGGTTTCCAAGGCAATAACACTTTTTCCCAAGCTTCGTAGGAAACTTGGTACTCACTACATAAAGCAAATATAGTTGATGGGTGTCCAAGTCCATGAATCGACCCATGCACAATTAATCCTAATGCAGACTTCACAATGATAGATCCAAGATCAATAGGCAATCCAGATTGAATACAGTAATTTAAAATTGTGCATTCCTTCGAGACTTTGTTTACCCTCATAGTGGCTAATAACTTTGATGAAATAAAGAAATGCCAATGCTTTGAGACGGGGTTAAGAAGTGACGCAAAAAAACTAACGTACCCGTCTTCTCGTAATTCCCAATCGTCGAGTTCGTCGGTCAGATATCTATAGATCTCATTCATGTTGTATCTTGTAGGAACAAAATTTGAATAGTGGCAAACAAGGGTATTTTCAATCGAGTATAATTCATTGATTCGAGAAGGAGTGAAAGTTACCCATCTGCCTCTTACGTAAACACTTCCATTATGGATTGCATGTAGATTAGAGTAGAATTCATTGACTACTGGAATGACTACAACAGATGTTGTATAGTAGAATACCTCCCAACGTCGCTGAACAATCATTTCATCAATTATTGTTGTTGAATTCTTCGCTCCTCTGTTTACGAATCCTCTTTCCTTAATAAGTCGCTTCTTCATCAAAACCTTGTTGAATAGTCGCTGAGCCTCAGAACTGACAAACTTTTGTTGGTTAAAAACTCCGGATTTCGTGGTTTCTAGTGGTTTGGAGGCCATAATAGATTATTTTGGAGGGGCTCTAATCGTTTCTAAGGAAGAATATAGTGTAAATATGAAGTTTTAAATGTTTTATATAGAGAAATGGCCTTAGAACCATCCAAAACCGCAAAATAACTCACAAAAACTACTTTTTAATGATCTCACTGTCGGCGGGATAGTTAATATATTTAAACTGAATTTGGGCGCGCCGATCTCACTGTCGGCGGGATCGATCTCGCCGTCGGCTAGATTAGGTAAATTTGACCAATTTTCGTTCCGGTCTGAATATTTTCTGATTTCTTCGTATAGATTCAAATTTGTGATGATTCTAAAAAGTAAATTAAGTAGTAGAATTTATTCTATATTTTAATTTTCAATAACATTAATAAATAGATCATAATTAATAACTACTATGGGTTGCCTCCCATAAAGCGCTTGGTTTAACGTCGTCAGCCCGACCTAAATTTAATTAGTAATCAGGTTGACTGAGCATTAAAACCTCTTTAAAATTTGGTCTTCTCCCTTCAAAATAGGGTTTTAATCTGTGTTCGTTTACTTTAAATCTATGCTCGGTTTTTGGATCTTCAATTTCTATAGTTCTGTATGAAAATGTTTGAGTTATAATGAAAGGCCCTAACCATCGAGATTTCAATTTCCCAATAAATAATTTCAATCTTGTATCATAAAGCAAAACTTCTTGTCCTGGCTCAAAATTCTTCAGGTTAATCTTCCGATCATGCCATAATTTCATTTTTTCTTTATAAATTCTATCATTATGATAAGATTCATTTCTTAATTCATATAATTCAATCAATTGCAATAATCTCTTCTCATCAGCTTCTTTCAGATTGTAATTAAATTCTTTAATTGCCCAATAAGCTTTATATTCTAATTCAACTGGTAAGTGGCATGTCTTTCCATAAATAAGCCTGTAAGGAGTCTTTCCAATCGAAGTTTTATAAGCAGTCCTGTATGCCCATAATGCAGTGTTTAGTCTTATAGACCAATCCAATCTATTAGGGTTTACAGTCTTTTCTAAAATACGTTTAATTTCTCGATTAGAAACTTCGACTAATCCATTCGGTTTGTGAATGATAAGCAGTTGATATCTTATGAATAATGTTAAATTTTTCTGCTAGTTTGTGAATATATTTATTTATAAAATGAGAACCTCCGTCAGTGATAATCACTCTCGGTATTCCAAATCTAGTAAAAATATTTTTCATTAAAAACTTTGAAACACTCTTAGCGTCACATCGAGATAAAGCTTGTGCTTCAATCCATTTAGAAATATAATCAACAACGACTAATATATATGAGTTTCCAAATGAAGGAACAAATGGTCCCATAAAATCTAATCCCCAAACATAAAAAATCTCAACTTCTAATATAAAATTTAGAGGCATTTCATTTCTTCAGATATATTACCTACTCGTTGGCATTTGTCATAAGTTCCGATATATCTATAAACATCTCTAAAAAGAGTAGGCCGATAAAATCCAGATTATAAAATTTTATAAGCAATTTTATCTGTTCCAAAATGTCCTCCAAAATCAGAATCATGACATTTCTGAATGATTTGTTCTATTTCTTCATAAGGAATGCATCTTCTAATTACAAAATCCTTACATTGCTTATATAAATATGGTTCATCAAAAAAATATGTTTTAGCATCATGAATGAATTTTTTCTGTTGTTGAAAAGTTATCATAGGTGGTAAAATATCAGTTACAATATAATTTACTATGTCAGCATACCATGGTATTTTCCACTCATTTATATTATATAGTTGTTCATCAGGAAAACTGTCAGTAATTTTATTATCAGTGTTAGGTAATTCATTATATTCTAGCCTTGATAAATGATCTGCAATTTGATTATCAGTTCCCTTTTTGTTAATGATTTCAAAATCAAATTCTTACATTAGTAATATCCATCTAATTAATCTTAGTTTGGAATCTTTCTTTTGCATTAGATATTTAATAGCAGTGTGATTAGTATGCACAATACATTTAGTTCCAATTAGATAAGGCCTAAATTTATCAAAAGCATAAACAATTGCTAATAGCTCTTTTTCAGTAACTGTATAATTCATTTCAACATTATTAAGAGTTTTACTAGCATAGTATATAACTTTGAAAATTTTATCTTATCTTTGCCCAAGTCATCGCTCCTATAGCATAATCACTAGCATCACACATAAGTTCAAATGGTTTCTCCCAATCAAGTGAAACTATTATAGGTGTTGTGATTAATTTATCTTTTAATAATTCAAAAGCATTTAGGCATTCAGTTGTGAATTCAAATTTCTTGTCCTTTTCTAAAAGTTGGCATAGAGGTTTAGTAATTTTTGAAAAATCTTTTATGTAGCGTCTGTAGAATCCATCATGTCCAAGAAAACTTCTTACCCCTTTTACCGTAGTTGGAGGTGGTAATTTAGCTATAACTTGAATTTTTGCAGGGTCTACTTCCATGCCATTTTCTGAAATTTTATGCCCTAATACAATTCCTCCTACAACCATAAATTGACATTTCTCCCAATTTAGAACTAAGTTAGTTTTCTCGCATACTTCTAATACTTTTTCAAGATGATTCAAGCATGTGTCAAATGACGTTCCAAATACAGAGAAATCATCCATAAATGCTTCTATTCCATCATCAATTAGTTTACTAAATATAGGCATCATACATCTCTGGAATGTTTCAGGTGCATTACATAATCCAAAAGGCATTCTTCGAAAAGCAAATATTCCATAAGGACTAGTAAATGTAGTTTTCTCTTGATCCTCAGGAGCAATATGTATCTGATGATAACCGGTATATCCATCTAAAAAACAAAAATATTTATGCCCGGCTAATCTATCCAACATTTGGTCTAGAAATGGTAATGAGAAGTGATCTTTCCTGGTGGCTGCATTTAATTTTTTATAGTCAATACATATACGCCATCCAGTAACTTGTCTTATAGGTATTAAATCATTATTTTCATTAGCTTAACGGTCACTCCTCCTTTCTTAGGAACACAGTGAATTGGGCTTACCCATGCACTGTCCGAAATAGGATATATAATACCATTATCTAACCATTTTAATATTTCTTTCTTGACTACTTCTTTCATTATTGGGTTTAATCTCCTTTGAGGATCTACTTTTGCCTTATGTTCATTATTTAAAATATTTCTGTGCATACAGATTGAAGGACCAATTCCTTTAATATCTGCTAAAGTCCAACCAAAAGTTTTCTTATATTTTTTTAATACGTCTAACAATTTTTGTTCTTGTGATTCATTTAATTCAGCTGATATAATAACTGATAGGGTTGATTGGTTACCTAAGTAAGCATATTTTAAATGATTAGGTAAAATTTTTAATTCGAGTTCAGGAGGTCTAATAATTGACGGAACTATATTCTTTTCAGCGTTTTTCAATATTATCCAACATTTCAAATTTTTCCTATATATAATCTAGTTTTTCATTATCTGCTTCTTCAATTAATTCAGTATTTTTTTTTTCTAAATTTTCTTCATAATATTCTTTAAAATGTTCATTTTGCAAATGTTCAAGTATTTCCATTCGAAAACATTCATCATCTTTTTCTAAAGCAGGATATTTCATTGATTTTGCTATGTTAAAAGTTACTTTTTGATCGTTTACTCTCATAGTCAATTCTCCTTTCTGAACATCAATCATAGTTTTTCCAGTGGCTAAAAAGGGTCTTCCTAATATTATGGGAATTTATTTATCTTCTTCCATATCTAGAACAATAAAATCTACTAGGAAGATAAATTTATCTACTTTTTCTAACACATCTTCAATAACTCCCTTAGGATAAGTCACATAACGATCAGCTAACTGAAGAGTTACTGAATTAGGTGAAATTTCTCCTAATTCTAATCTTTTAAAAATAGATAGAGGCATTAGATTGACGCTTGCTCCTAAGTCACACAAAGCTTTTCCATAAAATTTTTCTCCAATAGCGCAAGTTATAGTGAAACTACCAGGATCTTTTAATTTTTCAGGAAGCTTTTTCTGAATAATTGCACTACATTCTTCGCTAAGTGCAATAGTTTCATTATCTGTAAATTTTCTTTTTTTTAATTAAAATATCTTTCATAAATTTTACATAATTAGGCATTTGTTCTAATGCTTTATTTATCGTTAATCTTTTTAAAATTTCAAGGAATTTGACAAATTGCTTATCTTTTCTATGTTGCTTTAGTCGTTGAGGAAATGGTGGTGGTGGTTTTTCTATAGATATTTTCATAGGGATCAATGGATATTCTAAGTTTTGAGCTTACTGATCCTTTTCTTTTTCGATTTCCACTTCCTCATTTTTACTTTCTGTCTCTTTCTGAATTTTAGTTTCTAACTCTTTTCTACATCATAATTGTATCGCTTTAATTTGTTCTTTTCCTTTATCTTTAGGATTTATTTCCACATTACTAGGAAAAGTTCCAGGAATTCTATTGTTAAGCGCGGTAGCGATATGTCCCAGTTGAGTTTCAAAATTTTTAATTGCTGTTCCTTGATTTTGTAATTGATTTCCTTGAATTTGTAATTGATTTCCTTGATTTTGCAAGTGCTGACCCAAACTCAATATTAATTCTTCTATAGATAATTTCTTATCTTTAAATTGATTGTTATTAAATCCAAGTGGATAAGAAGGTTTATAATTCGTATTTCCTTGATTAGGTGGATTTTCTATAGAGTTGTTCATCCATTGTTGAGTAGCTGTATTGTTATTCCAATTAAAATTTGGATGATTCTTCCAACCAAGATTATAATAATTTGCATAAGGATTATTGGGTCTATTATTAATAGCATTTATAGTTTCATAAGGAGATTGAGAATCTATAATTTGTCCGGATGAGTTTTCTTCTAATATAGTAGGAGAGTAATTCATTCCAAAATGATCTAATTTCTTTGATATAACGACAGTTTGAGAAGCTAACATAGATATTGCATCATTTTCATGAACACTAGCTATCTTTTTAGGATTTATTCTTTCAGTAGGCCATTGAAAATTATTAGTAGCCATTTCTTCGATTAACGTGTAGGCTTCATCAAATGGTTTTGACATTAATGAACCTCCAACAACAGCATCAATGATTGATCTAAGAGATCCTACTAATCCATTGTAAAAAGTTTGTATAATTAACCAATCTGGTAAGGCATGATGTGGGCATTTCCTAAGAAGTTCTTTAAATCTCTCTCAAGCTTCATATATGGATTCTCCATCAAACTGACTAAAAGATGTTATATCATTTCTAAGTTTTGCAGTTTTTTAAGAAGGAAAATATTTGGATAGAAATTTTTGTGATAATTCTCCCCAAGTTTTAATAGATCCAGAGTCTTAATGAATTTAACCACATCTTAGCCTTATCCCTTAAAGAAAAAGGAAAAGCTTAAGTCTAATAGCATCATTAGATACTCCTTCATATTTAAAAGTAGCACATAGTTCCAAAAAACTAGCAAGATGTAAATTAGGATCTTCATTAGGTGAACCACTAAATTAATTATTCTGTACCATTTGGATAATTGCAGGTTTAAGTTTGAATGAGTTAGCAGCTACATCAGGGTTTTGAATTGTTAGGTGAATTTCATCTAATGTAGGGTTGGCATAGTCTCTTAATGGTCTTTGTTGGTTTATAATTTCAATTTCTGGATTATTTTCCATTTGTGCTAAATTTATAATTTCTCTCTTTTGTTTTCTAATTCTTTTAATTGTGCGCTCTAATTCTGAATCGTAGGGTATTAAATTTTCGTTTCCAAATTTACGCATACAATTTTTAAGTAATATTTAAAATAGTCCGTTACTCTAGTAATTATTTTAATAATTCTATTAATTACCATAATAATTACTTTACTTCCCCGACAACGGTGCCAAAAACTTGATCCACTTTTCGATATTTATCCTTACAACTTTAATATGAAAATAAGCAACGACACCAAAAACTTGATCCCGCACTGAATATATATATATATATATATATATATATATATATATATATATATATATATATATATATATATATATATATATATATATATATGATTATGTTATGGATTTTATGATTTATATTGTGGATACTACGCAAGTATACATATCGTTATCAAGTAATATAGGGCTCTAATGGAGTCCTAGATATCGATCCCACAAGGAAGTTAGAGAATTTCAAAGATAAATTAAAGTAGACTTACTTACTAAATTAGTATACGGAAATTAAGAACACTTAGACTGAAATAAACTAATGCATAAAGGTTGAAAATAAGATTCTAATTGAGAAAAGTATCTTTTTCCTTGTTGACAGAATTAAGTGAATGATGAATTTAAGTAGTTTAGAGTTTGTATTATGCCAAATAGGAGCATTCCTATTCTTTACCCTTTGGTCGGGTGCAAAGAACATCGACTAGTCCTATGTTTGATTATCGAATCGCGGCTAGCACGGGAGGATATCGGTACGCCACTTCAGAGCTCCCACGTTCCCCTCGCCTGAGGGCTAACATCTACACTTCAGCTCTTAAATAATAGGATCGAATTGAATATTTTAGTCTGTCACACTAAAATGTCCAATTCTACGCCCGATAGTTAATATTTCCCTATTTATTTGCACCCTCCTTCCAAGGCTTTTGACTTTCCTGAATCTTCGATGTAATCTTTTCTATAGTTGATAATTCAACATATGTTAACAAATCAATTGGCCAGATTGAAAGTAAATTAAGTTTTAAGTAAAAGATTATCACAATATTTAATAATTTTAGGCACAGTTACTTTCGATGCATCATTTAACATAATCTCAATAACAAGGAAAAAGACTAAGGAAACTACCCAGAAAGCTTGGGAAAAATAACACAAAGAATGAATTTCATTAAAGTTAACAAACAATAACAAATATACTTATCTCACTTCTTCTCCCCAAGCAGACTCCTTGAAGTTCCTTTGACTCTTCCTTCCAGTACAACACACCAAAACGCTAAACACTTTATCTACTCACTAAAAAGACTCTAGGATGACACTTAACTTCCACACAAATGACACACAAATGACACTTAACTCACACAAAACTTACACACAATGACTAAAATTCGTCTCTATTTATAGAAGGAGTTAAATCTCCAAAGGGTACTTAAGCACCTCTTCAAAAGCATCCAGATTCAATGTATCTTGGTTCTTTTTAACTGTCTCGCCGTTGGCGGCTCGATCTCGCCGTCGGCGGCTCGATCTCGCCGTCGGCGGGCTTCTATAAGATGGGCTAACCGCACCGATCTCGCTGTCGGCGGGCTCGATCTCGCCGTCAGCGGGCTCTTTATATAATATTCAAAATCTATCGATAAAATCTCATCGTCGGCGGCTTAAATCTTAGCATCGGTGGGACAGTTCATTTTTCATCAAATTGAGTCCTTTTTGCTTCAAATCTGCTTCTTTTGTTCTTTTTGCTTTCCGTACATATAAATCTTCATTCCTGCAATAAAATAAAGAAAATACCTTTCTTTAAAGTGCAATTTCATGTAAAATTGGTTTAAATTTCTCAATATATTTTTCTGTGGTCAACAGACACCCTACTATTACACTCATTGTAGGATGTTTAGACACACTCTTAGTAGGTGCTATAGAGTGCCCCCACCCACTAGAAGACCACCCAAACCCCCCCTTGGGGTAGCTAGCTCTGAGTTGAACCCCCCCCCCCCACGACCACTCTTCCTTGAACCACCCAGTCTCCATTGTTACTCTTCCCACTCCTATCTCACCCCCCCATTTGTCCCCAACCCTTAACACCACTCTGGTGAATTCCCCTCCCTTCCATTTGTTTGAAACCTCCCCTCCCTCCTCCCTTCAAACCCCCAATTTGAATGTTGGCCTCCCTAACCCCTCCTCTCCTTCAAAGGTTGAAGCCAGGAATGTTTTTGTTTCTGATCCAGATACCCCTGTGGAAAATAAAGAGGATGACAGATCCACTTTAATTGTTAAATTGGTGAAGTCTCCTAGGGAAGTTAGTTCTCAGGAACCACCTCTGAAGAATAATATGGAAGAAAGTTAGCTTACTTAGAAATCTAAAAAGAAAAAGAAGGGTTTAATAGAGCTGAAGAATCTGATGGATGACCAGCAACTTCTTATGGGGCCTTTTCTTGAAACTCTAAGTCAATTTCCACTCCCCAACACTAGGGGGAAAGGGTTTGCTTCCTCACATGATTAATTTTTTATGTTGGAATGTGAGAGGGGTAGCTCACCCTGCCTCTCTTCACAGATTAAAATATTTGGTGAGAACTCATAGAATTTGGTGTGTGGCTATTTTAGAACCTTTGGTATCTAAATACCCTCAAAAAATCTCTAACAGATTCCCTCAATTTTCACATCTTTTTTAATGTCAATATTAAAATTTGGCTCTTAATTAGAAAAGAATTGATTTACAATGTGATAGTTGATGACCCTCAATTCATTCATTTACATTTTATAATTGATGATAAGTCTGGTTTTGCAACTTTCATTTATGCTAGTGGCTTAATTCAACAACAAAATCTGTTATGGAGGAACCTTAATGCTTTGGTCCAGCAAACTCCTTCCCCTTGGATTGTGGGGGGGGGGGTGGAAGAACTCCTCTGGCCAGTTCTATGGACAATTTTGCTGATGCTATCTACGATGCAAGTATGTTTGATTTGGGATTCACTGGACCCCCTTTCACTTGGAGGAGGGGCTCACTCTAGGAAATTCTTGATAGGTGATCACAGAAAAATACATTAAGAAATTCATATCTATTTTTTAAGAAATTGCACTTTAAAGAAAGGTATTTTCTTTATTTTACTGCAGGAATGAAGATTTATAAGTGATGGAAGCAAAAAGCATGAAATGGAGCGAATTTGGATCAAAAAAGGAAGAAATTCATGCAAATTGAACTAAGTCGCCGACGGCGAGATCGAGGTCACCGACGGCGAGACCATGAGGAGAATTTCTGAAGGAATTATAACTACCTCCCCGACAGCGAGCCCGAGCCCGCCGACAGCGAGATCGCGCGGTTTGAAGCCTTTCTAGAAGCCCGCCGACGATGAGGTCGTTTCCCGCCGACGGTGAGACAGTTCAAAATGCAAATACATTGAACCTGGACGCTTTTTGAAGAGGTGTTTAAGCATCCCTTGGACCTTTCCCTACCTCTATAAATAGAGGACGAATTTTAGTCTTTTGTGTGTCTCTTTTTGGTGTCTTAAGTGTGTCTGTTGTTTGTCATTAGTGAGTTTCTTGAGTTTATTTGTATTTGAGTGCTATTTAGTTAGAAGTTTGCTGTACTAGAAGGAAAAGTCAAAGGAACTTCAAGGAGTCTCGCTTGGGAGGAAATTAAGATAATATCTTTGTTTATTGTTGTTGTTAACTTTAAATGAAATCCATGCTTTGTTTTATTCCCATGCATTCTAAGTAGTTTTCTTAGTCTTTCTCCTTGCTAATGAAAATTATGCGAATTGATGAAATTAAGTATAAGTACCTAATATATTAAAATAAATTGTGATAATTTTTACTTAAAACTTAATTTACTTTCAATCTGGCCAATTGAGTTGTTAAAATATGTTGAATTATCAACTATAGTAAAAACTACATCCAATATTCAGGGAAGTCAAAAACCTTGGAAGGAGGGTGCAAATAAATAGGGAAATATTAATTATCGGACGTAGAATTGGACATTTTAGTATGACAGACTAAAATATTCAATTTGGTCCTATTGTTTGAGAGCTGAAGTGTAGATGTTAGCCTCAGTGTGAGGGGAACGTGGGAGCTCGAAGTGGCAGCCAGTATCCTCCCGACCTAGCCGCGTATTCAGCTAATTAAACATAGGATTAGTCAATGTTCTTTGCACCTGGGCCAAAGGGTAAAGAATAGGAATGCTCCTATTTGTCACAATACAATTCAAAGATTCTATTTAAATTCGTCTTTCACTTAATTTTCTAAAAACAAGGAGAATGATACTTTTTCTGAATTATTTAAATCAACTTTATTTCAAGCATTAGTTTACTTTAGCTTGCTTTAGTTACTTTAAATTTCCGTTTACTTTATTAGTAAGTAATTCCTTTAAATTTAGTCGATACAAATCGTTAAAAACTTCCCCGTGGGATCGATAACCAGGACTCCACTAGTAGCCCCGTATTACTTCGATACGATACGTATACTTGCGTAGAATCCACATTATACATTCCATCATAAAATCATATATATATATATTAAAGCGGGATCAAGTTTTTGGTACCGTACTATAAACTTAATTTTCAAACAAATTAAAAAGTGGGTCAATAGGTTCCTTGTCAACACTGCCTGCTTACTAACAGGGTGGATGCGTAATTTTATAAGTGTTAACAAGTGTAAAAATAAATATTCAATAATAGCAAAGTTACCCCTTATCAACACAATTATACGTATCGTTCAAGTAATCCAGGGCTCTAATAGAGTCCTGGATATCGATCCCACAGGGAAGTTTAGAGATTACAAACTAATTACAGCAGTTGAAATTACTATTTAGTAAACGTAAATAAAGAACAAATATACTAAATTCTACTACTAATCTTGAATGAGAAGTTGCAATATAGAAAAAGTATCTTTCCCCTTATTAAGAGAATTAATTAAACGGATAATTAAAATAGTTAGAATTATATTGTGCCAAATAGGAACATTCCTATTCTTTATCCTTTGGTCCAAACATAAAGAAAATTGACTAATCCTATGCTTGGTTACTAAATCTGCGGCTAGGCTGGGAGGATACCGACTCTCACTTCGGAGCTCCCACGTTCCCCTCACCAGAGGGCTGTCAGCATATTTTTAGGTTTGTGTTTTGAAAAGGGGCCGCCTACAGAAATTGTCGGTGAATTTTCATATTTTAAATTTAATTTAAATATATATAATTTGGAAAGTAGTATTTGATTTTGAAAATAATTCTAAGTTTGAAAATTTTAAGATATGAAATTAAACCGATCTCACATCCCAAATAGTTTATATAAACGAGCACCGCATCACAAACTGTATATCTGTCCCGAGGAATAGACACACTGTTTGATGATGGGGCTCGATTAAATAAACTAGAAGATTTGTGACATCCGTTTGATCTGCGAACCAATTTTATGACCCGACAGATTCCCCTGTTTAATATAAAGGAATTAAACAGGGTTTATATTACCTGGGTTCTTAAAGTTTCCTATAAGGGCAAGCCCTTATAGTTAATTACATCTTAAATGACGGGAATCATTTAAGAAAACTCTCGATAATGATCAGTGGTTTTGCTCTCAAGAATTTCAAAGTTTAAGGTTTCAAACAATTGAATTTTGGGATTTCAAAAGGGAATAGCTCAAATTTGGAACAGTTTATTTTACGAGTCCAATGGAAGAGAAGTAGGAGAAGTTGAGGATCCAAGAAGAATCTTGGCAACTTCCCAAACTATCCTATTATTTGGCTTCAATTTGGGAGTTTATTTAATGTTATAATCCTGCCAATTTTAATTAATTTGGACTTATATTCGTACGACATGATCATACAAATAGCTTGGAAGATGTGAGGGTTTGTGTCGTAGCAAACGACTACCTCGGAGTCCTAAAACTGGTTAGGGCTTAATTTACATAAAATGATTATGCAAATGCCTAACAAAGAGTTTGAGGATTTATATTGCACTAGGCAAACTACCTTGAAGTCCTATGGTTTGGTTGTTTAATTCTAAGAATGGTTTTGCTGTTGTCGATCCAAGTTTTGCTGACGATGATGGCCGTGCTGCCCACTGTGCTCCAAGCTCCTTGTTGTTGCAGAGGTTTAGTTTTAGAAGGTGAAAATCAGGGGATGAGAAAAGTTTCTTAGTTTAGAGGAATTTTAAAGTCCAAATGTCTTTAGTGTTTTAATTAAAACAAATCTTAAAGTTGATTAAACAGAACCGATCAAGATCCCACGGTTTCGTCATCCTGACACCGTTATTTTCATCGAATTCACTTAGTCCAGATGACTTTGCTAAACTCAACTGAATGAGTTCCACACTTTCATTTAGACCAGTGGGAAATTTCGTTAGCAACACGTGGGTTACATCATCTGAGGTATTCCCGATCATTCAACGAGACATTTTAATTTAGTTAAAGTTGTGGTTTTGTTGTTCTATTTGTGATTAAATTTTGAGTTGTTTTATATTTTAGATGTTGTGGTGGTGAATTTTATCTTGTGTGACTTTTAATTTAGTTTTGGTTTCAGTTTTGTGGCTATCCTAAAGGTTTCAGTTTTCATGCAACAATCATGTTTATCATGCAAGAAAAGTAAAGCGCAGTGCAGGTAAATAAGTTGCAATAAAGTAAGTTGCAATAAATTAAGTTGCAATAAAGTAAAAGCGTACCTGGAGGGTCTTCTCATCATTCCAAGCTGCACTTAAAACACATGTTAAGAGCATTTAAATGTTTATTACAAATACCTAGGTAAAGCTAAGGGAAGGTTCTGGTTATCTACCAAGATCCTAATTCTACTGCTAGTCTATTCCTATGACGTCTAGGTTCTTTATATTTTGTGGATGATTTTCGTCACCAAAGAACAATTAAATTTAATTATTCTTCTTAAAACACCTCATTGTATTGAGGAAGTGCTTAGAACGGGTTCTAAACATCTTTTCAATACTTTTGAGATTATTTCGAGTCTAAATGAATTTTTATTGTAGAGATGAATCAATCATCCAGAAATTTTTAGTTAAGTTTTAAATCTTGCTCAGTGAACTTAGGACATTTTATTATCCCATGAATGAAGTGACACCTCACTTGATGCTTCATTTAAGAGTTATAATGATAAAAGTCTTTAGAGGCGAATCAATTTATTAAGAATTTTAACGATTTAAAATTAGAATTAATATTTTAAGGTGATTTAATTTAGTTATAAAATTTTAATCAATTTAAGTTTGGAATAGTGTTCAAGTTGTTTTATTCTTAAGTGTTTTAAACTATTTGAATTGAAAGAGGAGTTTAAATTATTTAATTTAGACTTTAATGATTTAATTTTAATTTAATTGCAAAATTCTAGATTAACTTTTAATTTGTTTGATTTTTTAATTAAGAATTATTTTTTGAAATTGATTTTGATATTTCGAGTTTGTTTTAAATTTGCTTTCAAGTGATTTTTTAAATTAATTTTTTTCAATGTTTTAAATTTATTTCAATTTAATTATCAAGTTATTTAATGTTTTAAGTTTTAATTTAATTAAGGGTTACCTTTTCTTTATTATTAATTTATTAATTTCAATTATCATCTTAAGTTTAATTAAGAGTTAAATATAATTAAAGTGATTCATTTGGGGAATTTAGTTTAAGTGATTATAGTCTCTCTAAATTATATCCCCATTTTAATAATCCAAAATTTTTAATTATTCTTCTAAAATTCAAATTATTTAATTAATTAAGGTTTCATTTTTTGGTTTATTAAAAGTGATCAATGAGTTTCTACCCTTTTATTTTCCAAATTTTCAATCATCTAAGAAAGAATTAATTTCAAACATTTTACCCACCATTTTGATTAAACCTAAAGTTTTAATTAGAGGTTAAAAGTTCTTAATTATTAATATGCCCTTTTAAGCTTAATTATTTCATAACTTATCAAGTTGAGCTCAAATGAGCTTGAAATTTTTTATGTCACTTCACTTACATGTCAATTAAGACATTAGAGGAGAAAATGTGATTTTTCTGTTTTTAATTTAATTTATATATTTATTTTAATAGAAAATAAGGATTTTCAATGGAAATTCAACAACCTAACCAAGGTAAAGTTTCTATCCTTAAAAAAATTATGGGATGTTCCTAATGACCAGAGGACCACTTAGACCTATTTGGGTGATTTTTTTGAATTATATTTTATTTACTATAATTATTTTGAGTTTTGGAGTATTAATCAATTATAAAATAAAATTAAAGTTGAAAAATGGATTTTAAATTTTTCTTAAATCTCTCTGACCTTAAGGAGTCCAGAGAAACAAATTTTATAATTTTATGATTTTTCTTTGATTTATTAGAATTAATTTAGTGAAAATGTTGGAAAATTCATTTTTTAATTCAAAAATTGTTTTAGGGCTTTTAAAATTTAATATCTTATCCTAGGGACTTGGGAAAAATATTTAGTTTATTCCAAAGTGATTTGGAGTTAAAATGTGACATTCTCATAATTTTTAATATTTTTGTGATTTTTATTATTTTTTAATTTTTAAAATATTAAAATAAGGTGAAAAATGAAGATTTTTAGAAAATTTAAATTTTAATTTTCCTAGACTCCTCTATTACCAGAGAAGTCTCAAAATTTATTTGGTGAATTTTTAAAATGTATTTTTGGAGTTATGAATTTTTAAAGTTTGATTTTACTCATGTGACCTAATTAATCCATTTAGTGGGGTTAAACATTTCCAATTGATTTCAAATTTTTATGTGAGGTCCCTCTGATCCTAAAGATTAGTGGATAATTGTCTTCAAGTTCTTTTGATGTGTGGTTAACCCTAATTAATTAAAGTTTAATTTTGAGTAATTAAGCCAATTAGGGTTATTCTTAATTAATTAACTCAAATCATAATTATCCTAGGGTCCTCTGGTCATAAGAAACTTCTCCAAATTTTCTTAGAATTTTCTAAGCAATATGCTAATTAATGGGATTAAAATACAAAAAATAGTGACATAAACTTGAAAAATACATAACTTGCCATAGAGATAGCCTCTGACCTTGAAAAATTCAGGAAATGTTCCCAAGATCAGAGGCTTCAAAAGCCCTATGGTCTCATTCCATGGTGAATTGTCTATGCAAATGGAGAATTAAAATACTGAAATGAGTAAATAATTAATTAGAAATAAAATACTCATCAAATTAACTCAATTCTTTTTCCACATTATTCTCCTCTGTTCACTGAGCAAGAGAGTATTTTTATTTTATTTTTGTGATTTTTCTACACAAAGATATGGATTTTCTAAGTTTCAGTCATTTAATTAAATCATAAATTCCATATTTTCCTAATTATCCGACTCAGCGCCACGGCAACCTTAGCGTCTCTGAAGCTCCACACGGCGTGCTCCCATTCGCCGCTGCATTCCGACTCAGCGCCATGCAGCCCGCGGTTCACATACCGTTCCCTGGTCCGACGCAATATAAGCCGTCCATTCGATACACGCTCGACCCAACGACGGCTGGTCGTTGTCTCCGACTGGTTTGCACCTGTGACCATCCACACTCAAACCCTAATGTCTCCCTCATTTCTCAATGGATTTTCGTGTTCTTATACTCTATGGATTCGTCTTGAAGCGACGAACACATCCATAGGGTTTACATGCTATGAAATTAACTCAAATGAAATGGAGAATCACTGGAAGCTCGGGTTAAAGAGAAGTCTCCATACCTTGGTTCGGAGGCGAGGCCTCAATCGAATGTGCTCGGCACGTTCGTTGGAGCTGGAAGAGCCTAGGGATGAAGCCTCCGGCCCTGGTGAAAAGTCTAAGTATGAAAGTGACCGGGCCCGATTTCAGACTTTGGAGGCTAGAGCAATCGGGTGGCTTGGAGAGGGGGCTTTCACTGGGGAACTACTTCTCTTGGTCCCGTGCGAGTGTGGGTGAGTTTAATTTGATTTTGGTGGACGTTTGAGAGATGTCCCTTCTCGTTCGAGAATCGAGCTCCAAAATCGAGCTCAATCAATGGGATTTAGGGCAGGAGAACAGTGGGGATGGATAGCTCTTGGCTAGGGGAAGCTCTGTGAGGAGTTTGGAGGGATTCTATGAAGGTTAATTTCAGCCAACCTTTTGGCCGAGAGGGGGTGGCTGGTTTAAAATAGCCATGGCCAGGGCTTCCCATGGGAAATTGATGGCTGGGATCAGCTGCCTAGGGGAGGAGATGAAGAGCTGTGGTGGCCAATTGGAGTTGGGTAGCTCGACAGTGAGAATTTGAAATTTGGCTCATTCCAAGCTCCTCGGCCATGGCATTTTCCGGCGGCCTAGTGGCTGGCCGGCCGTAGTCGGTCACCATCTTGACCGGTGAGGTCGGTGGCTGGGGTTTAGTGAAATCAATTAGGCCTGGCCATGTGTAAAGTGGCTTGATTTAAATGGTATGGGGGAAGGGGTGATTTTGGGTCCAAATGGGTCAACTTATGGATTTGGGTTAGGTTTACCTCCCGATGACCTGATTTGGGCTGAAGGGGATCAGTTGGGTCAGCCAAGAGAAGGTGGGGTGGTCTCTATCCATGGTGAGGTGGCTTGCTTGGGTTAGAGTGTGACATGAATGGGGTTAAAAATGCTTAATGAAAGCTTAAAAAAGAGCCCCATCTTCTTGCCATTAATGGCTTGGTGAGGCGGAAAGTGGCTTCCATGGCTTGCGTATAGCTTATGCATGGGTTCATGGCTCACATTTGGCTTGGAAAAAGTTAGCTTAGTTTCATAAAAATGGATTTTAAAGGTTTTGGATATTTTGATGGAAGTTGTCATGTGGTTTGATTTAGAACAATTTGATATTTGATTAGGACTTTAGGGATAGTTTTAATTGAATGCATGATGAAGAAGAGTGTCACATGGGCTTTGGAATGAATTATGGGCTTTTTAGATTTAGTGAAGAATGGCTTTTAAAATGCCTTAAGGGAAGTAGGCTTTTAGGTTTTAAAACAAATTGGTGGATGGAAATTTTATAAAAAATTTGGCCCAATGAGTATTGAATTTGATTTAGGAATGTTTCATGAATGGTTTAGAACCAATTTGGGGCAATTTGAAGTTGAATTGGGTTTAATTTGGGTTTTTTTTGTAATGGGGCCAAAGTGGGTCAAATTGGGCTAACTTGGGCTAAGGTTGGGCTAATGTTGGGTTTGATGTAAATTTAATGTTACAAAATGTTTATGGTAGTGTTATAAAGAGTTTTCAACTTTGGTTGGGCTTTAACTTTGGGATTTGGGCCCATTTGGATTCATGGTGGGTTTAGGCCAAAATTGGGGATTTTTAGTTTGGGTTAGGTTTGGGTGGAGTTTAGGTTCAAATTTGGGGCAAATCAAGTTAGTGTTTTGTTTGTGGGGATGTTAGGAAGGTTTAGGAAAAGATTTGGGGCTCATTGGAGTTGAATTGGGTTGGTTTGGGCTAAGTTTAGGTTATGGGCCAAAATTGGGCCTTAGGCTTCAAATTGAAATTGGATCCAAATGTTCATCAAATTGGGCTTGGATTTGGTCTAAATTGATATTAGGGATATGGAATTGAAGTTTAGAATTGAATTGGATCAACATTGAGGTTAATTGAAGTGGTTTAGTTTGACATTGGGTTCACTTGGGTTAAAAATGGGTCAAATTGGGGGTTTTGGTAAAAGTGGGCTAAATGGACAAAATTGGCTTATGGTGTAGTTGAACAAAATGAAATTGGGAATATTTGGGATTTTCTTTTGGTTAAAAAAAGGGCATTTTGGGTATTTGGAGGGTACTGGGGGGTATTTTTGGAAACTTTGGTATATTTGGCTAAGGATGATCAATTTGAATGGTGGGAAATGTTTAGGATTGGTTTTGAGGAATTTTGGGTAATTTAGGTGATTTTGCAAATTTTGGGTAGTTTCAAGGGCATTTGGTAGGTTTGGCGGGTGTAGGGCCCCCGGGGTCAAAAATTGAAATTTTGAAAAAATGATGATTGATCAAATGTAAGTGAAATGAGATCATTTTGGTTGAGCCATGAAGCCATATTAAGTTCACAGGAGCCATGAGAAGACTTATTTTAGGCACTCAATATGTTGTTCCTCACCCTCTTAGCCAGGGGCTTAGGGGTTGAGGACCATCCATATGGATTACCTACATGAGTCAGGAAGTCAAGCTAGGTATGAATGGTTTTAGGATTTGGAATGTGTGTGAAAGTGTAATGTGTGCGAGTCAACCCTCACTGCACTGTGCCACCTAGGGTAGTTCTAAGGCCAAAGAGTCCTATAGGGAATTCATCCTTTAAACCTCCACATTTGATCTTAACCCTCCAAGTGACTTAGGGGTTTACAATCAAACTTATTGGGTTTGTAGGGAGTTAAGAGGTGTTTGAATCTCTAAGTGGTGGGTTCCATTTCTAGTCCTGTAAGATAGTCAAAGGGAAAACTTAGGGCTAGATCCTAAGTACTAGGGAGAGAGAGAAGAGAGAAGTCCTCATCAAAAATGAGGTCAACAAATGGACCCCCAATAGGTGTGGTGTGCTAACCAAGCACACCGCGCGTATTGGCGTTGACTGAAGAGATCAACAAAATTAACACATACGTCTAAGTGACACATTTAGAATAGAGTAGAAACAAATTTCCGCTGGGGAGTATCTAGTATATCTCTAAGACTGGAGATCCTGAACTCTCGCTGGGGAATAGAAAAGGAGGAGAATTCCAGATCATAAGATCTGGGGAAATTTGATTTAGATTTCATTTCATTTTCTATTCCGAGTTTTTTTTTTAATGTGTGAGTTTAGATTTCGATTTGTTCTGAGTTTTAATTTTGATTGAAGTTTAATTTAAAATCAATTTAAGGAAATCTGGATTTGAAATGAGAATTGGAACCTAGGTTCCAACCTCGAGATTGCGAAGAGAACTAGAATTTAGGTACTAGCCTCGGAGTAAGAATCAGAGTTTAAGTATCGATTGAAAAAGATGAGAATCAGAATTTAGGTACTGATCTTGAAATAATATCTAGAATTTTGTACCAGTTTTGGAAGGAGAGAGTTGAAATTTGGTATCAATCTTGGGAAGAGAGTCGAAATTTAATACCGACCTCGAAAGGAGAGAACTATAATTTGGTACCAGTCTCGAAGGTTTAAAGTGTTGAAATTTGGTATCAACCCCGAAAGAGAGTCGAAATTTGGTACCGACCTCGAAAGGAGAGAACTAGAATTTGGTACCAGTCTTGAAGGTTTAAAGAGAACTGGAATCTGGTTCCAGTCTCGAAGGTTTAAAGTGAACTGGAATCTGGTTCCAGTCTCAAAAGTTTAAAGTGAAGTTGAATCTGGTTCCAGTCTCGAAAGTTTAAATAGGACTGGAATCTGGTTCCAGTCTCGAAGGTTTAAAGAGAACTGGAATCTGGTTCCAGTCTCGAAGATTTAAAGTGAACTGGAATCTGGTTCCAGTCTCGAAGGTTTAGTCTCGAAGGTTTAAAGAGAACTGGAATCTGGTTCCAGTCTCGAAGGTTTTAAGAGTACTGGAATCTGGTTCCATTCTCGAAGGTTTAAAGAGAACTGGAATCTGGTTCCAGTCTCGAAGGTTTAATGAGAACTGGAATCTGGTTCCAGTCTTGAAGGTTTAAAGAGAACTAGAATCTGGTTCTAGTCTTGAAGGTTTAAAGAGTACTGGAATCTGGTTCCAGTCTCGAAGGTTTAAAGAGAACTGGAATCTGGTTCCAGTCTCGAAGGTTTAAAGGGTTGAAATTTGCTGTGGAGATTTGAGTTTAGTGGGAGATTTGGAATGAGGCGTGAAAGTGTTTCACGTCCCACGAGGATTGATCAAAGTCTGATTATTTGGCGAAGGATATGAATCCATGCCATCATAACCAAATAAAAATTTTCGTGGTTCTGTGTCATTAGATTCAGTCGACCTTCTCAAGAGAGGGAAGGAAATATGGAGAGTCAAAAAGAGATTTGAGAATAGCCGAAGGATGGGGATTTCAGATTCAGGAATTTGTTTTAGTCGCTTGTTATGATTTGATTTTAGCTTGATTTTCAATTTAGGGTTCACATTTATTTGGGGTTCGTTTTGACATTCAAATTTTTAAAAGAGTTCTCATTTATTTTTATTTTCCCTTTATTCTTTGTTTGAAGTTCATTTAACTTAATGGAGTTTCCCAGTCAATTTGCACAAAAATAGGTGAAGGCAAAACATGACATGGTCGTTTCATTCCAATCTCGTCGAAAATACATCATACATCTTGCACCAAAACATGATGATATTTTCCTTAAGAATTCAATATCTCATACAATCCATATAAATCCAACACGGATTGTGTAAGATTCTTCAAGTTTCTTTTAAAAGTAGCTGTCAAAATCCATGTCTAAATAGTGAGATACATGGACAATAACATCACCTTCCAAGTCATCCTTGGCAGGAATGCCGTATGGATGTGCATTGGAGGTGTGATATTTCCCATGTAAATCACAGCTCGTAGGGCCGAAGACTCTCTAACTCTGGATCTGGTTGAAAGTGGAAACACATTTTTTTGTCTTATCCATTCTCCTGAAAGTGACGGAGATTCGTTCCACAGGCACTCCTGGAATGCAATGTTTTGCGATGTCTGCTCCATTTCGGTTCAACACCAGGACGGAACCTACCGGTAGTAGTATCTCCACCGGCCCTCGAAACTCACCGGGGCCTGCAATCCGGAGGTTAGATCCGAACATGATGTTACATTGGTTGACAAAAGACACTGTGCAGAAAGCTCTGACGAAGTCATGATGGTCTATGTGTGGAGGTATGCAGTCGCCCTCCTTGTAGATGTTAATGATGCAGCTGTTGGGTATGCAATCTGCAGGCAATACCCTCCATGTTATCATCCTTTTTACCATTCTCTTAATAATTCTTGGCATCGGATCCACCTCACTGCGACGGAGTATTCCTGGTGGATTCCCTTTTCTGTCTACCGCGAAGTTGTAGCAACATCCGCATTGGATTGTAATTCTTCCTTTTCCTGGCATCCATCTTCGGGGTTCTGAATAGGTCTTTTCCCTTAGGCGACCAGCTCGGCCCATTTTTTGAAGCTCAAGTACGCAATCTACAATTTGTTGTTGTTCGTAGTCTGAAAACACATCTGTATGCAGCTCAAGGCCTTCCAAGATGTTGACCCTCTTGCCTCGAATTCTTTTGAAGTATTCAAAAGTTTTCTTTTCAACTTGTTATAATTTTTCCAGCTCGTATTCCGGGATTATCTGCAATCGGCGAGGTCTAGTAACGTACTGAGGAATGTATGGTTCAACCCCGGCACGCTCTCCTGCATGTCTTGGCTCCTCGGGGTAGTCTCTGTCGGGACATCCTCCGGGATTGCTTTTGCAACAAGACTCTTCAGAACTGGTGCATCTGCTTGGTGTTGAGGCGCTGATTCTATTTCTGCTCTTCTTGGAATTTCCTTTATCTGTTCTACTTTCCTTAGAATTGTTCTCCTCCTTTCCGGTTCCTGACGAACCAATTTCTTCGGAGTATTTGTATTGACGGTAGCAACTGTCTCTTCATGTTGATCTCGTCGCTAACTTGGTTAACATCTTGCGAATGCGGCGATTCTTGTTCCTCCGCTGGGTGGCAGTGAGAGTAGCTCTCCTTACCCCTTGGACTTCGCGCGGCATGGTGTCGACAAGCTTGTCCTCTGCCGTAGCAACAACGGACTTAACTTTCTTATCTTCTCCTCGTTGCATGAGCGGCGTTTGCTTTTCTCTTCTTGCCGGCGGATTGCTCGACTTGGGCCACCCACTTTCATCACCGTCCGGTTAATGGAACTCTTCCCGATCAATCGGGGTCCAATCATTTTCTTCATATTGTAGCCCGACTGGTGTGAAGTCAGAGTCAATCTCGATCACGGCTCCATCCCTCACCCTCTTTTCATCAAGTGCTAGACTCACGCCATTTCTAAAGTTCAGAACCAACCGCCCGTTCGACATTTCCCTATGAAAAATAAGGAAAGGATCAGGGGCTGTACTAAGAAAAAGAACAATAAGAAAACATTTATTAATGAAAAATTCTTATTTATCTCTTTTATTTTTTAAAGAAAGTAGGAAGAGATGAGGGAAAGATCAAGAATGAATTGATTTAAAAGGAAAGATTGACATTTTATTATTACAATTTCACATTTTTTTTCTTTTCTTTTTCTTTTTAACACATTTTTGTTAATGATTTTATTTTTTATCATCCATTTTTTTTAATCTTTTGGGTTCGGACCCAGTCGCAAATGATTACTCTACCCATGCTTCTAGGAATGAGACCTCATTTTTAAAGTTCATCCTTCGAAACATCAGGTTGCGTAATACTTCTTCAAATATCGTCCATTGATTGGAAGCATAGGTCGTTCTCCACGAAAATTCACCAGTTGGTAGGAACCTCCTGAGTAGACTGTCTCGACCACGAATGGCCCTTCCCATATTGGTTCAAATTTACCTCCTATCTTGCGGTGTGCAAGAATAAGTCTTCTGAGAACTAGAACCAAGTCACCGACTTTAAATGTCCTTGGACGAACTAGTTTATCGTGGGCCTGGATCATCTTGGCTTGATACAGTTCCAAATTCTGCTGTGCTGAAAGTCTTTTTCCTTCCAAGCTTTCCAATTCTTCCAATCGTAATTTGGCATTTTATTCTGTAGTGATCTTTTCTGCAACTACAATTCCTCCAAGGGTAAGACGGCCTCGGACCCTTACACTAAAGCGTAAGGCATAGACTGAGTAGGAGTTCTGAAAGTCGTCCTGTAGGCTCATATGGCTTCTAACAACTTCTCGTGCCAATTTCTTTTGTTGTCGTCTGATCCAAGAAAAAAAGTACCTATTTTTAGTATAGACTTCATGCTCATTTTATGCACATTTTTAATGATATTACACTATAAAGGAAGTAATTTTACATATTTTTGTCTTCAAGTATAAAAATATGATTTTATAGAAAATGAAGCAAAAACTATGCAATTTTGAGCCAAAATAAGCAAAGGAAGAAGATTTTAACTTAGTACATATTGATATGTCTTTCTATGTTTAATATCTTTTATATTTCTCACATGTTTTTGGATGAAATTATACTTTTGAGAAAGACTGTTTTTATGTTTATCTTGTAGGTGAAGATGTTAGGAACACAACGCAACTGAAATAGGGTGAAACGAAGTTGAAACGGAGCCAAACGGAGCAAAATGGTGGAGCTACGCGCAGGGTGGCACCTAGGCGCCAAAACCCAGCGCCTAGGCACCAGAATCATCCAGAAACGGTTATTGGATGGGATTTTGACGACTTTGGGAGTTATTTTGACGGTGTTAAGTAGTTCCTAGACCTTCTAGAAGCCTGGAAGTTATTCCTAATATATAGGACTTGTGATACAATGAATCTAGACACATTGGAGTGGTTTAAATCACGAAGAGGTGCGACCCAAAGTGAAGGGGTGCGACTGTTCGGGCACGGAGTCCGGCGCCTAGGCGCCAGAGTTGGTTTCTAAAAGATTCATTGAACATGGACACATTTTGAAGAGGTGCCTTGAGGCAACCCTTGAAACCTATAAATAGGAGGCTACTCCTTCAGAGAAAATTGCACCCTATAGTCTCTTTCTTCCCCCTTAGTCATTTTAGTCATTTAGAGTTATGAAGATGTAGATTTTTACATCTTATGGAAAGATAGTGAGGGATTTTGAGATATTTATGTAAGGGATGTACGAACGTCGCATGGATCAGTGGGAAACTTTGGTGGAGAGATCTTCTTCTTTCTTTCAAAAGGAAAAAGCTAAGTATTGCGTTCTTCATTCTCTTGTAATTGTTGTAAACACTTTCTAGTGGATTTTTTTTGTTTTAAACCAATTTTTCTGTCGTGAATTATCCATGTTTCGTAAGTAATTTCCTTAACTCTTTCTTTTAATATGAAGTAGTGACATGCGTAGGAAAATCATTTTTTTGATAGAATTATCTATTAGATGCTTCAGGTGACAGATAGTTGCATAAATATAATAGAATACTAATGAAATAAGTTCCTTGTCGACACTTAATTTATTATATAGTTCTATCAATTCTTTTACTTCTTATGCCATTATTTTCATTTACTTTTATTTTGTAATTAAATAGATGCATGTTTAGGAATTAAGATTTTCTTAGATATTCTCTTATTAAATTATGGTGATGATATTCATACCGGATCTTCATTTACTTTACAAATTGATCACTTGTATTGTTAAAACCTGTTGAAGAATTCTGAGACCTAGAAGGAGATGAATTCTTAACTAGTAGATATCACATGAATCCTTTAGTAGTCGAAGGCCTTGTGCAGGTTATTCAAGATGAAGTGCAAATAAATAGGGAGATATTGTTTATTGGGCGCAGAATTGATTAGTTTTTAGAGTGATTGACTAAATTCTAATATGATCTATAGAAAGGGAACGGGTCACTGGTAGGGCCGACCATAGCCACCCTTGGACATCTAGTAGCGTGAGCCTAGATTAACCCATTCTACTAATAAAACATCCTGACCCGATCTATAGATTAACCAATATTCTTTATGCCTCGACCAAAGGGTAAAGAATATGAATGCTTCTATTTGGCACTACTACATTAATTCTAAGCATATCTTTCTTACACATTATCTATGTAATTGCAAGAGAAAGGTAATTTTTAATATCTCGAATTTCTCCAAACCAATTTATCCATAAGTTATCATTTTATTTAAGAATTTAATTTAGGATTAGTTATTAGAAAACTCATTTTAATCGACATTCCAAATTTAGAGCCTTATAGAAATAGATCGAAATTAGCCTAAAGGATTTCTTACCTCGCTTCTCTCGTGGGATCGATATTGGGGTTATAAAAGAAACCTTATATTACTTGAAACGATACGTATACTTGCGTAGTACTCCTAGTGTGTAAAATATTTTCTAAAATTTTACAACATTTTGATTTTATACACTAGCCGTTATTTATAAATTGGGTAAAGTTTTTAGCCATCTTTTCGAAGCGAATATTACTGCGTTATTGCGGGTCGGGTCAAGTTTTCGTCCAAGGTTTTCTTTAGAATTTGGACGAGAGTTTTATTAAAAGCCTCGGCCATGCCGTTCTCTTTTGGGTAACAGATTGTTGAATAGCGCCAATCAATCTCACGTCTTCTGACAAAATTGTTGATCTTCGTACTCTTGAACATGGACCCATTATTTGAAATGATTCTGCGCGGTACTCCGAAACGGTAGACAACTTGATTCTTAAAGAACTGCAACACATGATGTTCCTTTACTTCTCTGAGCGGTACTGCTTCTACCCACTTGGAAAAGTAATCTGTAGCTGCAAGGATAAAGCGATGTCCTCTTGAAGAAGGCGGATCTATCAGACCCACGATATCTGTGCCCCAACACTCAAATGGCCACGACGCGATTGTCGGATGTAGCACATTTGGAGGTTGATGTAGAACCACTCCATGTACTTGGCATTGGTGACAACTTTTGGCAACCTTCATGCAGTCGGTTATCATCGAGGGCCAGTATTACCCTAGTCTTTTAATCTTCATTTTCATCTTCGGACCCGACTGATGAGCGCCACAAAGTCCTAAGTGTACTTCTTCGACAATTTCACGAGCCTCGGACCCACTCGAGCATCTTAGCCACATTCGATCAAAAGACCTTCCGTATAACGTGTTGTTTATTAATGCGTAAGACGAGTTCTTTTCTTGATTTGATGAGCTATCGACTTATCGTCTGGTTGGTTTCCTGTTTGCAAGTAGTCTATTAGTGGCTGCCGCCAATCTTCTGTATTTTCTGTCACTGCTGCAATTGTTTCTTCTATTTTTTCTGATTTGTGTATTGTATCCATGTCGAGCTGTGAGAGAACCTGCCGTCCTTGAACTGACATTTCAATTGACTCATCCTGTAAGCAAGCAAATTCTTTTGTAAGGTGGACTAATGCATCTGCAAGAGTATTTTCTCTCCTGGGAATCTTGTAGATCATTACATTTGAAATTTGCTCAAACAGTTTCTTGGCGTACTGAAAGTACTGCTAGAGTCTTGGCTTCAGAATTGCATACTTGTCCCACAACTTCGTCGAATGATCAATCGTGAATCTCCGTAGATATTGATATCTATTATTCCCATCCGAATGGTTAATTCCAATCCCGTTATGAGGGCTTCGTATTACGCCTCATTATTCGTACACGGTTCTATTAAGTGATAGGAATACCTTAACATCCCCCGCTCAGGTCTTATAAAGATTAGTCCGATTCCTGCCTTACCGGGCACAATCGTTTGCGATTCTTTATCTTTCTGTGCTAAAGATACTTCGACGAAGTACAGTTCCCAACGCTGATCATCGGGGTCTTCTAGGCTCATTATCTGCTCGTCTGGCAAGTCGTCGTTGAGAGGTGATTCTGCCGATAAAGGGAATGCTGCAAGGAAGTCTGTCAGGACTTATCCCTTTACAACACGAAGAGGAATGAAAGTTATATCAAATTGCAATAGTATCATTGACCACCTGGCAAGTCTGCCGGAAAGCGTCGGTCGGGTCATCAAATATTGCAACGGATTAAACTTCGAAATAAGGTTGACCTTATGAGAAAGCATGTAATGCTTGAGCTACTGTGCGGCGAAGATTAGGGCCAATCAGTGCTTCTCAATACAAGGATACTTTACTTCCGTCAGAATTAGATGATGACTTAGGTAATAGAGCATGTTTTCTTTTCCCTCATCATTGAACTGGGCTAATAGGGCTCCGAGAGAGTCGTCTAAAGCCGTGGTATAAAGTATCAACGGTCGTCCCGAGACTGGGGCTGCTAAGACAGGAGGTGTCATTAGGTATTGTTTGATGTCATCAAAGGCATGTTGACATTTGGAGTCCCAAGTAAAATTGGCATCCTTCTTAACTAAAGCAGAAAACAGCTGACACCTTCCTGACAAATTCGAGATAAAGCGTCGAAGATATGCCAATTTCCCTTGAAAGGACCATAGTTGTTTCAAGGTTTTAGGGGGTGGCATTTCTAAGATAACTTTAATCTTCTCCGGATCGATTTCAATTCCACGATGTCGGACGACAAATCCTAAGAATTTCCCAGAGGTGACGCCAAAGGCACATTTCAGGGGATTCATCTTAAGGTTAAATTGTCTTAATCGCTCGAAAACAATTCTCAAATCATACAAGTGATCTTCCTTTAATTTTCTCTTGATGACCACATCATCCATGTAACACTCGGCTTGGTTGTGAATGAGATCATCAAAAATTCTTGTCATTGCTCTTTGGTAGGGTTCTCCTGCATTCTTCAATCCAAATGGCATCACTGTGTAGTAGTACACTCTAGTTGACGTTCTGAAGGCTGTGAGCTTTTCATCTTCCGGTGCCATCTTTATCTGGTTGTATCCCGAAGATCCATCCATGAAAGAAAAGATTTCATGTGTTGAAGCTATGTCGATCATCAATTCTGGAATTGGTAGCGGGAATTCATCCTTTCGACATGCTTTATTCAAATCTCCGAAATCCACGCAGTTCGATCCGACCATTCTTCTTTCGATCGGTACCACATTGGCTAACCAAGTCGGGTATTGCTCTTCACAGACAAATTTAGCGTCTATTAGCTTCTTAACTTCAGCTATTACTTGTTCAATTTTTAGACGCATTCTTCTCGGAGCTTGTCTGACTGAAACAACAGTGTGATCCACTCCTAGACTGTGAACTGCAACCTCTGGAACTAATCCTGGCATTTCATCGTAACTCCAAGCAAAACAGTCTTTGAACTCCATTAATAGCTTGATTATGTTTTTCAGAGTCTTCTTTATTGAGTAAGGAGCTAACAAAGGTCGGCCTAGGCTCTTCGCTAGTACCTAAGTTAACTTCCATTAACTCGTCTACTGTAGATTTAATTTCTTCTTTGAATTATGGTGGAGGATCTCCGATTGGTAGATCTTCGAGATCTTCTGAAGCTTCCAAGCAGTCTTCATTAGGCTCGCAAGTGACAACCAAGCAAAATCCCGTATCGTCAACTGATCCTACCGTGCCGAATCCGAGACCATGTTTTGAATTGGGAGGTCGGCTGACATTATTCCATAATTTTTCAAAATGTTGTGATTGACCTTTTGTCCATCATCGAGGTAAGACACCACGTTGAATTAAATTTTGAACACAGGGAGAGTACCACTCAAAAGGCAGTTCCATTAGTTTAGATGAAGCAACATCTTCAAATTGTACATCATTTTCAGTTTTGGAAGAAGAAGCACCACAGTAAAACTTGATTGGTTTAGTACCACCACCATGCACTTCCTTGACCATCATACCCTCGACCTTATTAGGGTGGATTGGGGTTAGGGTCATAGTATGTACATAGTGGTTAATCTTCTCATACATTGATTTATATTCTTCATTCTTTTCATCTACGAGAGAGATCTTGAACAGGAGTTTCTTCTGACTTATCGCCGCTGCTTCTTTCTTAATTTCTTCTTCTTCAGAACTGTTCTCCCAATCAACGTCAATGACTGGTTTCTTCTGTCCAACTATTCCATTGTCTCTTCCATGACCTCGTCCCCGGCCTCGACCTCGGGTGTAAGTTCGGGAGAAACCTTCACCATCTCGCCGTAAGGGAATGGTGAGTAACTGTTGGACTAAAATTTTAGGCTCTTCATCGTCTTGCACTTCTTTTGCTTTATTTGGTATGACATTTCTGGAGAAGATTGTTTTCTTCGAAGGCGCGTAATAGGCTGCATCTTCATGAATTCCAATCTCGTGTACGGAGAATGGTTGCAAGTCACCTTTGATACATTGTTCTCCTCCATCGTAATACTCTATGCACTGGTGCAGAGACAACGGTACCATCTGGTTTTCATGGATCCATGGCTGACCCATTAGAGCGTTAAACGATGTCTCAGAATCAATTATATGGAATTTTGCGGTTGACTTTGCTAAGTGACTGGTTTTCATTAACAGTGTAATCGATCCGAGAGCTCTCTCTCTCCTTTCTGATTGAAGCCTCTCAATAATATCTTGTCTACTTCAAGCTCACGAGCTTCAATTTCCAAATATGCTAGCGTCCGAAGATTCATTATGTCGATTGATGCTCCTAGATCAACCAACACTCTGGAGAGCGTAAACTTTCCAAAAGTGATTGAAATGTACAACAGTCGGTTGTGATCAGTTGTTCCCAGTAATAGATCATTGTCCGTGAAGGTAACATCTCGCTGTTCTTTTAACGAGCAAACCTCGTCAAAGGAATTACCGTCCATTTGAGTTAAACAAATCTATGGATCAAGTAGAGCCTTGATCAGAGCTTCCCCATCTCCTTTGACAGGATCAGAGCATCGTATATGCTCAGTTTGGCTGGTAGCTTCCTAAGATGGGTTAGCACGTTATAGTCCACTTTATTACCATGTTCCTCGGTTTCTTCCTCGAATGGGCAATTCCTTTGCTTGGGGTTGGCTCTTCTCCGAGCAACCACTCGCTTTCCTTTATCCTTTGGACCCATTCTCGGAGGTAGAACTTTTCCGCTTCTTAGGTTGACTTCGGTTACTTGTTTTGAGTCCGGTGCTTGGATCCGCCGATGTTTCCCCTTGAATTGGAATGACTGGCTCTTCTGGAGTTGCTTCAGAATCCGATAGCTCTAATTCTATCGCGATTGGAGCTCCTCGAAATTCACAAATGGACTCGTTGCTTGTTGAGCTTTCGTAGCGTCCTTGTGAACATCTTCTTCGTCGTGGCCATTGAGGTTGTGTAAGATTTGAGAATCGTTATTTGTGTTGGAATCGAGATCTGGATTAATTCAGTTGTCGCTAGTTACGTAATCGTTAGAAACAGTCTAAACGTAGCAATCGCCATAACTCTTATCATTATAAGATGCCGGCGGGGAGAGCAAATAATCATACAGAGTCAAAAGTTTGAGGGATTTCTCCCCCGAATCGGAAACAACCATCCTAGGATAAGCAGCCCCTAGTCTACCCTTCGGAGCCTCGATCTTCTTCTCTTCTACGATCTTCTCCTCCTTCTGAGGCAGTTCTTGGATCACAAGCGATAATGCCAGCTCGGCAGATTTCAAACTCTGAGTTGAAGAGCGTACCAAAGCGATCTGGATGTGATCCAAAATTTTCTTTGAAGAATTTGTCCAGACGGTGCTCCATCCATCATCGGTCGTATACGGGTTTATCGGGACAATAGGATCCGTCGAGATAACATTGATGGAACCTCCTTTCTGGGGTTCCTTCATGTATTCCTTCAGGATCATTATGTTCCCTTTTTGGAGATTGTAATCAAGACAACTCTTGAAAGTGATGCAATCCTCTATCTTGTGCCCGAGCATCCGGTGGTAAGGGCAATAGTTTGGATGATCTTACTTGTTGACTTCTTCCGGCCTCTTGGGCTCTGGTAGTTGAAAATATGGTGTTTTCATTAAACTGCAGAACATCTTTGCTACTGCTTCAGTTTTGAATGGATATTCCTTATTCAGAAAATCTTTCAGGGTACGTTGTGGATGAGGCAGTTGTTCATAATGTTGAGGCGACTGATAGCTCGGTCGAGGTTGTTGATAACCCTGCTGAGGTTGCTGATAGATCTGTTGTGGTTATTGGTATGTCCGTTGCGGTGGTTGATAACTAGGCAGTGGCCGCTCTGGCTGTATCTGAACCGGCTGCTTGCCCTTATCTACTGCCGCGATGATTCCAGATTTCTTTTCAAATGTTTTTACGGGATTCTGCTTATCGTTCTTGTCCATGAAACTTTACTGCTTTACCTCTTCTTGCAAGCTCCCGGCCTTGCTAAGAAACTTCTCGAAAGTCTTGATTGTAAATCC
The DNA here is from genome assembly GCA_022702705.1 of Papilionanthe hookeriana x Papilionanthe teres. NCBI lineage: Eukaryota > Viridiplantae > Streptophyta > Magnoliopsida > Asparagales > Orchidaceae > Papilionanthe > Papilionanthe hookeriana x Papilionanthe teres. Next base: position 70,916,691 of record CM040436.1, on the reverse strand, counting down.
TTTAAGGAGAAGTGCTATCAGGCCAAGGATACTCTTAAGCAGGATGCCGACTGCATGCTATTCTTGAAGCTGTGGTTCACACTTCATGTTCAAGTTCCTCCATCGAAGTATGTAATCCAATAAAGTCTCGTTCGGTTTTTGGTGCTCCACCACTAGATCACCAATGGTGATGTGGTGCCGAGCCCCGACAAACCGCTTAACGAAGAGGTTTTCCAATTCTGCAAAGGTCTTAACTGAACCATTTGACAATTCTGCGTACCAGTCGAAGGCGATCCCTGACAAACTGCTGACGAATTGACGGAAGAGTAAAGCATCACTCCCACCGGCATTGCAGCAACTAGCATGAAAATGTGTGACATGCTGCCGGGGGTTTCCCATTCCATCTAAAGTCTTAAACAGAGGTGGTACGAAGCGTTTCGGGTATTGGACTGCATCAAACTCTTCAGGGTAAGGTCTACCCGAATGAATAGAAGCTCCGCTCTTAGATTGTGCTAAGGCTTCTCGCACCTGTTGTTCTACCATGTTATTAATGTCCTTTTTGGGAATCATATTCTATGTAGAATCCTTCTTTGGTGGCTCATCTCCGTTGATGGATGTGATCTCTTTTCCTCCATTTGCAGTATGGATGATCTCGGGGGTGTTTCTTTCTGAGGTTGAACCTGACTCTGGAGAGTGGCTAAAGCAGCAGTCGTCTCTTCCATCCTCTTTGCCATCTGGGAAATTGTGTCATCTCTTTCCCGAAGCTGTGCTCTCATCACTTCCGGTTCATCTCTTTCCGCAGCTGTCGGAGCACCTTGCGAAGCTGATGATGCTCGCGTCTCAACCATTTTGATCTCGACATACTCCTCATCCATGAACTCTCATGAATCAACTTTGATTTCCAACTTTTCTCCTCTTTCTTTCGCCAATCGTCGGATATCCGTCCTTAGCTTTCCTATAGCATCCTCGAGGGGTCTCTTCCAGACGGTCTCGCGATTGTCGTGTGATGGCTGTTGAACTTCTTTTTCGGGAGTTTCTTTTATTGCAGTAGAATTTTCTTCTGATTTAGGCTCTTTGATGAGGCTTTTCTTCTCAGGACGTTGTGTTGGTCTCAGCTCGGTAATAATAGGTCGCCACACCATCCTTCTTGCAGCAGAAGGCCTAGGATCTGACGGTCTGTCGGCTATATGATGGTAGGTGGTGTCCTCCCTAATATGATGGCCCGATACAACAACTGGTGAACTAGCTCTCATTTTCTTCCTTGGCTTCTCTACGGCAGTGACAGCTCTACTCGCGGTCCGAGGCGGGATCTAGCTGGCACTCGTCCCATTCTTCTTAGGATTTCTGATACGGGGCATCTTTCTTTCTTTGCCAATTTTTCTATCACAGCTTGTAATCGAGCAAATGGCGTAGTCTTAACCCTTTTTCTTTTGTAGTTACTATAGTATGCAGGTAGGGGTAATGTAGCGGCAATCCTTCGGACGTCTTCTTCATCCGATGCAGCAGAGAGGGGGTGAAACCTACTTCCTTCCAACAGAGGTGTATACTCGAGGCGAGTTCGGGGATCTCTTCCAGGAAAGCAACTTCAGGGGCCTTGGCTTTCTCAATCCTGGCTATCTTTCTACTTCTATTTCTCCTTTGAGTCTGAGTTAGGGGTGCAACTCTTGAACTAGACCCAATCTCGAAAACAGATGGTATTGTAGCAAAATCTGTACCCTCCATGGTGACAGGCTCATCACAGACTTGGATTTCCTTCCCCTTCAGTTTGGCAGAAGCCGGGGTAGGTGCAGAGATGACTAGACCGGTGGGGGTAGAGACAATAGTCCTCCTACGAATAGCAGTACTCTTTTCGGCTGCAGTCCTTTGCAAGGGAGGGAATTCTTGAGTCGACTTCAGGTTGAACTCAATTACGGGCTCCTCAGTTTTTGGCACTTTGTCCATGAGTGTGAAGAGGGTGACGTAAGCGAACTTAATATCTGTATTGTCGAATCTTTGTCCAAAACGGATGATTCCATTGTCTGGTAGTTCATCCTTATAGACGGTGAAGTCCATTCCATTGGTGAAGGAGAAAATTAACTTTGGTGCAGTCATTTTCTGTAGTGTAGATTCCGAATGTCAGTCCCGAATTATGCTTCCCTTCATCGTAAAACTTAGGAAGAAAAAGAAAGAGTGTGAACACATTCTCGTTTATCTTAATGTATTTGTGATTTTTAAGAGAATTCATTTATTAGAAGGTTGTTTATTAGAGGATTTGTTTGTTAGGAACAAAATAATTAAAGGTATAGAAAAGGTAAAGGACCCGATTCAGAATTGGAAAGGAAGAGAAAGTCTCGTAAGACTCCTCAACCCGAAGGGCCGCTCCTAAGCTAACACCTATTGGGGGTCCACCCCACCTCAGAAAAGAGGTAAAAGGATTTTGGAACCTCTCTATTTAGGAGTGTCTAAATAGTGGCTCCTAAATCCGAGAGAAGTTGGCTATACCCGTTCAAGATAGAAATGAACGTGGTATGCCAACGGAAAGAATGGTAGTTTGCTCCACTAGGGAAGCGGATACACTACCGATTTATGAAAGCAAAACCATCTGATCAAAATGGAGATATGAACCTGTCCCCAGCAGAGTCAGCAGAAGTTGTCGGCATATTTTTAGGTTTGTGTTTTGAAAAGGGGTCGCCTACAGAAATTGTCGGCGAATTTTCATATTTTAAATTAAATTTAAATATATATAATTTGGAAAGTAGTATTTGATTTTGAAAATAATTCTAAGTTTAAAAATTTTAAGATATGAAATTAAACCGATCTTACATCCCAAATAGTTTATATAAACGAGCACCGCATCACAAACCATATATATGTCCCGAGGAATAGCCACACTGTTTGATGATGGGGCTCGATTAAATAAACTAGAAGATTTGTGACATCCGTTTGGTCGTGAACCAATTTTATGAGCCGACAAATTCCCATGTTTAATATAAAGGAATTAAACAGGGTTTATATTACCTGGGTTCTTAAAGTTCCCTATAACGGCAAGCCCCTATAGTGAATTACATCTTAAATGACGGGAATCATTTAAGAAAACTCTCGATAATGTTCAGTGGTTTTGCTCTCAAGAATTTCAAAGTTTAAGGTTTCAAACAATTGAATTTTGGGATTTCAAAAGGGAATAGCTCAAATTTGGAACAGTTTCTTTTACGAGTCCAATGGAAGAGAAGTAGGAGAAGTTGAGGATCCAAGAAGAATCTTGGCAACTTCCCAAACTATCCTATTTTTTGGCTTCAATTTAGGAGTTTATTTAATGTTATAATCCTGCCAATTTTAATTAATTAGGACTTATATTCGTACGACATGATCATACAAATAGCCTGGAAGATGTGAGGGTTTGTGTCGTACCAAACGACTATCTCGGAGTCCTAAAACTAGTTAGGGCTTAATTTACATAACATGATTACGCAAATGCCTAACAAAGAGTTTGAGAATTTATGTTGCACTAGGAAAACTACCTAGAAGTCCTATGGTTTGGTTGTTTAATTCTAAGAATGGTTTTGCTGATGTCGATCCAAGTTTTGCTGACGACGATGGCCGTACTGCCCACTGTGCTCCAAGCTCCTTTTTGTTGCACAGGTTTAGTTTTAGAAGGTGAAAATCAGCGGATGAGAAAAGTGTCTTGGTTTAGATAAATCTTAAAGTCCAAATTTCTTTATTGTTTTAATTAAAACAAATCTTAAAGTTGATTAAACAAAACCGATTAAGATCCCACGGTTCTGTCATCCCGGCACCGTTATTTTCATCGAATTCACTTAGTCAAGATGAATTTGCTAAACTCAACAGAATGAGTTCCACACTTTCATTTAGACCATGGGAAATCCCATTAGCAACACGTGGGTTACATCATCTGAGGTATTCCAGATCATTCAACGAGACGTTTTAATTTAGTTAAAGTTGTGGTTTTGTTGTTCTGTTTGTGATTAAATTTTGAGTTGTTTTATATGGTAGATGTTATGGTGGTGAATTTTATCTTGTGTGACTTTTAATTTAGTTTTGGTTTCAGTTTTGTGGCTATCCTAAAGGTTTCAGTTGTCATGCAACAATCCTGTTTGTCATGCAAGAAACATAAAACGCAGTGCAGGTAAATAAGTTGCAATAAAGTAAGTTGCAATAAAATAAAAGCATACATGGAGGTTCTTCTCATCATTCCAAGCTGCACTTAAAACACATGTTAAGAGAATTTAAATGTTTATTACAAATACCTAGGTAAAGCTAAAGGAAGGTTCTGGTTGTCTACCAAGATCCTAATCCTACTGCTAGTCGGTTCTATGTGACGTCTAGGTTCTTTATATTTTGTGGATGATTTTCTTCACCAAAGAACAATTAAATTCAATTATTCTTCTTAAAACACCTCAATATATTGAGGAAGTGCTTAGAACGGGTTCTAAACATCTTTTCAATAATTCTGAGATTATTTCGAGTCTAAATGAATTTTTATTGTAAAGATGAATCAATCATCCAGAAATTTTTAGTTAAGTTTTAACTCTTGCTCAGTGAACTTAGGACATTTGATTATCCGATGAATTAAGTGACACCTCACTTGATGCTCCATTTAAGAGTTATAATGATAAAAGTCTTTAGGGGCAAATCAATTTATTAAGAATTTTAACGATTTAAAATTAGAATTAATATTTTAAGGTGATTTAATTTAGTTATAAAATTTTAATCAATTTAAGTTTGGAATAGTGTTTAAGTTGTTTTATTCTTAAGTGTTTTGAACTATTTGAATTGAAAGAGGAGTTTAAATTATTTAATTTAGACTTTAATGATTTAATTTTAATTTAATTGCAATATTCTAGATTAAATTTTAATTGGTTTGATTTTTTAATTAAAAATTATTTTTTGAAATTGATTTTGATATTTCGAGTTTGTTTTAAATTTGCTTTCAAGTGATTTTTTAAATTAAATTTTTTTTAATGTTTTAAATTTATTTCAATTTAATTATCAAGTTATTTAATGTTTTAAGTTTTAATTTAATTAAGGGTTACCTTTTCTTTATTATTAATTTATTAATTTCAATTATCATCTTAAGTTTAATTAAGAGTTAAATATAAAAGTGATTCATTTGGGGATTTTAGTTTAAGTGATTATAGTCTCTCTAAATTATATCCCCATTTTAATAATCCAAAATTTTTAATTATTCTTCTAAAATTCAAATTATTTAATTATTTAAGGTTTCATTTTTTGTTTTGTTAAAAGTGATCAATGAGTTTTCCAAAGTTTCAATCATCTAAGAAAGAATTAAGATCAAATATTTTGCCCCCCATTTTGATTAAACCTAAAGTTTTAATTAGAGGTTAAAAATTATTAATTATTAATATGCCCTTTTAAGCTTGATTATTTCATAACATATCAAATTGAGCTCAAATGAGCTTGAAATGTTTTATGTCACTTCACTCACATGTCAATTAAGTCATTAGAGGAGAAAATGTGATTTTTCTGTTTTTAATTTAATTTATATATTTATTTTAATAGAAAATAAGGATTTTCAATGGAAATTCAACAACCTGACCAAGGTAAGGTTTCTATCCTTAAAAAAATTATGGGATATTCCTAATGACCAGAGGACCACTTCGACCAAGTTTGGTGATTTTTTGAATTATATTTTATTTATTATAATTATTTTGAGTTTTGGAGTATTAATCAATTATAAAATAAAATTAAAGTTGAAAAATGGATTTTAACTTTTTATTAAATCTCTCTAACCTCAAGGAGTCGAGAGAAATAAATTTTTTAATTTTTTGATTTTTCATTGATTTATTAGAATTAATTTAGTGAAAATGTTGGAAAATTCATTTTTTAATTCAAAAATTGTTTTAGGGCTTTTAAAATTCAATATCTCATCCTAGGGACTTGGGAAAAATATTTAGTTTGTTCCTAAGTTTTTAGGAGTTAAAAAGTGACATTCTCATGATTTTTAATATTTTTGTGATTTTATTATTTCTTAATTATTAAAATATTAAAATAAGGTGAAAAGTGAATATTTTTAGAAAATTTCAATTTTAATTTTCTTAGACTCCTCTGTTACCATAGAAGTCCCAAAATTAAATTGGTGAATTTTTAAAATGTATTTTTGGAGTTATGAATTTTTAAAGTTTAATTTTACTCATGTGACCTAATTAATCCATTTAGTGAGGTTAAACATTTCCAATTGATTTCAAATATTTATGTGAGGTCCCTCTGATCCTAAAGATCAGTGGAGAATTTTTCTCAAGTTCTTTTGATGTGTGGTTAACCTTAATTAAATAAAGTTCAGTTTTGAGTAATTAGGCCAATTAGGGTTATTCTTATTGAATTAACTCAAAAAATAGTTATCCTAGGGTCCTTTAGTCCTAAGAAACTTCCCCAAATTTTCTTAGAATTTTCTAAGCAATTGCTAATTAATGAGATTAAAATACCAAAAACAGTGACATAAACTTGAAAAATACATAACTTGTCATAGAGATAGCCTCTGACCTTGAGAAATTCAGGGAATGTTCCAAAGATCAGAGGCTTTGAAAGCCCTATGGTCTCATGCCATGGTGAATTGTATATGCAAATGGAGAATTAAAATACTAAAATGAGTAACTAATTAATTAGAAATAAAATACTCATCAATTTAACTCAATTCTTTTCCACATTATTCTCCTTTGTTCACTGAGCAAGAGGGTATTTTTTTTTATTTTTGTGAATTTTCTACACAAAGATATGGATTTTCTAAGTTTCAGGCATTTAATTAAATCATAAATTCCATATTTTCGTACTTATCCGACTCAGCGCCACGACAACCTTAGCGTCTCCAAAGCTCCACGCGGCGCGCTCCCATTCGCCGCCGCCATCCGACTCATCTCCACGCGGCCCGCGGTTCACTTACCATTCCCTTGTCGGACGCAATCTGAGCCGTCCATTCAATACACGCTCGATCCAACGGCGGCTGGTCGACGTCTCCGACTGGTGTGCACCCGTGACCGTCCACACTTAAACCCTATTATCTCCCTCATTTTGCAATGTATTTTCGTGTTCTTATACTCTATAGATTCGTCTTGAAGAGACGAACACATCCATATGGTTTACATGTAATGAAATTAACTCAAATGAAATGTAGAATCAGTGGAAGCTCGGGTTATAGAGAAGTCTCCATACCTTGGTACAGGAGGTGAGGCCTCGTTTGAATGTGCTCGGCACGTTCATTGGAGCTGGAAGAGCCTAGGGATGAAGCCTCTGGCCCTGGTGAAAGGTCTAAGTATGAATGTGACCAGTCCCGATTTGAGACTTTGGAGGCTAGAGCAATTGGGTGACCTGGAGAGAGGGCTTTCACTGGGGAACTCCTTCTCTTGGTCATGTGCAGGTGTGGGTGAGTTTAATTTGATTTTGGTGGAGGTTTGAGAGATGTCCTATTCGGCACGAGAATTAAGCACCAAAATCGAGCTCAATCAATGGGATTTAGGGTAGGAGAGCGATGGGGATGGATAGCTCTTGGTTAGGGAAGCTCGCGAGGAGTTTGGAGGGATTCTATGAAGGTTAATTTCAGCCGACCTTTTGGCCGAGAGGGGTGGCTGGTTTAAAAAGCCATGGCCGGGGCTTCCCGGGGCAATTGATGGCTGGGATCGGACTGCACTAGAGGAGGAGATGAAGAGCCGTGGTGGCCGGTGGAGTGGGGCGGCTCAGCGGTGAGAATTTGAAATTTGGCTCATTCCAAGCTCCTCGGCCATGGCGTTTTCTGGCAGCCTGGAGGCTGGCCGGCCAGAGTCAGGTCACCATCTTGACCAGTGAGGTCAGGGCTGGGGTTTAGTGAAATCAATTAGGGTTGGCCATGTGTAAAGTGACTTGATTTAAATGGTATGGGGGAAGGGGTGATTTTAGGTCCAAATGGGTCAACCTATGGATTTGGGTTAGGTTCACCCCCCATGACCTGATTTGGGCTGAAGGGGATCAGTTGGGTCAGCCAAGGGAAGGTGGTGTGGTCTCTATCCATGGTGAGGTGGCTAGCTTGGGTTAGAGTGTGACATGAATGGGGTTAAAAATGCTTAATGAAGGCTTAAGAAAGAGCCCATTCTTCTTGCCATTAATGGCTTGGTGAGGTGGAAAGTGGCTTCCATGGCTTGCATATGGCTTATGCATGGCTTCATGGCTCACATTTGGCTTGGAAAAAGTTGGCTTAGTTTCATAAAAATGGATTTTAAAGGTTTGGGATATTTTGATGGAAGTTGTCATGTAGTTTGATTTAGAACAATTTAATATTTGATTAGGACTTTAGGGATGGTTTTAATTGAATGCATGATGAAGAAGAGTGTCACATGGGCTTTGGAATGAATTATGGGCTTTTTAGACTTAGTGAAGATAGGCTTTTAAAATGCCTTAAGGGAAGTGGTCTTTTAGGTTTTAAAACAAATTGGTGGATGGAAATTTTATAAAAGATTTGGCCCAATGAGTATTGAATTTGATTTAGGAATGTTTCATCAATGGTTTGGAACCAATTTGGGGCAATTTGAAGTTGAATTGGGTTTAATTTGGGTTTTTTGGTAATGGGGCCAAAGTGGGTCAAATTGAGCTAACTTGGGTTAAGGTTGGCCTTATGTTGGATTTGATGTAAAATTAATGTTGCAAAATGTTTATGGAAGTGTTACAAAGAGTTTTCAACTTTGGTTGGGCTTTGATTTTGGGATTTGGGCCCATATGGGTTCATGGTGGGTTTAGGCCAAAATTGGAGATTTTTGGTTTTGGTTAGGTTTGGGTGGAGTTTAGGTTCAAATTTGGGGCAAATCAAGTTAGTGTTTTGTTTGTGGGGATGTTAGGAAGGTTTAGGAAAAGATTTGGGGCTAATTGAAGTTGAATTGGGTTGGTTTGGGCTAAGTTTAGGTTATGGGCCAAAATTGGGCCTTAGGCTTCAAATTGAAATTGGATCTAAATGTTCATCAAATTGGGCTTGGATTTGGTCTAAATTGATATTAGGGATATGGAATTGAAGTTAAGAATTGAATTGGATCAACATTGAGGTGAATTGGAGTGGTTTGGTTTGACATTGGGTTCACTTGGGTTAAAAATGGGTCAAATTGGGGGTTTTGGTAAAAGTGGGCTAAATTGACCAAATCGGCTTATGGTGTAGTTGAACAAAATGAAATTGATAATATTTGGAATTTTCTTTTGGTTAAAAAAAAGGGCATTTTGGGTATGTGGAGGGTACTGGGGGGTATTTTTGGAAACATTGGTATATTTGGCTAAGGATGATCAATTTGAATGGTGGGAAATGTTTAAGATTGGTTTTGAAGAATTTTGGGTAATTTAGGTGATTTTGCAAATTTTGGGTAGTTTTAAGGGCATTTGGTAGGTTTGGCGGGTGTAGGGCCCCCGGGGTCAAAAATTGAAATTTTGAAAAAAATGAATATTGATCAAATGTAAGTGAAATGGGATCATTTTGGTTGAGCCATGAAGCCATATTAAGTTCACAGGAGCCATGAGAGGACTTATTTTAGGCACTCAATATGTTGTTCCTAGCCCTCAAAGCCAGGGGCTTAGGGGTTGAGGACCATCCATATAGATTACCTACATGAGTCAGGAAGTCAAGCTAGGTATGAATGGTTTTAGGATTTGGAATGTGTGTGAAAGTGTAATGTGTGCAGGTCAACCCTCACCAAACCAGGCCACCCAGGGTAGTCCTAAGGCCAAAGAGTCCTATAGGGAACGCATCCTTTAAACCTCCACATTTGATCTTAACCCTCCATGTGACTTAAGGGTTTACAATCAAACTTATGGGGTTTGCAGGGAGTTAAGAGGTGTTTGAATCTCTAAGTGGTGGGTTCCATTTCTAGTCCTCTAAGATAGTTAAAGGGAAAACCTAGGGCTAGATCCTAAGTACTAGGGAGAGAGAGAAGAGAGAAGACCTCATAAAAAATGAGGTCAACAAGGGCTAACATCTACACTTCAGCACCTAAACGATAAGACTGAATTGAGGATTTTAGTCTGTCACTCTAAAATCTCCAGTTCTACTTGATAAATAATATTTTCCTATTTTTTTACACCCTCCTTTCATGGACTTTGACCTCCCCAAATCTCAGATGTAATTTTTACTTTAGTTTTGAAATCAACATATTTTAACAGATCAATTGGCCAGATTGAAAGTAAATTAAGTTTTAAGTAAAAAGATTATTATAATTTTTATTGAATAATTTAGGCACAATGATACACCTAAAATATATAGTATTTTTATGCACATTTTTATACCTATTTTTAATGATATTGCACTTTAATGGAAGGTATTTTGTGTTTTTCTTGCAGATACGATAAAAATGGATGGTCATGATGAAAGGAGCAAAATTGGATCAAATTTGGAGCAAAAAAAGATGAAGAATGAAAATTTGGGCACTGGCGGCTAAGTGTCGCTAGGCCGGTGCTTAGCCGGCACATTTAAAAATCGAAATTCAAATGAATTTGGTGCCAAATTCAAAGGGAATGGGATGGAACTCTTGGTGGTAACTTCCATAACTTCCTTTGGGCGGCAAGTTTGAATGAAGGGGTGCATTCTTTTGGTGGATACATTGAATCTGGACACATTTTGAAGAGACACCAAGCACCTTTTGGTTTACTATTTAAAGAGAGTCTTAGAAAAGATTAAGGAGCTCCTCCTTTGCCTTTTAAAGGGTTATTTTACTTGCAAGTTTTTACATTATTTTACTTTTATTTTGCGAGAGTTTTTTTTAAGAGTAGGAGTAGTGAGTAGAAAGGAGAAAAGGGTCATAGTTAAGTCTTCTTCTTCCCACTTCTTTTTTTCCTTTTAGTTTAGTTTTTATTGAAGTATGAAGTCTGTATTCTGAGTCATCGGAGTTGGGAGACTTGCTCTGAGGAATAGTTTAGCGAAGAGTCAAAGTTTCATAGGAACTTCCTGAGTCTTGTGGAGAGGATTTTCAGATAAGTGTTTACTTTTGTTCTTACATTTAGTTTTTTTAATTAATACTTGTTTTTGTTTGTTTTTTTTCATATGGTTTTTAATTTTGAATCAATGTGTTTTTGTATTTTCTCAATGCATTCTAAGTAGTTTACTTTATCTTTTTATTTCTTAAATGGAGAAGTAATTAGTTTATGGAGAATTGTTGTGGAAAGTATAAGTGTTTAAAAGTTGGAAGAAGTTGTGTAGATTGATTCGAAAACTTTGTTTACTTCATAATTTGACTCGTTAAGTTGTAGAATTTCTTGAGATTATGTAAAATCCAATGCGGTATTGTCTCATAAAAGTTAGTAAGAATCACATGCAATTAAATGGGTGAGAATTGTAGTCCATATAATTGAATGTAATATTGGAATATATTTTTATGGAAGGGAGTAAAATTAGAGGACTTTAGAGTGACAGGCTAAAACCCTCTAATTTGGTTTGAAGTTTTGAGTTTTGTTATGAGAAGTTAGACCCCAGTTGGTGTGAATCGAGGGAACTCTAGTATTTCAAATTAACCTATGTTCTTTATAGAACCAAGTAAGGGTAAAGAACACATTTGCTTCTATCTGTCACAACAAATTTAAATACTTCCACAACAATACTTTAATAATTATTACAACTTCATAAAAGGAAAGAAAAAGATATTCTAGTTAATAGTATTTTACATACAGTGTTATTAGTTATTATATTTTTAATTTCTTGCTTAACATTTTATTAAATAAATTTCAAAAGACATATCAATTTTCAAAACTTTTTAAAATCAAGACATACTTTTTAGAAACCATTAAAAAGGTAAAAAGATAATTTTCTGATTCCTTTAAAGATTTTCAAATTTTCCCTATGGGTTCGATATCTCGTGGCTTAATCAAAAAGTCCTATATTACTTGATAAACGATACGTATACTTGCGTAGTATCCCATATTATAAAATCATAATTTTTATATCTAAATCATCAGTGCATATATTGCTCGAGGCCCAAGTTTCTGGCGCCATTACCGGGATCAAGTTTTTTGCACCGTTACATTTATCCAGCGGAGTCAAGTTTTTGGCGCGTATATATTTATCGTGGATCAAGTTTTTGGCGTCGTTGCCAGGATAAAATAATTAAATTGCATTTTAAAGAGAATTAAGAAATTTTAAATTTTTTTACTTTTCTTTGTTTTTGTTAGTGTGTTGTGTTTTGTTTTGTTTTATTGTTGTATGCGTAGTTCAAGTTTTGAGGGACTTGTGCCTTACGATTCTGAATTAGAAAGAACTATTAGAAAAATAAAAAAAATTAAAAATGTTGAAAAGGATAAAAATATTCAAGAAATGACAAATCATCAAAATCAAAATGTAGGCATCCATCAAGAATTAAGACCTTTAAGAGAATATGTTAAACCTATAGTAGATGAACTTCGTGCCAGTATTCAAAACCCTGCTGTAGCTGCTAATTCCTTTGAGCTTAAACCTGTTATTATCCAAATGGTGTCTAATAATCATTTTGGGGGAGCAACAACTGAAGATCCTAATTTGCATCTTGCTAATTTTCTAGAGTTGTGTGCTTCTTTTAAATATGATGGTGTTTCGGATGATGCTATTAGACTTAGACTTTTTTCCTTTCTCACTAAGGGATAAAGCTAAAATATGGTTACATTCGTTAGCACCTAGATCAATAAGAACTTGGGGTGAATTGTCATAAAAATTCCTTGCTAAATATTTTCCACCATCTAAGACTGCTAAGTTAAATAATGATATAACATCCTTTTGTCAGTTTGAAGGGGAATCAATTTATGAAGCATGAGAAAGATTTAAAGATCTCCTCAAGAAATGTCTACATCATGTGATACCAAATTGGTTCATAATTCAAAATTTTTATAATGGATTAGTTGGATCTCTTAGATCAATCATCGATGCTGCTGCTGGTGGATCATTAATGTTTAAACCATTTTCTGATGCTTATGCCTTAATTGAAGAAATGGCTACTAATAATTTTCAATGGCCTTCTGAAAAGTTAAATCCTAAAAAGGTAGCCAGTGTTTATGAAAATGATGCTTTTACAATGTTAGCAAATCAAGTTGCTGTTGTATCAAGAAAGATAGACCAATTTGGGTTGAATTTTTCTCAGCCAAATCTCATGATTGAAGAAAATTCATCGAGCCAAATGGTTGATTCTTATTCTTCACCGAAACTGTGAATGCTATAATCAAACCTAACAACCCATATTCCAATTATTTTAACTCAGGTTGGAAGAATCATCCAATTTTTAACTGGAATAATAATAATTAGGGTGGTGTTAATCAACAATAGGGGAACCACCAAGTAAACCCATTGTCGGCATATTTTTAGGTTGAGTGTTGTATTTTTGAAAAGAGGTCGCCTACAGAAATTGTCGGTGAATTTTTAATTTAATTTAAATAAATAATTTAAAAAGTAGTATATGATTTTGAAAATAATTTTAAATTTGAAAATTTTAAGATATGAAATCAAGCCGATCTCATATCCCGAATAGTTTATATAAACGAGCACCGCACCACAAGCCGTATATCTATCCCGGAGAGTAGACACACTTGCTTAATGATGGGGCTCGGTTAAATAAACTAGAAGATTTGTGACATCCGTTTGGTCTACGAACCAATTTTATAAGCCAACAAGTTCCCTCGCTTAATATAAAGGAATTAAGCAGGGTTTATATTACTTGGGTTCTTAAAGTTCCCTATAAGGGCAAGCCCCTATAGTTAATTACATCTTAAATGAAGTGAATCATTTAAGAAAACTCTCGATAATGATCGATGGTTTTGCTCTCAAGAATTTCAAAGTTTAAGGTTTTCAAAGGATTGGATTTTTGAAATTTCAAAAGGGATTAGCTCAAATTTGGAACATTTATTTTCGGGAGTCCAAAGAAAGATAAGTAGGAGAAGCCGAGGATCCAAGAAGAATCTTGGCAACTTCCCACACTATCCTATGGTTTGGCTTCGATTTGGAAATTTACTTAATGTTTCCATCCCGCCAATTTTAATTAATTAGGACTTATATTTGCATGATGCAGTCATGCAAATAGCCTCGAAGATGTGAGGGTTTATGTCATACCAAACGACTACCTCGGAGTCCTAAGACCGGTTAGGGCTTAATTTACATAACATGATTATGCAAATGCCTAATAAAGAGTTGAGGATTTATGTTACACTAAGCAAACTACCTCGAAATCCTATGGCTTTGGTTGTTAATTCTAGGAATGTTTAGCTGATGTAGAGTTGTTTTGCTGACGAAGATGGCTGTGCTGCCCACCGTGCTCCAAGCTCCTTATTGTTGCAGAGGTTTAGTTTTAGAAGTCATAAATCAGGAGATGAGAGAAGTGTTTTGGTTTAGAGAAAATCTTGAAATCCAAGTGTTTTTAATGTTTTAATTATAATAAATCTTAAAGTTGTTTAACAGAACCGATTAAGATCCCACGGTTCCGTCATCCCGGCACCGTTATTTTCATCGAATTCACTTAGTCCAGATGAATTTGCTAAACTCAACTGAATGAGTTCTACACTTTCATTTAGACCGTGGGAAATCCCGTTAGCAACACGTGGATTACATCATCCGAGGTATTCTCGATCATTCAACGAGACATTTTAATTTAGTTGCAATTGTAGTTTTGTTGTTCTGTTTGTGATTAAATTTTGAGATGTTTTATATTTTGAAATGTTGTGGCGGTGAATTTTATCTTGCAGTGACTTTTAATTTAGTTTTGGTTTCAGTTTAGGGACTACCCTAAAGGTTTTGCTTTTCATGCAATGAGTTGTTTATCATGCAAGAAAAGTAAAGTACGATGCATGTAAGTAAATTGCAATAAAGTAAATCTGCAACAAAGTAAAAGCGTGCCTGGAGGGTTTTCCCGTCATCCCAAGCTGCACTTAAAACACATGTTAAGGCATTTAAATATTTCAACAAGTATCTAGGTAAAGCTAAGAGAGAGGTTTTGATTGTCTACCAAAGTCCTAATCCTATAGCTAGTCATCTCCTATGACGTCTAGGTTCTTGTGTTTTGGTTTAAGGATGATTTTCTTCATCAAAGAAACAATTAAATTCAATTGTTCTTATAAACATCCTATCATATTGAGGAAGTGCTTAAGACGAGTCTTAAACATCTTTTCAATACCTCCAGGATTGTTTTAAGTCCAAGAGAATTTAATTATACAAGTGAATTAATCATCCAGGGGTTTAAGTTTTGTTCTCTTGCGCAGTGAACTAGGACATTTGAATATCCTATAAGTGAAGTAACACTTCACTTGATACCTCATTTAAGAGTTATAATAATAAGAGCTTTAAAAGGGCAAATCAACTTATTAAATATTTTAATGATTTAAACTTAATGATTTAATTTTAATTTTGACTTGATTATAAAAAATTAGTTTAAGTTTGGAATAGTGTTCAAGTTATTTTAGATTTAATTCTTAATGATCTCATTTAGGTTTGTTGTTAAATGATTTTAATTTAATTTAATTCAATTTAATTTTAGTTCAATTTAATTTAATTTAATTTAATTTGATTTGATTTTAATTTAATTTAATTTTAAATTTTAATTTAATTTAATTTAAATTTTAATTTAAATTTAATTTTAATTTAATTTAGTTTTAATTTAATTTAATTTAATTTTAATTTTAATTATTAATTGAGATTATTCTTTTGATGATTTTTTTTAATTGAAATTTAAGTATTATTGAAGTGATTTATTTAGGGATTTTTAAATTAAAGAATAAATATCCTCTTAATAATATCCCTATTTTAATAATTCCAATTTCTATTATTCTTCCAAAATTTCAATTAATTAATTAATTAAAGTTTTATTTTAATTATAGTTGAAATGGTTAGTAGGTTTCTACCCTTAATCATTTAAGTTTCAATCATCCAAAATCAGTTTAAAATCAAATATTTTACCCTCCCCTTTTGATTAATCCTAAAATTTTAATTAAGGGTTGAAATTTTTAATTACCCTTTTGCCCTTCAAGCTTAATGATTCTATAACTCACTAAATTAAGGTCAAATGAACTTAAAATTTTTATGTAACCTCACTCACATGTCAATTAAAACATTAGAGGAGAAAATGTGATTTTTTTGTATTTAATTTATTTATGTAATTATTTTTGATGGAAAATAGGGGTTTTCAAGGAAAATTCAATAACATGACCAAGAAAATGTTTATGTTGTTGAGAAAATTAAGAGATGTTCCTAATGACTAGAGAACCATTTGGATCAATTTTGGTGATTTTTTGAATTATATTTTATTTACTAGAATTATTTTGAGTTTTGGAGTATTAATTAATTTTAAAATAAAATTAAAGTTGAAAAAAGGATTTTATATTTTTCTTAAATCTCTCTGACTTCAAGGAGTCTATAGAAACAAATTTTATATTTTTCTGATTTTTTTTTGATTTATTAGAATTATTTTAGTGAAAAAAGGTTGAAAATTCATTTTTTAATATTAAAAATTACATTAAGCCTTTAAAATTCAATATCTCACCCTAGGGACTTGGGAAAAATATTTGGCTTGTTCCTAAATGATTAGGAGTTAAAATGTGATATTTTGGTGATTTTTAATATTTTTATGATTTTATTATTTTTTAATTATTAAAAATATTAAAATAATGATAAAAATCAAGTTTTTTAGAAAATTACAATTTTAATTTTCCTAAGTTCCTCTGATATTAGAGAAGCTTCAAAACCATTTTTATGAATTTTTGAAAAGTATTTTGTGAGTTATGAATTTTTAAAGTTTAATTTTACTTATGGGACTTAATTAACCCATTTGGTGGATCAAATCAAGTCCAATTAGTTTCAAATTTTTATGTGAGACTCTCCTAACCCTAAAGGACGGTGGAGAATTATTTTCAAGTCAATTTGATGTATAGTTAACCCTAATTAAATAAAGTTCAATTTTAGGTGTTTAGGCCAATTAGGGTTGCTCCATGTGAATTAACTCAAAACCTATTTTTCTTGGGTTCCTCTGGTCATAGGAAACATCACCAAATTTTCCTTGAATTTATTTCTCAACATGCTAATTATTGGAATTAAAATACTCAAAACAGTAACATGAACTTGGAAAATCAATAACTTCTCATAGGGATGGCCTCTGACCTTGCAAAATTCAGGGAATGTTCCCAAGTTCAGAGGCTTCAAAAGCCCTATGGTCTCATGTCATGGTGAATTTTCTATATGCATGGAGAATTGAAATAGTGCAGAGAGTAAATAAATTATTAAAAATAAAATACTTAATGAAATGACCTGATTTCTTTTCCACATTATTCTCCTCTGTTCACTGAGTAAGAGGGTATTTTTATTTTATTTTTAGGATTTTTCTACACAAAGTTATGAATTTTTGAAGTTCTGGATATTTAATAAGTAAGAAAATACCCTAATTTCCTACTTAACCACGCGGCGCCGCGTCAACCTTAGCGGATCCGAAAGGCCACGCGGCGTCTCCTGGTTCGGCGCCGCCATCTGAGTCAGCTACCATGGGGCCCGCGGTTCACGTACCTTCTCCTGGTCCGACACCATCTGAGCCGTCCGCTCGATACACGCGCGATCCAATGGCTCCCAGTCATCGTCTACGACTGGTGTGAACCCGTGACCATCCACACTAAAACCCTAAGATCTCACTCAATTCTCAATGGATTTTCATGTTCTTATGCTCTATGGATTCGTCTTGAAGAGACGAACACATCCATACGGTAAACATGTATTGAAATTGATTCATATCAAATGGAGAATCTCCAGAAGCTCTGGAGGAAGAGAGAGTTCATACCTTTGCTCAGAGAAGTGAAGCTTCGATCTGAGAGATGTGTCACGTTCGATTGGGTCCAAGCAAGCTCCAGATGAAGTCCCTTGGCCTGGTGAATTGCCTAGGTACAAAAGTGGTGAATTGCCTAGGTACAAAAGTGACCACAGCCGATCACAAAGCTTGGAGGCTGGAGAACTAGGTGGCCTAGAGAGGGGGCTTTCACTGGGGAACTTCTCCTCTTGGTCTGGTGAAGGTGTAGGATCAATTAATTTGGAGATTGGCTCACTGTAGTGAAGTGTCCTGTTTTTGGGTGGAATTTGGACTCTGAAATTGAGCTCTGTTAATGGGGATTAGGGCAAATGGACACTGGAGATCAATTGCTCTAAGTGTGGAGAGTGGTCTGGGACAATTTTGGCAGAGTTTCAGTAGGTTTGTTTTCAGCACCTCTTCCATGGCCGAGAGAGGTGGGGTTTAAATAGGAGTGGCTGGAGGGCCTCCCAGGGGGAGTTAGGGGTTGGGATCAGCTGCTCTGGTGAGGAGAAGAACAGCCATGGTGGCCATTAGGCATGGGGCAACTCAGTAAGGGAGAATTTCAATGTTGGCTCACATGGGAGCTCTCGGGTGTGGTGTTTTCCGTCGATCCGGGCGGCCGGCCGGCGAGCGCGGGTCACCCTCGGGTTCGGGTGAGTCGGGTGCTGGGATTTTGTGTATTCGATTGGTAGTTGCCGAGTGTAAAGTGGTTGGATCAAAATGGAATAGGGGCATGGCTAATTTTGGCTCAATTTGGTCAACTCATGTATTTGGGTTGGGTTCACCTTCCCATGACTTGGTTTTAAGCTGGGGGAATGAGTTAGGTTAACGAGTCAAAGGTGGTGAGGTCCTTTCTAAGAATATTTAAATTAGATTTGGGTTTAAGGGAGACATGATTAAGGCTAATGACGTTTAGGAATCATGGAAAGAGCCTCCCTCCTTTCCTATCTTGGGTATGGTGAGGTGCCCAAAGCCCCCATGGCTCCCATGTGGCTCATGCATGGCTTCATGGCTCACCTTTGGCTTGGAAGAAGCTAAGTCAACTTTCATGAGGAAGGGTTTTGTGATTTTTGGCATTTTGATGAGAATTGTCATGTGGCTAGAATTGGAATGGTTTGATGATAAATTAGGACTTTAGAAATGATTTTAAGTTGAATGTAAGAAGAGGGAGAGTGTCATATGGACTTTAGGATGGGTTTGGGTTTTTTTTTTTTTTTTAAATTTTGGTAAAGGTGGGCTTTTAGAATGGTTTAAGGTAGTGGGCTTTCATGTTTCAAAATGGGCTTTTGGATGAAAATTTTGTAAAGGGCCATGTGAAATAAATGTTGGGTTTGGTTTAGGGATGTGTCATGAGTGATTTGAAGCAAGTTTGAGGTGATTTGGAATTGGATTGGGTCTAATTTGGGTCTCTTTGGTAATAGAGTCCAAATGGGTCAAAATGAGCTATCTTGGGCTAAAGTTGGGCTAATGTTGAAATTGATGTAAAATTAATGTTGGGAAATGTTTATGGGGGTGTTACAAATAGGTTTCAACTTTGGTTGGGTTTTGATTTTGGAATTTGGGCCCATTTGGGTTAGGTTTGGGTGTAGGCCCATTTAAAGAATTTTGGGTTTCGGTTGAAATTGAGTAAGGTTTGGGTCCAAATATTGGGCAAATCATGTTAGTTTTTTGTTTGTGGGGATTCTAGGAAGGTTTTAGAAAAGATTTGGGTCAAATTGGGATTGAATTGGGTTGGTTTGAGCTAGGTTTAGGTCATGGGTCAAAATTGGGCCTTAAGCTTTTAAAATGAAATTGGATTTAAATGTCAATCAAATTGGGCTTGAATTTGGTCTAGATTGATATTAGGGATATTGAATTGAAGTTTAGAATTGAATTGGACCAAAATTGGGACCAATTGGGGTGATTTGGTTTGACATTGGGTTCATTTGGGTTTAAAATGGGCTAAATTGGGGGTTTTGGTAAAAGTGGGGTAAATTGACAAACTTGGCCCATGGTGTGGTTGGACAAAATGAAATTAGGAATATTTGGGATTTTTTGGAATTTTCTGGGAATTTTCTGAATTTTTAGATTTTTGGGTCAAGAGGGGCATTTTGGTAATTTGGAGGGTATTGGGGGTATTTTTAGAAATTTTAGTATTTTTGGCTGGAGATGGTCAATTTGAGTGGGGGAATGTTTAGGATTGATTCTGAGGACTTTAGGGCTATTTAGGTGATTTTGCAAATTTTGGGTAATTCTAAGGGCATTTGGTAGGTTTGATGGGTGTAGGGGTCCCGGTGGTCAAAATTTGAAATTTTGAAAAAAATGAAGATTGATCAAATTTGAGTAAAGTGGAATCACTTTGGTTGAGCCATGAAGTCATATTAAGCCTATATGAGTCATGAGAGGACTCATTGGAGGCATTCACTATGTTGTTCCTAACCCTTTTAGCCAGGGGCTTAGGGGTTAAGGTCCATCCATATGAATTACCTACAAGAGTCAGTGGAAATCATATTGAGAAGTGGAAAATCAAGGAGCAACCATAAGAAATATAGAAAATCAATTACAAATTCAAGGAGAAACCATAAGAAATATAGAAAATCAATTGTGACAAATTACAAATTCCTTAAGTAATAGATCCCAAGGAATGCTTCCAAGTAATACTGAAGTGAATCCAAGAGAAAAAGAATAAAGAACAAGTAAAAGCAATTCAATTAAGAAGTGGAAAAGAATTGGAAGGTAGAGTTAAAAAGAAACTGAAGTAGAGAAAGAAGAGATTGAAAGACCTAAAGAGGACGCTCCAAAAGGTTTTTAAAGACCTATTTCTCCACCTAAGGTTGATTTAGAAAAATTACCACCTCCATTTCCTCAGAGACTTCATCAACAAAAGTTGAATAAGCAATTTTCAAAATTCTTGGAGATATTAAATAAGCTTACCATTAATATTCCATTTGCTGAAGCCCTAGAACAAATGCCAAGCTATGTAAAATTTATGAAGGAAATTCTGAATAAAAAGAGGAAGTTTGAAGAAAATGAGACTGTTGCACTTAGTGAGGAGTGCACTACAATAATTCAGAAAAAGTTTCCTGAAAAACTTAAAGATCCTGGTAGTTTCACCATTCCATGTGCAATCGGAGAAAGATTCTATGGAAAAGCTTTATGTGATTTGGGTGCAAGTATTAACCTTATGCCTCTATCAATATTCAAGAGACTGGGACTAGAAGAAATTACCCCAACTTCTATAACTCTGCAATTAGCAGATCGTTTGATCACATATTCTAAAAGTGTTATAGAAGGTGTTTTAGTAAAAGTGGATCAATTTATTTTTCCTGTGGATTTCATTGTATTAGATATGAAGGAAGATAAAGAGATTCCCATAATTTTGGGGAGATCTTTTCTAGCTACAGGCATAGTCATGATAGATGTACAAAAAGGAAATTAACGATGAGGGTTAATGATCAGACTGTTACATTTTAATATTTTAAAATCAATGAAATATCCTGCTAGAGGTAAAAAAGATGAGTGTTATAGGATGGATGTTATTGAATATTTAAGTAAATGTCATTACAAAAAAACTTATGAAGAGAAAGTTGAAAGAGAAGAATTGGAATATAAGCAAGAAGAGGAGTTATTTGATTCTGAAGATTTTCAAGAGGAAGATTTAAAGTTTGTTCGTGGAAGTTTTGAATTGTTGGATTTGACTGAAAAAGATGAATCTTATGGTCCATCAATTGAAAAACCTCCTGAACTTGAGGTCGAAATGCTTCCTGATCATTTGAAGTATGTTTTTCTAGGTGAATCCTCAACCTTGCCTGTTATAATTTCTTCTCGATTAACTGAAAAAGAAAAAGAGAGTTTGCTTGAAATTTTGAAGAAGAACAAGAAAGCCTTTGGATGGACAGTTGCTGATATTAAAGGAAACAGTTCTTCATTTTGTATGCACAGAATTCTTATGGAAGATAATTGTAAACCGCGGGCTGATCCCTAAAGGAGATTAAATCCTATCATGAAAGACGTTCTTAAGAAAGAAATTTTAAAGTGGTTGGATGCTGGAATTATCTACCCTAATTCAGATAGTGCATGGGTTAGTTTTATTCACTGTGTTCCTAAGAAAGGAGGAGTAACGGTGACTGTTAATAAAAAGAATGAAATGATACCAACAAGACAAGTTACATGGTGGCGAATATGCATTGATTATAGAAAATTAAACCTTGCCACAAGAAAAGATCATTTTCCACTCCCTTTTTTAGATCAAATGTTGGATAGACTGGCTGAGCATAAATACGTTTGTTTTCTAGATGGATATACTGGTTACCACCAAATTCAAATTGCTCCTAAGGATCAAGAGAAAACTATGTTTATCAGTTCTTATGGTACGTTTGCTTTTAGAAGAATGCCCTTTGGTTTATGTAATGCCCCTGCTACATTTCAGAGATGTATGATGGCTATTTTTTGTGATTTAATTGAAAAAGGGATTGAAGTCTTTATGGATGACTTTTCAGTGTTTGGAATTTCATTTGAATCATGTTTAGAACATTTATCTAAAGTTCAAAACGATGTGAAGAAACTAATTTGGTCCTTAATTGGAAAACATGCTAATTTATGGTAGCAGGAGGAATTGTTTTGGGACATCGGATTTCAGAAAAAGGTTCGGAGGTAGATCCTGCAAAAATTTAAGTTATATCTAATTTACCTTGCCCAACCAATGTAAGGGGAATTAGAAGTTTTTTAGGACATGCTGGATTCTACAGGCGTTACATTAAAGACTTTTCAAAGCTTACAAAACCTTTATGTCGTTTACTGGAAAAAGATGCAATTTTTAATTTTGATGATGACTGCCGTAAAACCTTTGAAACACTAAAAGAAAAATTAATCACTGCACCTATAATAATTTCACCAAATTGGGAAAAACCTTTTGAATAAATTTGTGATGCCAGTGATTATGCTATTGGTGTTGTTTTAGGTCAGAAATATGATAAAATTTTTAAAGAAATTTATTATGTCAGTAAAACTCTTAATGAATCTCAAATTAATTATACTACTACTGAGAAAGAGTTATTAGCTATAGTATTTGCCTTTGATAAATTTTGATCATATTTAATTGGAACTAAATGTGTGGTGCATACTGATCATTCTGCTATTAAATACTTAATGAAGAAAAATGATGCAAAACCAAGATTGATAAGATGGATTCTTCTTTTGCAAGAATTTGATTTTGAGATAGTAGATAGGAAGAGTTCTGATAATCAAATTGTTGATCATTTGTCCAAGTTTGAAATTGAAAAATCTCTCTGTGATATTGAAGAAATTAATGAACATTTTCCTGATGAAAAATTCTTCACTGTTAAAGAATTGCGTGTTCTGTGGTATACAGACATAGTAAACTTTATTGTTAGTAATATTATACCCTATGGTTTGACACATCGAGAAAAAAAAAAAATTTCTGTCTGAAGCTAAGACTTATTTTTGGGATGACCCATTTTTATATAAACAAAGAAATGATCTTATAATTCGAAGATGTGTACCTTTGGAAGAGACTTATGAAATTATTCAAAAATGTTATGATTTTGATTATGGGGGACATTTTTGGAAGTGATAAAACTGCATGTAAAATTTTACAATCAGGATTTTGTTGGCCTACAATTTTTAAGGATGTGAATATTTATATTAAAAATTGTGATAAATGTCAACGTGTAAGCAATATTTCTAGAAGAAATGAGAAGCCCCTCAATTATATGTTGGAAGTTGAAATATTTGATGTTTGGGGACTAGATTTTATGGGACCATTTACACCATCTTTCAGAAATGTTTATATTTTGATAGCAGTAGACTATGTTTCCAAATGGATTGAAGCTAATACTTTACCTCGATGTGATGCTCAAAGTGTCGCAAAGTTTTTAGAAAAGAATATATTTTGCAGATTTGGATTCGTAAGAGTAATCATAACTAATGGGGGAAGTCATTTTAGAAATGCGATTATTGGGAAGTTAGCAAAGAAATATCATATTAATCATTGCATTGCTACTGCTTATCATCCGCAGAAAAGTGATTTAGTTGAATTATCCAATCATGAAATTAAAAGAATATTGGAAAAAACTGTTAATCCAAATAGAAAGGATTGTTCAATCAAACTGGATTATGCTTTGTGGGCCTATAGGACTGCTTACAGAACACCTATAGGAATATCCCCATATACGCTGATTTTTGGAAAAGCTTGTCATTTACTTTTTGAAATTGAGCATAAAGCATATTGGGCTATTTAAGAGTTCAATTATAATTTGAAAGATGCTGCTGAAAAGAGATTATTGCAATTGAATGAGCTTGAAGAAATAAGGAATGAATCTTATGAAAATGCTAAAATTTATAAGGAAAAAATGAAGTTATGGCTTGATTAGAAGATTCTTACTAAAAATCTTATACCAGGACAACAAGTTTTACTGTATAATGCTAGATTGAGAATATTTTCTGGAAAACTTAAGTCCAAGAGGATGGGTCCATTTATTGTGATAAAAGTTTATTCTTATGGAGCTGTAGATATTCAAGTTCTTAAGACTGGAAAAATATTTAAAGTTAACGGACATAGAATTAAACCATATTATTCAGTCAATAAATCTAAATATGATAATAATTTGATGTTGGGTCACTCAGAATGAGTTCTGGGTATGTCAGGCTGAAGATGTTAAAACAAGCGCTTTGTGGGAGGCAACCCATAATTATCGGTGTGCTTTGCTGAATGTTTGTTTAGTGTGCTTTGTTTGCTTGGTTTTGTTTGTTTTTATATTTTTAGTGGTAGTAATTTGGAGTTTTTAAACTATAGTAGAGTTTATTTGACCTTAGCTGATGATTTAGAGAAGTCAGAATGAAAATTTAGACACTTAGCAGACATGTGCTAAATTGTGCACTGGCGGCTAAGCGCCGACTGGTTGGCGCTTAAGTGCCGAAGTTATAAAAAACATGAAAAAAGAGGTTCTAGAAGCCTATATCATGGGGGAGTAGTTTTGGAAGTTATTTTGGAGTTTTAAAATGTCTTGAGGTAGATTTAGCACTTCTCAATTCTATAAAAGGACCTGATTTAAGAGAAACACTTGCCCCAAGTCCTATTTTCATTTCTGAGCCTTAAGAAGAGAGTTTTGAGTGCATCATGTCTTCCTAGGAGAATGAGATGAAGAAGAAGCAAGATTCTGACAAAAGTAAGTTCATTAGTGATAGTGCTAAAGAATTATTCAATGGGTATCTCGCTGTTAGTATTCAAGGTATTGCAGAAATGATTGCAAATATTGAAGCCCGAGTGACTTCAATGGAAGCAAAGATCAATGAAACTAACTTACATTTGGAGCACATGGGATGGCAACTCAAGATGCAATTCAGTCATTCAAGATGCGTGGAAGAAGCGGAAAAGGCGATGTTTTTGAAGAACAAATGGATTGAAGAAGAAGATGTAATGATGAACAATTATCGCCCGTTCTATCAAATTTATATTCCAGAAGGGTCAAATGAGAATAATAGTGGTCCTGGATATAATCCGCCTAATGGAGAATGGAATTAAGAGTGTTTTGTTCTTATTTGTTTAATGTTCTTATGTGTTATGTTTAGTGTTCTTGTGTGTTATGTTTGGTGTGTTTAGTGTTTATATTTAAGTATTAACTAAGCCTGATGATGTGATGGTTACATCCTGGAGATGTATACTTATCAGTTCGAGATTAAAGTCTCTTGTATTTAGAGAATTTAATCCTTTATGTGTGGATAGAAATTCTAGAATTGTATTAAGTGTTATGTTTGTTTTAATTTAAGTTTGTGTTTTTCTAAAATTTGTGTGGATTCAATGGATATTAAATTTTGTTTTGGAGTATTAGAAGATTTATGTGGGGAGAAATAATTATTCTGGAGTAATTAAGGGTGAATAACAAATTGATTTTGTGCATATACCTTAATTGTGAAAATTTGGGTGTCGGCGCTTAAGCGCCAGATTTCGCGGCTAAGCGCTGAGGGTTCGCGCTTAGGCGCCAGTTCGCGAAAATTGGTTCCCAACAGTTAAAAACCCAAAAATTGTTATTTTTAAAACACCCCATCGTCTTCAACCTTCGGTTTATAGGGCATCATATTGTGGATCATTTAAGAGCCGATCTCAACAAAAATTATTAGATTTGGATTCCTTGAGGTAAGAGCACTACTCCAAAGTAAAAATTTTTTATTTTCACCATGTATTTTGAATACATTTTGGAAAATTTTAAAATCACTATTCATGGTGAAAATTTGAGGAAAAACTTGAGAAATTGCTTGGATTTAGTGAAAATATCTTTTGGAAGATATTTTAGCAAATTAAGTTTGATTTTGGAATTTATGGTGAATTTTTTGTGAATTTTTAGAGATGGCTCCAAAGTCAAAGTGTGCACGAGAAAAGACAAGATTTGATTTTGACAAATTTGTTAGTATGATGGCTGAGGAACGATACGTCGATGCATTGCAGTCACGTAAGTTGATTCCTGAGCGAGTATTTAGTAAGCTAGGAGAGGTGATTGGAGATATGATTGCTAGAAGGAACTGGAAGAATTACTGTTGCTTCTCCGCTGTTGCTGTTATTTCTGTGGTTAGAGAATTTTATGCAAATTTGCCTGCTGCAGAAGAGAATCAAGTAATGGTTAGGAGGCATGAGGTCAACTTTTCTTCTAGGGAAATCAATACTTTTTATGGACTACCCCCTGACATGTTATGTTTTTATTCTAACTAGCATCTTACAGAAGGAGAATTAGATGAGATCATGGAATTTCTGACTGATGGAAGAGGATTATGGAAAATAACTAATGATAGAAGAGTGAACTTTCCTGCTTCCAAATTGAATGCCATTTCTAAGGCATGGCATTATTTTATCTCATCTAAGTTGTTACCTTCGAGTCATACTAGTGAAGTAACGAGAGAAAGAGCTGTGTTAAACCATTGTATTCAGCAAGGGAAGCCTACTAACATTGGAGGTATAATTTATGATTATGTTTTGAATTGTGCTAGATCAACCACGAATGTAGGTATGAGATTTCCTTCCTTGATTCATTCATTAGGTGAACGATTTGGAGTGAAGTTTGAAACCTGGGAAGAGGTACTTCAGCCATTGAGACCAATTACCAGTGTAAACATTGGTGCTTACACTGTACATTTAGAGTTTAGTTGGAGAGGAGGATTTGGTAGGGCTTCTACTGCTTCTTCTTCTGCTGCATCTACTTCTCGTGCTACTACTTCACGTGCTTCATCATCTACTGATTCACAGACTGGTTTATTAAGAAAAATTTTGAAAAAAGTGAGTCTTACTCGAGAGCATCTGAAAGATATGGATGGTAAGATGAATACTGTAGAACGATATATTATGAAACATGATGAGTATGAGGAAATTTATCAGCAATATTTGAATAAACTAATTAGAGGTGATCAGAGTGCTGAGATGCCCCCTCATCCATTCTACATACCTTATGTGTCATCTAGGGATTGGAACGAGCAGGATGATGATGATGATGAGGATGATGAGTAGGTTAGTGTTTTTTGTTTTCATTGTGGTGTTGTTGTTGATGTATGTTTGTTTTGTTAGTATTTAGTTTAATCATTGTCTTTTGATATGAACCTTGATATTATGTAAGACTGTAGTTTGTATTATTTTTTTGTTATGCATATTCAGATGTATTGTTGTTGTTGTATTGATGTTTTATATGTTGCTTTGTGGTAGTGATGTGTAATAGTAAATGTTTTTATGTGTATGTTATGTAAGAGTTTTTAGTAGTGTGTACTTTAATTCAATAACTGTTAGGAGATTATAAACCACTATTGAGAACTTCTACTTAGGAAACTACATGTTTAAAAATTTTTCAAATTCCACTATCATCTGTTATCTGTATCAGTGTGTTATTTTAGTTGGTGTGTATTTGCTTTGAAAACCTCCACTACTGTAGAAGTCTTTTTGAAATTTTTACTTTTCTATGTATTAAAAAAAATAGTTTTGAAAAACTAAATTTGATTTCATTTTACTCCTGTTATTTAAATTGTTATATGTGCATATTATGATATTAAAAATTCCTGCAAGCATGATATGTAAGTTTTTGATTTCTCACCCATGTATCATTTCTTATGCTTAAATGTTTTATCTTAACTAAAAATTAAAGTTTTGGGGGGAATTTTAAAAACAAAGATTTACAAAAACCTAAAATTTTATTTGATTCTCAAGAATACTTAAAATAAATCTTATTTTTGATTGAGAACAATTATGTACATGAAGTTATATTAGGGAACAAAAATTTTGAATATAGAAATAAATTAAAGAATTTAGTTAAAATTTATAGTAACCATGAAAAACTTAAAGTTAAAATTTTCTTAATAAAGAGGTGTTAAATAAAGTTAAACTATCTTTAGTAAGAAGTTTTGTATTTTTGGATAAATAGAAATTTGACTTTTATTCTTCAAAGCTTAAATTTCTTTTATTGAAGAGTAATATTCAAATATTATTATTATGATTTTTAAGTGAAAGATATATATCTGACCTTTATTTTAAATGAAAGGATGGAATTCAAAATCATTAAAGGCCAATCTAGATAGAGTAAACCTTGCCTTATTTAAAAAAATAATAAAAAAAGAAAAAATGAAAATGTGAAAAATAGTATATGAAAAGGGAGGAGAAGCTTGATGATTTAAGGGCCTAATCAAAAATTGGTTTCATACTTAAAGTTTAAGATATAAGTTCAGAGAAAATCTAAAGCTTGCAGTTATAATATAGTAAGTAAAATTATTTACAAATAAAGATTTTTAAGTGAGAAAAATAAGTGTTTGAGTCCTATATTTTGAAGAATCTACAAATATTTCTGAATTAGATAGAAACTTATATTTGTCATTTTCCTTTACTTAAGAACTTTCTAAACTCTAAGTTGGTTTTAATTACTGAATTTTATTCTAAATTGGACTATTCCATTTCTAGAACAAAATTATGTTATCTTCCTAAGGAACTCATTACATAATTTGCATGCTAAAATGTTCTATGAGATTAACTGTCACTTGAGGACAAGTAACATTTTAAGTTTTGGGGATTTTGATACACCTAAAATATATAGTATTTTTATCCACATTTTTATACCTATTTTTAATGATATTGCACTTTAATGGAAGGCATTTTGTGTTTTTTCTTGCAGATATGATGAAAATGGATGGTCATGATGAAAGCATCAAAATTGGATCAAATTTGGAGCAAAAAAAGATGAAAAATGAAAATTTGGGCACTGGCGGCTAAGCGCCACTGGGCCGGCGCTTAGCCACCGAAGTTAAAAATCAAAATTCAAACAAATTTGGCGCCAATTTCAAAGGGAATGGGATGCAACTCTTGGTGGTAACTTCCATAACTTCCTTTAGGCAGCAAGTTTGAATGAAGGGGTGCATTCTTTGGTTGATACATTGAATCTGGACACATTTTTAAGAGACACCAAGGCACCTTTTGGTTTATTATTTAAAGAGAGTCTTAGGAAAGATTAAGCAGCTCTTCCTTTACCTGTTGAAGGATTTTTTTACTTGCAAGTTTTTACATTATTTTACTTTTATTTTACAAGAGTTTTTATTAAGAGTAGGAGTAGAGAGTAGAAAGGAGAAAAGGGTCGGAGTGAAGTCTTCTTCTTCCCACTTCTTTTCTTTCTTTTAGTTTAGTTTTTATTTAAGTATGAAGTCTGTATTCTGAGTCATCGGAGTTGGGAGACTTGCTTTGAGGAATAGTTTAACGAAGAGTCAAAGTTTTAGAGGAACTTCCTGAGTCTTGTGGAGAGGATTTTCAGATAAGTGTTTACTTTTGTTCTTACATTTAGTTTTTTTTAATTAATACTAGTTTTTATTTGTTGTTTTCATATGGTTTTTAATTTTGAATCCATGTGTTTTTGTATTTTCTCAATGCATTCTAAGTAGTTTACTTTATCTTTTTCTTTCTTGAATGGAGAAGTAATTAGTTTATGGAGAATTGTTGTGGAAAGTATAAGTGTTTAAAAGTTGGAAGAAGTTGTGTAGATTGATTCTAAAAACTTTATTTACTTCTTAATTTAGCCTGTTAAGTTGTAGAATTTCTTGAGATTATGTAAGATCCAATGCGGTATTGTCTCATAAAAGTTAGTAAGAATCACATGCAATTATATGGGTGAGAATTGTAGTCCATATAATTGAATGTAATATTAGAAGATATTTTTATGGAAGGGAGTAAAATTAGAGGATTTTAGAGTGACAGGCTAAAACCCCTTAATTTGGTTTGAAGTTTTGAGTTATGTTATGAGAAGTTAGCCACCAGTTGGTGGGAATCGAGAGAACTCTAGAGTGAGAGACTGGTATCTTCCCTGCCTAACCATGTTCAAAATGATAAAAATTTCAAATTAACCTATGTTCTTTATAGAACCAAGTAAGGGTAAAGAACACATTTGCTTCTATCTGTCACAACAAATTTAAATACTTCCACAACAATACTTTAATAATTATTACTACTTCATAAAAGGAAAGAAAAAGATATTCTAGTTAATAGTATTTTACATACAGTGTTATTAGTTATTATAATTTTAATTTCCTGCTTAACATTTTATGAAGGAAATTTCAAAAGACATATCAATTTTCAAAACTTTTCAAAATCAAGACATACTTTTCAAAAACCATTAAAAAGGTAAAAAGATAATTTTCTGATTCCTTTAAAGAATTTCAAATTTTCCCTGTGGGTTCGATATCTCGGGGCTTAATCAGAAAGTCCTATATTACTTGATAAACGATACGTATACTTGCGTAGTATCCCATATAATAAAATCATAATTATCATATCTAAATCATCAGCGCATATATTCCTCACGGCCCAAGTTTTTGGCGCCGTTGTTGGGATCAAGTTTTTAGCGCCGTTACATTTATCTAGCAGAGCAAGTTTTTGGCGCTCATATATTTATCAGGGATCACACAACTAATTCAATCCATTTTACAAAATCTCAAAACAAGGAGAAAGACAGAGAAGACTACTCAAAATGCATAGGAAGAATAATACAAACTTTGGATTTCATATAAAATCAAAGTTACAAAATAGTAAAGACAACTTATCTCAAATTTTCTTCCCAAGCAGACTCCTTGAAGTTCATCTGACTCTCCAAAGGTTGATTACTGATGACACTGACGACTATTAGACTCTCCAAGACAACTGTACACACACTGATGACACTGACGACACACTTTTCAGCCTAAATTTGTCTCTTTTTAAAGATGTAAAAATATTTCCAAAGGTTGCTTAAGTACCTTTTTAAAAGGCGTCCATATTCGATGAATCTGTGCTTGAACCGACCTTCCCACCGTCGGCGGGCTCGTTGGCGCCGTCGGCGGGCTTCTAGAACATGGGCCAACTGCTAAGGCTTGCTGTGGGCGGGATCGATCTCGCCGTCGATGGGCTCCTTTATAATTTATTTCTATGCTCTCGGGAAAAATACGCAATCGGCGGCCTATTCCTTATCGTTGGCGCCCAATATCAACTTTTGTCTCTTTTGGTCCTTTTTATTCCAGATTCGCTCATTTTCTCATCTTTTTACTCCATTGTCTATAAATCTTCATACTTGCAACAAAACATAGAAAATACCTTTCTTTAAAGTGCAATATTATTAAAATCAATGTAAAATCGGTATGAATTTCTCAATATATTTTTCTTTGGTCAAAATCCCCTAAACTTAACTATTACTTGTCCTTAAGTAATCTAGATACTACATAAAAGTAATGATTATTTGTAGTAAAGCTTTAATTTCGAAATACTATGAATTTAATTTAAATAAATATTATAGTAAAACTTATTTAGAATGATTTTCAGATAATTAAATTAACTCTATAAATGTAAAGCTCATCAAGTTTAAGAGTTCTAGTCTTCTATTCAATTCAAGAATGATTATATGTCGCAATATTAAATTACTTAGGATATTCATATGACATGAAATTCATGAAAACACTACTTAATAAAAATACTAATCCATATATATAAGTTCAGAAATGTAACTGAGTCTACCCTTTAGGTTGATTCAGATGAAGCCAATTTTTGATAAGACATCTCCTCAAGCTTCTCCTCACTTACTTTTTCTTTTTATTTGGATTGCATTTCAATCCTATATATTTTTTTTCTTTTCTTTTCAGGGATAGTTTTTCATTCCTTCTTTTTTTTTCAAGTGAGGATTACTGTATCTGGATAGCTTTTTAATGATTTTGAACTTCTCTTTCCTCTTCCTAAATTAGAAACTTGAAACATTTCCTTACCTTATATGTATTTCATAGTTTTTACATTATTGAGTTTCAATCTTTTCTTTCTCTACTAAATACTTAAGAATTTAATATTTTAAAATATAGTTTTCCTTACTTTAAAAAGTTAATTATATTCTTATCCTCTTATTCCAAATATCTTAATCCATAAAATTAGTTTAATCACTAAAAATATTTCTTTTAACCTTCTAAAATAGTTAAATAAATTAATTCTAGTTTACTGAATTAAATTCACTACAGAAAATTATTTTTATAATAATTTTTGAAAATATTTAATTGAGAACATTTAATAGTTTAATCTTGTTTTCCCTCCCCCAAACCAAAATTTTTCTATCTAATCATATAGGTGGAAAGAAAACATACTGTAAATTTAAATCATACCTTCATGCTTTAGGTATTTCTTTTTCGAGTTCTTTTCACATCTCATCACTTAATTAATCTGTACTGTTAAGAACTTTCTATACACATATAAATTTAGAGAAATTGCTTAGGTAAGAAAATTTTGAAATAAGTACACAATACATATCACAATTTCCTACTACATTTAGTTACATTACCTATTAAAGTATTAAGCACAATTAACACAACATTCACATACATTTTACTATTTCAATTTTAGAGTTAAAATCACAGTCTGAAATATAAAAACTTAAAGCTACATAAATTTAACTTACACATCACAATAATAAAAAATACAAATCCAGAACAGAACTACTAAAATAAAGAAAACAAACATACACTTAACAACAAATATCCAATCACAAAATCTAATCTCAAACATAAAAAACTCAAACTATATCCTTATCTCCCTGGTCAGCAGGTGGAGTAGGCTGGTAGTGAGTATAACGAGGGCGCTCAGGAAATGTAACATCAAGCTCTCCTCTCCTATAGCAATTTTCAGCATCATAGTAAGTTATTTCAAACTCAGAATGCCTCTGGAGATATTCACTATCATAATCGTGCCTCTGCTCTAATCCTCCAATCCTCTGATCTATATGCTCCAACCTTTCATCAAGCTTCTCAAAAGTTTTCTGCTGCAGATTCAGTTCATTCATCAAGTCATGAAGTGTAGGAGAACTAGAGGCAGGAGGGTCATAACTTGTAGAGGGAATATCCCTACTAGTAGAAGGTGCAGAGCTCCTAGTCCCAGATCTCCATCCTTCGTGGGATTCATAAGTCTTTATATTAGCCTTTGTGATGGGTTTCATAGGTTTAACCCATTCCTCATCATCTCCAGCCTCCAGACAACCGACAGAGTGCATATATCAGACCAGGATGTCCCAGTCCTCCTCCTGTTTCACTTTTTGCGATGGCTAATATGTTTTTATAAATAATATTTCCCACATTTATACTTTTGTTGTTCTGAATACAAAAATTCAGAACTGCTCTATCCCTCGAAACTTCACTATGATGATAAGTAGGTAAAAAAGTAGAGCAAATAAAATAGTGCCA
This sequence comes from Papilionanthe hookeriana x Papilionanthe teres, assembly GCA_022702705.1. Lineage (NCBI taxonomy): Eukaryota > Viridiplantae > Streptophyta > Magnoliopsida > Asparagales > Orchidaceae > Papilionanthe > Papilionanthe hookeriana x Papilionanthe teres. The sequence continues at coordinate 70,883,299 of CM040436.1, read as the reverse complement.
AGCCTTAGAGGTGGCATTCATCCAAGTTCCTTTCCCATCAGTGAGAAAGTTAATCACATCCTCCAGTGGACCTTCCATTGTTCCAAACGTATCATAATCGTTGGTATGAGGATCTTGCACTTCATAGAAAGAATTTATCCGAGCAGCATTAAAATCAACTAAAAATCCTCTGACCTTTATAGGCATGCCTTCTATTTGGGTCAGGTTGGCATAAATTTCCTTTATAGGCATGTCTTCTTGAATGCATTTTTTTGCTTTGATGATAGAGTTGTACCTTGACTGAGCCTTAGCGTTTACAAATCGAGTCTCGTCAAAGTTAAGTCACCTCTTTTGTCGTGGAGCCATTTCTCGATCTATCAAATTTACAAAAATCTCAACTAACTTCCAAAACAACACTAGAATGGCTTCCAAAGGTGACTTAAAGTAATCTAAAATGAATTCCATGAATTTCTTCCAACTATTTTCTCCACATTTTTTATTTTTCCAAATTCCTAAATGTGGAAGAAATACATGGTGAAAATAAAAAATTTTTGCATGGGAGTGAAGCTCTTACCAAGGGAAGATAAAATCTGGCGTCAAAATGGGTTGAAAACGCTCCAAATCCAAGATCTCTCAAGCCCTAGGTCATTTTTTTCGAAGTTTAGAGGTAGGGGATGATGAATAGTGGCGGTTGACCGGTCAAAAAAAGGTATTTTTTGGGTCCTCACCGTCAGCGGGAAAAATCTCGCAGTCGGCGGGCTAATTAATTTAAATAGGCTTAACTTTCTGGAAAAAGCCGTCGTCGGCGGCGTCGAGGGCGCTGTTGGCGAACCTTTTCAAAAATGTTACATTTTCAATTTTTTTAATTTTTAATTCATTTTACGCCTCGATAACGTCGGATCAATTGATTTAAACATATTTTACTGTGATTAGATATTATTTTAACTCAAATAGATTCGCACAACACGAACATCACAATTTATATATAAAATCCAAGTGTTTTGCAATATTCGTACACAACATACTATAACATGGTATTTTCTCAACCTTAATACATCAAATTCAGCATCGCAATCCAAACCACAATACTCAAAACACTGAAAACAAACAATTTATGTATAATCTCATATATACTAAGGTCAAATATCGAAATCTAAAATAACACAAGTGCAAATTACACAAATTTAAATCAAAACTAATTCAACACATAAGCAGCTATGAACATCTTCTACTCGTCAGAATCAGTGCTAAACTCATCTCTGATATCACCCATTGAACGTAAATGAATAAAAAGATTGTAGAAGGGTCTGTAAGGAAACTCTTCAACAGAATCTTCTTCTATCCATCCTTTCTTTCGCATTAGCTGTATGAAACTACCTTCAAGATGTCCAGAATGTTCGAAACGTTCTTTTATCCTCCAGTCAATATGATCAAATAAGTCAGAGATGTTATTAATTGAAGTCATCACATTTTGTACCTCTTTTTCCAGTCTTTTGATTCTCCATAAGATCATATCAGTTTTATCAGTCAAAGGCCTAATTGAAAAAGAACTCTGAGATGTTTGATCCACAATAATAGCTGTCTCGTTATCATCATCAAGTGTAGGAAACATATCAGTTGGATCTAAAGGTTTTCAAGGCAGAATTACTTTCTCCAAGGCTTCATATGAAACTTGGTACTGGCTGCAGAGTGCAAAAATTGTTGAAGAATATTCAAGCCCAAAAATTTATCCATGAACAATCAGGCCTAAAGTAGACTTCACAATAATCGAACCAACATCGATAGGTTGTCCCGCTTGAATACAATAGTTCAAAATTGAACACTCCTTAGAAACTTTATTGACCCTCATAGTAGGTAACAGTTTTGAAGAAATAAATAAGTGCCAGTGTTTAGAAACGGGGTTTAGAAGTGATGCAGAAAAACTAACATACCCGTTTTCTCTCGTTTCCCAATCTTCCGCTTCATTAGTCAAGTAACGATAGATTTCATTCATATTATTTATTGTGGGGACAAACTTGGAGTAGTGGCAAACGGGTGTATTCTCTAATGAATATAACTCATTAATTCTATAAAGAGTAAAAGTTACCCATCTGCTTCAAACATAGACGACTCCATTGTTGATTCCGTGTAAATTGGCATAGAATTCTTTTACCACAGGGATGACTACTACAGCGGTGGTATAGCACAACACTTCCCAACATCGTCGCACAATCATTTCTTCAATAGGCGTCGTGGAATTCACCAATCCTCGATTCACGAATCCTCATTCTCTGATCAATCTCTTTTTCATCATCACCTTATTAAAGATTCGCTGAGCCTCGCAACTGATAAATTTTCTTCTATTGAACACTCGAGATCTAGGGATTTTTGGGTGATTGGATGCCATAGGGATGAGTTTTTGTGGAGTTTGAACTCATTTTTAGGAGATAGATAGTTTAGAAATCGAATTCTAGGAGTTTTAAAGGAGTTAAAACCACTTAGAATTGCCAGAAACCGTCAAAATAACTCCATGAACCATCCACTCACCGAACTCACCGTCGGCGGCGTTGATCTCACCGTCGGTGGGATTATTTAATAACACAAACTGAGCTTGGCAGGAAAAATTCATTGTCTGCGGGCTCAATCTCACCGTCAGTGGCCAAGGAAAAAATTGCCCAGTTTCACTCTGGTCTAAATGCGTTCCAAATTTTTCTAGGGATCTAATTATCATGATGATCACAAGGGTTAGTAGAATTCATTCTTACCACAAACTAACAATAAATCAAACAAATATACAATCATCGCATATAAATAAAGATAACTATAGGTTGCCTCCCATAAAGCGCCTGGTTTAACGTCGTCAGCCCGACCTATTCAGGGTGTTAATCAGGTTGACTGAGCAATAAAACCTTTTTAAAATTTGGTCTTTTACCCTCAAAATACGATTTTAATCTATGTCCATTTACTTTGAATCTCTTTCCAATCTTTGAATCTTCAATTTCAACAGCTCCGTATGTAAACACTTGAGTTAGAGTGAAAGGTCCTAACCATCGAGATTTCAATTTCCCGGGAAATAATTTTAGCCTTGTATTGTAAAGCAGAACTTCTTGTCCTGGTTCAAAATTCTTTTGGTTAATCTTCCAATCATGCCATATCTTCATTTTCTCTTTATAGATTCTTTCGTTATTATAAGATTCATTCCATAATTCTTCTATTTCATTCATTTGCAACAATCTCTTCTCCCCAGCATCTTTCAAATTATAATTAAATTCTTTAATCACCTAATATGCTTTATGCTCTAATTCAACTGGTAAGTGGCAAGTCTTTTCAAAAATAAGTCTGTAAGGAGTCATTCCAATCGGAGTTTTATAAGAAGTCTTGTATGCCCATAATGCAGTGTCTAGTCTCGTGGACCAATCTAATCTACTAGGTTTTATAGTCTTTTCTAAAATTCGTCTAATATCTTGATTAGAAACATCAGCTAATCCAGTGGTCTATGGATGATAAGCAGTAGATATTTTATGAAAAATATTAAATGTTTCTGCCAATCTTTGAATATATTTATTCCTAAAATGGGATCCTCCATCAAAATAATCACTCTCGACATTCCGTATCTTGTGAAAATGTTTTTCATTAAAAATTTTGAAACACTCTTAGCATGACAACGAGGTAAGGCATGTGCTTCAATCCACTTAGAAACATAATCAACAACAGCTAACATATATGAGTTTCCAAACGAAGGAATAAATGGTCCTATGAAATCTAATCCCCAAACATAAAAAATTTCAACTTCTAATATGAAATTTAGAAGCATTTCATTTCTTCTAGATATAATACCTACTCGTTGGCATTTATCACATGTTTTGATATATCTATAAACATCTTTAAAGAGAGTAGGCCAATAAAATCCAGCTTGTAAAATTTTATGTGCAGTTTTGTCAGTCCCAAAATTTCTTCCAAATTCAGAATCGTGACATTTTTGAATAATCAGTTCAGTTTCTTCATAAGGCACACATCTTCTAATAATAAGATCCTTGCATTACTTATATAAATATGGTTCATCCCAAAAATACGCTTTAGCATCATGAATGATTTTTTTCTGTTGTTGCAGAGTTAGCATGGGTGGTAAAATATCACTTACAATATAGTTAACAATATCAACATACCAAGGTATTTTCCACTCATTTATATTATAAAGTTGTTCATCAGAGAAACTATCTGTATTTTCATTGTCAGTGTCAGATAATTCGTAATATTTTAATCTTGACAAATGATCCGCAATTTGATTGTCAGTTCCCTTTCTATTTATTACGACAACATCAAATTCTTGCATCAGTAATATTCATCTAATTAATCTTGGTTTGGTATCCTTATTTTGCATTAAATATTTAATAGCAGAGTGATTAGTATGCACACATTAATTACCAATTAAATTTGATCTAAATTTATCAAAAGCATATACAATTGCTAATAATTCTTTTTCTGTAACTGTATAGTTAATTTCAACATTATTAAGAGTTTTAATAGCATAGTATATAACTTTAAAATTTTTATCACATCTTTGTCCAAGACCAGCTCCTATAGCGTAATCACTGGCATCACACATCAGTCAAATGGTTTCCCTAATCAGGTGAAACTATTATAGGTGCAGTGATTAATTTATCCTTTAATAATTCAAAAGTATTTAAGCATTCTTTAGTAAATTCAAATTTCTTGTCCTTTTCTAAAAGTTTGCATAGAGGTTTGGTAATTTTTGAAAAATCTTTTATGTAGCGTCTGTAAAATCTAGCATGTCTAAGAAAACTTCTTACCCCTCTCACAGTAGTAGGATGTGGAAATTTAGCTATAACTTTGAATTTTTGCAGGGTCTACTTCCATACTATTTTCTGAAATTTTATGCCCTAATACTATTCCTTCTGCAACCATAAATTGACATTTCTCCCATTTTAGAACTAAATTCATTTTTTCACATAACTCCAAAACTTTTTCAAGATGATCCAAGTATTCGTCAAATGATTTTCCAAATACAGAGAAATCATCCATAAATACTTCTATTCCATCATCAATTAATTTACTAAATATAGACATCATACATCTCTGAAATGTTGCATGTGCATTACATAATCCAAAAGGTATCCTTCAAAAAGCAAACATTCCATAAGGACTAGTAAATATAGTTTTCTCTTGATCCTCAGGAGCAATAGGAATTTGATGGTAGCCAGTATATCCATCTAAAAGACAAAAGTATTTGTGCCCAACAAGTCTATCCAACATTTGGTCTAGGAATGGTAAAAGGAAGTGATCTTTCCCGGTGGCCGCATTTAATTTTCCATATTCAATACATATACACCATCCAGTAACTTGTTTGATAGGTATCAAATCATTATTTTTATTAGCTACAACAGTTACCCCTCCTTTCTTAGGAACATAATGAATTGGGCTTACCCAAGCACTGTCCGAAATAGGATATATAATACCATTGTCTAACCATTGTCTACATCTTTCATCATCGGGTTTAATCTCCTTTGGGGATCAACTCTTGGTTTATGTTCATTATCTAAAATAATTCTATGCATACAAATTGAAGGACTAATTCCTTTAATATCTGCTAAGGTCTAACCAAAAGCTTTCTTATACTTCTTTAATGTGTCTAAAAGTTTTTGCTTTTGTAATTCGCTTAATTTTGCAGATATAATAACCAGTAAAGTTAAAGAATTTCCCAAAAATACATAATTCAAATGAGTAGGTAAAATTTTTAAATTAAGTTCAGGAGGTTTTATAATCGACGGAACTATATTCTTTTCAGCATTTTCCGTAACATCCAACATCTCAAATCTTTCTTGTATATAATCTAATTCTTCATTTTCTGCTTTTTCAAATAATTCTGCATTTTCTATTTCATGTTTATTTCACAGATGTTCAAGAATTTCCATTCGAAAACATTCATCATCTTTTTCAATAGTATGGTATTTCATTGATTTTACAATTTTAAAAGTTACTTCCTGATCATTTACTCTCATAGTTAATTCTCCTTTTTGAACATCAATCATGGCTCTTCCAGTAGCTAAGAAAGGTCTCCCTAAAATTATACGTATTTCTTTATCTTCCTCTATATCTAAAACAATAAAATTCACAGGAAAGATAAATTTATCAATTTTTAAAAACACAACTTCGATAACTCCTTTAGGATAAGTCAATGAACGATTAGCTAACTGAAGAGTTATAGAAGTAGGCGAGACTTCTCCCAACCTAATCTTTTAAAAATTGATAGAGGCATAAGATTAATGCTGGCTCCCAAGTCACATAAAGCTTTTCCATACAATTTTTCTCCAATAGCACAAGGTATAGTGAAACTACCAGGATCTTTTGATTTCTCAGGAAGCTTTTTCTAAATAATTTCACTACACTCTTCGCTAAGTGCAATAGTTTCATTGTCTATGAATTTTCTCTTCTTATTTAAAATATATTTCATAAATTTCACGTAATTGGGCATTTGTTCTATTGCTTCTACAAAGGTAATATTCACCGTTAATTTCTTTAGGATTTCAATGAATTTAGAAAATTGTTTATCCTTTTTATGTTGCTTTAATCGCTGAGGAAATGGTGGTGGTGGTTTTTCTACAGTAATTTATAGGTATTAGTGGATATTCTAAATCTTAATCTTGCTGATCCTTTTCTTTTTCAGTTTCCACTTTATCTTTTTCAATTTTCATTTCTTTTTGTACTCTTGTTTCTAATTCTTTTCCACTTTGTAATTGTATCACTTTTATTTGCTATTTTCCTTGGTCTTTAGGATTAATTTCCACAGTACTAGGAAAAGTTCCAGGAAATCTATTATTAAGTGTCGTAGCGATATGCCCAAGTTGAATTTGAATATTTTTAATAGTAGTTCCTTGATTTTGTAATTGGTTGCCTTGAATTTGTAACTGATTTACTTGATTCTATAAATGTTGACCCATATTTAATATCAATTCTTCCATAGATAACTTCTTTTCCTTAAATTGAGAGTTATTGTTAAATCCAGGTTGATAAGAAGGTTTATAATTAGGATTTCCTTGGTTAGATGAATTTCCTAATGGGTTTACTTAGTTGTTCGCCCATTGCTGATTAGTAGAATTGTTGTTCCAATTAAAATTTTGATGATTCTTCCAACCAGGGTTGTAATAATTTGAATAAGGATTATTGGGTCTGTTATTAATAGCATTTAAAGTTCATAAGAAGGTCGAACATCCACAAATTGCCCAGATAAATTTTCTTCCATTATAGTAGGAGAAAAATTCATTCCAAAATGATCTAATTTCTTAGATATAACAGCAATTTGATAAGCTAACATAGATATTGCATCAGAATCATGGATACTAGCTGTTTTTTTAGGATTTCGCCTTTCAGAAGGCCATTGAAAATTGTTGGTAGCCATTTATTAAATTAACGAATAAGCCTCATCAAATGGTTTTGACATTAATGAACCACCAGCAACAACATCAATAATAGATCTAAGAGATCCTACTAATCCATTGTAAAAAGTTTGAATAATTAACCAATCTGGTAACACATGATGTGGGCATTTCCTAAGAAGATCTTTAAATCTCTCTCAAGCTTCGTATATCGATTCTCCGTCAAACTGACTAAAAGAGGTTATATCATTTCTAAGCTTAACTATTTTTGAAGGAGGAAAATATTTGGATAGAAATGTTTTTGATAATTCTCCCCATGTTCTAATAGATCTAGGTGTTAACGAATTTAACCACATCTTAGCCTTATCCCTTAAAGAAAAAGGAAAAAGACTAAGTCTAACAACATCATTAGATAGTCCGTCATATTTAAAAGTAGCACAAAGTTCTAAAAAACTAGCGAGATGTAAATTAAGATCTTCATTTGGTGAACCACTAAATTGATTATTCTGTACCATTTGGATAATTGCAGGTTTAAGCTTAAATGAATTAGCCGTTGCATTAGGGTTTTGGATAGTTAAGTGAATTTCATCTAAAGTATGTTAGCGTAATCTCTTAAAGGTCTCGATTGGTTTGCATTTTCAATCACTAGATTATTTTCCATTTGATTTAAATTTAAAATTTCTCTTTTATGTTTTCTAATTTTTTTTAATAGAGCGTTCTAATTCTGAATCGTAAGGTATTAGATTTTCGGTTTCAAATTTGCGCATACACAACTTAAGTAATCTTAAAATAGTCCGTAACTATAGTAATTACCTTAATAATTATCTTACTAATTACTTTAATATTTACTTTACTTCCCCGACAACGGCGCCGAAAAATTGACAGGGTGGATGCGTAACTTTATAAGTGTTAAGAAGTGTAAAAATAATTATTCAATAATAGCAAAGTTACCCCTTATCAACGCAAGTATATGTATCGTTCAAGTAATACAGGGCTCTAATGGAGTCTTGGATATCGATCCCATAGGTAATTTTAAAGATTACGAACTAATTACAATAGTTGAAATTACTATCTAGTAAACGTAAATAAAGAACAGTTATACTAAATTCTACTACTAATCTTGAATGGGAATTTGCAATATAGAAAAAGTATCTTTCCCCTTGTTAAGAGAATTAAGTGAACAGTTAATTAAATTATTTAGAATTATATTGTGCCAAATAGGAGCATTCCTATTCTTTACCCTTTGGTCCAGGCATAAAGAACATTGACTAATCCTATGCTTGGTTACTGAATCTGCAGCTAGGCTGGGAGGATACTGGCTCTCACTTTGGAGCTCCCACGTTCCCCTCGCTTGAGGGCTAACATCTAAACTTCAGCACCCAAATGATAGGATCGAATTGAGAATTTTAATCTGTCACTCTAAAATCTCCAATTCTATGCCCGATAAATAATACTTCCTTATTTATTTGCACCCTCCTTTCAAGGACTTTGACCTCCCTAAATCTCGGATGTAATCTTTACTTTAGTTTTGAAATCAACATATTTTAATATATCAATTGGCCAGATTGAAAGTAAATTAAGTTTTAAGTAAAAAGATTATCACAATTTTTATTGAATAATTTAGGCATAACTAATTCAATTTTCCATTTCACAAAATCTCAAAATAAGGAGAAAGACAGAGAAGACTACTCAGAATGCACAGGAAGAATAACACAAAACTTGGATTTCATATAAAATCAGAGTTACAAATTAGTAAACACAACTTATCTCAAATTTTCTTCCCAAGCAGACTCCTTGAAGTTCCTCTAACTCTTCCTTCCTGCACAACACACTCAACGAAACTCACTTACTCACTATTAGACTCTCTAAGACACACTGGACACACACTGATGACACTGATGACACACTTTTCAGCCTAAATTCATCTCTTTTTAAAGATGTAGAAATATTTCCAAAGGTTGCTTATGCACCTCTTCAAAAGGCGTCCATATTTGATGAAGCTGTGCTTGAAGCGACCTTCTCGCCGTCGGCAGGCTCGTTGGCGCGTCGGCAGGCTCGTTGACACCGTCTACAGGCTCATTGGCGCCGTCGGCGGGCTTCTAGAACATGGGCCAACTGCTAAGGCTCGCTGTCGGTGGGCTCGATCTCGCCATCTGCGGGCTCCTTTATAATTTATTTGTATGCTCTAGGGAAAAATACGCCGTCGACGACCTATTCCTCGCCATCGGCGGCCAATATCAACTTTTGTCTCTTTTGGTTCTTTTTGTTCCAGATTCGCTCATTTTCTCATCTTTTTGCTCCATTGTCTATAAATCTTCATACCTGCAAAAAAACATAGAAAACACTATTCTTTAAAGTGCAATATTATCAAAATCAATATAAAATCAGTATGAATTTCTCAATATATTTTTCTTTGGTCAGTTACAAACCTATCTTAACACCACTGTATCACATTTAACCATGTCTGGCTCTGACCACAAGCCCTTGTTGATCCCAATTTCTAATTCTTCTTTACCAAGGGTATCCTCCTTCAGATTTCAGAACAAGTGGCTCCAACATTCTAACTTCTGCAATCAGGTCTCCAAGGAATGGCATAGTTTTTCTTCTTTTGAACCTTGGATCAACCTTTGGGGACTTCAAAAGAAACTGAGCTCTCATCTAAAGCATTGGAACTGGAACAGCTTTGGCAATGTGATCAATCAAGTTAACTTGCCTGAGAAGAATACACAACAGAAAGAATTTCATTATTTGCAGGGTCTGATTACTAAACAGGAGCTTTTTACTGCTAATGAAGAACTTTTTTTAGCTTCCAATTATTATGAAGCCTTCCTGAAGCAAAAACTGGCTGGTACTAAATTCAGTGTGGGGGGATAAAAATTCCAAATACTTCCATGCATGTATCAATTATAGGAGGAAGCGCAACATGGTGTTATCTATCAAAAATGGTAGGGGCCTCAAAGTACACAAAGCTGAAGATATTGCTAAGGAAGCTATTAATTATTTTCAGAAACTTTTTTCTAAGGGAACTGATAGACACTTTCAGCTTCAAACAGATCTGTTTAATGACTACAGGGATCAGGTCAATAAATGGGATCTTATCAAGCCACGTTCTGATGAAGAAATCTAGTGTGCAATGAAATCAACTGGTGGGAATAAGGCTGCTGGGCCTAATGGCTACACAGCTGAACTTTATAAAAAACTATGGCCCGTCGGCATTATTTTTAGGTTATGTGTTTTGAAAAGGGGTCGCCTACAGAAATTGTCGGCGATTTGTATTTTGAATTTATTGTATATATAGTTTTAAGTAATTTGGAAAGTAGCATTTGATTTTGAAAATAATTTTACGTTTAAAAATTTTAAAATATGAAATCAAACCGATCTCACATCCTAAATAGTTTGTATAAACGAGCACCGCATCACAAACCGTGCATCTATCCCAAGGAATAGACAAACTGCTTGATGATGGGGCTCGATTAAATAAACTAAAAGATTTGTGACATCTGTTTGGTCTGCGAACAAATTTTATAAGCCGACAAGTTCCCCTCCTTAATATAAATGAATTAAGCAGGGTTTATATTACCTGGGTTCTTAAAGTTCCCTATAAGGGTAAGCCCCTATAGTTAATTACATCTGAAATGATGGGAATCATTTAACAAAACTCTCAATAATGATCAGTGGTTCTGCTCTCAAGAATTTCAAATTTTAAAGTTTTCAAAGGACTGAATTTTGGAATTTCAATAGGGAATGGATCAAATTTGGAACAGTTATTTTCAGGAGTCCAAAGGAAGAGAAGTAGGAGAAGTTGAGGATCCAAGAAGAAGCTTGGCAACTTCCCAAACTATCCTATTGTTTGGTTTGAATTTGAGAATATTATTTAATGTTGTAATCCTGCCAATTTTAGTTAATTTGGACTTATACTTATATGACATGATCATATAAATAGCCTCGAAGATGTGAGGGTTTATGTCGTACCAAACGACTACCTCAGAGTCCTAAGATCGGTTAGGGCTTAATTTGCATAATATGATTATGAAATGCCTAACGAAAAGTTGAGGATTTATGATGCACTAGGAAAACTACCTCGAAATCCTACGGCTTGGTTATTTAATGCTAAAGAAAGGTTTTGCTGATGTAGATTCCAGTTTTGCTGACGACGATGGCCGTGCTGCCCCCTATGCTCCAAGCTTCTTGTCGTTGTGGAGGTTTAGTTTTAGAAAGTGAAAATCAGGAGATGAGAGAAGTGTTTTGGTTTAGAAAAGTTTTAAAGTCCAAATAGTTTTAATGTTTTAATTGAAACAAATCTTAAAGTTGATTATAACAACACCAGTTAAGATCCCACGGTTCCATCATTCTGGTACCGTTATTTTTATCGGATTCACTTAGTCTAAATGAATTTGCTAAGCTCAACTGAATGAGTTTCACACTTTCATTGAGACCGTGAGAAATCCCGTTAGCAACACGTAGGTTACATCATCTGAGGTATTCCCGATCATCCAACAAGACGTTTTAATTTAGTTATAGTTGTGGTTTGTTGTTATGTTTGTGATTAAATTTTGAGTTGTTTTATATTTTGAATGTTGTGGCGGTGGATTTTATCTTGTTGTGACTTTTAATTTAGTTTTGGGTTTCAGTTTTGTGACTACCCTAAAGGTTTCAGTTTTCATGCAGGGTGTCAATCTTGTTTAACATGCAAGAAAAGTAAAGTGCAGTACAGGTAAGTAAATTGCAATAAAATAAAAGCGTACCTGGAGGGTCTTCCTGTTCTTCCATGCTACACTTAAAACACGTGTTAAAGCGTTTATATATTTGCAAGAAAACACCTAGCTAAGGGAAGGTTTTGGTTGTCTACAAAAGTCCTAATCCTATAGCTAGTCAATTCCTATGACGTCTAGGTTCTTGTGTTTTGTTAAGGATGATTTTCTTCATCAAAGGACAATTAAGTTCAGTTGTTCTTCTAAAACATCTTATCATGTTGAGAAAGTGCTTAGGACGAATCCTAAATATCTTTTCAATACTTCTGAGATAATTTTGAGTCCTAATGAATTTTATTGTACTCGTGAATTAATTATCCAAGAATTTAGTTAAGTTTTGGTTCTTGCTCAGTGAACTTAGACATTTGATTGTCCGATGAGTAAAGTGACATTTCACTTAATGCTTCATTTAAGAGTAATGATAATGAAAGCCTTTAGGGGGGGGCAAATTAATTTGTTGAAGATTTTAACAATTCTTAATTAAAAAAAGAATTAATAATTTTGAAATAACTTGGTTTAGTTATAAAACTTTAATTAATAATTTTAAGTTTGTAATAGTGTTCAAGTTGTCTCGGTTCAATTAAATCTTTATATTTTAATGATCTTAATATTTCAAATTAGTTTTAATGTTTTAAATTTGTTTAAGGTTTGTTTTCAAATGATAAATTAATTTTACTACTCTTAATTTAATTTAATTAAGTTATTAAATCACTTATTATTTTAAAGTTTAATTTAATTACGGGTTATTTGCTTTTTAATTATTTAATTATTAATTCCAATTATCATCTTCAGTTTAATTAAGAGTTAAATATTATCAAAGTGATTTACTTATTGATTTCAAATTAAAGAATTGGTATCTTCCTAAGTCGCATCCCTAACTTTAATAATCCAAATTTTAACTTATTCTTCCAAAATTCAAATTGTTTAATTAATTAAAATTTACTTTAAATATTTTCAAGATGATTAATGTTTCTACCCCTTAATTCCCTAGGTTTCAATCATTTAATGAAAATTTTAAAATCAGATATTTTACCCTCCCCTTGATTAAACCTAAATATTAATTAGGGTTAAAATCTTTTAATTACCTTTATGTCCTTTTAAGCATGCTCATTTCATAACTCATCAAATTAAGCTCAAATGAACTTAAAATTTTTAGGTCACTTCACTCACATGTCAATTAAGACACTAGTGGAGAAATTGTGATTTTTTTAATTTAATTTAATTTATATATTTATTTTTGTGAAAAATATGGATTTTCAATAAAAATTCAACAACATGACTAAGGTAAGGCTTCTATCATAGGAAAATTGTAGGATGTTCCTATTGACCAGAGGATGATTTGGACCAACTTTGGTGATTTTTTGAATTAAATTTTATTTATTATAATTATTTTGATTTTTGGAGTGTTAATTAATTATAAAATAAATTTAAGGTTGAAAAATAGATTTTATATTTTTCATAAATCTCTCTGACCTCAAGGAGTTCAGAGAAATAAATTTTATATTTTTTTGATTTTTCTTTGATTTACTAGAATTAATTTAGTGAAAATGTAGGGAAATTCATTTTTTCATATTAAAAATTGTTTTAAGCCTTTAAAAAAAATCCATATCTCAACCTATAGACTTGAGAAAAATATTTGGTTTGTTCCTAAGTGATTAGGAGGCAAAATGTGACATTTTTATGATTTTTAATATTTTTGTGATTTTATTATTTTTTAATTATTAAAATATTAAAATATGGTGAAAATGAGAATTTTTAGAAAATTCCAATTTTAAATTTTCTAGACTCCTTTGATATCAGAGAAGTCCAAAAACCAATTTGGTGAATTTTTTAGATGTATTTTAGGATTTGTGAATTTTTAAAGTTTAATTTTTGTTATGTGACTTAATTAATACATTTAGTGGGTTAAATCTTTTTCAATTGATTTCAAATTTTTACGTGGGACTTCTCTGACCCTAAAGGTTAGTGGAGAGTTGTTTTCAAGTGGTTTTGATGTTTGGTTAATCCTAATTAATTAAAATTCAATTTTGAATGTTTAGGTCAATTACGGTTATTCTTGAGGAATCAAACCAAACTAAAATTTTCCTAAGGTCCTCTGGTCATAAGATACCTCCCTAAAGTTTTATAGAATTTTCTATGCAACATGCTAATTATTGGAATTAAAATGCCAAAACAGATACTTAAACTTGAAAGTCAATAACTTGCCATAGAAATGGCCTCTGATCTTGAAAAATTCAGAGAATGTTCCTAAGAACAGAGGCTACAAAAGCCCTATGGTCTCATGCCATGGTGAATTGTGTGTGTGAGTGGAGAATTAAAACACTGAAATCAATAAACAATTAATTTAAAATAAAATACTCATCAAATTAACTTAATTCTTTTTCCACATTGTTCTCCTCTGTTCATTGAGCAAGAGGGTATTTTAATTTTATTTTTGTAATTTTTCTACACAAAGATATGGATTTCTAAAGTTCTGGGTATTAAAATAAATCAGAAAATACCTAATTTCCTACTTAACCCAGTCAGCACCGCGTCAACATCGGCAGCTCTGAAGGCCCACGCGATACTCTCCTATTCGACGCCGCCATCTGACTAGGATGCCTCGTAGCCCGCGGTCTCGCTTCATCTCCTCGTCCGACTCAATCTGGATCGTCCATTCGATATACGCGCGATCCGACGGTTCCTGGTCATCGTCTACGACTGGTGTGTGCCGAGAGCCGTCAACACTAAAACCCTAATATCTCCCTCATTTCTTAACCAATTTACATGAAATTTGATTCTATGTGTTCGTCTAAACGAGAGCAATAAATCCATACGGCTAACATGCATTGAAATTAACTCAAATGAAATGGAGAACCGCTGGAAGCTCTCGGGAAGGAGGAGTTCCATACCTTGGCTCTGAGAAGTGAAGCTTCAATCAGAGGTGGCACGTTCGTTGGAGCTGAAGGAGCCTAGGGATGAAGCCTCTGGCCCTGGTGAATTGTCTAGACCAGACTTCCACTAAGCCCGATTTCAAAGCTTGGCCGATAGAAGAAATGGCTGGCCTAGAGAGGGGGCTTTTACTGGGGAACTTCTTCTCTTGGTCTGGTGAAGGTGTAGGGTCAATCAATTTGAGGATTGGCTCATTGTGGTGAAGTGTCCTATTTTTGGGCTCAAAATTGAACTCAGAAATTGAGCTCACATAGGGGGTTTTAGGGGTGGATTTCAGTGGGGATCAAGTGCTCTGTGTTTGGAGAAGGGTCTGGAGTGATTTTAGCAGAGTTTTGGTATGATTTGGTTTAGCACCTCTTTTAGCCGAGAGGTGGTGTTGTTTAATGAAGCTGGGATCAGCTACTCAGGGCAAGGGAAGAACAGCCATGAAGTTCAATTGTGTTGGGACACCAAAGCAAGGAGGAATTTGAAATTTGAATCAAATAGGTGCTCACGGGTGTGGTGTTTTCCAGCAGCCCGGGTGGTGGTCTGGCCAGGTCAGATCACCATCTGACTCAGTGGGGTCAGGGGTAGAGTTTGGTGCAAGCAATGGGTATTGGCCATGTGTAAAGTGGTTTGATTTAAATGGTATGGGGGAGAGGTCATTTTGGGTTCAATTTGGTCAAGTCATGGTTTAGGCTAGGTGCACCTCCCTAAGGCTGGTTTGAGTTGAAGAGAAAGTCACTTGGGTTAGCTTGATTAGTGGGGTCAAGTCACAATCCAAGTACGATTAGGCTTAAGCAAGATTAGGGGATACATGGGAGTGTTTAATCATTCCTAAGGGTATCATTAAAGTGTTTCCTCCTTTTTCTATTTAGGGAGTGGTGATAAGTCAAAGCTCTCATGGCTTTCATGTGGCTTGTGCATGGCTCCAAGGACTCCATTTGGCTTAGGGATGGCTTGGCTCATTTACATGGAAAAGGATTTTGGGATTTTTTATGAATTTAGGGGAAATTGGCATGTGTCTTGATTTGGAATGATTTAATTATTGATTTAGGACTTAGGGATGATATCAATTAAAATGATGATGAGAGGAAATTGTCATGTGGGCTTTGGATTGATTTTGGGCTTTTTGAAATCATTTTGGATGGGCTTTTAAAATGGTTTAAGGAAGTGGGCTTTTAGGTTTTGAAATAAATTGATGGATGAAATTGGGGAGGGGTTGTGTCAAATAAATGTTGGGATTGGTTTAGGGATGTGTCATGAGAACTTTAGAAGAGATTTGATGCCATTTGGAGTTGAAATGGGTTCAATTTGGGCTTTTTAGTAATGGGGTCAAAATGGGCCAAATTAGGCTAACTTGGGCTAAGGTTGGGTTAATGTTGGGTTTGATGTAAAACTAATGTTGAAAAATGTTTATGGGAGTGTGACAAAGAGTTTTCAACTTTGGTTGGGCTTTGATTTTGGGATTTGGGCTCATTTGGGTTCATGATGGATTTAGGCCAAATCGGGAATTTTTGGTTTGGGTTAGGTTTGGGTGGAGTTTAGTTCCAAATTTGGGGAAAATCATGTTAGTGTTTTGTTTGTGGGGATGTTTGGAAGGTTTAGGAAAAGATTTGGGGTTAATTAGAGTTGAGTTGGGTTGGTTTGGGCTAAGTTTAGGTCATGGACCAAAATTGTGCTTTAAGCTTCAAATTGAAATTGGATCCACATGTTGATGAAATTGGGTTTGGGTTTGGTCTAAATTGGTTTTGGAGATATTAAATTGAAGGTTAGAATTGAATTGGATCAAAATTGAGGTCAATTGGGTTGGTTTGGTGGGACATTGGGTCCACTTCGGTTAAAAATAGGTCAAATTGGGGGTTTTGGTAAAAGTGGGCTAAATTAACAAAATTGGCTTATAGTGTAGTTGAACAAAATGAAATTAGTAATATTTGGGATTTTCTGGAATTTTTGGGAATTTTCTGAATTTTTGGAATTTTTGGGTTAAAAGGGTATTTTGGGTATTTGGAGGGTATTGAGGGGGTATTTGGAAAATTTTGGTGTATTTGGTCATGGATGATCAATTTGAGTGGGGGGAATGTTTAGGATTGATTTTGAGGAATTTTGGGTAGTTTAGGCAATTTTGCAAATTTTTGGCAATTTCAAGAGTATTTGGTAGGCTTGGTGGGTTTAGGGCCCTGGGGGTCAAAAATTGAAATTTGGGGAAAATGATGATTAATTAGTTGTGAGTAAAATGGGACCTTTTTGGTTGAGCCATGGAGCCATATTAAGCTCACAAGAGCCATGAGAGGACTTATTTTAGTCATTCACTATGTTGTTCCTAACCCTTTTAGCCAGGGGCTCAGGGGTTAAGGTCCATCCATATGAGTTTCCTACATGAGTCAGGAAGCCAAGTTGGGTAAGGGTGGTTTTAGGGCTTGGAATGTGTGTGAGATTGAGGTGTGTGCAAGCTTACCCTCACTAGGACCAGACCATCCAGGGTAATCCTAAGGCCATAGGGTCCTATAGGAGCTCATCCTTTAAACCTCCACATTTGATCTTAACCCTCCAAGTGGCTTAGGGGTTGCAATCAAACTTGTGGGGTTTAAAGGGAGTTTAAGAGGTGTTTGAATTTCTAAGTGATGGGTCCCATTTCTAGTCCTCTAAGATAGTCAAGGACAAGCCCTATGGCTAGATCCTAAGTGCTAAGGAGAGAGAAGAGAAAAGACCTCATCAAAAATGAGGTCAACAAATGGACCGCGTATTGGCGTTGACCAAAGAGATCAACAAAACCAACACAGACATCTAAGGGGCACACTTAGAACGAAGCACAGAAAAATTTCCGCTGGGGAGTAACAGGTAAACCTCCAAGACTGAAGATCCCTGAACTCTAGCTGGGGAAAAGAAAAGGAAGTTAATTCCAGATCACAAGATTTCGAGAAATTTGATTTTGATTTCACTTCATTTTCTATTTCAAGTTTTAATGTTGAGTTTGGATTTCGATTTGTTTCGAGTTTCAATTTCAATTGATGTTTAATTTAAAATTGATTCAGGAAAATTCTGAATCTGAAATGAGAATTGGAACCTAGGTTCCAACCTTGAGATTTACAAGGAGAACTGGAATTTAGCTACCAGCCTCGAAGTGAGAGTTGGAGTTTGGTATTGATTGAAAAGGATGAGAATCAGAATTTAGGTACTAATCTCAAAATGAGAATTGGAATTTGGTAGCAGTCTCAAAAGAGAGAATTAAAATTTGGTATCAATCTCAGAAAGAGATTCAGAATTTGGTACCAACCTCGAAAGGAGAGAACTGGATTTTGGTACCAGTCTCGAAAGAGAGAATTGAAACTTAGTATCAATCTCGGAAAGAGAGTCGTAATTTGGTACTGACCTCGAAAGGAGAGAACTGGAATTTGGTACCAGTCTCGAAAGATAGAACTGAAATTTAGTATCAATCTCGGAAAGAGAGTCGGAATTTGGTACCGACCTCGAAAGGAGAGAACTGGAATTTGGTACCAGTCTCGAAAGAGAGAATCGAAATTTAGTATCAATCTCGGAAGAGAGTCGGAATTTGGTACCAACCTCGAAAGGAGAGAACTGGAATTTGGTACCAGTCTCAAAAGAGAGAATTGAAATTTAGTATCAATCTCTGAAAGAGAGTCAAAATTTGGTACCGACCTCGAAAGGAGAGAACTGGAATTTGGTACCAGTCTCAAAAGAGAGAATTGAAATGTCATATCAATCTCGAAAAGAGAGTCGGAATTTGGTACCGACCTCGAAAGGAGAGAACTGGAATCTGGTACCAGTCTTGAAAGAGAGAATTGAAATTTAGTATCAATCTTAGAAGAAAATTGGAATTTGGTACCGACCTCGAAAGAATAGAATTAGAATTTGGTACCAGTCTCGAAAGAGAGAATTGAAATTTAGTATCAATCTCTGAAAGAGAGTCGGAATTTGGTACCGACATCGAAAGGAGATAACTAGAATTTGGTGCCAGTCTCGAAAGAGAGAATTGAAATTTAGTATCAATCTTGGAAGAGAGTCGGAGTTTGGTACCGACCTCAAAAGGAGAGAACTAGAATTTGGTACCAGTCTTGAAAGAGAGAATTGAAATTTGGTATCAATCTCGGAAAGAGAGTCAGAATTTGGTACAGACCTTGAAAGGAGAGAACTGGAATTTGGTACCAGTCTCGAAAGAGAGAATTGAAATTTAGTATCAATTTCAGAAAGAGAGTCGGAATTCGGTACCGGCCTCGAAAGGAGAGAAATGTAATTTGGTACCAGTCTCGAAAGAGAGAATTGAAATTTAGTATCAATCTCGGAAGAGAGTCGGAATTTGGTACCGACCTTGAAAGGAGAGAAATGGAATTTGGTACCAGTCTCGAAAGAGAGAATTGAAATTTAGTATCAATCTCAGAAAGAGAGTCAAAATTTGGTACCGACCTCAAAAGGAGAGAACTGGAATTTGGTACCAGTCTCGAAAGAGAGAATTGAAATTTGGTTTCAATCTTAGAAAGAGAGTCGGAATTTGGTACCAACCCTGAAAGGAGAGAACTGGAATTTGGTACCAATCTTGAAAGAGAGAATTGAAATTTGGTATTAATCTCGAAAGAGAGTCGGAATTTGGTACTGACCTTGAAAGGAGAGAACTGGAATTTGGTACTAGTCTCGAAAGAGAATTGAAATTTGGTATCAATCTCAGAAAGAGAGTCAGAATTTGGTACCGACCTCGAAAGGAGAGAACTGGAATTTGGTACCTGTCTCAAAAGAGAGAATTGAAATTTAGTATCAATCCCAAAAGTTTGTATTTGATTTGGTTTGGAATATTTTGTGGAAATTTCAGTTCAGTGGAAGATTGGAATGAGACTTGAAAGTATTTCGCATCCCAGGAGAGTTGATCGAATTTTGATTGTTTGGCGAAGGATATGAATCCATGCCATCAGAACCAAATCAAAAATTTCGTGGTTCTGTGTCAGTAGACTCAGTCGACCTTCTCAAAAGAGGAAAGAGATCGCGGAGAGTAAAAAATGTTTGAGAATAGCCTGAGGCTGGGGAATTTCAGATTAGGAGTTTCAAAGTTTGAAACCGAAATTGAAGTCTTCTGTGGGGAAGAATCAACTCAAAAAAGGATTTAGAGGAGCTTCAAATGGATTTCACTCGAAAGATTCAACTGGATGGATTCGGATCGGAATTCAATTCAAGATTTAGATTCGTTTTGTTTGTTTTGGTGATTCAATTTCATTTTTGTTGTTTAGATTTCGTGTTAATTTGGAGTTTATTTTGACGTTCAGATTTTTTTTCTAAAAAAAAGAGTTCTCATTTATTTTTTATTTTTCCTTTGTTCTTTGTTCGATGTTCATTTAACTTAATGGCGTTTCCTAGTCAATTTGCATAAAAAGAGGTGAAGGCAAAACACGACACGGTTGTTTCCATTCCAATCTTGTCGAAAATACATCATATAGCTCGATCCAAATCATTATGATATTTTCTTTGAAAATTCAACATCTCATATAATCCATATAAATCCAAAACGGATTGTGTAAGATTCTTGCAAGTTTCTTCCAAAAGCATCTGTCGAAATCCATGTCTGAATAGTGAGTTACATGGACAATAACATCACCTTCCAAGTCACCCTTGGCAGGAAATGTCGTCAAGATGCGCATTGGAGGTGTGCTATCTCCCATGTAGCTCGTAGCTCGTAGGGCCGAAGGTTCTCTAACTCTGGATCTGGCTGAAAGTGGAAAGTCATTTTTCTGTCATCCATCCTCCTGAAAGTGACGGAGATCCACTCAACAGGCACTCCTGGAATGCAATGTTTTGCTATGTCTACTCCATTTCCTTTTAATACCAAGACGGAACCTACCGGTAGTGGTATCTCCACCGGCCCTCGAAATTCTCCGGGGCCTGCAATCCGGAGGTCAGATCCGAACATGATGTTGCACTGGTTAACAAAAGACACTGTGCAAAAAGGTCTGACGAAGTCATGATGGTCTATGTGTGGAGGTATGCAGTCGCCCTCCTTGTAGATATTAATGATGCAGCTGTTAGGTATGTATTCCACAGGCAATACCCTCCATGTCACCATCCTCTTTACCATTCTCATAATAATTCTTGGCATCAGATCCACCTCACTGTGACGGAGTATCCCTGGTGGATTTACTTTTCTGTCTAATGCGAAGTTTTAACAACAGCCGCATCGGATCGTAACTCTTCCTTTTCCTGGCATCCATCTTCGGGGTTCTGAATAGGTCTTTTCCCTTAGGCGGCCAGCTCGACCCATTTTCTGAAGTTTAACAATGCTGTCAACAATTTGTTGTTGTTCGTAGTCTGAGAACATGTCTGTATGCAGATCGAAGCCTTCCAAGATATTAATCCTCTTGCCTCGGATTCTTTCAAAATATTCAAAAGTTTTCTTTTCAACATTCTGCATCCTTTCCAGCTCGTATTCCAGAATTATCTGCAATCGTAATGGTGACGTACTGATGAATGTATGGTTCAACCCCAGCACACTCTCCTGCATGTCTTTGCTCCTCGGGGATAGTCTCTGTCAGGACATCCTCCGGGGTTGCTTTCGCAACAAGACTCTTCAAAATTGGTGCATCTGGCTGGCATCGTGGCACCAATTCTGTTTCTATTCTTCTTGGAATTTTTCTCATCCTTTCTACTGTTCTTGGAGTTGATTTATTCTTTTCTGGTTCCTGACGAACCCATTTCTTCTAAGTACTCGCATTGACGGTAGCAGCTGTCTCTTCATGTTGGTCTGCTGCTAGCTTGGTTAGCATCTTGCGAATGCGATGGTTCTTATTTCTTCTCTGAGTAGGAGTGAGAGTAGCTCTCCTTACTTCTCGAATTTCTGTGGGCATGGCACTGACAAGCCTGCCCTTTGCTGTAGCAACCACGGACTTAACTTTCTTGTCCTCTCCCGTTGCATGAGCGGCATTTGCTTTGCTTTTCTTGCTGGTGAACTGTGGACTTGGGCCACCCAATTTCATTACTATCTCGCTGTGGAATTCTTCCCGATCAATCGGGGTCCAATCAGTTTCTTCGTACTGTAGCCCGACCGGTGTGAAATCAGAATCAATCTCAATCACGACCCCATCCTTCATCCTCTTTTCATCGAGTGCAGACTCAAGCCATTGTTAAAGTTCAGAACCAACCGCCCGTTCGACATTTCCCTCCGAAAAATAAGGAAAGGATCAGGAGCTGTACTAAGAAAAAGAACAATAAGAAAACATTTATTAATGAAAAATTTTATTTACTTCTTTTAAATTTTAAAGGAAGTAGGAAGCGATGAGGAAAGACCAGGAATGAATGATTTAAAAGGAAGGAATCAAAATTTCATTATTACGATTTCACATGTTTTCTTTTTTTAACACATTTTTTTTGTTAATGATTTTTTTTTATCATCCATTTTTTATGTTTTTAGGTTCGGACCCAGTCACGAACGATTACTCTGCCCATGTTTCTAGGAATGGGACTCCACTTTTAAAGTCCATCCTTCAAAACATCAGGTTGCGTAATACTTCTTCAAATATCATCCATTAATTGGAAGCATATGTCGTTCTCCATGGCAATTCACCAGTTGGTAGGAACCTTCAGAGTAGACTGTCTCGACCACGAATGACCCTTCCCAAGTTGGTTCAAATTTACCCTCTATCTTGCAGTGTGCAAGAATAGGTCTCTTGAGGACTAAAATTAAGTCACCGACTTTGAATGTCCTTGGGCGGACCAGTTTATCATGGGCCTGGATCATCTTGGCTTGATACAATTCTAAATTCTGCTGCGCTGAAAGTCATTTTCCTTCCAAGCTTTCCAATTCTTCTAGTCGTAATTTGACATTTTCTTCTGTAGTGATTTTTTTCGACTGCAATTCTGAGTGACGGAAGCTGAACTTCCATGGGTAAGACGGCTTCGGACCCGTATACTAAAGCGTAAGGTGTAGACTGAGTAGGAGTTCTGAAAGTTGTCCTGTATGCCCATAAGGCTTCTAACAACTTCTCGTGCCAATTTCTCTTGTTGTTGTCTAAAGTTTTCTTTAGGATTTGGACGAGAGTTTTATTAAAAGCTTCGGCAAAGCCATTCGCTCTTGGGTAGTAGATCGTTGAATAGCGCCAGTCAATCTCGTGTCTTCTGACAAAATTATTGATCTTTGTGCTTCTGAATGCAGACCCATTATCTGAGATAATTCTGCTCAGTACCCTATAACAGTAGATGACTTGATTCTTGAAGAACCGTAGCACGTGATGTGCTTTTACTTCTCTGAGCGGTATTGCTTCTGCCCACTTGGAAAAGTAATCTATAGCTGCTAGAATGGAGCGATGTCCTCTTAAAGAAGGCGGTTCGTTTGGACCCACGATATCTGTGCCCCAACACTCAAATGGTCATGACGCGATTTTCAGATGTAGCACATTTGGAGGTTGATGTAGAACCACTCCATGCACTTGACATTGGTGACAGCTCTTTGCAACTTTCATGCAATCGGTCATCATCGAGGGCCAGTAGTACCCTAGTCTTTTAATCTTCATCTTCATTTTCAGACCTGACTGATGAGCGCCACAAAGTCTTGAATGCACTTTTTTAACAATTTCACGAGCCTCGGACTCGCTCAGGCACCTTAGCCACATCTGATCGAAAGACCTTCTGTATAACGTATTGTTTATTAATGCCTAAGATAGAGTTCTTTTCTTGATCTGATGAGCTAATGATTTCTCGTCCGGTAGGTTTCCTGTTTGCAGATAGTCTATGAGTGGTTGATGTCAGTCTTCTGCATTTTTTATTACTATCGCAATTAATTTTTCTTCTTTTTCTGACTTGTGTATCGTGTCCATGTCGAGCTGCGAGAGAACCTGACGTCTTTGAACTGACACTTCAACTGATTCATCCTGCAAGCAGGCAAATTCCTTTGCAAGGTGGGCTAACGCATCTGCAAGAGCATTTTCTCTTCTGGGGATCTTGTAGATCATTACATTCAAAATCTGCTCTAATAATTTCATTGCATACTGAAAGTACTGCTCGAGTCTTGGCTTTAGAATTCTGTACTGTCCGACGACCTGTCGAATGATCAACTGAGAATCCCCGTAAATGTTGATGTCTGTTATCCCCATCTGAATGGTTAATTCTAATCCAACTATGAGAGCTTCGTATTCGGCCTCGTTGTTCATACATGGTTCCGTTAGATGGTAGGAGTTTCTTAACATTCCCCTTTCTGGTGTTATAAATATTAATCTGATTCCTGCCTCATCGGGCACTATAATTTGCGATTCTTTATATTCCTGTGCTGAAGATGCTCCTTCGAAGTACAATTCCCAATGATGATCGTCGGGGTCTTCTAGGCTCATTATCTGCTCGTCAGGCAAGTCGTCGTTGAGAGGCGATTCTGCTGGTAGAGGGTGTGTTGCGAGGAAGTCTGCTAGGGCTTGTCCCTTTACGGCACGAAGAGGAATGAAAGTTATATCGAGTTGCAATAATATCATCGACCACCTGGCAAGTCGGTCGGAAAGCGTCGGTCGGGTTATCAAATATTGCAATGAATTAAACTTCGAAATAAGGTTGACCCAATGAGAAAGCATGTAATGCCAGAGCTTTTGAGCAGCGAAGATCAGGGCCAAACAATACTTCTCAATCGAGGGATACTTTACTTCCATCGGAATTAAACGCGACTTAAGTAGTAGAGAGCATTTTCTTTTCCCCCGTCATTGACCTGGGCTAGCAGGGCTCCGAGAGAGTCGTCTAAAGCCGCGGTATAAAGTATTAACGATCGACCCGAGACTGGGGCTGCTAAAACAGGAGGTGTCATTAAATACTGCTTAATGTCCTCGAAGGCCCGCTGGCATTTCTCTTCCCAAATGAATTTGGCGTCCTTTTTAACTAATGTCGAGAAGGGCTGACACCTACCTGACAAATTCGAGATAAAGCGTCGAAGATATGCCAATTTTCCTTGAAAGGATCGTAGTTGTTTCAAGGTTTTGGGAGGTGGCATTTCTAAGATAGCTTTAATCTTCTCCGGATCGATTTCAATTCCACGATGTCGGACAACAAATCCTAAGAATTTCCCAGAGGTGACGCCGAAGGCGCATTTTAAGGGATTCATCTTAAGGTTATATTGTCTTAATCGCTCGAAAATAATTCTCAAATCATACAGGTGATCTTCTTTCAGTTTGCTTTTAATGACCACATCATCCACGTAGCACTCAACTTGGTTGTGAATGAGATCATCAAAATTTTTTGTCATTGCTCTTTGGTATGTTGCTCCTGCATTCTTCAACCCAAAAGGCATTATTGTGTAGCAGTATATTCCGATTGGCGTTCTGAAGGCTGTGAGCTTTTCATCTTCTGGTGCCATCTTTATTTGGTTGTATCCTGATGATCCATCCATGAAAGAGAAGATTTCATGTGTCGAATTGATGTCAATCATCAGTTCTGGAATTGGTAGAGGAAATTCATCCTTTGGACATGCCTTGTTCAAATCTTTAAAATCTACGCAGATTCTGATCTATCAATTCTTCTTTCTGACTGGTACCACATTGGCTAACCAAGTCAGATATTGTTCTTCACGGATGAATTTAGTGTCTATTAGCTTCTTAACTTCAGCTATAACTTGTTGTTCAATCTCTAGATGCATTCTTCTGGGAGCTTGCCTGACTGGAACGGCAGTGTGATCCACTCCTAGCTTGTGATCATTGTCCGTGAAGGTAACACCTCGCTATTCTTTTAACGAGCAAACCTCGTCTAAGGAATTCCCAGCCATTTGAGCTAAGCAAATTTCTGGATCAAGTAAGGCCTTGATCAGAGTTTCCCTCATCTCATTTGACAGGATCAGAGCGTCGTATATGCTCGGTTTGGCTGGTAGCTTCCTAAGATGGGCTAGCACATTATAGTCCACTTTATTACCATGTTCCTCGGTTTCTTCCCGAATGGGCAATTCTTCTGCTGGGGTTGGTTCTTCCTGAGCAACCACCTGCTTTCGTTTATCCTTTGGACCCATTCTCGGGGGTAGAACTTTTCCGCTTCTTAGATTGACTTCAGTTACCTCTTCTGAATCTTGTGCTAGATTTGCCGGTGTCTCCTCTTGAATCGGAACAACTGGCTCTTTTGGAGTTGCTTCGAAATCTGATAACTCTAATTCTATCATGATTGGAGCTCCTCGAAATTCACAAATAGACTCGTTGCTTGTTGAGCTTTCATAGCCATCTTTGTGAATGTCTTCTCCTTCATTGTGGTCATCGAGGTTCAGTATGATTTGAGAATCGTTTATCGTATTGGAATCGAGATCCGGATTAGGTTGGTTGTCGTTAGTTACGTAATCATTAGAAATAGTCAAAACGTAGCCAACACCGAAACTCTTATCATTATAAGATCCCGCCGGGGCGAGCAAATAATCATACAGAGCAAGAGGTCCGAGGGATTTCTCCCCCGAATTGGAAATAACGATCCTAGGATAAGCAGCCCCTAGTCTACCCTTTAGATCCTCAGTTTACTTTTCTTCCACGATCTTCTCCTCCTTCTGGGGCAGTTCTTCAATCACAAGTGATAGTACCGGCTCGACAGGTTTCAAACTCTGAGTTGAAGCGCACACCGAAGCGTTTTGGATGTGACCCAAAATTTTCTTCGAAGACTTTGTCCAGACGGTACTCCATCCATCATAGGTCGTGTAAGGGTCTATCGGAACAATAGGATCCGTTGAAATAACTTTAACGGAACCTCCTTTTTGGGGTTCCTTCATGTATTCCTTCGGGATTGTTATGTTCCCTTTCCAGAGATTGTCGTCAAGCAAACTCTTGAAAGTGATGCAATTCTCTATCTTGTGCCCGAGCATCTGGTGGCAAGGTCAATAGTTTGGATGAACTTTCTTGTTGACTTCTTCTGGCCTCTTGGGCTCTGGTAGCTGAAAATCTGGTGTCTTCATTAAATTGCTGAACATCTTCGCTACTGCTTCAGTCTTCAATGGATATTCCCTATTTAGAAGTTCTTTCAGGGTACGCGATGGACGAGGCGGTTGTTCATAATGCTGAGGCGACTGATAGCTCGGTCGAGGCTGTTGGTAGTTCTGTTGAGGTTGCTGATAAACCCGTTGTGGTGGTTAATAACTAGGTTGTTGCTGCTCTGACCGTATTTGCACTGGCTGCTTGCCTTTATCCATTGTCACGACGATTCCAAATTTCTTTTCGAATGCTTTCACAGGATTCTGTTTATCGGTCTTGTCCACAAAATTTAGCTGCTTTGCCTCCTCTTGCAAGCTCCCGGCCTTGCTAAGAAACTTCTCGAAAGTCTTAATTGTAAATCCTTTAAGGAGAAGTGCTATCGGGCCGTGGATACTTTTCAGCAAAATACCGATCACATGTTGTTCCTGAAGTTGTGGTTCACACTTCATGCTTAAGTTTCTCCATTGAAGTATGTAATCCACTAGAGTTTCGTTCGGTTTCTGTTGCTCCACCACTAAATCACCGATAGTGATGTGGTGTCGAGGTCCGGCAAACCGCTTAACGAAGAGGTTTTCTAAATCTGAAAAGGTCTTAACTGAGCCATTTGGCAATTCTGCATACCAGTCGAAGGCAATCCCTGACAAACTGCTGACGAACTGACGAAAGAGTAAGGCATCACTTCCACCGGCATTGTAATAACTAACACGAAACTGTGCGACATGCTGTCAGGGGTTTCCTGTTCCATCAAAAGTCTTGAACAGAGGTGGTATGAAGCCTTTTGGGTATTGGACTGCATCAAATTCTTCAAGGTAAGGTCTACCTGTCTGAATAGATGTTCCACTCTTAAACTAGGCTATGGCTTCTCGCACCTGTTGTTCTACCATGTTTTTGATATCCTTCTCGGGAATCATGCTTTGCGTAGAATCTTTCTTTGGTTGTTCATCTCCGTTAACAGATGTGATATCCTTTCCTCCATCCGCGATGTGAATAATTTCTGGGGGTGTTTCCTTTTAAGGTTACAGCTGACTCTGGAGAGTGGCTAAAGCGGTAGCCATCTCTTCCATCCTTTTTGCCATTTGGGAAATTGTATCATCCTTTTCTTGAAGTTGTGCTCTCATCACTTTCGGTTCCTCCCTTTCCGAAGCTGACGGAGCGCCTTGTGATGCTGCCGATGCTCAGGTCTCGACCATATTAATCTCGGCGTATTATTCATCCATAAATTCTGATGAATCAACTTCATTTTCTAACTTTTCTCCTCTTTCTTTTTCCAATCGTCGGATGTCTGTTCTTAGCTTGCTTATGGCATCCTCAAGTGGCCTCTTCTAAACAATTTCACGGTTGTCATGTGATGACTGTTGGACTTCTTTCTCAGGAGTTTCTTTTAATGCAGTAGCACTTTCTTCAGATTCTGGCTTTCTGACGAGACTCTTCTTTCCAGAACATTGTGCTTGTATCGGTTCAGCAATAATAGGTCGCCACACCATCCTTCTCGTAGTAGAAGGCCTAGGACCAGATGGTCTGTCGGCTGTGCGTCGGTAGGTGGTGTCCTCCCTAATATGGTGTCCCGATACGACAACAGGTGAACTAGCTCACACTTTCTTCCTTGGCCTCTCCGGGGCAGTGTCGGGGTTTACTCGCGGTCCGAGGCAGGATTTGACTAGCACTCATCCCATTCTTCTTTATATCTCTGATACAGGGCATCTCTCTTTCTTAGATAGCTTCTCTACTATGACTCACAGTCGAGTAAGTGGCGTAGTCTTGGCCCTCTTCCTCTTACAGTCACTATAGTATGCAGGTCGGGGTAATGCAGCGGAGATCCTCCAGACATCTTCAACATCCGATGCAGCAGAGAGAAGGTGGAAGCTACTTCCTTCCAACAAGGGTGAATACTTAGGTAGTTCTTCTTCTTCCTCAGGAATCTCTTCCAGAAAAGCAACTTCAGCAGCCTTAGCCTTCTCGATCCTGGCAATCTTTCTGCTCCTATTTCTTCTCTGAGTCCAAGTAAGGGGTGCAACTCTTGAACTGAACCCTATCTCGAAGACAGGAGGTATTGTAGCAAAATTTGTACCCTCCACAGTGGCAGGCTCACACAGACTTAGATTTCCTTCCCCTTCAATTTGGTAGGAGCCGGGGTAGGTGCAGAGGTGACTAGACAGGTAGGGGTAGAGACAACAGTCCTCCTACGAACAGTGGTACTTCTTTCAGCTGGGACCATTTGCAGGGGAGGGAACTCTTGAGTCGATTTCAGGTTAAACTCAATTATGGGCTCCTCAGTTTCCGATACTTTGTCCATTAGTATGAAGAGGGTAATGTCAGCAAACTTAATATCTGTATTGTCAAATCCTTGTCCAAAACGGATGATTCCATTGTCGGGCAGTTCATCTTTATAGACGGGGAAGTCCATTCCATTGGTGAAGGAGAAAATTAACTTTGGTGCAGTCATTTTCTGCAGGGTAAATTCCGAACGTCAGTCCCGAATTATGCTTCCTTTTGTCGCAAAACTTAAGACGACAAAGAAAGAGTCCGAACACTTTTTAGTTTATCTTAATGTATTTGCGATTTAAAAGAGTTTGCTTATTAAATGGTTGTTTATTAGAGGATTTTTTTTTTTAGGAACAAAATGATTAATGGAGGAAGGTTAAAGGAAAGGTAAAGGATTTGATTTAGAGTTGGAAAGGAAGAGAAAGTTTCGTAAGACCTCTCAACCCGAAGGACCGCTCCTAGGCTAACACCTATTGGGGGTCCACCCCACCTCAGAAAGAGGCCAAAGGATTTCAGAACCTCTGTGTTTAAGGGTGTCTAAACAGTGGCTTCAAAATCCAAAAGGAGTTGACTATACCCGTTCAAGATAGAAATGAACGTGGTATGCAAACGGAAGAATGGTAGCTTGATCCACTAGGGACATGGACTTGCTGCCGATTTATGAAAGCAAAATCATCTGATCAATATGGAGAGAGGAACTAGTCCCCAGCGGAGTCGCTAGAAATTGTCGGCATTATTTTTAGGTTATGTGTTTTGAAAAGGGGTCGCCTACAGAAATTATCGGCGAATTTTATTTTGAATTTATTGTATATATAGTTTTAAATAATTTGGAAAGTAGCATTTGATTTTAAAAATAATTTGAAGTTTGAAAATTTTAAGATATGAAATCAAACCGATCTCACATCCTAAATAGTTTGTATAAACGAGCACCGCTTCACAAACCGTGCATCTATCCCAAGGAATAGACACACTGCTTGATGATGGGGCTCAATTAAATAAACTAGAAGATTTGTGACATCCATTTGGTCTGCGAACCAATTTTATAAGCCGACAAGTTCCCCTGCTTAATATAAATGAATTAAGCAGGGTTTATATTACATAGTTTCTTAAAGTTCCCTATAAGGGCAAGCCCCTATAGTTAATTACATATTAAATGACGGGAATCAATTAAGAAAACTCTTGATAATGATCAGTTGTTCTGCTCTCAAGAATTTCAAAGTTTAAGGTTTTCAAAGGATTGAATATTGGAATTTCAATAGGGAATGGATCAAATTTGGAACATTTATTTTCAGGAGTTCAAAGGAAGAGAAGTAGGAGAAGTTAAGGATCCAAGAAGAATCTTGGCAACTTCCCAAACTATCCTATTGTTTGGTTTGAATTTGAGAATGTTATTTAATGTTGTAATCCTACCAATTTTAGTTAATTAGGACTTATACTTATATGACATGATCATATAAATAGACTCGAAGATGTGAGGGTTTATGTCGTACCAAACAACTACCTCGGAGTCCTAAGATCGGTTAGGGCTTAATTTGCATAATATGATTATGCCAATGCTTAACGAAAAGTTGAGGATTTATGTTGCACTAGGCAAACTACCTCGAAATCCTATGGCTTGGTTATTTAATGCTGAAGAAGGGTTTTGCTGAAGTAGATTCCAGTTTTGCTGACGATGATGACTGTGCTGCCCACTATGCTCCAAGCTTCTTGTCGTTGCAGAGGTTTAATTTTAGAAAGTGAAAATCAGGAGATGAGAGAAGTGTTTTGTTTAGAAAAGTTTTAAAGTCCAATAGTTTTAATGTTTTAATTGAAACAAATCTTAAAGTTGATTATAGCAACACCGGTTATGATCCCACGGTTCCATCATTCCGGTACCGTTATTTTTATCGGATTCACTTAGTCCAAATGAATTTGCAAAACTCAACTGAATGAGTTCCACACTTTCATTTAGACCGTGGGAAATCCCGTTAGCAACACGTAGGTTACATCATTCGAGGTATTCCCGATCATCCAACAAGACGTTTTAATTTAGTTATAGTTGTGGTTTTGTTGTTCTGTTTGTGATTAAATTTTGAGTTGTTTTATATTTTGAATGTTGTGGCGGTGGATTTTATCTTGTTGTGATTTTTAATTTAGTTTTGGGTTTCAGTTTTGTGACTACCCTAAAGGTTTCAGTTTTCATGCAGGGTGTCAATCTTGTTTAACATGCAAGAAAAGTAAAGTGCAGTACAGGTAAGTAAATTTCAATAAAACAAAAGAGTACCTGGAGGGTCTTCCCGTCATTCCAAGCTACACTTAAAACACATGTTAAAAAATTTATATATTTGCAAGAAAACACCTAGCTAAGGGAAGGTTTTGGTTGTTTGCCAAAGTCCTAATCCTATAGCTAGTCAATTCCTATGACGTCTAGATTCTTGTGTTTTGTTAAGGATGATTTTCTTCATCAAAGGAAAATTAAGTTCAGTTGTTCTTCTAAAACATCTCATCATAATTAGAAAGTGCTTAGGACGAATCCTAAACATCTTTTCAATACTTCTGAGATTATTTTGAGTCCAAATGAAATTTATTGTGCTGGTGATTTAATTATCCAAGAATTTAGTTAAGTTTTGATTCTTGCTCAGTGAACTTGGACATTTGATTGTTCGATGAGTAAAGTGACATTTCACTTAATGCTTCATTTAAGAGTTATGATAATGAAAGCCTATAGGGGGGGCAAATTAATTTCTTGAAGATTTTAACAATTCTTAATTAAAAAAAGAATTGATGATTTTGAAATAATTTGGTTTAGTTATAAAATTTTAATTAATAATTTTAAGTTTGGAATAGTGTTCAAGTAGTCTCAGTTCAATTAAATCTTTATATTTTAATGATCTTAATATTTCAATCTAGTTTTAATGTTTTAAATTTGTTTAAGGTTTGTTTTCAAATGATAAATTAATTTTACTACTCTTAATTTAATTTAATTAAGTTATTAAATCCCTTAATATTTTAAAGTTTAATTTAATCTTTTTAATTATTTAATTATTAATTCCAATTATCATCTTCAGTTTAATTAATTGTTAAATATTAACAAAGTGATTTAATTAGGGATTTCAAATTAAAGAATTGGTATCTTCCTAAGTCACATCCCTAACTTTAATAATCCAAATTTTAACTTATTCTTCCAAAATTCAAATTGTTTAATTAATTAAAATTTACTTTAAATATTTTAAAGATGATTAATGGGTTTCTACCCCTTAATTCCCTAGGTTTCAATCATTTAATGAAAATTTTAAAATCAGATATTTTACCCTCCCTTTGATTAAACCTAAATATTAATTAGGGTTAAAATCTTTTAATTACCTTTATGTCCTTTTAAGCATGCTCATTTCATAACTCATCAAATTAAGCTCAAATGAACTTAAAATTTTTATGTCACTTCACTCACATGTCAATTAAGACACTAGAGGAGAAAATGTGATTTTTATGAATTTAAATTAATTTTTATATTTATTTTTGTTAAAAATATGGGTTTTCAAAAAAAATTCAACAACATGACCAAGGTAAGGTTTTTGTCCTTAGGAAAATTATGGGATGTTCCTATTGACCAGAGGATCATTTGGACTAATTTTGGTGATTTTTTGCTTTATATTTTATTTATTATAATTATTTTGAGTTTTGGAGTGTTAATTAATTATAAAATAAATTTAAGGTTGAAAAAATGGATTTTATATTTTTCATAAATCTCTTTAACCTTAAGGAGTTCAGAGAAATAAATTTTATTTTTTCTTTATTTTTCTTTATTTTTCTTTCATTTACTAGAATTAATTTAGTGAAAATGTTGGGAAATTCATTTTTTAATATTAAAATATGTTTTAAGCCTTTAAAAAAATCCATATCTCAACCTATAGACTTGAGAAAAATATTTGGGTTGTTCCTAAGTGATTAGGAGGCAAAATGTGACATTTTTATGATTTTTAATATTTTTGTGATTTTATTATTTTTAAATTATTAAAATATTAAAATATGGTGAAAAATGAAGATTTTTAGAAAATTCCAATTTTAATTTTCTTAGACTCCTTTGATATCAGAGAAGTCCCAAAACTAATTTGGTAAAATTTTGAGATGTATTTTGGGAGTTGTTAATTTTTAAAGTTTAATTTTGGTTATGTGACTTAATTAATCCATTTAGTGGGCTAAATCATTTCCAATTGATTTCAAATTTTTACGTGGGACTCCTCTTCCCTAAATATTAGTAAAGAGTTGTTTTTAAGTGGTTTTGATGTGTGGTTAATCCTAATTAATTAAAATTCAATTTTGAATGTTTAGGCCAATTAGGGTTATTCTTGAGGAATCAATCCAAACCAAAATTTTCCTAAGGTCCTCTAGTCATAAGGTACCTCTCTAAATTTTTCTAGAATTTTCTAAACAACATGCTAATTATTGGAATTAAAATGCCAAAACAGACACTTACACTTGAAAAATCAATAACTTTCCATAGAGATGGCCTCTAACCTTGGAAAA
Organism: Papilionanthe hookeriana x Papilionanthe teres; assembly: GCA_022702705.1. NCBI lineage: Eukaryota > Viridiplantae > Streptophyta > Magnoliopsida > Asparagales > Orchidaceae > Papilionanthe > Papilionanthe hookeriana x Papilionanthe teres. Next base: position 70,849,618 of record CM040436.1, on the reverse strand, counting down.
TTCAGGGAATGTTCCCAAGAATAGAGGCTACAAAAGTCCTATGGTCTTATGCCATGGTGAATTATGTGTGTGAGTGGAGAATTAAAACACTGAAATCAGTAAGTAATTAATTAAAAATAAAATACTTATTAAATTAACTTAATTCTTTTCCACATTATTCTTCCTGTTCACTAAGCAAGAGGGTATTTTTATTTTATTTTTGTGATTTTTCTACACAAAGATATAAATTTTTAAAGTTCTGGGTCTTTAAAAAAATTAGAAAATATCTAATTTCCCACTTAACCCAGCCAGCGCCGCGTCAACCTCGGCAGCTCCGAAGGCCAACGTGGCGCACTCCTATTCGAGGCCGCCATCTGACTGGGATGCCACGTGGCCCACGGTCTCGCTCCCTCACCTCGTCCGGCTCGATCTGGATCGTCCATTCGATACATGTGTGATCCGACGGTTCCTGGTCATCGTCTACGACTGGTGTGTGCCGAGAGCCGTCCACACTAAAACCCTAATATCTCCCTCATTTCTTAACCAATTTATATGAAATTTGATTCTATGTGTTCGTCTAAATGAGAGCTATAAATCCGTATGGCTAACATGCATTGAAATTAACTCAAATGAAATGGAGAATCGCTGGAAGCTCTCGGGAAGGAGGAGTTCCATACCTTGGCTCTAAGAAGTGAAACTTCACTCAGAGGGGTTTGGCACGTTCGTTGGAGCTGGTGGAGCCTAGGGATGAAGCCTCTGGCCCTGGTGAATTGTCTAGACCAGACTTCCACCAAGCCTGATTTCAAATCATGGCCGGTAGAAGAAATGGCTGGCCTGGAGAGGGGGCTTTTGTTGGGGAACTTCTTCTCTTGGTCTGGTGAAGGTGTAGGGTCAATCAATTTGAGGATTGGCTCACTGTGGTGAAGTGTCCTGTTTTTGGGCTCAAAATTAAACTCAGAAATTGAGCTCACAGAGGGGGTTTTAGGGCTGGATTTCAGTGGGGATCAAGTGCTCTGTGTTTGGAGAAGGGTCTGGAGTGATTTTGGCAGAGTTTTAGTATGGTTTGGTTCAGCACCTCTTTTGACCGAGAGGTGGTGTTGTTTAAATAGAGGTGGCTGGAGGGCTTCCCAGGGGCAATTGGAGGCTGGGATCAGCTGCTCAGGGCAAGGGAAGAACAGCCATGGAGTTCAATTGAGTTGGGACACCTCAGCAAGGAGGAATTTGAAATTTGAATCAAATAGGTGCTCACGGGTGTGGTGTTTTCCGGCGGCCCAGGTGGTGGTCCGGCCAGGGTCAGGTCACCATCTGACTCAGTGGGGTCAGGGGTTGATTTTGGTGCAAGCAATGGGTATTCGCCATGTGTAAAGTGGTTTGATTTAAATGGTATGTGGGAGAGGTCATTTTGGGTTCAATTTGTTCAAGTCATGGTTTAGGCTAGGTGCTCCTCCCCAAGGCTGGTTTGGGCTGAAAAGAAAGTCACTTGGGTCAACTTGATTAGTGGGGTCAAGTCATAATCCAAGTACAATTAGGCTTAAGCAAGATTAGGGGATACATGGGATTGTTTAATCACTCCTAAGGGAATCATTAAAGGGTTTCCTCCTTTTTCCATTTATGGAGTGGTGATAAGTCAAAGCTCTCATGGCTTTCATGTGGCTTGTGCATGGCTTCAAAGACTCCATTTGGCTTAGGGATGGCTTGGCTCATTTACATGGAAATGGATTTTGGGATTTTTGATGAATTTAGGGGAAATTGGCATGTGGCTTGACTTGGAATGATTTGATTATTGATTTAGGACTTAGGGATGATATCCATTAAAAGGATGATGCGAGGAAATTGTCACGTGGGCTTTGGATTGATTTTGGGCTTTTTGAAATCATTTTGGATGGGCTTTTAAAATGGTTTAAGGAAGTGGGCTTTTAGGTTTTGAAATAAATTGATGGACGAAAATTAGTGAGGAGTTGTGTCAAATAAATGTTGGGATTGGTTTAGGGATGTGTCATGAGAACTTTAGAAGAGATTTGATGCCATTTGGAGTTGAAATGGGTTCAACTTGGGCTTTTTAGTAATGGGGTCAAAATGGGCCAAATTGGGCTAACTTGGGCTAAGTTTCGGTTAATGTTGGGTTTGATGTAAAATTAATGTTGAAAAATATTTATGGGGGTGTGACAAAGAGTTTTCAACTTTGGTTGGGCTTTGATTTTAGGATTTGGGCTCATTTGGGTTCATAATGGATTTAGGCCAAATTTGGGATTTTTGATTTGGGTTAGGTTTGGGTGGAGTTTGGTTTCAAATTTGGGGCAAATCATGTTAGTTTTTTGTTTGTGGGGATGTTAGGAAGGTTTAGGAAAAGATTTGGGGTTTATTGGAGTTGAGTTGGGTTGGTTTGGGCTAAGTTTAGGTCTTGAGCCAAAATTGGGCTTTAAGCTTCAAATTGAAATTGGATCCACATGTTGATGAAATTGGGTTTGGGTTTGGTCTAAATTGGTATTTGGGATATTAAATTAAAGTTTAGAATTGAATTGGATCAAAATTGAGGTCAATTGGGTTGGTTTGGTGGGACATTGGGTCCACTTAGGTTAAAAATAGGCAAATTGGGGGTTTTGGTAAACATGGGCTAAATTGACAAAATTGGCTTATGGTGTAGTTGAACAAAATGAAATTAGGAATATTTGGGAATTTCTGGAATTTTTTAGGAATTTTGTGAATTTTTGGAATTTTTGGGTTAAAAGGGTATTTTTGGTATTTGGAGGGTATTGAGGGGGTATTTGGAAAATTTTAATGTATTTGGTCATGGATGATCATTTTGAGTGGTGGGAATGTTTAGGATTAATTTTGAGGAATTTTTGGGTAATTTAGGCAATTTTGTAAATTTTGGGCAATTTCAAGGGTATTTGGTAGGCTTGGTGGGTTTAGGGCCATGAAGCCATATTAAGCTCACAAGGGCCATGAGAGGACTCATTTTAGACATTCACCATGTTGTCCCTAACCCTCTTAGCCAGGGGCTTAGGGGTTAAGGTCCATCCATATGAGTTTCGTACATTAGTCAGGAAGCCAAGTTGGGTAAGGGTGGTTTTAGGGCTTGGAATGTGTGTGAGAGTGTGGTGTGTGCAAGCTTACCCTCACCAGGACCAGACCATCCAGGGTAATCCTAAGGCCAAAGAGTCCTATAGGAGCTCATCCTTTAAACCTCCACATTTGATCTTAACCCTCCAAGTGGCTTAGGGGTTTGCAATCAAACTTGTGGGGTTTAAAGAGAGTTTAAGAGGTGTTTGAATTTCTAAGTGATGGGTCCCATTTCTAGTTCTCTAAGATAGTCAAGGAGAAGCCCTATGGCTAGATCCTAAGTACTAAGGAGAGAGAAGAGAAAAGACCTCATCAAAAATGAGGTCAACATGGCCCATTTTTGGGTCTGATGTTTGCAGAGTTGTGTAAAGCTTCTTTAGAGGCAAAGATCCCCCCAGATACTTTTTTGCTTCTTCTATTAACTTGATTCACAAAAAAAATGGCACAAGGTAGATTTGGGAGGATTACAGACCCATAAGTCTCACTACTATTCTCTCTAAAATCATTAGTAAAGTTGTTGTGGCTAGGTTGCAACCTCGTCTCCCCCTTCTCATCAGGGATAACCAAGCTGCTTTTGTGAAGTGTAGATACATTGGTGATAACATTCTTCTTACCCAAGAACTACTGCTTGACTTGGACTGGAAATGTAGAGGAAATAACATAATCTTCAAACTGGATCTGAAAAAAGCTTATGACACCATTGAATGGGATTTCATTTTACATGTTTTAAAAATTAGGGGCTTTTATAACACGCTCATCTCCCTTATTGAGAGATGGTTAAACAATATTGCTCATTCTATTCTTTTAAATGGGACTTCACAAGGTCTTTTTCATGCCTCTAGGGGAACCAAATAAGGTGATCCTTTGTCACAATATATTTTTATTTTAGCTTTTGACTACTTGTCCAAGAATCTAAACCACTTATATCAGCACAACCCACACCTGGCATACAGTCGCAAGTCTAATGTTAATATCTCCCACTTAGCTTATGCTGATGATGTAGTCATTTTCACTAAAGCCACCAAATTAGCTGTCAAAGCAGTTTACAAATGTCTACAGTATTTTAAGGTCTTCTCTGGTATGCAGTTGAATAAAAAGAAATGTCAGATCCTTTTCAGCTCCAACAGTCCAACCAAAATTAAGCAATGGAACAAAGAGTACACTGGTTTTAGCCTTGGTTCTCTCCCCTTTAATTATTTGTGGGTTCAGTTACTTAAAGGTAGGGTGAAACAAACCCAATTCAATGATGTGGTGGACAAAGTTACCTCCCAGATTAACTGCTGGACCTCTTCCTTTCTATCAAATGGTGGTCGTATAACTTTGCTAAGAAGCATTCTCACTACCTTCCCAGCTTATATGTTGCAGATGTCCAATACTAAGAAGGCTACTCAACTTAGAATTAGCACAATTTTTAACAAATTCTTTTGGACTGGACAGAGAAATCAAATTCACTGGATGAAATGGTGGAAGCTGTGCAAACCCATATGTGCAGGTGGGATGCGTTTTATATCTTTTCAGCAACTGAGACAAATCAACCTATGCAAGTTATGGATTAGATTCAGGGCTCATGATTCCTTATGGGCCAGATTCATCCAGGGTAAATATTGCAAAGATAGTCACCCCCTCCTAGTGACTAAGAAGATGGGGGATTCAAGAACCTGGACCAGCCTGTTGAATTGTAGTGAGCATGCTGAAAAGCTTTTTATATGGGAACTGAGGGAAGGGCAGGTTATGTTCTGGCTGGACTGTTGGGTTCATAATGGGGAGAGATTGAAGCCTATATCTGATAATTATAACAATTAGTTAATGATTAAAGACTGCTGGGTAGATTCCAACTGGAATTTACAACTTCTTGACACCATTCTTACTGATCAAAAAGTTGAAATGGTATTAAAGACCAACAAGACCAATACCATTAAGGATATAGTGATCACAAGGCAAAAACCTTTTCAGAAGCTATCCTCCTTTATCTTTAATACTACTTCCCATTTTCAGGAGTTGAAATGGGGGGAAGCCATCTGGTGCAGATTCCTATCTCATTCCATGTCATTTTTTTCCTAGAAAATATGGCACAACATAATTCCTACTGATGATCTACTTAAGTTAAAAGGGTTAAGAGGGCCATCTAGATGCTCCTTATGCTCTCAAGAGGAGGAGACAACAGATCACCTTTTCTTCACCTGTACTTGGGTACAAAAAGCTTGGTCCCAACTTATCAAACTACTTCACACAGACACTGTTCTTGTCAGTTGGCTCCATTTTACGACATCTTGGGAGGAGTGGCATTCTGTTGGTCTTCATCCCATTCCCTGCTGTGTTGCATAGTTTATCTGGATGCATATAAATGCTGTCAGAATTGATGGAATCCCCCCTCACTATCTCAGGTAGCTGCTAATTGCATTGCCTATTTGCAGAAAATTATTAGATATCAATGGTTTCCAAATGTTTGCAAGAATTGGCATCCTCCAATTAATTCCAGCTCTACTACCAGTAAACCTTCAGTATCCTTGGTTTCTTGGCTTACACCTCCTCCTGGATGGATAAAGATTAACACAGATGGCAGTTTTGCTAAGCAAGATGCTGGCTTTAGTGGTGTTATCATAAATCATATGGGGCACTGCCTTTAGTTTTTCTCTCTCCAACCTATGTTTCTCATGCTCTGGAAGCTGAAATTGAGGCCATTTTCTGGGCTTTAAAGGCAACAATTACTCTTCAATATAAAAAGGTTATCATTGAATCTGATTCTCTACAGGTGGTGCAGCTGTTGATTCATCTTGACAACCCTCATTGGGACCTGCTGGATTGGTTGCACAAAATCCATGGCTTATTTGCTTCCCTCCATGTCACTTACTTCTACATCCCTAGGGAAGGCAACAGACCTGCCAACTGGCTTGCCAGGTTAGGTAAGAATTCTGAATTTATTTTGATTTCCACCACCCCTCCTTTTGCTTTAGAATTTTTGTTATAGGGAGATGCACTTGGCATCCCTTTTGTAAGAACCATGTAAGCTACTTTAACCCCATATTAATATATACACCTAGGGAGTTCTTCCCCTAGGTATTTTTGCTACAATATATATATATATATATATATATATATATATATATATATATATATATATCATCAAAAATATCACCATCATTAACTTTCTAAAAATGAAATGTATAATTTCATATATAATTTTATAATATTAAATATTATAAAAATTAATGACGCATCAATAAATTTTTATCATTCATCACGAATCTTGGTGCACTTTTTTAATGATAAATATTTAATAATCAAATTCAAGGTCACCTGGGGCTCATATTTTGGTAACTTTATAATCAAATTGATTTACTCGACATGATGAACCAGATGATACCAAAATTGGTTCGATCTGAGTCGAATCAAGCCTAGATTAAATAATTAGAACACTTTTGGTGGTGTTGGATTGCCAATTAAGTAGTTAAATGATTTCTAAATTTGACACATTTATATTTAAGTTGAGCTTCTCGACAAGATGAATCCATTGAATCTAACAGCTTAATTCAATGGTCATTAAAGTTTTCAAATAATCAAAAACCATCTATAATTATTGGGGATCACTATTAGGTGTTCGATCATTTGAGAAGGTCAGGAGATGGGAAGGAATCTATAGCTTGATATGGATTTACGACCTGACGATAACTTTTGTCCTCCGTAACTATCGACCACCACCCATCGCCACTATGGATCACCTTTGTCCATACCTACTAGCCGTCATCGGAGATCCATGCTTGCTAACATCGTACCCTGATACACCTAAAATATATATATTTTTATACACATTATTACACCTATATTTGGCCTCCGTAACTATAGACCACCATCTACCACCACCCATCGGCCATTGTCGATAACCATTGTCCACACCTACTAGTCGTCATCAGAGATCCATGCTTGCTAACATCGTACCCTGATACACCTAAAATATATATATATTGTTTATACACATTATTATACCTATAATTGATGATATTGCTCTTTAATGAAAGGTATTTTGTGTATTTTCTTGCAGGTATGATTAAATGAATATGATGAAATGAGTGAAAAAAGATCAAATTTAGAGCAAAATGAAGAAACGTGCAAAATTAATCTGTGGTGGTTAAGCGCCTGAACCTGCGCTTACGTGCCATAGCCTCGCGACTATGCGGACAGACTTAGAGTTTACACATCAGGAGCATCGCGACTAAGCACCGGGGTCTCACTCTTATGTGCGGTAGTTACTTAAGAGGATTTAAAAAATTTTTGGCGCCATATTAAAGAAGTGTTTGAGGCATCTCTTGGTACAAACATAGTTAACTTCTAATTGGTGACAAAATTAATTTAAATTAATCTTGAATGGATGCATCTCTTAGTAGATTCATTGAATCTGGACATAATTTGAAGATACACGAAGACCCCTGTTGGAAAATTATAAAAAGAGAACTTGGAAATCAGAAACTAGTTGTTGTTGGAGGGTGTGTGGTTTATATTTATTGTGTATCAGAGTTCTTTTTGTAACACACCACTTGACTTCACCATATATACATAGTTTACTATAGTTTTTATTAGGATTAAAATAGAGATTTGGAGTCCTTAGATTTGGGCTCCACCCTCTAATGAATACTGTAAGGAAAAACAAAGTTTTCAAAGGAACTTCAAGAGTTTGGTGGAGAGGATTTTCAGCTAAGTTGTTATCTTTGCTATTACATTTGGTTTTTAATTAAGAAATCTAGTGTTTTCACTATGAGTTTTACTTTTAAGCCAAGTTGTGATTGTATTTTCTCCATGAATTATGAGTTTTTTTCTTTATCTTTTTCCTTAAAATGATTAAGTAATAAAGTTATGGATGGAAGTTGTGTGAAGTATAAGAAATCAATGTTGGGAGAAGTTGTGATGATTCAAAACCTTGCACTTCATTTACTTCTTGATTTATCCAATTAAGATGTTAATATATGTTATGAGAACATGTAAGAACGGGTATGGTATTGTCTCAATCAGCAATTGGTAAAAACCACATGAGATTATATGGGTGAGAATATAGTTCATATGGTTGAGTGTAAATAAATAGGAAGATATACTTTGATGGGTGTAAAATTAGAGGACTTCAGAGTGACAGGCTAAAGCCCCCAATTCAATTTATTGTTTTATGTCTTGATACATGATGTTAGCCCCCAGGTGGAGAGAGAAGAGGAGACTCTAAAGTGAGAGCTAGTATCTTTCCTGCATAGCCCATCTTTAAGATTACTAAAATATTAGATTAACCTATGTTCTTTATAGCATCTCTAGTAAGGGTAAAAAATATAATTTCTCCTATTTGACACAACATATTTTAAATACTTCCATAATAAATTTCTATGACTTGTTACTCATTCATAATAAGGAAAAATATATTTTATTTATATTTGCTTTAATCTTACAAAAATAATGAGTAGTTGTTTGCTTTCTATTCAAATTAAAAAAATTATCAAAAAGAGTAAATCTTTCTTTCCTCAAATATTATCTTTGGTTTGGGTAAGAACTTTCTTAAAAAGTAAAAAATTTTTTTTCTTTTTTCTTTTTTTTCTTAAGTAAATTTTAAAATTATTCCCTGTTGGTTCGATATCTCGGAGTTTAATCAAAAATTCTTATATTACTTGATAACGATATGTATACTTGCGTAGAATTGATCCTTGAATATTTATGCTTACGATTTAGATACAAAATTATACTTTAATTATTTATAATATGGGATACTATGCAAGTATACGTATCGTTTATTAAGTAACATAGGACTTTTTGATTATGCCCCGAGATATCGATCCCATAGGGAAATGTCTAAAATTTTAAAGAAATATGAAAAACAACATTTTACTTTTTAAAATGATTTTGTAAAGTATATTTTAAGATATAAAGTTTTTCAAAATTTTTTGGTATATTCTGAATAAAAAGTAAGGCAAACAACTAAAGTTAACACAACTATAAAATAGTATTAAAGCAATTATGAATAAAATATATTTTTTCTCTTTCAATGAATCAGTAATAATTATTGAATTTCATTGTGGAAGTATCTAAAATGTGTTATGCCAAATAGAAGCAATTATATTCTTTACCCTTACTTGGTTCTATAAAGAATGTTGGTTAAATTGAAGTTTCAAAATCATGTAGATGGGTTGGGCAGGGAAGATTATAGCTCCCACTCTAGAGTTCCCTCGATTTCCTCCACCTGGGGCTAACATCACATAACAAAATTTAAAACATCAAACCAAATTAGAGGGCTTTAGCCTGTCACTCTAAAGTCCTCTAATTTTACTCCCCATTGAGAACATATCTTCCTATTTATTTGCACCCAACCATACAGACTACAATTCTCACCCATAAAATGGCATGTGATTCATTCCAATTGTTGATTAAGGTAATACCGCATTGTTTCTTACATGTTCTCACAAAAAACCTTAACATCTTAATTGGCCAAATCAAGAGGTAAATAAAGTGCAAGGTAGTGAATCATCACAACTTCTTCCAGCATTAGTTCACACAACTTCCTTCCATAATTTAATTACTTCATCATTTAAAAGGAAAAAAAGAAAACTACTCATAATTCATGGAGAAAACACAATTACAACTTGATTTGAAAGTATAAATGATAGTGAAAACACAACATGTCATACTTTAAAACCAAATGTAAAACAATGATAAACAATTATTTGAAAATCCTCTCCAAATAACTCTTGAAGTTCCTTTGAAACTTTGCTTTCCCTTTACAAGATACAATAGAGTTTGACGCTTAACTCCGTTGACTCCAAATCTCTATTCTACTCTTAATAAAAACTAGATACAATAGATAATCAAAGTGATGAAGTGGAAAGGTGTGCTCTCAATAACTCTCTAACATAAACTTTACTCCTAATACTAATCACACCCTCCACCAACAACTCATTTTTCTAATCTTCAAGTCTTCTTTTTAAAATGTTTTAAAAGGTGCCTTAATGTCTCTTCAAGTCATATCCAGATTCAATGTATCCACCAAACAATGCGTCTCTTTATTCAAATCTGCCACCCAAAAGAAGTCAAGGATGTTATCATCAAAAGTTGCTTCAAACACCCTTGAAAATGGCGTCAAAATAGATTTAATTTATATTTTTTACTGCCTCGCCTTTGCGCAAGTGTCCGGCGCTTTGCCACCACAGGTCAAATTTTTCATTCTTCAACTTTTTGCTCCAAATTTGATCCTCTTTTTTTCCTTTCATCATAGTAAGTCATTTTAATCATACCTACAAGAAAAACATAAATATACCTTCCATTAAAGTGTAATATCATCAAAAATAGGTATAAAATGATTTTAAAAACACGATATATTTTAGGTGTATCGAAATTCCCCAAACTTTAAATGTTACTTGTCCTAAAGTGACACTTAATCATATAGAAAATTTTAACATGCAAATTATGTAAATGAGTTTGTTTAGGAAGGTTTCAAAATTTTGTTCTAAAAAAGAAATAGTCCAATTTAAAAAAATTTTAATAAATGAGATTAACTTAAAGTTTATAAGGTTCTTAAGTAAACGATAATGAAAAATATTAGTTTCTATCTAAATCAGAAATACTTGTAGGATTTTCAAAATATAGGATTCAAACATTTCATCTTCCTCACTTAAAAATTTTCATCTGGAAATAATTTTACTTTCTATATTATAACCTTAAGCTTTAGATTTTCTCAAAACTTATATTTTAAACTTTAGGAATGGAACCAATTTTTAAGTAGGCCCTTAAATCCATAAGCTTCTCCTTCCTTTTTACATATTATTTTTCTCTCTCTTTTTTTCTTTTTCTTTCTCTTTTTTTTTACAAGGCTAGGATTACTGTATCTGGATAGGCCTTTAAAGATTTTGAATTCCACCCTTTCATTTACAACAAAGGTTTGATATATATCCTTCACTTAAAAATCATAATCATAGTGTTGAAAATTATTTCACAATAAAAGAAATTTAAGCTTTGAAAAATAAAAGTCAAATATTCTATTTATCCAAAAATAAAACACTTCTTACTAAAAATAGTTTAACTATATTTAATATTTCTTTACTGAGAAAATTTTAACTTTAAATTTTTCATCATCACTATAAATTTTAACTAAATTCTCTTGCTCATTTCTATATTCAAAATTTTGCTTCCCTAATATAACTTCATATATATAATTATTTTTAATCAAAAATAAAATTTTTTTTAGGTATTCTTGAGAACAAATAAAATTTTAGTTTTTGAATATTTGTTTTAAATTCCCCCAAACTTTAATTTTTAATTAGGATAAAACATTTAAACATAAAAATGATACATGGGTAAGAATTAAAAATACTAGAATAACATGCTTGCAGGAATCTTAATATTCTAATTATGTAAGTATACCAATTTAAAAACAAGGAGTAAAATGAAATTAAATTCAGTTTTTCATAAAATAGAAATTTCAAAATTTCAATGGACTTCTACAATAGTGGAGTTTTTCAAAGGAAACACACACCAACTTAACATAACACAAATCACAACATACTAGAAAGTAAATGGTATCAAATTTTGAGTTTAAACATGCTATATAAATAGAGGTTTCTAATAATGTTCTAACTTTTTCTAATGTTTATAGGAATTAAATTAGACACTACTAAAAACTCAAAGAGTAAAAACACATAAAAACATTTAGTACCACAAAACATCACATATTACATCATAAAACATTTGAATGTGCAAAATAGAAATAGTCTAACTATAATCTACACAACATCAGAGTCCATATCAAAACACAACTAATAAAAATCCATACATCATAAAAAATAAATACAAATATAACAAACTCAACAACACGTAAAAAAATCAAATCCTACTCATCATCCTCATCATCATCATCATCTCTCACATTCCAATCTCTGGATGGCACATAAGGTATAAAATAAGGATGATGAGACAAATCAGCACTATGATCTCCTCTAATCAATCTATCTATGTACTGATGATAGTTCTCCTCATAATCATCATGTTTCTGAATATACCTCTCAATATTCTCTACCTTTCCATCCATATCTCTAATTTGCTATCTGGTAAGACTCACTTTCTTTAAAATCTTTAGTAATAATCTAGTTTGTGAATCTCTAGAGGATGATGCATGTGCAGTAGAAGCATGAGAAATAGAAGCAGCAGAAGCAGATAAAAAAATTTCTATCCAAACAATTTGGATGAAATTCCTTAATACATAAGTTCATAACACATATCATTAAACACAAATTTATATCAGTGAGATGTAACAAACATCAAACTAAAGTACAACAAAACCTAAACATTAATCATAAACACGAAACACTTAACACAGAAAACCAAATGACAAGACTACACATAATTTAATTCCAATCTCCATTAGGTGGATTATATCCAGAACTACCATTAGCTCCATTTGAACCATCTGGAATGTGAATCTGATAAAACGGGTGATATATGAAAGATCTTACATCTTCTTCTTCTATCCATTTGTTCTTCAAAAACATCTCTCTATCTGCTTATTCCACATGACTTGTTTGACTGAATTGCATTTTGAGTTGCCATCCAATGTGTGCTAAATGAGCGTTAGTTTCATTTACCTTTGCATCAATAGACTCCACATCAGCCTCGATCTTTGTATTCCTTTCTGCTATTCCTTGGATACTCACAGCCAGAAATCCATTATCTAACTCTTGCGCACTATCACAAATAAACTTCTTCTTGTTGGAATCCTCTTTTTTCTTAACTTCACTCTCCCAAGAAGACATTTTTGCAATCAAAATACTCTTTTTTAGACTTAGGAATGAAAATAAGAACTGGGGCAAGTATCTCATAAAGTTAGGGTCTTTTATAGACTTGGGAAGGCACAAAACCGATCCCAGATGTGTTAAAACTCCTTAATAACTCCAAAAACTACTCACCCACAATTTAACCTTCTAAAACATCATTTTTCACTTTTTTTATAACTGTGGCGCCTATGTGCCAACAAGCGGTGCATAGATGCCAGTGCACATTTTTGCATAGTTCTGCCAAACGTTAAAATCTTCATTCTTACTCCTCTAAGTCATCAAATATGGTCAAATAAACACTATTATAACATAAAAAAAACTCCAAAATGCTACCACATTTCTCAAATCAAACAAAATAAAAGCGCACAAAGCAAACATAAAGCAAAGCACACCGATAAATATGGGTTGCCTCCCACAAAGCGCTTGGTTTAACGTCATCTGCCTAACATACCCAGAGTTTATTGTGAGTGACCCAACATCAGATTCTCATCAGGTTTAGGTTGATTGACTAAAACTTAAGGTTTAAGTCTATGATCATTCACTTTAAATATTTTTCCAGTCTTAGGATCTTTAATATCCACAGCTCCATATGAATAAACTTTCATCACAATAAATTGGCCCATCCACCTGGACTTAAGTTTTCCAGCAAAAATTCTCAATCTTTCATTATATAGTAAAACTTTTTGCCCTGTCTCAAGATTTTTAGTAGGAATCTTTTGATCATGCCACAACTTCATCTTTTCTTTATAAATCTTAGCATTTTCATAAGATTCATTCCTTATCTCTTCAAGCTCATTTAATTGCAATAATCTTTTTTCTCTAGCACCTTTCAAATTAAAATTGAACTCCTTAATAGCCCAATATGTTTTATGCTCAAGTTTAACTGGTAAATGACAAGTTTTTCCAAAAATTAGCCTATATGGGGATATTCATATAGAAGTGCTGTAGGCAGTCCAATAGGCCCATAAAGAATAATCCAATTTGATTGACCAATCCATTATATTTGGATTAACAGTCTTTTCCAATATTCTTTTAATTTCATGATTGGATAATTCAACCAAACCACTTGTCTGTGGATGATAAGCAGTAGAATTGCGATGTTTAATATGATATTTCTTTACTAACATCTCCATAATCATATTTTAAAAATGACTTCCCCCATTAGTTATTACCTTTGGTATTCCAAATCTGCATAATATATTCTTATTTAAAAACTTTGCAAACTTTGAGCATCACATCGAGCTAAAGCAACAGCTTCTATCCATTTAGATACATAGTCTACTGCTATCAAAATATATGTATTTTAGAAAGATGGTATAAATGGTCCCATGGAATCTAATCCCCAAACATCAAATATTTCAACTTCCAACATATAATTGAGGGGCATCTCATTTCTTCTAGAAATATTGCCTACACGTTGACATTGATCACAATTTTTAATATAAATTTTAACATATTTAAAAATTGTAGGCCAATAAAATTTAGATTGTAAGATTTTATATACAATTTTATCAACTCCAAAATTTCCTCCATAATCAAAATTATTCCATTTTTGAATAATTTCATAAGTTTCTTCTAAAGGCACATATCTTCGAATAATCAAATCCTTTCCTTGTTTATATAAAAATGGGTCATCCAAAAAATAAGTCTTAGCTTCAGATAGAAATTTCTTCTTCTCCTGGTATGTCAAACAATAGGGTAAAATATCACTAACAATAAAGTTTACAATGTCGGTATACTACAAAACACACCACTCATTAACAGCGAACAAATTTTTATCAGGAAAATGTTCATTAAGTTCTTCAGCATTACATAGAGATTTTTCAGTTTCAAGCCTGGACGGATGATCAACAATTTGATTATCAGCACCCTTCATATCTACTATATCAAAATCAAATTCTTTCAAATGATGAATCCATCTAATTTATCTAGTTTTTCAATCCTTCTTCTTCATTAAATACTTAATAACAGAGTGATCAGTATACACCACATATTTAGTTCTAATCAAATATGATCTGAATTTATCAAAGGCAAATAATATAGCTAATAACTCTTTCTCAGTAGTGGTATAATTAATTTGAGCTTCATTAAGAGTTTTACTAGCATAGTAAATCACTTAGAAAATCTTATTCTATTTCTGACCTAAAATAACTCCAATAGCATAATCACTAGCATCACACATTAATTCAAAAGGTTTTTCCTAGTTAGGTGACCCAACCAGCAATAACACAGTAATATTCGCTTCCAAAAGATGGCCAAAAACTTGACCCAATTTATAAATAGCAGCTAGTGTATAAAATCAAAATGTTGTAAAATTTTAGAAAATATTTTACACACTAGGGGTACTACGCAAGTATACGTATCGTTTCAAGTAATATAGGGTTTTCTTTTATAACCTCGGAATCGATCCCACGAGAGAAGCGAGGTAAGAAATCCTTTAAGCTAATTCCACCTATTTCTATAAGGCCTAAATTTGGAATGTCGATTAAAATGAGTTTTCTAATAACTAATCCTAAATTAAATTCTTAAATAAAAAGATAACTTATGGATAAATTGGTTTGGAGAAATTCGAGATATTAAAAATTACCTTTCTCTTGCAATTACATAAATAATGTGTAAGAAAGATATGCTTAGAATTAATGTAGTAGTGCCAAATAGAAGCATTCCTATTCTTTACCCTTTGGTCCAGGCATAAAGAACATTGGCTAATCTATAGATCGGTTCAGGATGTTTTATTAGTAGAATGGGTTAATCTGGGCTCACACTACTAGATGTCCAAGGGTGGCTATGGTCGGCCCTACCAGTGACCCGTTCCCTTTCTATAGATCAAATTATTAGAATTTAGTCTGTCACTATAAAAACTAATCAATTCTGTGCCCCATAAATAATATCTCCCTATTTATTTGCACTTCACCTTGAATAACCCGCCCAAGGCCTTCGACTACCAAAGGATTCATGTGATATCTACTGGTTATGAATTCATCTCCTTCTAGGTCTCATAATTCTTCAATAGGTTTTAACAATACAAGTGATCAATTTGTAAAGTAAATGAAGATCCGGTATGAATATCATCACCATAATTTAATAAGAGAATATATAAGCAAATCTTAATTCCTAAACATGCATCTATTTCACTACAAAATAAAAGTAAATGAAAATAATGGCAAAAGAAGTAAAAGAATTGATAGAACTATAAAATAAGTGTCAACAAAGAACTTATTTCATTAGTATTCTATTATATTTATGCAACTATCTGTCACTAAGAAGCATCTAATAGATAATTCTATCATAAAAATGATTTTCCTACGCATGCCACTACTTCATATTAAAAGAAAGAGTAGAGGAAATCACTTACGAAACATGGATAATTCATGACAGAAAACTTGGTTTAAAACAAAGAAAATCCACTAGAAAGTGTTTACAACAATTACAAGAGAATGAAGAACACAATACTTAGCTTTTTCCTTCTGAAAGAAAGAAGAAGATCTCTCCACCAAAGTTTCCCACCGATCCATGCGGCACTCGTACATCCCTTACATAAATATCTCAAAATCCCTCACCAATCTCTCCATAAGATATAGAAATCTACATCTTCATAACTCTAAATGACTAAAATGACTAAGGGGAAAGAGAGAGACTATAGGGTGTGATTTTCTCTGAAGGAGTTGCCTCCTATTTATAGGCTTCAAGGGTTTCCTTAAGACACCTCTTCAAAATGTGTCCATGTTCAATGAATCTTCTAGAAGGTGTCTCTGGCGCCTAGGCGCCGGAATCTGGCGCCTAGGCACCGGACACTTCGTCTAGTTCTTTGCACCTCTTCGTGATTTAAACTGCTCCAATGTGTCTAGATTCATTGTATCACATGTCCTATATATTAGGAATAACTTCCAGGCTTCTGGAAGGTCTAGAAACTACTTAACACCGTCAAAAGAACTCTCAAACTCGTCAAAATCCCGTCCAATAACCGTTTCTGGATGATTCTGACGCCTAGGCCTTGATTCTGGTGCCTAGGCCTTGATTCTAGGTGCCGTTTTCTCGTCGTCACTGGTGCCTGGGCGCCGGGTTTTGGCGCCTAGGTGCCACCCTATGCGCAGCTCCACCGTTTTGCTCCGTTTCAACTCCGTTTAGCCACATTTTAGTTGTGTTGCGTTCGTAACATCTTCACCTACAAGATAGACATAAAAACAACCTTTCTCAAAAGTATAATTTCATTCAAAAGTATGTGAGAAATATAAAAGATATTAAGCATAGAAAGACATATCAATATGTGCTAAGCTAGAATTTGTTTTTTTGCTCATTTTGGCTCAAAATTGCATAGTTTTTGCTTGATTTCTTCTAAAGTCATATTTTTATACTTGAAGACAAAAAAATGCAAAATTCCTCCCTTTAAAGTGTAATATCTTTAAAAATGTGTATAAAGTTAGCATGAAATGAACACTAAAAATAGGTACTTCTTTTTCATGGATCAAAATCTCCCAAACATAAACGTTACTTGTCCTCAAGTAACACTATAATCATTAAAAACCACATAAGCAAATCATGTGTATAAGTTTCTTTAGGAGTTTCTAAAATTTTGTTCTAGAAATATAGTAGTCCAATTTTAAAAAAAAATTTAGTAAATGAGACCAATTTAAAGTTTAGAAATCTCTTAGATGAAAGAGTATGAAAATATGTGTTGCTATCTAATTCATAAATGCTTGTAAATTTTTCAAAATATAGGGGTTAGGCATTTTATTTTCTTTACTTAAAAATCTTTATTAAAAATAATTATACTAACTATATTATATTTTAAAGCTTAAGATTTTCTCAAATCTTATTCTTTAAAAAGCTCAGGTGTGGAACCAATTTTTGATTAGGCCTTTTAATCCTCAAGCTTCTCCTTCCTTTTTCACATAATATACTCTTTTTTTTCTTTTATTTTTATTTTTATTTTTCTTTTCCTTTTCTTTCTTTCTTTTTTTTTTCTTTTTTAGGCAAGGATTACTATATCTGGATAGGCCTTTAATAATTTTGAATTCCACCCTTCCTTTCCTAAAGCATAAGGTAGATATATATCTTTTACTTAGAAATATAATAACAGTTTTGAGAATTATTTTTCAATAAAAGAAATTTAAATATTGAAAAAAAAAGTCTAGTCCTTCTATTTTTCTAAAAATACAACTTTTCTTACTAAAGATAGTTACACAATACTTATCATTTCTTCACTAAGAAAAATTAACTTTAAATTTTTCATCACTACTATAAATTTTAACTAAATTTTTTTACTCATTTCTATATTCAAAATTTTATTTCCCTAATATAACTTCATAAACATAATTATTTTTCAATCAAAAATCAAATTTATTTATAGCATTTTTGAGGACAAATAAAATTTAAGTTTTTCAAAATTCATTTTTCATCCCCCCCAAACTTGAATTTTAAAATATTTTGCAATTAATTCCATAAAATGTAGGAGGAAGAAAAATAAAAGTTAAATCTACTAACTACTACAACATCCTATCAAATTTAAACACATTCATAATCAGGATAGAATGATTGCAGGAGAAGGTAAATCTAGCCTAAAACATGCGTACAATAATATTAAACTAAAAAGAAAGTATACTAACTTTAAAATATATTTTCTTCCTACCCCCTAACTTGAATTTGAATATGTATAGCATTCAACACAGAAAATATAAGCAGGAAGAAAAATAGTTTAGAAATTCTATCTACCACAAATGTTTATCAAAAACATCTACAAATATTCATCAGGACATAACAATTTACAATAGAAAGTAAATCTAAACTAAACATGCTAGAATAAAATTAAACTAAAGAAAGGTTAAATAAACAGGACATGTATCGGCATAGGAATATATAATTAAGTGTTATTCAAATCTCTAAATTGTTGTAACATAAACACAAATACAAACACACAAACTAAAATATCTAAACTCTCAGATTCATACATAAATATCAATTGAGGGTAATTTGATCTCCTTTTCTACTCAC
Source organism: Papilionanthe hookeriana x Papilionanthe teres (assembly GCA_022702705.1). Classification (NCBI taxonomy): domain Eukaryota; kingdom Viridiplantae; phylum Streptophyta; class Magnoliopsida; order Asparagales; family Orchidaceae; genus Papilionanthe; species Papilionanthe hookeriana x Papilionanthe teres. The sequence goes on along the minus strand of CM040436.1, from coordinate 70,830,797 downwards.
ATTTTCCCTCCTTAATTTCAATTTCTAACGAAAGAAACTACATTAATAACGTGGGTGTATTAATAAAAGTAGTGCAGTTCATCTATATTTTGTTTACTAAATAAGTTCGCGCCCTTACTCGGTGAAAACAAAGTCGGTTAAAGGAAGTAACGTAGTCGACATGGAGTGGTCCAAGTCTAAACTCTACATGCTTTAAGGTAATGCTCAGCTCCAGTTGAGAACTGAGTTATAACAGACTCGTCAGCCTACTACCACCAGAAGTCATATACAAATTTAGTCAAGTCCAAGGCATAACCTCATAACAATAATCCGCACTAAAGCAAACTCAAAACATAAACATAAACAATCATGACTCACAAGCACACTAAATCAAAGCACACTGATAACTATGGGTTGCCTCCCATAAAGCGCTTGGTTTTAACGTCGCGGGCCCGACAAATGATTCCACCTGGATTAAAATTCCATTTTAATAATCCTTAATCAATCGCCCAATCATTTCCAGATCCAGGGATTTCTATAAAACCCTCAAATTTTAATTTTTCATTTAGCTCTTCATTTTCAGTTTGATTTATATCATTGTTCCTCATATTTCTTTCTAGATCCAATATTCTTCTATTGATTTGATGAATTTGCATATTAATATCATCCTTGAAATTTATGAGAAATGGATCTTTATAAGATACTTCAATATCTCCCAAATTTTGGATCAGATTCTTTTTAGATAATTCAGATTCAGGATCAAATTCTTCTATATTACTCTTTTGTTTCAAATTATCTTCCAATTCTTCCCCTTTATAATTATTAAATGATGGAGGATCTATCTTAGTTGAGGAAATAGGTTTTTCTAATTCCTTAGGAATTTCTTTCAATGGTCTTCCAATATCCTTATCCTCTTTTCTCAACTCAAAGTTCTTTTGAAATATATCCTCAAATTCTCTTCCAAGTCTTAGTTCAATAATTTTATCATGTTCATCATTCAATTCAGGTTTTTCTTGTGATTGAGTCGAATCAAAAGATATAAAGACTGGTTGTGTAGATGAATTCCCTAAATAGGTAGGCTTTAAAATTGTATGGGGTACATCCATCTTAAGTTCATGAGATTTTTCAACAAATGGAATTAAAATTTTACTATTTTCGGTGACGTCCATCTTTTCACACCTCTCTTGAACATACATATAGTCTTCTTTAAATAACATTTTTGAATCATCATGAAAAACCATTCCGACCTCATCTGTTATCTTACTCTCAAAACTTTCTTGGAAATGGTTTTTATTTAGATAATCAATTTCATCCATCCAAAAGCAATCATCAATTTTTTCAGTTGGATGTTTCATAGCCTTTAATACATCAAAAGTTACTTTCTGGTCATTAATATTCATAGTCAACTTTCCTTTTTGCACATCTATCATAGCTTGTCCAGTAATAAGGAAAGGTCTCCCTAAAATAATTGGAATTTCTTTATCTTCCTCCATATCTAATACAATAAAGTCCACAGGAAAGATAAACTTATCCACTTTAACAAGCACGTCTTCTATAACTCCTTTTGGATAAATGATATATCGATAAGCTAACATAAGGGTTACAGTAGTGGGAGAAATATCGACTAAACCTATTCTTCTAAATATAGATAGAGGGATCACATTAATGCTCACTCCTAAATCACATAAAGCTTTTCCACATAATCTTTTTCCAATTGCATAAGGAATTGTAAAGCTACAAGGATCGTTAAGTTTCCGAGGAAAATTTTTCTGAAGTATAGCGCTGCACTCCTCATTTAGTGCAACTGTCTCATAATCCCCAAATTTCCTTTTATTGTTTAATATCTCCTTCATAAACTTTGCATAACTTGGCATCTATTCCAAATCTTCAGTGAAAGGAATATTTATCGTTAACTTCTTAAGTACTTTCATGAACTTTGAAAATTTCTTATCCAACTCATACTGTTTAAGTCTTTGAGGAAATGGAGGTGGTGGTCTTTCTAAATTGATTTTAGTTGGAGATATTAATTTTTCTAGATCCTTAGAAACATGTTCTTCAGGTCTTTTAGTTTCCTTTGTGTCTCTCACAACTTCTTTCTCTTTTTTAACCACTTCCTCTATCTCTCTTCCACTTTTTAAATGGACAGCTTCTACTTGTTCATTATTGTTCTCTTTAGGGTTGATCTCAATGTTGCTAGGAAGTGTTCCTTGGGGTCTATTGCTTTGTGAATTAACAATTTGTCCCAATTGATTCTCTATGTTTATAATCACAGCATTTTGACTTTGCAACTGGTTTCCCACTTTCAATACCACTTCTTCCATAGAAATCTCCTTATCCTCAAATTGTTGATCATTGTTAGAGTCTGGTGGATATGAAGGTCTATAGTTTGTGTTCCCCTGATTATTCTAACTTCCATTAAGATTTGCATGATTATTTTCCCATTTTTGGTTTCTACCATCAGTAGTATGATTCCAATTAAATTTAGGATGATTCTCCTAATCTGGGTTGTAAAAGTTAGAATATAGGTTGTTTGTGGTATTTAATGTTTCATATGATAAGTTAGAATCAATCATATTCCCTAATGAACTTTCCTCACTTACTGAAGTAAATTGAGGCTGGTTCATTCCAAATTGGTCTAACATCCTTGATATTTCAGCAACCTGAGATGCATGAATTGTAATCACATCTGTATCATGAACACTAGCTACATTTTTATGATTTACCCTTGCAGAGGGTCATTCAAATTCATTTGTGGCCATTTCTTCAATTAACGCATACGCTTCATTAAATGATTTTGACATTAATGAACCACCAGCAGTAGCATCAATTATAGACCTAAGGGATTCTACTAACCCATTATAAAAAATTTGAATGATTAACCAATCGGGCAGAGCATGATGTTGACAGTTTCTTAGGAGTTCCTTAAATCTTTCCCAGGCTTCGTATATTGTTTCTCCTTCATATTGACAAAATGAGATAATATCGTTTCTAAGTTTAGTAGTCCTTGAAGGTAGAAAATACTTAGCTAGGAATTTCTGAGTTAACTCCTCCCAATTTTTAATAGAGCCATGTGCTAATGAGTGTAACCATATTTTAGCCTTATCCCTTAGTGAGAAAGGAAAAAGCCTTAGTCTAACAGCATCGTCTGACATACCGCTATAACGAAATGTAGCACAAAGTTCTACAAAACTAGATAAGTGTAAATAGGGATCCTCCAAAGGAGTTTCCCTAAACTGATTGTTCTGTACCAGTCGGATAATCTCAGGATTTATTTCAAACGAGTCAGCTTCTACGACGTGGTTTTGTATACTTGAGTGAATTTCATCGCTCGTAGGATTTTCATAATCCCTCAATGAAGTATGATGATTTTCTAAGTTATTATCTCGAAAGTTTTCCATTTCCATTTCTAGTTTTTCAAGTCCTTTCTATTTTTTAAATTTTTTCCATTTTTCTAACTCGGGATCATAAGGCACAAGTCCTTCAGATCCTTTGTTTCGCATACAGAGCACAACAAATAGTACATTAACAATTAAACAAATAATAGATAAAATATATTCAACACAACAAAACATTTTCACGAACACCTTATTTTTCACACAAACAGTTTTTATGACACTACAATTTTCCAATTCTAAACCTAATTATTTCAATTAAAATTCTCCTAAAGTTCTTACGGAATCTTCCCCGGCAACGGCGCCAAAAACTTGACCCAACCCGCAATAACGCAGTAATATTCGCTTCCAAAAGATGGCCAAAAACTTGACCCAATTTATAAATAGCGGCTAGTGTATAAAATCAAAATGTTATAAAATTTTAGAAAATATTTTACACACTAGGGGTACTACGCAAGTATACGTATCGTTTCAAGTAATATAGGGTTTTCTTTTATAACCCCAATATCGATCCCACAGAGAAGCGAGGTAAGAAATCGTTTAGGCTAATTCCAGTCTATTTCTATAAGGCCTAAATTTGGAATGTCGATTAAAAAGAGTTTTCTAATAACTAATCCTAAATTAAATTCTTAAATAAAAAGATAACTTATGGATAAATTGGTTTGGAGAAATTCGAGATATTAAAAATTACCTTTCTCTTGCAATTACATAGATAATGTGTAAGAAAGATATGCTTAGAATTAATGTAGTAGTGCCAAATAGAAGCATTCCTATTCTTTACCCTTTGGTCCAGACATAAAGAACATTAGCTAATCTATAGATCGGTTCGGTTTTTTTTATTAGTAGAATGGGTTAATCTAGGCTCACACTACTAGATGTCCAAGGGTGGCTATGGTCGGCCCTACCAGTGACCCGTTCCCTTTCTATATATCAAATTATTAGAATTTAGTCTGTCACTCTAAAAACTAATTAAATCTGCGCCCAATAAACAATATCTCCTTATTTATTTGCACTTCACCTTGAATAACCCGCACAAGGGCTTCGACTACCCAAGGATTCATGTGATATCTACTGGTTAAGAATTCATCTCCTTCTAGGTCTCAGAATTCTTCAACAAGTTTTAACAATACAAGTGATCAATTTGTAAAGTAAATGAAGATCCGGTATGAATATCATCACCATAATTTAATAAGAGAATATATAAGCAAATCATTATTCCTAAACATGCATCTATTTCATTACAAAATAAAAGTAAATGAAAATAATGACATAAGAAGTAAAAGAATTGATAGAACTATAAAATAAGTCTCAACAAAGAACTTATTTCATTAGTGTTCTATTATATTTATGCAACTATCTGTCACCTAGAAGCATCTAATAGATAATTCTATCATAAAAATGATTTTCCTACGCATGCCACTACTTCATATTAAAAGAAAGAGTAATGGAAATCACTTACGAAACATGGATAATTCACGACAGAAAACTTGATTTAAAATAAAGAAAATCCACTAGAAAGTGTTTACAACAATTACAAGAGAATGAAGAACACAATACTTAGCTTTTTCCTTCTGAAAGAAAGCAGAATATCTCTCCACCAAAGTGTCCCACCGATCCATGCGCCGCTCGTACATCCCTTACATAAATATCTCAAAATCCCTCACCAATCTCTTCATAAGATATAGAAATCTACATCTTCATAACTTTAAATGACTAAAATGACTAAGGGGAAAGAGAGAGACTATAGGGTACGATTTTCTCTGAAGGAGTGGCCTCCTATTTATAGGCTTCAAGTGTTGCCTCAAGGCACCTCTTCAAAATGTGTCCATGTTCAATGAATCTTCTAGAAGGTGTCTCTGGCGCCTAGGCGCCGGACACCGCGTCTAGTTCTTCGTACCTCTTCACTTTGGCTCGCACCTCTTCACGATTTAAACCTCTCCAATGTGTCTAGATTTATTGTATCACATGTTCTATATATTAGGAATAACTTCCAGGCTCCTAGAAGGTCTAGAAACTACTTAACACCGTCAAAATAACTCCCAAAGTAGTCAAAATCCCGTCCAATAACCGTTTTTGGATGATTCTGGCACCTAGGCCTTGATTCTGGCACCTAGGCGCCGTTTTCTCGTCGTCACTGGCGCCTGGGCGCCGGGTTTTGGAGCCTAGGCGCCACCCTGTGCGCAGCTCCACCGTTTTGCTCCGTTTGGCTCTGTTTCAACTCCGTTTCGCCCCATTTCAGTTGCGTTGCGTTCCAAACATCTTCACTACAAGATAGACATAAAAACAACCTTTCTCAAAAGTATAATTTCATTCAAAAACATATGAGAAATATAAAATATATTAGGCATAGAAAGACATATCAATATGTGCTAAGTTAGAATTTGTTTTTCTTACTCATTTTGGCTCAAAGTTGCATAGTTTTTGCTTCATTTCCTCTAAAATAATATTTTTATACTTGAAGACAAAAATATGCAAAATTCATTTCTTTAAAGTGTAATATCTTTAAAAATGTGTATAAAGTTAGCATGAAATGAACACTAAAAATAGGTACTTCTTTTTCTTGGATCATTAGGTGAAACTATAATAGGTGTAGTGATTAATTTTTCTTTTAAAGTTTCAAAAACTTTTAGGCAGTCATCATCAAAATTAAAAATCACATCTTTTTCCAGTAAACAGTATAAAGGCTTCAAAATTTGTGAAAAGTCTTTAATATAACGTCTGTAAAATCCAACATGTCCTAGAGAACTTCTAATTCCCCTTACATTAGTTGGGCATGGTAAATTAGAGATCACTTGAATTTTGGCAGGATCTACTTCCATACCATTTTATGATATACGATGTCCCAAAAAAATTCCTCCTGTTACCGTAAATTCACATTTCTCCCAGTTAAGGACCAAATTAGTTTCTTCACAGCGTTTCAGAACTTTAGATAGATGTTATAAACAAGATTCAAATGAAATTCCAAACATTAAAAATTCATCCATAAAAACTTCAATTCCTTTTTCTATTAAATCACATAAAATTGCCATCATAAATCTCTGAAATGTAGCTGGGGCATTACATAAACTAAAGTGCAAGTGCATTCTTCTAAAATCAAATGTGTCATAAGGACTGGTAAACATTATTTTCTTTTGATCCTCAGGAGAAATTTGAATTTGGTGGTAACTAGAATATCCATCCAGAAAACAAAAGTATTTATGCCCAGCCAGTCTATCCAACATCTGATCTAGAAAAGGAAGTGAAACATGGTCTTCCCTGGTGGCAAGGTTTAATTTTCTATAATCAATGCATATTCGCCACCCTGTAACTTGTCTTGTTGGTATTATTTCAGTCTTTTCATTAACAGGCACAATAACTCCTCCTTTCTTTGGTACACAGTGAATAAGACTAATCCATACACTATCTGAAATAAGGTAGATAATTCCAGCATCCAACCACTTTAAGATTTCTTTCTTAACAACTTTTTTAATAATAGGATTTAATCTCCTTTGAGGATCAGCCCAAGGTTTGCAGTTATCCTCCTAAGGATTTTATGCATACAAATTGAAGGACTGGTTCCTTTAATATTAGCTATTGTCCATCCAAAGGTTTTCTTATATTTCTTCGAAATTACAAGCGAACTCTCTTCTTCCCTTTCAGTTAATTGAGGGGAAATTATAACTAGCAAAGTTGAGGAACCATCTACAAAGGAATACTTTAAATGATTAGGAAGAATCTTTAAATCAAGTTCAGGAGGTTTCTAAATTGATGGACCAAAAGATTCATCTGTTTCAATCATATCCAACATTTCAAAAATTTTCATGAACATAATTTAAATCTTCCTCATTAAAATCTTTAAAATCATATAATTCCGCTTCTTGCTTGTGTTCCAATTCTTTACTTTCAGATTTCTCTTCATAAGTGGACTTGAAATGACATTCACTCAAATATTTGATAACATCCATCCTATAACATTCATCATCTTTACCTCTTGCAGAATATTTGATTGACTTTGAAATATTGAACATAGCAGTTTGATTATTAACTCACATCGTTAATTCCCCTTTTTGCACATCTATCATCGCTTTGCTTGCGGCTTGGAAAGGTCTCCATAAAATTATGAGTTTCTCTTTATCTTCCTCCATATCCAACATAATGAAATCAACAGAAAAGATAAATTGATCCACATTCACCAAAACATCTTCTATAACTCCTTTAGGATATGTGATCGAACAATCAGCTAATTGCAGATTAACAATAGTAGGGGTTATTTCTCTTAATCCCAGACTTTTGAAAATTGATAACGGCATAAGGTTAATGCTTGCACTAAAATCACATAAAACTTTTCCAAAAAATCTGTCTCTGATTGCACATGGAATTTTGAAACTTCCAGGATCTTTAAGCTTTTCAGGAAGCTTTTTCTAAATTATAGCGCTGCACTCTTCACTAAGTGCAACAGTCTCATTATCTTTAAACTTCCTCTTTTTGTTGAGAATATCCTTCATAAATTTCACATACCTTGACATTTGTTCTAAGGCTTCAGCAAATGGAATATTGATTGTAAGCTTCTTAAATATCTCTAAGAATTTTAAAAATTACTTATCCAATTTTTATTGTCGAAGTCTCTGAGGAAATGGAGGTGGTGTCTTTTCTAAATCAACATTAGGTGGAGAAATAGGTCTTTCCAAACATTTCAGAGATTCCTCTTTTGGTTTTTCAATCTCTTCTTTCTCTACTTCAGTCTCTTTTTAAACTCTACCTTCCAACTCTCTTCCACTTCTCAACTGAATAGCTTGTACTTGCTCTTTAGTCTTGTCTCTTGGATTTACTCCATTATTACTAGGAAGTGTTCCTTGGGATCTATTACTTAATGAATTGGTAATCTATCCCAATTTATTCTTAATATTTCTAATTGTAGCTCTTTAACTTTGGAGTTGATTTCCCATATGTAACACCACTTCTTCAATAGACAACTTCTTCTACTTAAATTGTGAAGTATTGTTAAAACCTGGAGAATAGGTTGGTCTATAATTATTATTCCCTTGGTTGTTCCAGTTTCCTAACGGGTTTACTTGGTTTTTCCCCCATTGTTGATTACTACCACCCTGATTATTGGTATTCAAGTTCAAGTTTTGATGATTTTTATAACCTGGGTTATAATAATTAGAATATGGGTTATTAGGCTTACTTATGGCATTTAAGGTTATTGATGAAGTTTGAGAATCAACCATTTGGCCTAATGAATTTTCTTCAATTATGGAAGTTGGCTGAGAAAAATTCATCCCAAATTGGTCCATCTTCCATGAAATTGCAGCAACTTGATTTGCTAGCATTGCAAAAGCATCATTATCATGAATGTTGGCTACAATTTTAGGATTTAACCTTTCAGAAGGCCTTTGAAATTTATTAGTAGCCATTTCTTCAATTAAATTATTAATAAACTGTTTTGACATCAATGAACCACCAGTAATGGCATCGATTATAGATCTAAGAGATCCAACTAATCCATTGTAAAAGTTCCGAATTATTAACCAATCTGGTATCGAATAATGTGGACACTTTTCTAAGAGATCTTTAAAACATTCCCATGCTTCATATAGAGATTCCCCTCCAAACTGACAAAAAGATGTAATATCGTTTCTAAGCTTCGCAGTCTTCGTTGGTGGAATATACTTAACAAGGAATTTTTGTGCTAAATCACCCCATGTTCTAATAGATTCAGGTGCTAACGAATTTAACAAAATCGTAGCTTTATCCCTTAGTGAAAAAGCAAAAAATCTAAGTCTAATAGCATCGTACAAAACACAATCATATTTAAAAGTAGCGCACAATTCTAGAAAATTGGCAAGATGTAAATTAGTATCTTCAGTTGGTGCTGATTATTAGATACCATCTGGAAAATAGCAGGTTTAAGTTCAAATGAATTAGCAACTACAGTAGAGTGTTGAATACTACCATGTAGTTCATCCACTATAGGTTAACATAATCTCTTAAAGGTCTAAATTCTTGATGGATTTCAACATTTTAATGATCTTGATTTGTCATTTCTTGAATATTTTTATCTTTTTCTGTATTTTTTATTTTTTTGATTTTTCTGATAATTCTCTCTAATTCAGAATCGTAATGCACAAGTCCCTCAGTACCTGAACTACACATACACAATTAACAAAATAAAATAAAACACACTAATAAAAATAATGAAAAGTAAAAACCTAATTTTTCTTAAATTTTCATTAAATGATATTTTAATTAATTTCCCCGGCAATAGCGCCAAAACTAGCTCTCACTCTACAGTTCCCTCAATTTCCTCCACCTGATGGCTAACATCACATAACAAAATTTAAGACATCAAACAAAATTAGGGGGCTTTAGCCTGAACCTCTAATTGTAATCCCCATTAAAAACATATCTTCCTATTTATTTACACCCAACCATATGGACTAAAATTCTCAGCCATACAATTGCATGTGATTCATTCCAATTGTTGATTGAGACAATACTACATTGGTTCTTACATGTTCTCACAATAGATTTTAACATCTTAATTGGCCAAATCAAGAGGTAAATGAAGTCCAAGGTAGTGAATCGTCACAACTTCTTCCAACATTAAAATCTTATACTTCACAAAACTTCCTTCCAAAATTTAACTACTTCATCATTTAAAAGGAAAAAAATAAAGATAACTACTCATATTCATGGAGAAAACATAATGACAACTTAATTTGAAAGTAGAAATCATTGTGAAGCACAGCAAGCCTTACTTTAAAACCAAATGTAAAACAAAGATAAACACTTATCTGAAAATCCTCTCCACAAGACTCTTAAAGTTCCTTTAAAACTTTGCTTCCCTTTACAGGATACAATAGAGTTTGGCGCTTAACTCCCTTGACTCTGAATCTATATTCTACTCTTAATAAAAACTAGATACAATAGATAATAAAAGTGGTGAAGTGGAAAGGCGTACTTTCAATAACTCTCTAATATAAACTTTACTCTTAACACTAATCACACCCTCCAACAACAACCCATTTTTCTGATCTTCAAGTATTCTTTTTAAGATTTTCCAAAAGCTGCCTTGGTGTCTCTTCAAATCATATCCAGATTCAATGTATCCACCAACTAATATATCTCTTTATTCAAATCTGCCACCCAAAAGAAGTTAAGGATGTTACCATCAAAAGTTGCTTCAAACACCCCTTGAAAATGATGCCAAATTTAATTTAATTGTATTTGTTTAAGTATCGCGCCTATGCGCCAAGGGTCTGGTGCTTAGCCGCCACAGTTCAAAATTTTCAATCTTCAATTTTTTGCTCCAAAATTTGATCATCTTTTGCTCCTTTCATCATAGTCAGTCATTTTAATCATACCTACAAGAAAAACATAAATATATCTTCCATTAAAGTGTAATATCATCAAAAATAGGTATACAAATGTATTTAAATGGACTATATATTTTAGGTTTATCAAGAATCCCATTATAAAATAATAAAAATTAAATCTCTCATGTGCATTGGCATCATGTTTTTGGCTTCCTTGTAAAGAAACAGATATCATTAAAGAGAAAGTATAAATTTTTATATAAAACGTAAGCATAAATATCAAAGATCAAGTTTTTGGCGCCGTTACCGGGGAAAATAGTTAAGAAAAATATAGTTAAAAAAATACTTAAAACCATATAAGAGAGATAATTTTTAGAGAAACTAATTTTTGCTTTTTTAAGTCTTATTTAAACTTGTTAGATTTATTTTAAGAAATTTTTGTGTTGTTTTTATATAAGTTATTATTTTTTTTATGATTTATAGTAGTGTAAGTAAATCAGGTTTTGAAGCATTTGTACCTTACGATTCTGAATTAAATAGAACTATTAGAAAAATTAAAAAAAAAATAAAATACAAAAAAAGATAAAAATGTGCAAGAAATGACCAATCAAAATAATCAAAATGTTGAAATTCATCAAGAATTTAGATCATTAAGAGATTATGCTAACCCTACAGTAAATGAACGTTATGGTAGTATTCAAAATATTGTTGTAGCAGCTAATTCATTTGAATTTAAATCTGCTATTATCCAAATAATATCTAATAATCAGTTTGGTGAGCACCAACCGAGGATCCAAATTTATATCTTGCTAATTTTCTAGAATTGTGTGCCACATTTAAATATGATGGTGTTTCGGATGATGCTATTAGACTTAGACTTTTTTCTTTCTCATTGAGGGATAAGGCTAAGATGTAGTCAAATTCATTATCATCTAGATTTATCAGAACTTGGGGTGATTTAGTGTGAAAGTTTCTTGCTAAATATTTTTCACCATCAAAGACTGCAAAGCTTAGAAATGATATTACATCTTTTGTCAGTTTGAAGGGGAATCTATTTATGAAGTTTGAGAATGTTTTAAAAATCTTCTGAGAAAGTATCAACATCATTCAAAACTAGATTGTTTAATAATTCAAATTTTTTATAATAGATTAGTTGGATATTTAGATATATTATCAAGACTACAGGTGATGGTTCATTAATGTCTAATGACGCTTATGCTTTAATTAAAGAAATGACTACAAAAAATTTTCAATGGCCTTTTGAGATTGTAAGAAGGTATCCAATATTCATGAATCTAATGCTTTTGTAATGTGATCAAATCAAGTTCTGCAATTTCAAGGAAGATAGATAAATTTGGAATGAATTTTTATCAACTAATTTCCATGATTAAAGAGAATTCATTACGCCAAATGGTAGATTCTCAAACATCATTAAAAACTTTAAATGTCATAAACAAGCCTAGTAACCCATATTCCAATTATTATAACCCAGGTTGGAATAACCATCCAAACTTTAACTGAAATAATAATAATCTAGGTGGTTTTAATCAATAATGGAGAACAATCAAGTAAAAGCATTGGGGAACTGGAACAACTAAGGTAATAATAATTATAGATCTACTTATTCTCCAGGTTTTAGCAGTACATCACAATTTAAGGAGAAGAAGTTGTCTATAGAATATGTAGTGTTAAAAATGGGAAATCAATTGAAAATTCATGGAGCTACAATTAGAAATATTGAGAATCATTTGGGAAAAATAGCCAATTCATTAAGTAATAGATCCCAAGGAGCGCTTCCAAGTAATACAAAGATAAATCCAAGAGACAAAAATAACAAGAAAATAAAAGATGTTCAACTGAGAAGTGGAAGAGAGTTGGAAGGTAGAATTCAAAAAGAGAATGAAGTAGAGAAAGAAGAGATTGAAGAACCAAAAGAAGATGCTCCAAATGGTTTGGAAAAACTTATTTCTCCAATGAAAATTGATTTAGAAAAGCCACCACCACCATTTCCTCAGAGACTTCGACAATAAAAGTTGAATAAGAAATTTTCAAAATTCTGAGAAATTTTTAAGAAACATACAATTAATATTCAAATTGCTGAAGCCTTAAAGCAAATTCCAAGCTATGTGAAGTTTCTGAAAGATATTCTCAATAGAAAAAGGAAGTTTGAAGATAACGAGACTGTTGCACTTAGTAAGGAGTGTGACCACAAGAAAATATATTGCAAATTTTATACTAATTTTATATGAAATTGCACTTTAAAGAAAGGTATTTTCTTTGTTTTATTGCAGGAATGAAGAATTATAAGTACTAAAAGCAAAAAGCACAAAAGAAGCGGATTTGGAGCAAAAAGAATTAAAAATGATGAAAATTGAAATGTTCTGCCGATGGCTAGATTTAAGCCGCCGACGACGAGATTTTCCAGATAATTTTTGAATATATTATAAAGAGCCCGCCGACGGTGAGATCAAGCCCGCCGACAGCGAGATTGGCGCGGTTAGCTCACCTTCTAGAAGCCCGCCGACGGTGAGACAGTTGAAAATATCAAGATACAATGAACCTGGACGCTTTTTGAAGAGGTGCTTAAGCAACCTTTGAAGATTTGACTCCTTCTATAAATAGAGACAATTTCTGTCCCTATAGTGTGTCATTTTTGGTGTCTGTTGGTGTTGTTTTAAAGTCAATTAGTGTTCATTTGTGTTGGAGTGTAAATCAGAGAGTCTTAGTGAGTTTAATTAAGTGTGTTGTACTGGAAGGAAGAGTCAAAGGAACTTCAAGGAGTCTGCTTGGGGAGAAGAATTGAGATAAGTATATTTGTTATTGTTTGTTAACTTTAATGAAATCCATGCTTTGTGTTATTTTTCCCATGCTTTCTGAGTAGTTTCCTTAGTCTTTTTCCTTGTTGTTGAGATTATGTGAAGTGACGAATCAAAGTAATCGTACTCTAAAATTATGAAATAAAAATTGTGATAATCTTTTACTTAAAACTTAATTTACTTTCAATTTGGCCAATTGATTTGTTAACATTTGTTGAATTATCAACTATAGTAAAGATTACATCCGAGATTCAAGGAAGTCAAAGGCCTTGGAAGGAGGGTGCAAATAAATAGGGAAATATTAACTATCGGACGTAGAATTGGACATTTTAGTGTGACAGACTAAAATATTCAATTCGGTCCTATTGTTTGAGAGCTGAAGTGTAGATGTTAGCCCTCGGGTGAGGGGAACATGGGAGCTTTGAAGTGGCAGCCGATATCCTCCCGGCCTAGCACGCAGCTTCATTAATCAAACACGGGACTAGTCAATGTTCTTTGCACTCGGACTAAAGGGTAAAGAATAGGAATGCTCCTATTTGGCACAATACAAACTCTAAACTACTTTAATTCATCATTCACTTAATTCTCTCAACAAGGAGAAAGAAGCTTTTCTAAATTAGAATCTTACATTTAAACATTTTTGAGCAATAGTTTTAGTATAAGTGTTCTTAATTTCCGTATACTAGCTTAGTAAGTAGGTCTACTTTAATTTGTCTTTGAAATTCTCTAACTTCCCTGTGGGATCGATATCTTGGACTCCATTAGAGCCCTTTATTACTTGATAACGATACGTATACTTGCGTAGTATCCTTATTATAAATCATAATTTTCATAAAAGAATCATCAGTGTAAATACATAAATTTAGTGCGGGATCAAGTTTTTGGAGTCGTTGCCAAAATCAATAACATATTTTTGTAAGTATAAATACCAAAAGTGGGATAAGTTTTTGGCGCCATTACCGGGGAAGTAAAGTAATTATTAAGGTAATTAATATAATTATTAGAAGTAATTACTAGAGTAACGGACTATTTTAAATTTTACTTAAAAATTGTATGTGCAAATTTAGAAACGAAACTTTAATACCTTACGATTCAGAATTAGAACGTACTATTAAAAAATTCAGAAAACAAAAAAAAAAGAAATTTTAAATTTAACACAAATGACAAATAATCCCTAAATTGAAAATATAAACTAACAAAGACCATTAAGAGATTATGCCAACCCTAAATTAGATGAAATTCACCTAACTATTCAAAACCCTGATGTAGCAGCTAACTCATTCGAACTTAAACCTGCAATTATCCAAATGGTACAAAATAATCAATTTAGTGGTTCACCTAATGAAGATCCTAATTTACATCTTGCTAGTTTTTTGGAACTATGTGCTACTTTTAAATATGAAAGAGTATCTAATGATGCTTTATTAGACTTAGGCTTTTTCCTTTTTCTTTAAGGGATAAGGCTAAGATGTGGTTAAATTCATTAGCACCTGGATCTATTAAAACTTCGGGAGAAATATCACAAAAATTTCTATCCAAATATTTTCCTCCTTCGAAAACTGTAAAACTTAGAAATGATATAACATCTTTTGGTCAGTTTGATTGAGAATCTATATATGAAGCTTGGGAGAGATTTAAAGAACTTCTTAGGAAATGCCCACATCATGCATTACCAGATTGGTTAATTATACAAACTTTTTACAATGGATTAGTAAGATCGCATAGATCAATCATTGATGCTGCTACTGGAGGTTCATTAATGTCAAAACCATTTGATGAAGCCTATGCGTTAATCGAAGAAATGGCTACTAATAATTTTCAATGGCCTGCTAAAAGGATAAACCCTAAAAAGATAGCCAGTGTTCATGAAAATGATGCAATATCTATATTAGCTTCTCAAATTGCTACTATATAAAAAACAATTAGATCATTTTGGAATGAATTATTCTCCTACTATATTAGAGGAAAACTCATCTGGACAAATTATAGATTCTCGATCTCCTTATGAAACTATAAATGCTATTATTAATAGACCCAATAATCCTTATGCGAATTATTATAATCCTGGTTGGAAGAATCATCAAAATTTTAATTGGAATAACAATACAGCTAATCAACAATGGATGAATAACTCTATAGGAAATCCACCTAATCAAGGAAATACGAAATTATAAACCTTCTTCTCCACCTGGATTTAATAACACTCAATTTAAAGATAAGAAGATATATATAGAAGAATTAATATTAAGTATGGGTCAGCACTTGCAAAATCAAAGAAATCAATTACAAATTCAAGGAAATCAATTACAAAATCAAGGAACAGCAATTAAAAATATTGAAACTCAACTCGGACATATCGCTACCGCACTTAACAATACAATTCCTAGAACGTTTCCTAGTAATGTGGAAATAAATCCTAAAGACCAAGGAAAAGAACAAATAAAAGTGATACAATTACGAAGTGGAAAAGAGTTAGAAACTAAAATTTAGAAAGAAACAGAAAGTAAAAATGAGGAAGTGGAAATCGAAAAAGAAAAGGATCAGCAAGATCAAAACTTAGAATATCCATTGATCCCTATGAAAATATTTATAGAAAAACCACCACCACCATTTCCTCAGTGACTAAAGCAACATAAAGAAGATAAGCAATTTGTTAAATTCCTTGAAATTTTAAAAAAATTAACAGTAAATATTCCTTTTGTAGAAGCATTAGAACAAATGCTTAATTATGTAAAATTTATGAAAGATAGTTTAAATAAAAAAATAAAATTCACAGATAATGAAACTGTTGCACTTAGCGAAGAGTGTAGTGCAATTATTCAAAAAAAGCTTCCTAAAAAAATTAAAAGATCCTGGTAGTTTCACTATACCTTGCGCTATTGGAGAAAAATTTTATGGAAAAGCTTTGTGTGGCTTAGGAGCAAGCATCAATCTAATGCCTCTATCAATTTTTAAAAGATTAGAATTAGGAGAAATTTCACCTACTTCAGTAATTGTTCAATTAGCTGATCGTTCTGTGACTTACCCTAAGGGAGTTATTGAAGATGTGTTAGTAAAAGTGGATAAATTTATCTTCCCAGTAGATTTTATTGTTCTAGATATGGAAGAAGATAAAGAAATTCCCATAATATTAGGAAGACCCTTTTTAGCCACTAGAAAAGCTATGATTGATGTTCGAAAGGAGAATTGACTATGAGAGTAAACGATCAAAAAGTAACTTTTAACATAGCAAAATCAATGAAATATCCTGCTTTAGAAAAAGATGATGAATGTTTTCGAATGGAAATACTTGAGCATTTGCAAAATGAACATTTTAAAGAATATTATGAAGAAAAGTTAGAAAAAGAAAATACTCAATTAATTGAAGAAGCAAATAATGAAAAACTGGATTACATACAGGAAAAATTTGAAATGTTGGATAATACTGAAAACGCTGAAAAGAATATAGTTCTGTCAATTATTAGACCTCCTTAACTCGAATTAAAAATTTTACCTAATCATTTAAAATATGCTTACGTAGGTAACTATTCAACCCTACCAGTTATTATATCAGCTGAATTGAATGAATCACAAGAACAAAAACTGTTAGACACATTAAAAAATATAAGAAAACTTTTGGTTGGACTTTAGCAGATATTAAAGGAATTCGTCCTTCAATCTGTATGCACAGAATTATTTTAGATAATGAACATATGCCAATAGTAGATCCCCAAAGGAGACTAAACCCAATAATGAAAGAAATAGTCAAGAAAGAAATATTAAAATGGTTAGATAATGGTATTATATATCATATTTCAGACAGTGCTTGGGTAAGCCTAATTCACTGTGTTTTTAAGAAAGGAGGAGTGACCGTTAAAGCTAATGAAAATAATGATTTAATACCTATAAGACAAGTTACTCGATGGCGTATATGTATTGACTATAGAAAATTAAATGCAGCCACCAGGAAAGATCACTTCTCATTACCATTTCTAGACCAAATGTTGGATAGATTAGCCGGACATAAATATTTTTATTTTTTAGATGGATATACCGGTTATCATCAGATACTTATTGCTCCTGAGGATCAAGAGAAAACTACATTTACTAGTCCTTATAGAACAATTGCTTTTTGAAGAATGCCTTTTGGATTATGTAATGCACCTACAACATTCCAGAGATGTATGATGTCTATATTTAGTAAATTAATTGATGATGGAATATAAGTATTTATGGATGATTTCTCTGTATTTGGAACGTCATTTGACACATGCTTGAATCATCTTGAAAAAGTATTAGAGGTATGCGAGAAAACTAACTTAGTTATAAATTGGGAGAAATGTCAATTTATGGTTGTAGGAGGAATTGTATTAGGGCATAAAATTTCGAAAAATGGCATGGAAGTAGACCTTGCAGAAATTCAAGTTATAGCTAAATTACCACCTCCAACTACAGTAAAAGGGGTAAGAAGTTTTCTTGGACATGCTGGATTCTACAGATGCTACATAAAAGATTTCTTAAAAATTACTAAACCTCTATGCCAACTTTTAGAAAAGGACAAGAAATTTGAATTCACAACTGAATGCCTAAATGCTTTTGAATTATTAAAAGATAAATTAATCACAGCACGTATAATAGTTTCAGCTGATTGGGAGAAACCATTTGAACTTATGTGTGATGCTAGTGATTATGCTATAGGAGCAGTACTTGGGCAAAGATATGATAAAATTTTCAAAGTTATATACTATGCTAGTAAAACTCTTAATAATGTTGAAATGAATTATACAGTTACTAAAAAAGAGCTATTAGCAATTGTTTATGCTTTTGAAAAATTTAGGCCTTATCTAATTGGAACTAAATGTATTGTGCATACTGATCACTATGCTATTAAATATCTAATGCAAAAGAAAGATTCCAAACCAAGATTAATTAGATGGATATTAATAATGCAAGAATTTGATTTTAAAATCATTAACAAAAAGGGAACTGATAATCAAATTTCAGATCATTTATGAAGGCTAGAATATAATGAATTATCCGACAACGATAATGAAATTATCGACAATTTTCCCGACGAACAACTATATAATATAAATGAGTGGAAAATACCATGGTATGCTGATATAGTAAATTATATTGTAAGTGATATTTTACCACCTATGTTAACTTTGCAACAAAAGAAAAAATTCATTCATGATGCTAAAACATATTTTTGGGATGAACCATATTTATATAAGCAATGTAAGGATCTTATAATTAGAAGATGCGTGTCTTACGAAGAAACAAAACAAATCATTCAGAAATGTCATGAGTATGATTTTGGAGGACATTTTGGAACAGATAAAACTGCTTATAAAATTTTACAATCTGGATTTTATTGGCCTACTCTTTTTAGAGATGTTTATAGATATATTAGAACTTGCGACAAATGCCAACGAGTAGGTAATATATCTAGAATAAATGAAATGCCTCTAAATTTTATATTAAAAGTTGAGATTTTTGATGTTTGGGGATTATAGTTTATGGGACCATTTGTTCCTTCATTTGGAAACTCATATATATTAGTTGTTGTTGATTATGTTTCTAAATGGATTGAAGCACAAGCCTTACCTCGATGTGATGCTAAGAGTGTTTCAAAGTTTCTAATGAAAAATATTTTTACTAGATTTGGAATGTCGAGAGTGATTATCACTAATGGAGGATCTCATTTTAGAAATAAATATATTCACAAACTAGTAGAAAAATTTAACATTATTCATAAGATATCAACTGCTTATCATCCACAAACCAGTGGATTAGCTGAAGTTTCTAATCGAGAAGATAAACATATTTTAGAAAAGACTCGTAAACCACTAATAGATTGGATTGGTACTATAAGACTAGACATCTGAATTATGGGCATACGAGATCGCTTATAAAACTTCGATTGGAATGACTCCTTACGAGCTTATTTATGGAAAGACTTGCCACTTACCGGTTGAATTAGAACATAAAGTTTATTGGGCAATTAAAAAATTTAATTACAATCCGAAAGAAGTCGGTGAGAAGAGATTATTGCAAATGAATGAATTAGAAGAATTAAGAAATGAATCTTATCATAATGATAGAATTTATAAAGAAAAAATGAAATTATGGCATGATCGGAAGATTAACCTGAAAAATTTTGAGCCAGGACAAGAAGTTTTGCTTTATAATACAAGATTGAAATTATTATCTGGGAAATTGAAATCTCGATGGTTAGGGCCTTTCACTATAACTCAAATATTTTCATACGAAACTATAGAAATTGAAGATCCAAAAACTGGGCATAGATTAAAAGTAAACGGACACATATTAAAACCTTATTTTGAAGGGAGAAGACCAAATTTTAAAGTGGTTTTAATGCTCAGTCAACCTGATTACTAACCAAATTAGGTCGGCCTGACGACGCTAAACCAAACGCTTTATGGGAGGTAACCCATAGTAGTTATTAATTATGATCTATTTACTAATGTTATTGTAAATTAAAATATAGAATAAATTCTACTACTCATTTTACTTTTTAAAATCATCACAAATTTGAATCTATACGAAGAAATAATAAAATATTCGGACCGGAGCGAAAATTGGGCAATTTACCTAATCTCGCTGACGGCGAGATCGACCCCGCCGACAGCGAGATCGGCATGCCCAAATTTAGTTTAAAGTATTAACTAGCTCGCCAACGACAAGATCATTACCGCCGACGGCGAGATAGTTAAAAAGTGGTTTTTAAGAGTTATTTTACGGTTTTGGGCGGTTCTAACCTATAATATTCACTACAAAATGTTTAGAACTCATATTTACACCATTCCTTCACTAAAAACGAATAGAGCCCCTCCAAAACAATCCATAGTGGCCCCCAACCCATTAGAAACAACGAAATCCAGAGTGTTTAACCGACAAAAGTTTGTTAATTCTATGGCTTAGCGACTATTCAACAATGTTTTTATGAAGAAGCGACTGATTAAAGAAAGAGGATTCGTAAATAGAGGAGCAGAGAATTAAACGACAACAATTGAAGAAATGATTGTTCAGCGACATTGGAGGTATTATGCTACACAACATCTGCTGTCGTCATTCCAGTAGTCAAGGAATTCTACTCTAATCTGCATGCGATCCATAATGGAAGTGTTTACGTAAGAAGCAGATGGGTAACTTTCACTCCTTCTCGAATCAATGAATTATACTCGATTGAAAATACCCTAGTTTGCCACTATTCAAGTTTTGTTCCGACAAGATACAACTTGAACGAGATATATCAATATCTGACCGACAAACCTGATGACTGGGAAATACGAGAAG
The DNA here is from genome assembly GCA_022702705.1 of Papilionanthe hookeriana x Papilionanthe teres. Lineage (NCBI taxonomy): Eukaryota > Viridiplantae > Streptophyta > Magnoliopsida > Asparagales > Orchidaceae > Papilionanthe > Papilionanthe hookeriana x Papilionanthe teres. The sequence continues at coordinate 70,810,010 of CM040436.1, read as the reverse complement.
ATGATTATGTAAGTTTTTCTGCATCACTTCTTAACCCTGTCTCAAAGCATTAGCATTTCTTTATTTCGTCGAAGTTATTACCCACTGTGAGGGTAAACAAAGTCTCGATGGAATGCGCAATTTTAAATTACTGTATTCAATCTGGATTACCTATCGATGTTGGATCTATCATTGTGAAGTCTGCATTAGGAATAATTGTGAATGGATCGATTCATGAACTCAGACACTCATCAACAATTTTTGCTTTATGTAGTCAGTACCAAGTTTCCTACGAAGCTTGGGAAAAAGTTTTGTTACCGTGGAAACCATTAGATCCGACAGATATGTTTCCTACTTTGGATAACAATGATGATATAACAATTATCTCTGATCAAGCATCTCAAAACAATCCTTTAATCAGACCTTTGACTGATAGAACTAACCTGATTCTACGAAAAATTAAAGGATTGGAGAAGGAATTACAAAATGTGATGAATTCTATTGATAATATCTCTGATTTATTCGATCACATAGACTGGAGAATAAGGAACATTTTGATTATTCAGGACAAATGGAGGCAAGTTTCATACGACTGTTGAGACAGAAGGGATGTATTGAAGAAGATTCTACAGAAGAATTCCCCTTCAGGCCTTGATACAATCTATTTGTGCACCTACGATCTATTGGGAATATCAGGGAAGAAGTTATTTCAGATTCCAATGAGTAGCAGAGATTTATCCTTATTTTATTTATGTGTGTTGATTTGAACTTAGTATTTAATATAATTTGGATTTTATGAAGTTAATCTCTATTTATATGAGATTGTATGTTATTTGTTTAGTCTCAGCATTTAGAGTATTGTGGTATGGATTGCAATGCTGAGTTAGATGTGTTTTGGTTAATTTGCTAAGTCAATTGTTAGTTTTATGGTATTTGAAGTTTGTAAGTTCATGGATTTCATTTATAAAAGTTATAATGTTTGTGTTGTGTAAACCTTATATGAGTCAGTAGAATATCTAATCTTAGAAAAATATATCAAATTAAGTGACCGAACATTAGAACAAGGCTTAATTAAATTGAACATAATTGAAAACATAAAAATTTTTAAAAATTCAGAAATCCCGCCGACGGCGAGATCGACCCCGCCGACGGTGAGATTTTCCCGAAACTTTGGCCTTGGTGAATTAATTAGCTCGCCGACGGCGAGAAATTTCTCACCGACAGCGAGATCACGAAATGTACTATATTTTGACCGGTCAATCGACACTATTCATCATCCTCTTCCTCAAAACATCGAAAAATCGACAAAGGGCTTGATAGATCTGGGATTTGGAGCGATTTCAAGACATTTTAACGCCGGATTTCATCTTCCCTTGCTAAGAGCTTCACTCCTATGTAAAATTTTTTTATTTTCACCATGAATTTCTTCTACATTGAGGATTTTGGGAAAATTTTGAAATGTGAAGAAAAAACTTGGAAGAAATTCATGGAATTTGATTTAGATTGATTTTAGTAACATTAGGAAGCCATTTTAATAATATTTTGGAGATTAGTTAAGATTTTTGTGAATTTCATTGATCGAAAAAAGAAATGGCTCCGCGACAAAGAAGACCATTGGATTACGACGAAAATCGATTTGTGAATGTAAGGGTACAGTCAAGATATTATCACAACATTCAAGCCAGGAAATGTATTCAAGATTGAGTTTTTAAAAATCTAGGAGGAGAAGTGGAATAAATAATCAAGGAAAGAGGATGGGAGAACTTCTGTTACACCACAAATAGAGCTGCAGATGGAAGTAGTTAAAGAATTCTATGCCAATCGACAGAGTGATAGAAGATGCACCAATCAAGGTGAGAGGATTTTTGGTTGATTTCGGTGCTGCTAGAATCAATTCATTTTATGAAGTACGAGAGTTGCACACCAGTGAGTATGATACTTTTGGTACTATGGAAGGACCACTGGAAGAAGTGATAGACTTTCTCACTGACGGGAAAGGAGTTTGGAAGATCAAGCAGCAAGAAAGGATAAATTTTCCTCTCTCTATGTTGAATGCGTTGTCTAAAGCCTGGCATTATTTTATCCGATTCTACTCGTTACCCACGTATCACCATAGTGAGGTAACAAGGGATAGAGCAATTCTGAATATCTGTATTCAGAATCAAAAGAGTATTAATGTGGCAAATGTAATTTACAAGAATATATTAGCCACTGCTAGAAGTGAGAGCGGAGGAGGACTAGGACACCCTGGTCTGATTTATGCACTCTGCCAATTATCTGGGATAGAGACTAGAGATGATGAGGAATGGGTGGAGCCTATGAAACCTATTACTCCGGCTAATATTAAAACCTATGAATCCCACGAAGGATGGAGATCTGGAACAAGGAGTTATGTACCTTCTTCGAGTAGAGATATTCCCTCTACAAGTTATGACCCTCCTACTTACGGTTCCCCTACCCTTCATGATCCGATGAATGAGATGACCTACGAGAGAAAGAGTTTTAAGAAGATAGAATAGAAATTGGAGCATATTGATCACAGGATTGGAGGTTTGGAGAAGCAACATGATTATGACAGTGAGTATCTAGAAAGACACTCTAATTATGAGAGAGCTTATTACGATGTTGAGAGTCGCTACAGGAGAGGAGAACTCGATGTTTTATTCCCTGAGTGCCCTCGATACATTCAATATAAGCCTACTCCACCTACAGATCAAGGAGGCGATGATGTGGCTTGGGATTTTGATTTAGGAGATTATATTTTAGATTTGATGTTTATTTTTATTTGTTTAAGTTGTTTTAATTATGAACTTTAACTGTTATGTTGGATGATTGTTTATGTGATTTCTGTGGAACTTTAAAATGGATGTTTAGTTCATGAACTGATTGTGATGTAATATTAAATTTTGGAATTTTTTTGTTGAAATTAGTTAGTTTATTTTAATATTTCAAACTGTTATTGTAATTTCTAAATAGAATAGCAATTGTATGTTTAGCAGTAGATTAAATATAAGTTGTGTTAGTATTTTGTACTTATTTCAAAAATTTCTTTACCCAGCAATTTTTCTTAAATATTATATGTGTAAAAACGATACTAGCAGTACATGTTAAGTAAGTAATGAAGAAAACCTGCAAATTTCAAAAAGAGAAATACCTAATGCTCGAAGGTATGATTTAAATATTACAGTTTATTTCATTTTCACCTATATGATTAGATAGAAAAACTTAAGTTTGGGGGAGGGAAAAACACAAATTTAATTATTAAATTGTTCTCATTTTATATTTTTAAAACAATTATTATAAAAATGTTTTTCTGTAGTAACTTTAGTTCAATAAACTAGAATTAATTTATTTAATTATTATAAGAAAGTTGAATAAAATATTTCTAGTAATTAAACTAATTTTGTAGATTAAGATATTTGGTATAAAAGAATAAGAATATAGTCAACTATTTAAAGTAAGGAAAACTATATTTTAAAATATGAAATTCTTAAGTATTTAATTGAGAGAGAAGAGATTAAAACCCTATAAAGTAAAAACTATAAAATACAAATAAGGTAAGGAAATATTTCAAGTTTTAAATTTAGGAAAGAGGAAAATGAAGTTCAAAATCATTAACAGGCTATCCAGATACAGTAATCCTCACCTGAAAAAAAAAGCAGAATTGAAAATCAATCCCTGAAAAGAAAAATAAAATAATAAATATAAGTGAGGAGAAGCTTGAGGAGATGCCTTATAAAAAATTGGCTTCATTCGAATCAACCTAAAAAGGTAAACTCAATTATATTTCTAAACTTATATTTATGGATTAGTATTTTATTGAGTAGTGTTTTCATGAATTCTTATCAACTGAATATCTTAAGTAATTTAATATTACAAATATAGTTATTCTTGAAATAAATAAAAGACTAGAAATCTTAAGCTTGATGACTAGATAGCCTTATATCTATAGAGTTAATTTAATTATCTAAAAATATTTCTATTAAACTTTACTATAGTATTTATTAAAATTTAATTCATAGTTTTTCGAATTAAAAGTTTTATTACAAATAATCATTTACTTTTATTAAGTATAAAAATTACTTGAGGACTAGTAATACTTAAGTTTGGGGGAATTTGATCACTAGAAAATGTATTAAGAATTTCATACCAATTTTATATGAAATTACACTTTGAAGAAAGGTATTTTCTTTGTTTTATTGTTGGAATGAAGAATTATAAGTACTGAAAGCAAAAAAACATAAAAGAAGCGGATTTGGAGCAAAAAGGACTCAATTTGATGAAAAATGAACTATCCAGACGACGGCGAGATCAAGGCCGCCGATGGCGAGATTTTCCAGAGAAATTTTGAATATATTATAAAGAGCCCACCGATGGTAAGATCGAGCCCACCGACAGCTACATCGGCGCTGTTAGCCCACCTTCTAGAAGCCCGCCGACGGCGAGATCGAGCCCGCCGACGGCGAGACAGTTGAAAAGAGCCAGATACAATGAACTTGGACGCTTTTTGAAGAGGTTCTTAAGCAACCTTTGAAGATTTGACTCCTTCTATAAATAGAGACGATTTATGTCCCTTTCGTGTGTTATTTTTGGTGTCTTTTGGTATCGTTTTAAAGTCAATTAGTGTTCATTTATGTTGGAGTGTAAATCAGAGAGTCTTAGTGAGTTTAATTAAGTGTGTTGTACTGGAAGGAAGAGTCAAAGGAACTTGAAGGAGTCTGCTTGGGGAGAAGAATTAAGATAAGTATATTTGTTATTGTTTATTAACTTTAATGAAATCCTTGCTTTGTGTTATTTTTCCCATGCTTTCTGAGTAGTTTCTTTAGTCTTTTTTCTTGTTGTTGAGATTATGTGAAGTGACGAGTTAAAGTAACTGTGCCTAAAATTATTAAATAAAAATTGTGATAATCTTTTACTTAAAACTTAATTTACTTTCAATTTGGCCAATTGATTTGTTAACATATGTTGAATTATCAACTATAGTAAAGATTACATCCGAGATTCAAGGAAGTCGAAAGCCTTGGAAGGAGGGTGAAAATAAATAGGGAAATATTAACTATCGGGCGTAGAATTGGACATTTTAGTGTGACAGAAAAAAAATATTCAATTCGGTCCTATTGTTTGAGAGCTGAAGTGTAGATGTTAGCCCTCAGACGAGGGGAACGTGGGAGCTCTGAAGTGGCAGCCGGTATCCTCCCTGCCTAGCCGCAGATTCAGTAATTAAACATAGGACTAGTCAATATTCTTTGCGCCTAGACCAAAAAGTAAAAAATAGGAATGCTCTTATTTGGTACAATACAAACTCTAATCTACTTTAATTCATCATTCACTTAATTCTCTCAACAAGGAGAAATATGCTTTTCTAAATTAGAATCTTACATTTAAACCTTTTTGAGCAATAGTTTTAATACAAGTGTTCTTAATTTCCGTATACTAGCTTAGTAAGTAAGTCTACTTTAATTTATCTTTGAAATTCTCTAACTTTCCTGTGGGATCGATATCTTGGACTCCATTAGAGCCCTTTATTACTTGATAACGATGTGTATACTTGCATAGTATCCACATTATAAATCATAATTTTCATAAAAGATTCATCAGTGTAAATACATATATTTGGTGCGGGATCAAGTTTTTGGTGTCGTTGCCAATATCAATAACATATTTTTGTAAGTATAAATATCAAAAGATGGTCAGTTAACATATTTGATTTTTAAAGTTATAGTGTTACTTGAGGACAAGCAACATTTAAGTTTAGGGGACTTGACATGCCTAAAAAATGCTTAATTTTATATTTAAATTTTATGCTCAATTTTAATGATATTACACTTTAAAGGAAGGTGTTTTGTATGTTTTTCGGTGTTAGGTACAAGAAATGCACTATTACATAAAAAGAAGCAAAAACATAGCAATTTTGAGAAAAAAAGAAGCAAGAAAGCAATGCTGGCCTGACACATTTTGATAAATCTTTCTATGCTTAATTTCATTTACACTTCTTGCATATTTTTGAATGAGATTACACTTTAAAAAAAGGTTCTTTTCATGCTTATTTTTTAGTTCTATCAGTTAGGAACACAACGCAACTGAAACGGGGCAAAATAGAGCTAAAACGGAGCTAAACGGAGCAAAATGGTGGAGCTGCACAGAATGGGCGCCGGCGGTGCTAGAAACCCGAGAGCGACGAATATATGGAACCAAAGGCACCATATTCAGCACCGTCATCGCTAGAGATGGTTTGGACGCGATTTTGACTGGTTATTGACCATATACATTGAATCTGGATGCTTTTTGAATGGGTACTTGAGGCACCACTTGGGAAATTCATCCCTATACAATTTTAAAGTGAATTTGAAACAAGAAAAAGTGGTAGATGCCAGAAAAAATATGGAGAATGATTAGAGATCTTAGATAAGATTAGAAATGTGGATTTCTACTTTTCTTGAGAGATTGGAGAGGAGATTTTGAGAGAATCTATAAGGGTTTATACTATCATTGCATGAATCAGCGGGAGACTTTGTGGAGAGATTTTCATCTATCTTTCAATGGGAGAAAGCTAAGTATTGTGTTCTTCATTATCTTATGATTTTGTAAACACTTATGTAGTGTATTTGATTTGATGAAATGAAGTTTTTCGTTGTGTTTTATTCGTGCTTTGTGATGTCTTTCTCTTCCTATTTCTTCTTGTTTGGAGATAGTGGCATAAGAAGATTATTTCATTATTTTCATTCTACTTTCTTTTCCAAGGATTCATGTTTAGGATATTGGTATGCATGCTAGAAGAAGTTTTAATCATAAATGTAATTGTTTTTACTTGCACTTCATTTACATTATAATAAGAGCTCATTATAGTGTTAAAATTCGTTATAATTATGCTACGATCCGAGAGGGTGGTGTATTTCTCAACAAAGTGAAACCACATTCAAATTTCATGGATGGTGAAGTTCATGGGGGTTGAGTGCAAATAAATATGGAATTATAATTTGATGGGTGTAAAATTAGAAATTTTAGGGTGACAAATTAAAATCCCCAATTCGGTCTTAGTGTTTGGAAACTAAAGCGAGAGTTAGCCTTCAGGCGAAGGGAAGTGGGAGCTATGGAGTGAGAGCCAGTATCCTCCCAGCCTAACCACGGATTTAGGGACTAAACTTATGATTATTCAATGTTCTTTATGCACTCGGAAGAGGTTAACGAATATAATTGCTCCTATTTGGCACATATAATATTTAATGCATCTAATTTATTTACATTATCCAATTCATTACAAGAGAATAATAATTTTTAACATATCAAAATTCTCCTAACCAATTCGTCCAGAAAGGGTTATCTTTAGAAGTAATACTTGCATTTAAGAATATTTATTAACCTTACATATAATCATTTGCATTCAGGAGTAGTTACTAAATAAAACACCACTTTTAGCGACCTTTCAAACTAAAGTCTGATAATACCATACTAGAATTTGACTAAGGACATCTTACCTCGCTTCCCTGTGGGATTGATAAACGGGACTCCACTAGAGCCCTGTATTACTTGAACGATACATATACTTGTGTATAACCTCTAGTGTGTGCACATACTACAAACATAAAAACACTCAGAAAAATAGCTCACATTAGGGGGAGCATCACCCTCCAACAACAACCAACTTCTGATCTTTAAGTCTTATTTATATAATTTTTCAATTAGTGTTTTGGTATCTCTTCAAATTATGTCCAGATTCAATGAATCCTCTAAAAGATGCATCCTTTCAAGAGAAATTTGAATTAATTTTGGCGCCAATAGAAAGTTACCCACGTTTGTACCAAATGATGTCTCAAACACCTCTTCAAAATAGTGTCAAAAATTATTTAAATTCTCCAAAGTTACTGTCGCGCTTAAGCGCGCGGTCTCGACACTTAGCCGCAAGGCTCTGGCGCATAAGCACCAGGTCTGGGCGCTTAGCCGCCACAGATCAATTTTGCACTTTTCTTCATTTTCCTCCAAATTTGATTATTTTTCACTTCTTTCATTATATTCAACTATTTAATCATACCTGCAATAAAAATACAAAAAATACCTTTTATTAAAGTGAAATATCATTAAAAATAAGTATAAAAATGTGTATAAAAATATTATGTATTTTAGGTGTATCAGTGATATATGATTTTCTTTGGGGAAGTTGTTAAGAGAGATTTGTGTTGATACTTATTACATTGTTGAGGGTGATAGACCTTTGTTTAATCGATGGTGTGGATGATTGCCCCTTCTTGGCCTGGGTGGCTGTTTGATCGTGTTACCTTTGGTTGGTCGATAGTCCTTCAGTTAGCTTGTTATTAGGGGGCTAGTTGATTTTCAGTTGGTCGGATTCGTGAAGTCATGTAGCTTTTCGACAAAGGGAGTATCCTCGCGTTATTGTTTTTCACCTGAAACACTAGAATATCTCAAGATTCGTGTTGACACATTTTTTATGTATAAATTGATTGCAACGTTGTTAAAGTTTAATTACTATTCATTAAATCATATTATGAAATTATATATGCATTACGACATCAATTTAGTGAAATCCTAAGACTGCTATTACTAGTTCATTTTCTCCTTTCTTTTCTTCTTCAGCCTAAATAATCTGGACTTTAGTATTATCATTGAAAACTTTTAAATATAATAGAAGTTATAAATTTTGACATTTTTTTTCGGGGGCGAGCATTAAAATTGCATTTTATTTTTAGAGTTGGGTTGGCTCGTGCAAAATCCAAGCTATATCCAATAATATTGGGCGGCCAAACAAGCTGTCATCGAGTTTAATTTTAAATATAGAGATAATTATATATAGGTCACTCGAAACATTAACATTTATAAATTAACGATTATTTTTTTGAATTACCGAACTGTCGGTTTTTACACGTCAAACTATTGAGAATTTTTTTTGAAATAAAAAGCATGGATTGGAGTTCAACCATGAATTTTGATATTTAGAGTTTGCTTGAGTTCTAAATAGCAGGTTTTGTAAATAGAAAGTTTTGGGGGGGTCTGTGTGTAATTGCTCCTTTTAACTTATGTTTCATGCTGATGAAAATTCAACTGAACGTCCGCAATACGACCTGTTCGAAAACACAACCTCTAAAAATTGACAGAGCTTGTCCCATTCCCCTAAAATTAACACCTGTCACAAACGGAGGACTCCCATTCCAAAGTTCATGGCCTCCACGTCAGCTTCTCCGCTGGATCAATCAAAACGCCGTGCAGCAAAACACTAAAAGAACAATTAGTGAGTGGACACGCGTCCTTTTAACCTGAGGTCCTTGTTGCGGGCACGCCGCAAGATCAGAGCTCCGACCATTCAATCCGCCAGCTCATTCGCGTCCGGACAGCAGATTCCGAGGGGGCCGGGCATTTTACCTCTTGGCCTGCAGCCCTAATGAAACCATTTTTACACAAATGCCATTGGAGTTTTCTTAACAATGAATTGATTTTTTTTATGAGAACTTTAATTTAAATGTGATAATATTCTGATATTTCAAGGAGATTTAGATATTTTTATATTTTAAAAATAATATTAAAATTTTTTATGTGTTAAATATCTGAATGTATAAGAATTTAAAATAATTATATAAATTTCCGTTCGAATAAGTTTAAACATGAATTAAATTAGAGGTGTAAATATAGCAAGCTGAGCTCAAATCCAAGCAAATATGGAGGGAGGAAGTATGTCATTTGAATTTTGACATGAGTGACCACAAGATGGTGAATCCTTTTTTTCATAAAGTGCATTACACGGCTCCCATTTTATTGCAATAAACGGAAATTATAAAAGTGGGAAGGAGCCCATTAAACTAAATCCCTATACAACTCACACAAGAAACAAAAAAGTGTTCCATTTCAAAAGGAAAAAAAAAAAGAAAAATACAACTCACACAAACAACACAAAGAGAAGAATAATAGAAAATAACACCAAAACAATCAATAAATATGATCCTTCAAGACCAAAACCAAAAGCTCCTCCAGAATTAACTTACTGATAAAAGCATAATTAAATCTCAAACCAGTTCTAGCAGCCCAGTGAGCAACCATATTACCATCTTTTAATATGTGACATAAAAATATTCAAATTCTTAGAAAAATCTCGAACTCTCCTAATTTGAAGATAAATGCTCCAAAGAATATCCAAGTTAAACCTGCAGCATCTCCAAAGAATAATTGAATCAACTTCAAAGACAAGAATAGTCTAACCAATTTCCTGGCAACCAAAAGTCCAAAGACAACAACATCCGCTTTCGTCGTTAAAGTAGAAACATGAACAACCTTACCAACAAACCAACAAATAATGGATCTCATAAAGTTACGACAAACACCTCCGACACTAGCAGAGTCAGTCTTCCAACATCCGTGATTTATTAATCTTAAAAACGGCACAACAGGCTTACTCCAAACCACTCGGGAGTAATTATTAGCAAAACGAAAAAAATAGTAAATTCAAATTATGAAAAAGTGCAATAATACAAGTATTTTTGCCTTTAACCCCATTAAAATTTAAACTATTGCACAAGTAGTTAAGAATCATACTCATAGTATCCAAGATATTAGGCAACTCAACATTACGTTCAGTATTGTTCCTTGTAGTCCATATAAACCACAGGACAACCGCAGGCACATATTGGAAAAAAACATTGCCCAATTTGCTCCAGGCATAAAAAATCTCAGATATAGAAGTATAAGCATTCAATGCTCCAGTATTAAGAAGTTTAAGAGAAATATGATTCTAGATAGCAAGAGCAAATGTGCAGTTACTAAAAATATGAAGGACAATCTCGTCTTCCATTTGCCAAAGCAAGCAACGAGAAGGAAGCCTCAAGTATTTATGCATAAGCGTATCATCCGTGGGAATGATGTTATGGATAACTCTTCAAATGAAGAATGATATAGAAGGCTTTAACCAAGGTTCCAAATCCATTTAAGATTCAACCCCTGGAAAATATAAAAAGAATTAGCAAAACTTTTAGAGAAAGAGTCACCCAACTTGCCTTTAACTGTAGGAACATCATGCTTATTATTGGTAATTGGAATTGAAGAAATGAATTTAGCATCATTCATATCAAACATTTGAAACAACAAATCCTCCCTTCAATAATTCTCTTGCCAGAAATCCTTAACCCATATATTAACATCAAAAGGACCCACATAATTATCCACAAGAGCACCATTACCCATCTAGTCCTCAAACCAAATGGAAACATCACCTTCTCCAAGATCCCAAAAAAGAGGATTGTTAGTATGCTGAGCCGCTCTTAGCATATCTCTCCAAATAAAAGAGTCAAATTTGGAGTATGAGAGAGTTAAAGGATGCTTATTAAAGTAATATTTAGCATGCATCAAAGAAGCTCAAGTAGAACTGTTTCTATGGAATCTGTACCACACCTTCATAAAATCAATTTTAATAGAATCAACTAAGCTTCTAAAACCCACTCCACCTTTATCCAATGGTTTACAATGTTCTCCCTGATTTTTCCTAATGAAAATTAGCTTTGTCATTGCCTTTGTAAAGAAATTTATTGAAGCGCAATTCAACTTTTTTGATGAAACCCAAAAGCAAGTTCATAACTTGTAAGGAATAAAGAGGAAGACAGGTAAGAATACTCTTTAGAAGAGTCACTCTCCCCCCAAAGGAGAGAAAATTATTCTCCTAAGATAGAATTCTATTCTTGATTTTATCAAAAAGAATTAAATAGAGAGCATTCCTTTTATAGCCTTTATCAAGAGTGAAACCTAGGTAAGACATAGGTAGATTAGCATTCTTACAATTGGTCAAACACATGATCCAATTCTTCTACGCATCAGGAACAAGTTTTGAACAATAAAATTAGCATTTAGGGGTGTTAAATAATATCTTGAAAATTCTGAGTAACATCCCAAACCTTAATAATAGAAAACTTGTGTGCATTAGTGCAGATAATTAAGGGCCCATTTGGGGCAGCTTATAAGTGCGGTGGCGTTTTTAAAAACGCCGCCGCATTGTTTGGTTTGTACTTATTGCCATTGATTTAAAAACTCATTTTTCAAATTTGTATTGCACGCGGTCCGCAAGGTGATCCCAGCGAACCGCTTTTTCGTTCGACTATTCCTCCCATAATTACCGTCGTGACCCTGTGATTGAACCCGCTTATCGTTGGCATCTCGCTCACCTCCCAAACCCTAGTGTTCCTCTTCTCGTTCGCGCCCTGCATCCTCTTCGGTATTTCTAGCCAAGTGAACCTCTTTGTCTTCAACATCTCCCTCATCCTCTTCGACATCTCACATTTCCGGTGCTCGACGGTTCCCGTATTCTCCGAATGAACTACCATTCTGGAGAAGGTCAATAAAATGGATAAATTCAAAGTATTATTGGAAAAAAATGTCAATAGATATCCTGCCTTAAGCTAAACAGAAGCACTTTCTAATGCCTCACGAATAAAAATGATCCTCTGTTCGAACAGTAAGAATCTTGATCATTGCTTTGGCTTCGTCTCTCACATACGCACGAGCAGCAGAAACCATAACTCAAACGACGATTCTCTCTCCCGTAAGAACAAGCAGCAAAAACAAACGGTCCATAGCACCTCTTCTCGTAGGTGAATGGTATCTAATACGGCTTATATATAGCTTATAGCTATATAAATAGAAAAAATATGCATTTTAGAGTGATATGATCTTCAAGTCAACAAACATGTTTGTTTTGGGATTTAAGGTTACTTTGATGCAGTGAAATAGTTATAGTCTAAATTATTTGTATTGGGTGAGGTGTATGATGAATGATGGTTGTAGTGATAGAGTTAATAGATGCTTCTAATTCAATCAGTTCTGCTTCCTTACCCACCAAGGATTCGTGAAATGAGTTGTGCAAGTTATTGCTAAGGTATAAGCTGATTCAAGATTATTTGTCAGTGTAGAGCTGCTAAAACTAATATGTGATAAAATTTAACATTTTCCTTACATATATATATATATATATATATATATATATATATATATATATATATATATATATATATATATATGGAGCTTTTGATTCTCCAACTCCACCATTTTTCTATATTTTCAAGCAACCAACTGAGTTCTCTTAGCATTTCTATAACATCCCATGTTTAATTCTTTTCAAATGCTAACATATCTCCCAGTATTGTACTTTTTAATTTTGTATTTCAAAGAAATGCCAAAATTCCAAATAAATATTTCAGGCATACTTAAATCATGAAACATTAAATCTAAAATGAATAGTTGAAATTAGAAAGAAAAAAGAAACTTTGTAAAAGAAACAAAATCAATATGCTTCATCTATGACCTCCCTGTGTTGACATTGCAGTTTTGTTGCTAATATTACAACTTCTACGCGCCAAATTATTAATTTACTTGAAAAAACATGCAAATCAGCTGTTTTAGAAACGCACAAACCAAACAGCTAAACAGCTTATCTAAAACAGGGGTAGAATAGTCATTTCTCCAGAATCAGCTGTTTTTCAAACGCACAAACCAAACAGTCAGACAACTTATCCGGATCAGCTGCTTATCAATAGCTATCAGAATAAGTAGCTTATTTGGATAAGCTGGATAAGCTGCAGCTTCCCCAAACAGACCCTAAGTCATCAACAAGAGATAAATGAGATATACTCAACTTACCATTATGAACATAATTCATACTTGGAAAATTTAAAAACAACCATTAAGGCTCCTCAACAAGTAATCAAAGGAAATAATAAAGAGGTGAGGAGAAAGCGGATCCTCTTGTTTAATACCATTTGAAGCCATAAAGTAGCCACACTTATGCCCATTAATGAGTAAGGGATAATATTTTTTCTAAGAATTCTACTAATCACATTACAGAAAGCGGCATTAAGTTGAATAGAGTAAAGAACATTAAGAATTATCAACGGATAGTGTCAAAAGCCTTCATAATATTCATTTTGAAAAGAACTTTCCCACCTCTTCCTTTTCAATCAAAATTCATAAATAGATCTTGAACAGTAAAGGCATTATCATAAATATTCCTATCTTTAATAAATGTTGGTTGATTAGGTCAAATAATATCTTGCAGGAAAGGATGAAGCCTCTGAACCCCAATTTAGAAATAATCTTTGTCACCGTAATATTTATACTAACATGACAAAAGGCATCCTAAGTAGTAGCATTACTACTTTTAGGAATAAAAACAATAGTGGAAGATTTAAATTATCTATGTAAATAAATACCTTTGAAAAAATCCTGAATATTCCCAACAAGCTCAGATTAAATAACATCCCGACCATCTTTATGAAATAAAGCAGTTAAGCCATCAAGGCTCGCCGCTTTCCATCCTCCATGTAGTCTAGAGTGTGTTTAGTTTCATCATTGCATGCATGAATCATTAAGAAAATTGGAAGAATGATACAGATTAAAATTAATCTTGGGCAAAAAATCATCATAAATTTTGAAAATATAAGAGAAGTAGGTAATGCCATCAACCACGATAGAATAAATATTAGACATAAATTTCCATCACCACAATTGATATGAGAAATCATCTTAACTAATATGTGATTTTTAATACAAGCATGGTAGTAGGCAAAATTCCTTAACCATCCAAAATTGAATTTTAGCAGCTTTCTAAGCAAGGAAACACTCCTCTATAATAATGGCATTATTATGGTTTTGTTGACCTTGAAGGCGAGCCTCCCAATCAATAATACTATTAGCATAATTAATTTTAAGAGTCTTAACTCATTCCTCTATGTCCTCAATGATTCTATTAATTTTCCCAAAGATATCCCAATTCTAATGTTTAGGAGTTATGGCATGATTTCTTTGTAAAAGCCATATCTTGTACCCAACATTGCCAATAACGTCACTTTTCCAATTGTCATGGAGATATTTTTGTAGTTTTTATGAAGAAGACACGTGTTAAAGAAAAAAATTTATAAGGAGCATTAGACAAAGCCCCTTTAACTTTTAGAAAAAGGGGATCATGATCAGAAGAAAAACTTTCTAGGTGATGAATCTCATAATGAACAACCATATTAGTCCACGAAGCATTAACAACAAATCTGTCAAGCCTTTTGATCCCCGAATATTTATGCTTTCGTTTTACACTTTATGTTTCTTCTCAATGATAATATATCTTTCTTTGCAATGGTGCAAAAAAATTGATTTTGAAGTATGTCTATCTGATATGAGATTCTGCGCAGGTATACGTATCGTTTATCAAGTAATATAAGACTTTCTGATTAAGCCGAGATATCGAACCCACAGGGAAATGTCTAAAATTTTAAAGTAAATTGAAAATAAACTTTTTACTTTTTAAAATGATTTTGTAAAGTATGTTTTAAGATGGAAAGTTTTAAATTTGTTTTTGATATTTTCTTTTAAGAAAAAGTAAAGCAAGCAACTAAAATTAACAAGACTATAAAACTATATGAAAGCAAATGAGAATGAAATATCTTTTTCCTCTTTCAATGAGTCAGTAATAATTATGGAATTTTATTATGGAAGTATCTAAATGTGTTGTGCTAATAGGAGGGAAGATTAATTCTTTACCCTTACTTGGATCTATAAAGAACATAGGTTAATCCAAAGTTTTGAAATTTTGTAGATGGGTTAGGCAGAGGAGATACTAGCTCTCGCTCTAGAGTTCTCTCCTCCCTCCACCTGGGGCCTAACATCTCACAAAAAATTTAAAACATCAAACCAAATTAGGGGCTTTAGTCTGTCACTCTAAGGTCCTCTAATTCTATAACCCATTAAAAGAATATCTCCTTAATTTTTTGCACTCAACCATATGAACTACAAGTCTCACTCATACAATTTCATGTGATTCTATCCAATTGTTGATTGAGACAATACCGCATTGGTTCTTACATGTTATCACAACAAATTTTAACATCTCAATTGACCAAATCAAGAAGTAAATGAAGTGCAAAGTAGTGAATCATCATAACTTCTTCCAACATTAAACACCTATAATTGCCACAACTTCTTTCCTTAATTTAATTACTTCATCATTTAAAAGGAAAAAAGATAAAGAAAACTACTCATAACACATGGAGAAAACACAAGCACAATTTTATTTGAAAGTAGAAATCATAGTGAAAACACAACAAGTCTTACTTAAAAACCAAATGTAAAAACAATGATAAAAACTTATCTAAAAATCTTCTACATAAGAAACTTGAAGTTCTTCTGAAACTTTTGCTTTCCACAAAATTACTCCTTAGAGGTTGGCGTCCAACTGTAAGGATTCACTCTCCTAAATTCTAATGCAAACTATGAAAAAGTAAAGTGGAAAAGTCAAGAAAATATGGTGACAAGAAGGCTCTCTTTCTTCCTCTTTCCCTTCAACCACTTCAAGCTTTTCTCCAACTTCTCTCGCCAAAACTTCCTTTCAAAACTCTTCTCTCTTCTGATCTTTAAGTCTTCATTTTAATAATTCTTTAAAAGGTGCTTTGATGTCTCTTCAAATTATGTCCAGATTCAACCAAACTACTAAGAGATGCATCCATCAATTCGAATTTTAAATGAATGTTGGCGCCAATGAGAAGTTAAGGAAGATTAAACCAAAGGGTACTTTAAAAACCCCTTAAAATTTACGCCAAAATTAATTTAAATTGCATAGGTTAACTGCCACGGCTATGCACCAGCCATCGCTCCCATAGGCCAAATTTGCACACTTCATATTTTTGCTCCAAGTTTGATACTTTTTTGGTCCTTTCATCATAATCAATTATTTTAATCATACCTAAAAGAACCTTCCATTAAAGTGTAATATCATTAAAAATATGTATAAAAATGTGCATAAAAATAATATATATTTTTGGTGTATAAAAATCCCTCAAACTTAAAATGTTACTTGTTATCAAGTGACACTTAATCACATAGAAAATTTTAACATGCAAATTATGTAAATGAGTCACTTTAGGAAGATTTCAAAATTTTGTTCTAGAAATGATATAGTCCAATTTAGAAAAAAAATTAGTAAATAAGACCAATTTAAAGTTTAGAAAGTTCTTAACTAAAGGATAATGAAAAATATGATTTCCTATCTTATTCAGAAATATTTGTAGATTTTTCAAAATATAACATTTAAACATTTTATTTTTCTCACTTATAAATTTTTATTTGAAAATAATTTTACTTGCTATTTTATAATCTTAAGCTTTATATTTTCTCAAAACTTGTATTTTAAACTTTAGGTGTGGAACTAATTTTTGATTAGGCCCATAAATCCTGAAGCTTCTCCTACCTTTTCATTTACTATTTTTCACTTTTTTTCTTTTTTTTTTCTTTTCCTTTTTCTTTTTCTTTTTCTTTTTCTTTTTATCTTTTTTATAAGGTAAGGATTATTATATCTAGATAGGCCTTTAATGATTTTGAATTCCACCCTTCCATTTAAAATAAAGGTTTGATATATATCTTTCACTTTAAATAATAATAATAGTGTTGAAAATTATTCTTTAATAAAAGAAATTTAAGCTTTGAAAAATTCAAATCTTTTATTTTTACAAAAATAAAACATTTCCTAATAAAGATATTTTAACTATATCTAACATTTATTTACTAAGAAAATTTTAACTTTAAATTTTTCATTATTACTATAAATTTTAACTAAATTCTCTTACTCATTTCTTTATTCAAAATTTTGCTTCCCTAATATAACTTCATATACATAATTATTTTCAATCAAAAATGAAATTTATTTTAAGTATTCTTGAGAACAAATAAAATTTTAGTTTTTAAAAATTTGTTTCTAAATTCCCCCCAAACTTTAAATTTTTAGTTAGGATAAAATATTTAAGCATAAGAAATGATACATAGGTATGAATTAAAACTAGAATATCATGCTTGCAGGAATTTTCATATCCAAAATATGTAATTATAACAGTTTAAAAACAGGAGTAAAAATAAATCAAATTTAGTTTTTCAATTTTTTAAAAAATAAAAATTTCAAAGGACTTCTACAGTAATGGAGGTTTTCAAAGCAAATACACACCAACTTAACAGAATAAAAATCACAACAATACTATAAAATATATGGTAACAAATTTTGAAAAGTTTAAACATGTAATTTAAATAATGATTTCTAATAGTGTTCTAAGTTTTCCTAACAGTTTTGGAATTAAATTATACACTACTGAAAACTCAAACATTACATTACAACATTTACTACCACAAATATATCACACATAAAATAGAAATCCAACACAGATATTACTGAATATGCATAATGGAAATGATCCTTCTATAGCTCACACATATCATTGATCAAAGCATAAATAATAAAAAAAATAAAAATCAAAACATCACAACACAATACTAACCATAAGTATAAACATCACAAACTCAAAAAATAAAATCCTACTCATCATCCTCATAATCACCATCTCTCTTAAACTCTGGATGGCACATAATGTATAAAATAAGGATGAAGTGACATCTCAACACTGTGATCTCCTATAATCAGTTTGTCCATGTACTGCAAATAATTCTCCTCATAATCCTCATGTTTCTTTATATAACTCTTAATATATTCTACCTTTCCATCCATATCTCTAACATGCTCTCTAGTCAGACTCACCTACTTTAAAGTCTTCCTTTATAATCCAGTCTGTGAATCTCTAGTTGATGATTCCTATGGAGTAGAAGCATGAGAACTAGAAGCAACATAAGCTTTAACAGATCCTCCTTTCCAGCCAAACTCTGAATGCATAGTGTAAGTGTTCACGTTTACACTGGTGATAGGTCTAAATGGATGAAGAACCTCTTCCCAAGATTCAAACTTTACCCCATACTGTTCACAAATCGAATGGATCAGAGAATGAAATCCCATATCTGTAGTAGTGATAGCTTTAACACAGTTTACAATATAATAAAAAATAATAGCTCCTATGTCAATCGGCTTTCTCTGCTAAATACAATAATTCAAAATAACTCTCTCCCTCATAACTTCAATGACATGACTTGAAGGCAACAGCTTAGATGAGATGAAGTAATGTCATGCCATGGAAGTGACATTACACTTAGAGGCCTGAACCATCACTGTATTTTCTTCTACTGCTGGCAAGTTAACATAAAAATCTCTTACCACAGAAACAACAACAACAACAGAAAAACAACAATACTTTTCCTAATTTCTTCGAGCAATCATCTCTTCAATATCTCCTCTTGGTTTACTATAAACTCATTCTAAAATCAACTTACGTGATGATAGTGCATCGACGTAATGATCCGCCATGCTAGAACTAACAAATTTGTCTGAATCAAATCTCGCTTTCTCTTTCGAGTGCTTCGACTTTGTAGCCATTTCTAAAATTCACAAAAAACTCACCATAAATTCCAAAATCAAACTAAACTTGCTAAATTAACTTCTAAAGGCAAAATCCATTAAATCCAAGTAATTTCTTATGCTTTTCCTCAAATTTTCACCATGATTAGTGATTTTTGGATTTCTCAATAATGTACTCAAAAGACATGGTGAAAATAAAAAAATTTTACTTAAGAGAAGTTCTTAAACCTTAAGGAGTTCAAATCCATTAAATGTTTTTGAAATCGGCTCTTAAATAATTCTAATAACTTTGAAAATAAATGGAGGTGGTGTCTTTCTTAAATCAATCTTAGGTGGAGAAATAAGTCTTTCCAAACCTTTCGGAGCGTCCTCTTCTGGTCCTTCAATTTCTTCTTTCGCTACTTAATCTCTTTTTAAACTCTACCTTCCAAATCTCTTCCACTTCTCAGTTGAACTGCTTTTACTTATTCTTTATTCTTGTCTCTTGGATTTACTTTTGTATTACTAGGAAGTGTTCCTTGGGATCTATTACTCACAATTTGTCCCAATTAATTATCAATATTTCTGATTTTAGCTCCTTGACTTTGCAATTGATCCCCCATTTGTAACAACACTTATTCAATAGACAACTTCTTCTCCTTAAATTGTGAAGTATTGTTAAAAATCGGAGGATAGGTTGGTCTATAATTATTATTCCCTTGGTCATTCAAGTTCCCCAATGGGTTTACTTGGTTGTTCCCCCATTGTTAATTACTACCACATTGATTATTGGTATTCCAGTTAAAGTTTGGATGATTTTTCCAACCTGTGTTATACTAACTGGAATATGGGTTATTAGGATTACTTATGACATTCAAAGTTTCCAATGAAGTTTGAGAATAAACCATTTGGCCTAATGAATTCTCTTAAATCATGGAAATTAACTGAGAAAACTTTATTTAAAATTGGTATATCTTCCTTGAAATTGCAATAGCTTGATTTCCTAGCATCGCAAAAGCATCATTTTCATGAATGTTGGATACTTTTTAGGATTTAACCTTTCAGAAGGCCATTGAATATTGTTAGTAGCCATTTCTTCAATTAAAGCATAAGAATCAGCAAACTATTTAAAAATCAATGAACCACCAGCAGCGGCATCGATAATAAATCTAAGAGATCCAATTAATCCATTGTAGAAAGTTGGAATTATTAACCAATCTGGTATCGAATGATGTGGAAACTTTCTTATGAGATCTTTAAATTGCTCCCTTTCTTCATATATAGATTCACCTTCAAACTGATAAAAAGATGTAATATCATTTCTAAGCTTCACAGTTTTTTATGGTGGAAAATATTTAGCAAGAAATTTTTACGCTAAATCACCCTAAGTTATGATAGATCCTGGTGCTAATGAATTTAAGTATATCTTAGCCTTATTCCTTAGTAAGAAAGGAAAAAGTCTAAGTTTAATAGCATCGTCCGAAACACCATCATATTTAAACGTAGCACACAACTCTAGAAGATTGACAAGATAAAAATTAGGATCTTCATTTGGTGCTCCCCCAAACTGATTATTTGATATCATTTAGATAATAACAGACTTAAGTTCAAAGGAATTAGCAGCTACAATAGAGTGTTGAATACTAACATGATGTTCATCCACTGTAGGGTTAGCATAATCTCTTAAAAGTATAAATTCTTGATGGATTTCAACATTCTAATTTCTTGATTCGCCATTTCTTGAATATTTTTATCTTTTTCTAAATTTTTAGTTTTTTTGTTTTTTCTGATAGTTCTCTCTAATTCAGAATCGTAAAGCACAAGTCCCTCATAACCTGAACTATGCATACACAAAAACAAAATAAAATAAGATAAAACACACTAACACAAACAAGGAAAAGTAAAAGATTTGATTTTTCTTAAATTTTCATTAAATGATATTTTAATTAACTTCCCCGGCAACGGCGCCAAAAACTTAATCCTCGAATATTTATGCGTATGTTTTACTCTTTATATTTCTTCTCAATAATAATATCTCTTTCTTTGCAACGACACCAAAAACTTAATTCCGAAGCAAATAAAAAAGCAACTTTAATTATTTTATAATATGGGATTCTATGCAAGTATATGTATCATTTATCAAGTAATATATAACTTTTTTATTAAGCCCCAAGATATCGAACCCACAGGGAAATGTCTAAAATTTTAAAGAAAACAGAAAAACAACTTTTTACTTTTGAAAATAATTTTGTTAAGTATGTTTTAAGATAGAAAGTTTTAAATTTATTTTTTATATTTTCTTTTACGAAAGAGTAAAGCAAGCAACTAAAATTAACAAGAATATAAAATAATATGAAAGAAAATGAGAATGAAATATCTTTTTCCACTTTCAATGAATCAGTAAAAAGTATGGAATTTTGTTGTGGAAGTATGCAGATGTCCTGTGTCAAATAGGAGCAATTATATTCTTTACACTTATTTGGTTCTATAAGAAGCATAGATTAATCTGAAGTTTTGAAATCTTGTAGATGGGTTAGGCAGGGAGGATACTAGCTCTCATTCTAGAGTTCCCTCTTCTCCCTTCACCTGGGGGCTAACATCTCATAACAAACTTTAAAACATCAAACTAAATTGGGCGCTTTAGCATGTCACTCTAAAGTCTTCTAATTTTACTCCCCATTAAAATCATATCTCCCTATTTATTTGCACTCAACCATATGGACTACAATTCTCACCCATACAATTTCACGTGATTCTCTCCAAATGTTGATTGAGACGATACCACATTGTTTTTTACATGTTCTCATAAAAAATTTTAACATCTCAATTGGCCAAATCATAAAGTAAATGAATTGCAAGTTAGTGAATCATCACAGCTTCTTCCAACATTAAACACCTATACTTCCCACAACTTCCTTCCATACTTTAATTACTTCATCATTTAAGAGAAAAAAGATAAATAAAACTACTCAGAACTCATGGAGAAAACACAAGCATAATTTGATTTGAAAGTAGAAATCATAGTGAAAACACAACAAGTCTTATTTAAAAACCAAATATAAAAACAAAGATAAAAACTTATCTGAAAATCCTCTCCACAAGACTCTTGAAGTTCTTCTGAAACTTTGCTTTCCACAACATAACTCCTTCAAGGTTGGTGCTCAACACTAAGGATTGACTCTCCTAAATTCTAATACAAACTATGATAAAGTAATGGGAAAAGTAAAGAAAATATGGTGAGAAGAAAGCTCTCTTTCTTCCTCTTTCCCTTCAACCACTTCAAGCTTTTCTCCAACTTCTCTCACCAAAATTTCCTTTCAAATCTCTTCTCTCTTCTGATCTTTAAGTCTTCATTTTAATATTTCTTCAAAAGGTGTTTTGGCGTCTCTTCAAATTATGTCCAAATTCAACGAATCTTCCAATAGATGCATCCATCCATTCGAATTTTAAATGAATTTTGGAGCCAATGAGAAGTTAAGGAAGTTTAAACCAAAGGTTTCTTTAAACACCCCTTGAAATTTGTACCAAAATTAATTTAAATTGCATAGGTTAACTGCCGCAGCTATGCACCAGCCATCGGCGCATCGACGCCATAGACCAAATTTTCACACTTCGTATTTTTGCTCCAAATTTGATCCTTTTTTGCTCCTTTCATCATAATTAGTCATTTTAATCATGCCTACATTAAAAACACAAAAATATCTTCCATTAAAGTATAATTTCATCAAAAATAGGTATAAAAATGTGCATTAAAAAAACTATATATTTTAGGTGTATCACATTTGAAACACATTACATTTATGCCAAGTAAAAAAAATTCCCACGAAAGCCCAAATTAAAAGGTCAACATCCATAAAAGCATGATTAAAAAGATCGATGAGGCTAAGATTAGGAGCCACACCACCTTTTTTCTGCATAGCAGATGAGATAATAATAAAATTACCCCCATGTTCCAAGGTTCATTGCAAGGATTACTAGATAAGATCAAATTTCAAAGCTCCAATCTCGCTTGCTTAGTATAGGCAACATAAATAATAGATAAAATAAAATACACATCTTGAATATGAACTCTAACATGAAGCATCAGATTATGAATGATAAGAATTTCAATAATTAAGACATTTTTCTAGAAAAATCAAATCTTGTTGCTAAGATTAGCAAAATAATTGAAAGAACCAAACTTTTTCATGACTTTATTATTATTCTTGATAGAGGCAAGAGGCTTAAGAATGCTAAAGAACTGTAACTTATAAGTACAAATTAATTGCTACAGTCTCATAGAGGCAATAGGCTTAGCTATACCTCTATTGTTTCAAACAAGATAGTTGC
This sequence comes from Papilionanthe hookeriana x Papilionanthe teres, assembly GCA_022702705.1. NCBI lineage: Eukaryota > Viridiplantae > Streptophyta > Magnoliopsida > Asparagales > Orchidaceae > Papilionanthe > Papilionanthe hookeriana x Papilionanthe teres. The sequence continues at coordinate 70,786,468 of CM040436.1, read as the reverse complement.
ACTTCATTATCAACTTTCCTACCTCTAGTAAGCGTAGAGCAAGACGTAATGTCCATATAATCAACCGCTTTATCCATACCAAGATTCTTAAGAAATCCACACCAAAATTATTAAGAACTACATAATTAACATAGCTAAGCTCACGATTTTCTTTTAATTTCCTTTTCCTGGATGATCTCTAAACCATCCAATCTTCCTCAACTTCTAATATAGTCAAAACTAGACAATCATCAACTAGAAGAGCTTTAGAAAAATCAATATGATGTTGAACAAGAAGAAGTTCATTTACAATAGCATCATCCTAAGGATTCATAATCTTATCAGCAGAGGTAATTTACTCAGCATTATCAATAGTAGTAGAATACATATTATCTTTTGGTGAAACCATTTGTTCAACAGTATTAATAGGTGGTTGATTAAACAAAATAATCAAACAAATACAAATCATTAGAAAGATTTTAAGAAAAGAAGTAGCATTATGATTTTTACCATGAGAAGGACCATTCAAAGGAATCTTGCCTTTCTTTAATTTAGGATGAGCTATAAAATAAATGGATTGAAAATGATCAAGTATTTTGCAAGTAGTACAAGAATGAGGAAGAAATTCCTTTTGAATAGGTAGCCAATAACCATTGTTATCGCTACCAATCCAAAGAGAGTCTGGGAAATAGACAGTAATATCACGTTCTATTAGAATCCTTGCCATTTAAGTTCTGGTACAATAAATAATGGCCTTATCCATTTTCAAAGATTTGCCAAACACAGAGCCCAAAGAAAAAATAATTTGCGGGTGAAATAAGTGAAGCTTTAAACTAAGAAACCGATTCTAGATAGGAATAATTGGTGATTCCTCCATCACATTAAAATCATGAGTCCATTTAAGGATTTTCATATAGCATTTATCAATTCAAAGAAACTTCCTAGAAAATAAGTATGTATAATCCTATTCTAATTACAAATTTATCATAAGATTCCTTCCATCAATTAAACCCAAATGCCAAGAGCCAATAAATCTTAGATCAAAAATATATTTTTTAATCACTTCCAACTAAGGATGTGTAAATGAAAATTTGCCAACTGATGTAAATATCATCAGCTCAAAAAGGAGATTAGTGTCTTGGTCATTTAAAAAAAGCGCGGGTTTACCATTCTTTCTTGAAGCTTTCTTGAAGCAAACCGCACAAAGCATTCTCTATAAAATGATCCATAAAAGAAGCAGGAAAATTAGCATTTACGAAATTCGAGGATTTACCGGAGACAATATCTCTATATGAGGGCGCAGATGCACGAAGAGGAGAATCCATTGATGGAACTCAAATAGAGATAATCTGAAAGATCCAAAGCAGGACGACAAAAAACCTAGAAAGGACTTAGTATGGAAAGAAGCTACTCAAAAAACAAGAAACAACAATTTCATCCTGCTAAGCAACCCCTTTATGTTTTGAGCAATAGTAGTAATCCTGATCTCTTATATATATGCTTTTATATGTATGTACATATATTCTCAGTTCAATTTATTTATATAGGGATTCTATGCAAGTATACGTATCGTTATCAAGTAATATCAATCCCACGGGGAAAAAATGCAACTTTTTGTAGAAATTTTATAACAAAATGTAGTTTAAAAAAGATTATTACTTAAACTATCGATACTATTTTAGGAATAAAAGTTTGATTCTTTTTTATAATTTTGATAATTGAATATAAAGTAAACAACTAGCTAAATTTAAAGCAGTTTTTGTAATATGCAAGTAATATAACTAAAATATCTTTTTCCCTAGCATGAATTAATAACAAGTATAGGATTTCTGTTGTGGAAGTATATAAATTATGTTGTGCAAAATAAGAGCAATCTTATTCTTTTCCTTTACTAGAGACGCTATAAATAACTCTGGTTAATCTAAAGTTTGAATAATCTTGAAGATGAGATAGGCTGAGAAGATACTAGCCCTCACTCTAAGGTTCCCTCTAATCCCTCCACTTGGAGGCTAACTTCTAACACCAAAATCTAAAACAATAGATCGAATTCAGTGCTTTAGTCTATCACCATAAAGTTCTCTAACTCTAAACCCTTTAAAATTTTCTTCCTATTTATTTGCACTCAATCATATTTATAACATTGTCATGCATACAATCTCATGCGATTCTTACCAAAAGTTGACTGAGACAAAACCATCACGGATCTTACATGTTCTCACAATAAATACAAACATATTAATTGGCCAAATCAAGAAGTAAATAAAGTACAACGTTAGAGTCATCACAACTTATTCCGACATTAAAGATCTTTACTTCACAACTTCTTTCAATTTTTTAATTACTTATCATGTTAGGAAAAAAAGATAAAGAAAATAACTCAGAATTCATGGAGAAAACACAACAACAATTTATATTAAAAGTAGAAATCATGTAAAAACACAAGAGGTCTAAATTAAAACCAAATGTAGTCACAAAGATAAAAACTTATCTTAAATTCCTCTCCACCAAACCATTGAACTTCCATTGAATATTTTCCTTTCTCTTACAATGCTCCTTAGGACTGGTCACCCAACCGTAGAGGGCTAAGATCTCTCAGTCTCACTAACACATTGGATTCTTACTTAGAAATATCTAACCACCTTCTCCTTCACTAGGAATGAGATAAGTGAGAAGAAACCCTAAGTAAAAATCCTACAATTCTTTACTCTAAAACACTCTTCTTCTACTCTTCTAATCTCTTTAGATCTCCTCTCCTTTCTTCAATTCATGTTCTTTTTAAAAATTTTCTAAAAGGTAGGTGTCTCTTCAAAATGTGTCAACATTCAATGAATCAACCAAGAGCTACCTCTTTCCAAGAGCCATATCAATGTAGTTTCATGCTCATTTACTAAATTTCATGGTTTTACTAAGAGTTGCTTCAAACACCCCTTCGAAAATCATGTAAAATTCTTTAAATTTCCAAAATAACTTCTCGGTGTTTAAGCGCAAGGTCTCTGACGTTTAGGCGCAGTCTTCTCTGTCTGCTAGCGCTTAAGTCCGAGGTCTTAAGCGCTTAGGCGCTGCCTTCTCTGTCAGCTGGCGTTTAAGCGAGAGGTCTTTGGCGCTTAGGTATGATAGTTCATTTTTGCTCCAAATATAATCATTTTTCACTCCTTTCACCATATTCATCCATTTAATAGTACCTGAAAGAAAAATACACAAATAGCTTCCATTAAAGCACAAAATCCTCAAAAATATGTATACAAATGTGAACAAGAATGATATATCTTTTAGGTGTATCAAAATCCCTCAAACATAAAATGTTACTTGTCCTTTAGTAGCTCTTTTACTACATAAAAAAAAACATGCTTATGTTAGAGAGTTTAACTTTTAAATTTCTATAATTTTGTTTACTAAATATAATAGCTTAACTTAAGAAATTTTTTTGATAGTTTTAGTTAATACTAAAACTATAAGAACATTTAGTAGTGAAGTATAAAATTTTTTATTTTCTATTTATTTCAAGAAGAATTATACTTTGTCATATTATAAACATTTAGAATATCGATATGAAAAAGGATTTCATGAGAACATTAATAGTAAAGATGTTAATACTCAAATATAAGTTTAGAAAATGTAATACAGTCTTTTTCCTTAATTTCATTAAAGTGAAGCCAATTTTCTATTAGGCGTCTCCTCAAGCTTCTCCCCACTTTTTTTTGGTTTTTCTTTTTCTTTTCATTTTGATTTTCTTTTCTTCTATTTAGTTTTATATTTTTTTTCTATGTGAGGATTACTGTATCTAGGTAGTCTTTAATAATTTTTAACTTCACTATCCTCTTCTTGAAGTTAAAAACTTCATATTTTCCTTCAAATTATAAATTCATATTTGCTTTTAAAATTCTTCATATAGTCTCATTCTTTTCTTTTTACCTAAAACTCTAAGATTTTTAATACTTCAAAAATACAGCTTCCTTTACTTTCAATAGGAAAACCATAGTCTTATTCTATCATACTAAACATCTTAACTCTAGAATTAACCTTCATCATTAAAAAGTTTTACTTTAGTGTACTATATATTTAAAAACAAAATATAGTTATCTAAAGTTAATCTTTAATACCAGATGTCATTTGAAATTAAAATTTTATCTAAAAATATAGCTAACTAAGGACAAATAGAATTTTAGTTTCTTTCTTTAAAAGAAATTTTTCATTCCCACCAAACATAAATTTTTTAAGGTAAAACATTTAGTATAAGAAATGCAGGCAGGAATGAAAACTAAAATAACATGCTTATGGGATTTTTCATTACCTAAATATATAGGTACAGAGTTTAAAAATAGAAGTAAAAATAAAGTGATCAAATATTTTATACTTAATTTTTAATATATTAGAAATTCAACACACTTTTATGCAGTAGAGGGTAACATAAAAGTAAATAATCACAAGCCAACCTAAATTCATAAACTCAACATAAAGAAAATATAAGGTAGTAATTTGAAATTTTAAACATGAGATTCATAGGTGAAGATTAGCAATATTCTATACCTTCCTAATATCATAAGAATAAGTTCAACATAAATTAGCAAATTACAATGAAAAAAAAGTTTACACACTAATACGTTACAACGAAACATAACTATTTACCAAAACACAAATGCACAATAGTGTATGTCAAACAAGTAACAGATAAACAGTAGCAGTCCCAAATAACTACAATACACAAACTGATAATCATATCATCAAATCATTCCTCCTCATCATCACCATTATCATCATCATCTTCTTCTTCCTAAAAACTTGTAAGCTCATAGTGAGGGTACTGTGGCTTTTAAAGAAATACCACACTCTGTCACCCATGATAAGGCTTTCCAAAGATGTGTGAAGTTTTTATTCGTAAGCACTATGCGTTAACATATATGTATCAATATGTCCTATAAAATTTTTAAAATTTAGTACCTTATCCGCAGTGTAGTTGATGTTATCTAGCATCCTTTGCATTAATTTTGACTGTGAATCTAGACTAGCAATTTGACCTTGTGATGAAGATGCCCGTGAAGTAGAAGCATGAGAAGTAGAAGCATGAGAAGTAGAAGCACCTAATGATCTAGAAAATCCTGCTCTCCAGCCAAATATAGAATGCTCAGAATAAGATTTAACATTCACGCTCGTAATAGGCTTTAATGGATGCAGAATCTCTTCCCAACTATCAAAATCTCACACCAGCCTGCTCACATAAAGAAAAGATTAAGGATGTGAATCCAAAACCTGCAGTAGTGGCAGCTCTGGAAGAACTCATGATCATCTAATAAATTAGAGATCCAATATCAATCACCTTAAACTCCTGAATGCAATAGTTCAGAGTGTCACTTTCCCTTGTAACTTCACTCAAGTGATTTGTAGGGAGTTGAAAAGTAGAAATAAAATAGTGCCACACTTTTGAAGTGGAATCAAGCATTGAAGCTGGAAAATTCACACTTCTTTCAATCGTTATTTTCCATAGTCCTCTTCCCGCAGTCAATGACGAAATAAGCTCATCTAACTCCTCCACATTAGGATTATAATTTGAATTAAAATAAATAAAAGTCGGGGTCAACTGGTAAAACAATTTTTTTACCATCGGGGAAAAAGCTTCTAATTTCCCTCTCACCATAACTTGATCTTATTCTGCCTTAGGGAGATTAGCATATAATTCTCAAACTATAGAAATAGCTGCTACAGCAATAAAATAGTAAAAATCTTCCCACTGTAGGTGAACTATCAACTCTTCCACAGCTCTGCCAGGATTTTTGAAACATCGCTCAAGAATCAACTTTCTCGACTACATCGCTTGTGCATATTGATCTGGAGCCTTAGAACTGACGAACTTGTTTAAATTGATTGCGGACTTCCCCTTGCTCTTGTTCATTTTATGTGTCATCTCTAAAAATTTTTAATGTGGAGTTTTCTGCTCATTATGAGACTTACTAAGCTTGATCGGGTTGTTTTGCTTGGAGGATTTTCTCTCCTCTTTGATGGCAATCCTTTTTCTTTAAGATGTTGGTTTAGTTTTGCATTTTGTGTTCTCTGGAGTTTTCAGTTTTATTATTTTTCTATTCTCCTATTATTTGTTTGTATTTGAGTTGTATTGGTGTTTTGTATTTTTTATTTTGTGTTATTTTTATTTTTTACTTTTATGTTGCTCTATAATACTTGTTTTCTTTTAATAAAAGTATAGCATGACGCTCATATTTCTAAAAAGAAAACCCTAGCCAACAATCTCTATTATGTGCAATGTCCACTATTCTTGTTGCCTAGCACCTAACTATACTTGTAGCATTCATCCAAACTCCTTCGAAATCCAAAGATACAATGACCTAAAATTAAGAGTCTAATTAAAAAATAGTTTCTATCTTATTATTAGATTTAGTATTTACATGTTTAAAAAAATTTGTTATGCTTTTAAACCTCGTCTATCTGATGCTCCTGTAACAAGAGTAGATTTGTCATATTCAACTTATATTAAGAATGGTAAAGGTAGACCTAAACATACTTGGGCATATTGTAAAAAAGTTTTCTAAATTTATTAAAATTAAATGATAATGTGACACTCCATTGGACACAATAGAGAAAAAAGATTCATCCCCACTTAGTGAGATAAATGCTTGTTGCTCTTATTCTTGTTGTTGTATGTTTAAAAATTTCATAGATTTAAGATTCAATTTAAAAGTAATCTTTGATTAGTTTTATGATAGAATGATAAAACAACTTAAAACTATAATCAAAGTATTAAATAATGAATTATTTAATTAGAATTAAAGTTACAACATCCAATGAAGCTGATGGAGTTTCTATTAATACAATAATTGGAGTGTCGCCAAAATATTATTCAAAACTTATGAACTTGATTGATATCCATAGAATCTTTTTATTTTGCAATCAAAACCTTATAAATTTATGATTTTATTTGGCCAAATATGTCAAAGATTTAAGTGGTACGTATGTAAATATGAATATTTATATATATGTAAATATTTAAAAACTGTCCTGTATGTATGTGAAAAGGGTCGATCGCTTACAGCCCATAGTTTTGGCGCGGTTTTTTGGTGCCCACAATTTTTCCTTAATATTCAATGGGGTAGCTGATTAACGTTTGAGAGAATAAATAATTGTAGTGGTACGATAAAAGTAAAAGAAATTACAGAGATGGCAACCGCCCATGATATACTCGGCCTAAATTTGATATGAACCCGCCAATTTTTCTGTATGACTTTTCTTCGATAGTTCACATTATGTTTTCTCTTTGGCTTTCTTACACACCCTTTATTCACATATCAGCTCCAAAAGAAGTTGGAAAGATTATTGTATATTTTGTTTAAAAATACCATAATTAAAAGAAGGAATTATACCATAAGTAGTATTATTATTAGAAGAAAATTTTTATTAAAAATTTCAATTATCAATGTAATTCAAGCACAAAACTAATCCACATAGCACTAATTATCAAAATAATAGAGTTATACTTAGATTTAAATGCTGATAGATCTATTAATAGAGCTTATAAAAATAAAAAAGAGAAAATTACATACATACCATATAATTTTTAGGTATATAAATACCTAAACCACGGAGTTTGATATTTTATTTCAATTTTTATTTAATTTTTTAACTAAATTTTGATATTTATATTTATATTTATGGCGCTAAAATTTATACATAAAGAATTATATTTCACTTTTAGAATGTTATAATATTGATATGTTTTGTATAATATTAGAGATTTCAGTGGTATGAATGTAAAAATGAAATTAACTGGCCCAATCCACCAAGCCATGATTAGCTAGTTGTCGAATACGAGCTGCCACCAAATGAAATCTTCCCTCTAGGGGTCAAGCCCCAAGAAATCTATTCAAAGATGATGCCTGGAGTCACTCTATAACATCAAAAAAGTTTACTAAAGAAGGATCTACTCAATCTGAGGTTGTTATTAGTCCTGTGGCAAACTTTCTGAGTGAGGATTAAATAGACTAATCAAGATGTGACCCCATGAGCGTGTGGGAAGCAGAAGGTGAAATGCGACATCATCAAAGAATAGCACACCAAAAATAATCTTAAATTGTATGCCAATGACAGAATTTGTTAAAGAGAATAGCTAGAAATCCCTAAAGAATTAAATATAATCATCCAATATGCCTATTATATGGAGAAAAGTCTCATGCAAGGGGAGAAATTATGTAATATAGGATGGACATTTTGAGTCCAAGAGGAATGAGTAATGCAATTTGACGCGCCAAAACTTACGGTGAAGTAAGTTGTTAAAGGCATGTCTACGTGTCAAGTAATATGTATTTTAAGAATCTGCGTATCTATCCCACGAGGAAAAGAGGTTTAATAACTATTTATGCAGAAAAATCTCTAGTTTACTAATTTTATAAACTTAGATGGGTATGATTGAAAAAGAGATTTAAGTCCCCAGTCTTAATGAACGAATAACAAATTATAGATAATAAAAAATAGAAAATCAGAGAAATTCTTTGAAGTTCTTCAAGAGTAACGAGGCTTGTGTCTCTTTGATTCGGGGATTGTGGTAGATCGTGGTGTTCCTAAATATTTTCCTGCATGATGGTTGTTAACCGAGGATCAAGAGCTATTCTTATGCTTATGCCTAGGTGAAAGGAAGACTGAGAACCATGAAATTAAAGATTCCTCCATCTATATGACACTCCACAAGAATGTTTTGATCCCCTAGAAAGGTTGCAGAATCCTACTAGAACATGTCTATCCTCTCAGTATTCTATGGTTAACTCATTCATTTCCATTATGAAACAGTTATAGGTCATAGGTTTACGAAAGATTTTAACATCCTAGTTGATCCGACTAAGAGTAAATGAAGTCCGGAGGTTAACAAATAACATAAACCATAAAAGCATGAAAAATGCTAACGAAAAAACATCTCAGAAAACTATGGTAAGAAAACAGAGACAATAAAAAGAATTTTTGCCACGCATAATCTAGAAAACCACAGACAAGAAATCAATGCAGATCTTCATTAGAAGATATAACATAATGTAAAACTTACAATAAAGACTTGTTCACTTTACAAGAGCAATACCTCGTCCTTTCGTAGAAGAACTCTTCCAAACTAAAAAGACAAAAGGTGAAAAACACAAACCCTCAAGGTTTCAACCCAAGTAAGGAAGAAAACTTGAGGGAAGAGCTTGAAACCTCCCATATTTTCTCCCTTTAGCCATCCCAAATCTCTCTCCTCTCCTTAGGAAGCATAGGAATCATTCATATATCTGAATCCATGAATTTGGCATAGAAATTTCTTTGCAAAATGATTTCTCGCTTTATCGACATACTTACATCGAAATGTTGCATGGTTAAACTAGACTAGCCTGATCATGCTTGATCCTTGTGTAGCCACATCGCTTTACGCCACATTTTCGTTGGTTTTTCATATTCCAAATTGCTTATATTCAACACCAATAAAAACCGTTCTCAAGTATAAATCTGTGATAAATCAATAAAATATTAGATAAAATATAGACTAAAATGCTGGTCAAATCACATAAAACTGACGCAACTCAATACCCTAAATTTACCCAACTACTTGCCCTCAAGTAATTTCATAGCTCATATGTGATCCCATGAGAAAAATAGGTACTCTTGTAGGGTTTCTTATAATTTAACTTGTTTATTGATGTGAATATCAATAGTTAAAATGACTTCTCAGACTCAACTATTTGTAATGATTAACAACTCGACCATTTCCTTAATTCCTTTCTTTTTGTCCTTAAAAGATCATGTCAATTCTTAAATTGATGTTATTTAAAATACTATTGCTAACCTCGAAAGTCTTCTAAATTGTTTTTGTGGATTTTGCCAACTTTTTTATTCCTTAACTTTTATCCATTGAATATAATTGTAAGTGGATTCATTCAAGAATCATGAAAAAATTTTATCAATTCAGTTTTATTAAATAACCTTCTGGTTAATATTTTTCATAAATTTTGTTGGTACGAACCAAAAACATGTTCTTAATGTTTTTCACTTTTTAAATTTGTCTTCATATCTTTTTCTTTTTCTCCTAAGAACTACTATATCTGGTTAGTAACATTTTATTTTCTACCTTTAACAATGATGAAGGGTAGTATTCCCCACATAATAAATCTTAGCAATGATAATTTAATGTTGTACCTATAGGTTATCTTTTCAGTTTAAACATTAAAATTACATTAAATTGGTTAAAATGAACTGAAGATGGATTAAAGGCACCTTTGGTTAGCCAATTACTATTTTGATTACTCACTTTTAAAAATTTATGGATTTTTTTAGGAGAAGTCTGAAGATTGCTAAGTTCTGAAATCTTATTATCAGATCATTAAGAAACCTTATTAAATGACATTTATCTTATTTTTAAAACAACTACCATAAGTTGTTTGAATAGATTAGTATTCCTAGTAGGAGTTTCCTTCTGAATATTAAATCCCTTATTGAGTTATGTGAACTAATTTCGGATTTGTAAAAAGTTACAACTTTTTCTCCCTTCAAACTTCATTTTTTTCTAACACATGAATAACATGAAGCAGTAGTATAGTAAAAAAGTAAGTGTAGGAAATGTAAGTGCAAGAGTCGTCACATGAATCTCAAAAAATAAACTACAAAACATTATAGGTATATCCATCCATAGAAATTAAAAAAAGCGGTGCAAAGTCCAAAAATCATTATATATAAATAATCAATCTGGTATAGTAATATGCTTTAGGAAATTAGCAATAATAACTACACAGAAAAAGGAAAAATAGGACTCATACTAGCAGATAAACAAATATGCAATAGTCAACCCAGTAAAACAATCCATGCAAGATCAGCGGGGACAACAACACAGGCACATGGTTCAAGACACTTAATAATGAAGTAGTCAACCAATTATTGACACGACCACCCAAAATACAGTCCCCTAACATGAAGGGTACAAAATACAGCTGGGTGGAAGCACACAAAAAGGTGCAAACACATGGCAATACTAGAGTGATTTGATCACTGTCTACCTCCTCAGTATTGTCATCTTCTATAAAATAAAGCTCGAAAGGTTGCACATTTAAGAACATCACTAACAAGAGCAATCTTTGCATCTCTTGAATGCATCAATGTCTGACCTATATTACCGCTTATACTGTTTTGTGTAATTTTGGGTCCACATTCATATGTTCGGAACCTCCAATGACAAAAACTTTAAATGCCAAATCACCTTGACGTTCGACGGATCTGGATGTGATGCTTCATGACATGTCGAGGAGATCTCTCCCCTCTTGGATGAACCTCATGTAAAGCCAACAGAAGAAAAAGTGGTCCTAGGATTTCCTTCTACAATGCAAGCATCCCATTTACACTCCCTTCAACAACCCTCTCTTTAAGGAAAAGGGAAAAAATAATAAAGGTGAGTTGTAATACTACATGGTCTCGCCACCGGCATTGTGCATGATGGACCGGTGGAGAATAATCCATATATCTATAGACTTGTTCATCAGGAAAAGGAAATTTTGAGCAACTATATGGCTAGTAACATCAGTGTGACTAGTGGCATGGATTATACAAGCAACAATGAAGTAATGTCAAGAACAAGAGATGGAATTCAATAGGGCGAAGGAAAATTTACCAGTGAAGCATACACTTACCAGTGCCGTCAACTGGAAGGGAAATAATCTCTTGATAATCAGAAGTAAGAAAATAGTAGAAATAATATAGAGGAATGTCTGCGAGAACAAAAAAACTTATTTGGTATGGAAGGGTCAAAAGGTACCAACTTCACTCACATGTGGGCCTACCGACCCACAATTTTATATTATGATATTTTTAATTTAATTGCAACGACGCCAAAAACTCGACCCCGCTATATTATATGTATAGAATTGTAATTGTTTATGTTGTGGATGCTACGCAAGTATACATATCGTATCAAGAAATACAGGGCTCTAGTGGAGTCCCAGTTATCGATCCCACGAGGAAAGAGAAAATTAAATAACGGCTAATTTTAAAATAATAATAATAATTTTAAAATAGTATACGAGAATTTGGAATTCTGAATTTAAGCGCAATAAAGTAAACTAAGTATTTCAATTAGGTAACTTAACTAAGTAGAAAATTAAAATGTATTGAAAGTGCAGGAAATTAAACTAATTGCTAAATAAGTCTTAACTATTCAGAAAAAAAGTATCTTTCCCCTTGTTTAGAAATTTAAGTGATTGATGAATTTAAATAGATAATTTTAAGGTATTGTGACAAATAGGAGCATTCCTATTCTTTACCCTTTGGTCCAGGTGTAAAGAATATTGACAAATCCTATGTTTGATTACTGAATCTGCGGCTAGGCTGGGAGGATACCGACTGCCACTTCTAAGGCTTTTGAATTGAATATTTTAGTCAGTCACACTAAAATGCTCAATTCTACGCCCAAGGATATTATTTCCCTATTTATTTGCACCCTCCTTCCAAGGATTTTGATCTCCCTGAATCTCAGATGTAATCTTAACTATTGTTGGTAATCAACACATTTTAACAAATAAAATGGCCAGTTTGAAAGTAAATTAAGTTTTAAGTAAAAATTATAACAATTTATTAATATATAAAAGTACTTCTATTTTTAGTTCATCAAGTCACTTAATTTCATAACAGGGAGAAAGACTAATAAACTACTCAGAATGCATGGGAGCTAAACTAAGCATGGATTTCATTTAAAGTTAAAAACAATAAATACAAATACTTATCTCGATTTATCCCTAGCGTACTCCTCACAGTTCCTTTCGACTCTTCCTTTCGATACAATGAAGACTCACTAAAAACTCACTAACTCACTAAAGACTCACTAAAGACTCAAATTGACACACTTAACATGCAATAACACCAATTAACACCAATTAACACACCCACTTAGAACACTTATAAGCTGAATTTAGGCCTCTATATATAGAGGTGAGCAAAGGACCAAGAGGTGTGTAAGCATCCCTTCAAAAAGTGTCCAGGTTCAATGTATCTGCGCGATTTGAACTAGCTCGCCGTCGGCGACGAACTACCTCGCTGTCGGAGAGGCTTCTAGAAGATCTTCAAACCGCGCTATCTCAATCTTTCAGAATTTTCTTCCTCGTATCCTCGCCGTCGGCGGGCTCGATCTCGCCGTCGGCGACTCAGAACAAATTTCATTATTTTCTTCCTTTTTGCTCCAAATTCGCTCCTTTTTATGATTTTTTCTTTTATCACCTAAATTCTACATTCCTGCAACAAAATAAAGAAAATACCTTTCTTTAAAATGCAATTTCATCAAAAATAGGTATGAATTTCTTAATAAATTTTTCAGTGATCAAAATCCCCAAACTTACTTATTACTTGTCCTCAAGTAATTTTAGTACTACATAAAAATAATGAGTTTTATAATAAGATTTTTCAATTTAAATAACTATGAATTAGATTAAATAATATCATAATAAAGTTAAATAAAAATAATTCATGTAATTTAATTAATCTTATAGAAATAAATTATTTAGTTATCAGGTCTAAGATTTCTAGCTTACTATTCATTTCGAGAATGACTATATTTAAAAGAATAACTACTTAAGATATTCATATGATAAGAAATTCAAGAAAACACTATTAGGTAAAATTCTAATCCATAAACATAAGTTTGAAAATATCTAAGTTTTTCCCTTTAGGTTAATTCAAATGAAACTAATTTTTGATAAGGCATCTCCTCAAGCTTCTCCTCAATTCAAATTTTTTTTTTATGAGGATTACTGTATCTGGAGAGCCTGTTAATAATTTTGAACTTCATTTTCATCTTCCTAAATTTGAAACTTAGAAATATTTCTTAGCTTATATATACTTCATAGTTTTTACTTCATTGATTTTCAATCTTTTCTTTTTCACTTGAATACTTAAAAATTTTTAATTTTAGAATATAGTTTTCCTTACTAAAAATAGTTTACTATATTCTTATTCCCTTTAACCAAATATTTTATTCTATTTAATTAATTAAAGCACTAGAAATATTTTATTTAATCTTTTATAATAATTAAATAAAATAATTCATATTAATTTAATTGAAAAATTTGCTATAAAAATCATTTTATAATAATTTGAAAATAGAAATTGAGAACAAGTTAATAACTAAATTTGTATTTTACTCTCCCCCAAACTTAAATTTTTATATCTACTCTAAATAATGAAAAAGAAGGAAAGTAAATAAATCATACCTTTGAAGTTTAGGTATTTCTTTTTTTTCTTTGAAATTTTTGCAGGCTTTTTATTTTTCATCGAACCTATACTGTTAGTATTCTCCATATATATATAACAATTTAAAGAAAATGTAGGGATAAAATCTGAGATAAGTATTAAACACAACAATTAAAATAACTCTATACTACACATATGAATCACTAACATATTAAAAACAATTGATCAAACAGATTAACAATATTAAAAACTTAAAATAATACAAAATAAAATAAAAACATACTAAAGAAAACTAACATCCTATTTAACATAAAAACAAATGCAATTAACTAACACAAAAACAAAACTAAACTATTATCACAATTCAAGCAAATTAATCTAACTAACATCCAATGTCTCAAAAAAATAAAGTACTGAATATCACAAACATATAAAGTCCTCAAAATAACTTAACATCAAACAAACAAAACAAATAAAGTCCTAATCTTCAACATCAAAGTCCCAAACTATATTGTCATCCCCTCCTTGATCTGTAGGCTGAGAAGACTGAGTAGGATGATACCGAATATACCGGGGCATTCCGGAAAGACAACATCTAAATCTCCACTCCTATAACGATGTTCGGCTTCATAGTATGCAATTTCGTATTCCGAATGTCGCCGGAGGTACTCACTATCATAATCATGTCTCCTCTCCGGATTATCAATCCTTTCGATCAAAATGATCAAATCTTCTCCCCATTATCTCTCCAAACTGCTCAAAACTCCTCCTACTCAGGGTTAATTCATTCATCAGATCTTGTAGGGTAGGGGTGGTAGGCTCAGGAGGTTCATAGCTAGTAGAGGGTATATCTCTACTTGACTGAGTGAAATAACTTCTCACTCCTGATCTCCACCCTTCATGAGATTCATACTTCTTGATATTGGCAGCAGTGAGTGGTTTCATAGGTTCCACCCATTGTTCATCATCTCTAGCCTCAACTCCAGAGAGTTGGCAGAGTGCACAAATTAATCCAGGGTGTCCCAATCCAGCTCCAATCTCATTTCGAGGAGTGGCCAGAATGTTTTGATAAATAATTCTCCCAATGTTGATGCTTCTATTTTTCTGAATACAGAAATTCAGAATTGCTCTATCTCGTGTTACCTCATCGTGGTGATATGTGGGTAACGGAGGAGAACAAATAAAGTAATGCCAGGCTTTGAGATCGCATTTAATTTAGAAAGAGGAAAATTCACTCTTTCCCGTCGCTTAATTTTCCAAACTCCGGTTCCATCGACGAGAAAGCTAATGACTTCCTCCAAGTGGTCCTTCCATCGTTCCAAAAGTTTCATACTCGCTAAAGTTCGAGTTATGAACTTCATAGAACGCGTTAATTCTCGCAGCATCGAAATCTACAAAAACCCTCGTACCTTTACTCGGTGCATCTTCGCGGCAGTCAAATTGGCATAAATTTCTTTAACCACTTCTACAAATCGCTCTATATCGAACGTAACGTAAATTCTCCTAACCTCGTTCCTTAATAATCCGCTCTATGTCTCCTCCCGGATTTTTGAAAACCCGATCCGCAATGCACTTTCTTCCTCGTATGTTTTCAAAATATTTAGCTCCGTGCTCGTGCATCGATGAATCGGTTTTCGTCGAATTCTACTCGACTTTTTTGTCGTGGAGCCATAAGATCGATCTGTGAAAATAGTGAAAATTTTCACTAAACTTAAAAATAATACTAAGAAGGCTTCCTACAACATTTATAAGCAATTTAAATCAAATTCCATGGATTTCCACCAAATATTTCTTCCACATTTTGATTTTTCCCAAAATTTGCAATGTGGTGAAAATATATGGTGAAAATCAAAAATTTTTGCATAGGAGTGAAGCTCTTACCAAGGGAAGATGAAATCCGGTGTCAAAAAGTGTTGAAATCGCTTCAAATCCAAGATCTCTCAAGCCCTAGGTCGGTTTTTTGTTAAAATGAGAGGTTAGGGGTGATGAATAGTGTTTTTGACCGGTCAAAATATATGTTTTTCCCGACCTCGCTGTCAGCGAGATTTTTCTCACCGTCGGCGAGCTAATATTTTTCGGAACAAAAAACTCTCGGGAAAAATCCGCTGTCGGCGAGAAATTCTTCGCTGTCAGCGAGATCGATCTCGTTGTCGGCGGGATTTTTCTCGTCGTCGGCGAGATTCCAAAAATTTAAATTTCCAAAATTCGTCACTCATTTTCGTCCTTGATTTGCCTTATATTATATTTCCGATCACATCATTTATTAATTTAATATGAAGATTAGCTACTTATACACAAACAAATTCACACAACAAAACAAATTAACTTTAATATTGAAATCCATGAGATGTACAAACTAACATAATTTTAAACTCTATAATCAAACTTCAATTCTCCAATCCTTACTACTAATCAAGCATCGCAAACCAATCCACGACACACTAAATGCCGATACAAAACTATGACGCATATCTCAATTATGTTTCGAGATATTCAAATCATCACTCCACACATAATAAAATCTAAATCAAATCAAATAACATAAATACAAACATACTATGGAAATCTTTACTACTACTCTTCAAGGTCAGAATCTTCATCTTCTCTGATATTTCTAATATGACGATTATGCACAAATAAGTTATAGAAAGGCCTGAAGGGAAACTCCGAAGCGCATTCTTCGATGATCCAACCCTTCGTCTTAGTAAATGAAGAAAGCTAGCTTCCAGTGTGTCCGTAATGATCAAAGTGTTCCTTCATCCTCCGAATCAATGTGATCAAATAAATCAGATATATTGTCGATTGAATCTCTCGCTTTTGCAGCTTCTTTCTCCATTCCTTTAATTTTCTTCATAAGTAACTCCGTTTTATCTGAAATAGGCCTTACTATAGGTTTATTCTGTGAAGCTCTATCAGAGATAAATGTAATATCATCATTATTGTCCAAAGTAGGGAACATATCTGTAGGATCAAGCGGCTTCCAAGGTAACAAAACCTTTACCCAAGCTTCATAAGAAACCTGGTACTGACTGCATAATGCAAAAATAGTAGATGGGTGTCCTAGTCAGTGAACTGACCCATGCACAATTAAACCCAATGCAGACTTAACAATTATTGATCCAACATCAATAGGCAATCCATTTTGAATGCAATAATTCAATATAGCGCATTCCTTCGAAATCTTGTTTATCCTCATAGTAGGTAACAATTTAGATGAGATGAAAAGTGCCAGTGCTTTGAGACAGGGTTCAAAAGTGATGCAGAGAAACTAACATACCCGTCTTCACGCATTTCTCAATCTTCTGGTTCATTAGTCAGATATCGAAATATCTCATTCATATTATATCGAGAAGGCACAAAATTTGAATAGTGACATACCGGGGAGTTTTCTATAGAGAATAATTCATTTACTCTTGATGGAGTAAACGTCACCCATCTTCCTGGACGTAGACATTCCCATTGTTGATCGCATGTAAGTTAGAGTAGAACTCTTTCACAACCGGAATAACAACGACAGACGTAGTGTAACAAAATACCTCCCAGATGCCGCCGTGCGATCATTTCTTCTATCTTTGTAAGGGAATTCTCTAATCCTCGATCGACAAATCCCCGTTCCTCGATAACTCTTTTCTTTACCAAAACCTTGTCGAATATCCGCTACGCTTCCGCACTCACAAATTTCCTCCGGTTAAACACCTGCAATTAGAGGAATCTAAGAATTTGGAGGCCATTATGGTGAATGGAATGAATTATAGTGAAGAAGGCTGATTTAGAATGATTTAAGAATGGGTTTTCACTAAGGAATTGGTGTTGAAACCGTCCAAATAGGCATTCAGAGTATAAATAACTCATCTTTATAACTTCCTCGCTGTCGGCGAGAAGTTTCTCGCCGTCGGCGACTCGGCTATAAAACCGCTCTCATGTTCTCGCCGTTGGACGGACGTTTCGTCGCTGTCGCCGAGATCGATAAATAAACCGAATTTAACTTAGGCGCGAACCTCGCCGTCGGCGAGTATCGACCTCGCCGTCGGCGAGATTCCAAAATAATGTCCAATTTCGCTCTAAATCGAATAATTTCATTTCTCATCATAATGGTTCGAATATGTGATGATTCTTAATAATAATCGAGTAGTAAAGTTTCAATAATATAGACTAACTATTAAGATACAATAAAAATAGATAACTAATATGGGTTGCCTCCCATAAAGCGCTTGGTTTAACGTCGTTAGCCCGACCTAATTTCAATTATTAATCGAGTCGACTAAGCATTAAAACCTCTTTATAGTTAGGTCTTATACCTTCGAAATATGGTTTTAATCTATGTCCATTAACTTTAAATTTATGTCCAGCTTTTGGATCTTCGATTTCTATAGTTCCGTATGAAAATATTTGAGTTATGGTGAAAGGTCCTAATCATCGAGACATCAATTTTCCAGAAATAATTTCAATCTAGTATTATATAGCAAAACTTCCCGTCCCGGTTCAAAATTTCTCCGATTAATCTTCCGATCATGCCATAATTTCATATTTTCTTTATAAATCCGATCATTATCATATGATTCATTTCTTAATTCTTCTAATTCATTTAATTGCAGCAATCTTTTCTCACCAGACTTCCTTCATATTATAATTAAATTCTTTAATCGCCCAATATGCTTTATGTTCTAATTCAACTGGTAAGTGGCATGTTTTTCCATATATAAGCCTGTAAGGAGTCATTCCAATCGGAGTTTTATAAGCAGTCCTATAAGCCCATAATGTAGTGTCTAATCTAATAGACCAATCTAACCTATTTGGGTTTACAAATTTTTCTAAAATACGTTTAATCTCACGATTAGATACTTCAGCTAATCCGCTAGTCTGTGGATGATAAGCAGTGGATATCTTATGAGTAATATTGTATTTTTCTACTAGTTCGTGAATGTATTTATTTCTAAAATGAGTTCCTCCGTCGTTGATAATCACTCTCGGCATTCCAAATCTAGTAAAAATATTTTTCATCGTAAATTTTGAAACACTCTTAAGCATCACACCTAGGTAAAGCTTAGTGCCTCAATCCATTTGGAAACATAATCAACAAACTACTAATATATATGAGTTTCCAAACGAAGGAATAAAAGGTCCCATAAAATCTAATCCCCAAACATCAAAAATTTCAACTTCTAATATAAAATTTAGAGGCATTTCGTTTCTTCTAGATATATTTCCTACTCTTTCGCATTTATCGCAAGTTTTAATATATCTGTATACATCTCTAAATAGAGTAGGCCAGTAAAATCTAGATTGTAGAATCTTATTAGTAGTTTTATCAGTCCCAAAATGTCCTCCAAAATCAGAATCATGACATTTTTGAATAATTGGTTCTGTTTCATTATAAGGTACACATCTTCTAATAATTAAATCCTTACATTGCTTATATAAATATGGTTCATCCCAAAAATAGGTTTTCGTATCATGGATGAATTTTTTCTATTGTTGCAAAGTTAGCATAGGTGGTAAAATATTACTAACTATATAGTTTACTATATCAAGCATACCATGGTATTTTCCACTCATCGATATTATATAGTTGTTCATCGTGAAAATCGTCTATAATTTCATTTTCAATATCGATAATTCATGATTTTCTAATCTCGATAAATGATCCGCAATTCGATAATCAGCTCCTTTCTTATTAACGACCTCAAAATCGAATTCTTGCATTAATAGCATCCATCTAATTAATCTTGGTTTGAAATCTTTCTTTTGCATTAAATATTTGATAATAGAATGATCGATATGCACGATACATTTTGTTCCAATCGATAAGGTCTAAATTTATTAAAATCATATACTACCGCTAATAATTCTCTTTCCGTAATCGTATAATTTATTTCAAAGCATCATTTAGAGTTTTACTATCATAAGTATATAACTTTAAAAATCTTTTCATATCTTCGCTCAAGAACGCGCTCCTACAAGATAATCACTAGCATCACACATAAGCTCAAATGGTTTCTCCCAGCTAGGTGAAACTATTATAAATGCTGTAATTAATTTTTCTTTTAAGAGTTCAAAAGCATTCAGGCATTCGATCGTAAATTCAAATTTCTTGTCCTTTTCGAGAAGTTGGCATAGAGGTTTAGTAATTTTTGAAAAATCTTTTATATAGCGTCCGTAGAATCCAAGCATGTCCAAGAAAACTTCTTACCCCTTTTACCGTAGTTGGAGGTGGTAATTTAGCTATAACTCGAATTTTTGCAGGGTCCACTTCCATGCCTTTTTCCGAAATTTTATGCCCTAATACAATGCCGCCCGCAACCATAAATCGACATTTCTCCCAATTTAGAACTAAATTTGTTTTCTCACATACTTCTAATACTTTTTCAAGATGAGTTAAGCATGTGTCAAATGATGTTCCAAATACAGAGAAATCATCCATAAATACTTCTATTCCATTGTCAATTAACTTACTAAATATAGACATCATACATCTCTCGGAATGTTGTCGTTGCATTACATAATCCAAAAGGCATTCTTCGAAAAGCGAAAGTTCCATAAGGACTAGTAAATGTAGTTTTCTCTCGATCCTCGTGAGCAATTTATATTCGATGATAACCGGTGTATCCATCTAGAAAACAAAAATACTTATGTCCGGCTAATCTATCCAACATCCGGTCTAGAAATGGTAAAGGGAAGTGATCTTTCCCGTGGCGGTATTTAATTTCCTATAATCAATACATATACACCAACCAGTAACTTGTCTTATAGGAATAAGATCGTTATTTTCATTGGCAGTGTCGGTCACTCCTCCCTTCTTAGGAACACAGTGAATTGGGCTTACTCAAGCACTGTTAGAAATATGATATATAATACCATTATCTAACCATTTTAAAATTTCTTTCTTAACTACTTCTTTCATTATCGGGTATAATCTCCTTTCGGGATCAGCTTTTAGTGTTTATGTTCATCATCTAAAATAATTCTATGCATACAGTATCGAAGGACTAATTCCTTTAATATCTGCTAAAGTCCAACCAAAAGTTTTCTTATATTTTTTTAAAGTTTCTAAAAGTTTTTGTTCTTGAGATTCGTTTAGTGCGTATGAAATAATAACTCGGTAAAGTTGAAGAATTACCTAAATAAGCATATTTCAAATGATCGAGTAATATTTTTAGCTCAAGTTCAGGAGGTTTAATAATCGATGGAACTATATTCTTATCGTTGTTTTCGCATTATCCAAAAATTCAAATCTTTCCCGAATATAATCTAGTTCTTCATTATTATCTTCAATTAATTCAGTATTTTCTTTTTCTAATTTATCTTCGTAATATTCCTTAAAATGTTCTTGTTGTAAATGTTCAAGTATTTCCATCCGAAAACATTCATCATCCTTTTCTAGCACAGATATTTCATTGATTTTGCAATATTAAAAGTAACTTTTCGGTCATTTACTCTCATAGTTAATTCTCCTTTCGAACATCAATCATAGCTTTTCCAAGAAGCTAAAAATGGTCTTCCTAAAATGATAGGAATTTCTTTATCTTCCTCCATATCTAAAACAATAAAATCTACTCAGAAGATAAATTTATCCACTTTTACTAACACATCTTCAATAACTCCCTTAGGATAAGTAACCGAACGATCAGCTAATCGAAGGGTTACCGAAGTAGTGTAATTTTTCCTAATCCTAATCTCTTAAAAATCGATAGAGGCATTAGATTGATGCTTGCTCCTAAGTCACACAAAGCTTTTCCATAAAATTTTTCTCCTATAGCGCAGTGTATAGTGAAACTACCAGGATCTTTCAATTTTTCAGGAAGCTTCTTCTGAATAATAACACTACACTCTTCACTAAGTGCGACTCGTTTCATTATCGCTGAATTTTCTTTTCTTATTTAGAATATCTTTCATAAATTTTACATAATTTGGCATCCGATCTAAAGCTTCGACAAAAGGTATATTGATTGTTAATTTCTTTAATATTTCAAGGAATTTAGCAATTTGTTTATCTTTTTTATGTCGAGCTAGTCGTCGAGGAAATGGTAGTGAGGTTTTTCAACGTAAATTTTCATAGGTATTTAAGGATGTTCTAAGTTTAAATCTTTTTGAATTGTTACCTTTTCAATTTCCACTTCCTCTTTTCGCTTTTAAGTTCTTTTGAATTAGAGGTTCTAATTCTTTTCCACTCCTTAGTTGTATTGCTTTAATTTGTTCTTTTCCTCGATCTTTAGGATTTATTTCCACATTACTAGGAAAAGTTCCAGTGTATTCTATTATTTAGCACAAGAAGTAATATGTCCAAGTCGAGTTTCTATATTTTTAATAGATGTTCCTTGAATTTGTAATTGATTTCCTTGAATTTGTAGTTGATTTCCTTGATTTTGTAGTTGATGACCCATATTCAAAATTAATTCATCCATAGATAATTTCTTATCTTTGAATCGAGGGTTATTGTTATTAAATCCAGTGGGTAATTAAGTTTATAGTTTGGATTTGCTTGATTAGGTTGATTCATCCATTATTGATTAGATGTGTTATTCCAATTAAAATTTGGATGAGTTTTCCAACCAGGATTATAATAGTTTGAATAAGGGTTATTAGTTCTATCATTAATAGCATTTAAAGTTTCACAATTAGATTGAGATTCTATGATTTGTCCAGATGAATTTTCTTCTAAAGTAGGAGAGTAGTTCATTCCAAAATGATCTAATTTCTTAGATATAGCAGCAATTTGAGAAGTTAACATAGATATTGCATTGTTTTCATGAATGCTGACTATTTTTTTCGGATTTACTCTTTCAGCAGGCCATTGGAAATTATTTGTTGCCATTTCTTCGATTAGTGCATAAGCTTCATCAAATGGTTTAGACATTAATGAACCTCCAAGAAGAAGCATCGATGATTGATCTTAAAGATCCTACTAATCCATTATAAAAGGTTCGAATAATCACCAATCTCGGTAGCGCATGATGTGGGCATTTCCTAAGAAGTTCCTTAAATCTCTCCCAAGCTTCATATATTGATTCTCCATCTAACCGACAAAAAGAAGATATATCATTTCTAAACTTAGCAGCTTTAGATGGTGGAAAATATTTGGATAGAAATTTTTGTGATAATTCTCCGCAAGTTTTAATAGATCCGAGTGCTAACGAATTCAACCACATTTTAGCCTTATCCCTTAATGAAAAAGGAAAAAGTCTAAGTCTTATAAGCATCGTCGTATACTCCTCGATATTTAAAAATAAGCACAAAGTTCTAGAAAACTAGCAAGATGTAAGTTAGGATCTTCAGTAGGTGAACCACTAAATTGATTGTTTTGTACCATTTGGATAATTGCAGTGTTTAAGTTCAAATGAATTAGCAGACTACATCGTGGTTTTGAATAGTTAAATGAATTTCATCCGATGTAGGGTCGGCATAATCTCTTAATGGTCTTTGTTGGTTCATATTATGAATTTCGTGAATATTCGCCATTTGTGTTAAATTTATAATTTGTTTCTTTTGTTTTCTAATTCTTTTAATTGTACGCTCTAATTCAGAATCGTAAGGTATTAAATTTTCATTTCTAAATTTGCGCATATAATTTTAGAATAGATATTAATTTATTTATTATGATTATTTTAAAATAGTCCGTTACTTTAGTAAATTTTTCTTACTTTTCCCGGCAACGGCGCCAAAAACTTGACCCACAATTTTATATTATGATATTTTTAATTTAATTGCAACGACGCCAAAAACTTGACCCCGCTATATTATATGTATAGAATTGTAATTGTTTATGTTGTGGATGCTACGCAAGTATACGTATCGTATCAAGTAATACATGGCTCTAGTGGAGTCCTGGTTATCGATCCCACAGGGAAAGAGAAAATTAAATAACAGCTAATTTTAAAATAATAATAATAATTTTAAAATAATATACGAAAATTTGGAATTCTGAATTTAAGCGCAATAAAGTAAACTAAGTATTTCAATTAGGTAACTTAACTAAGTAGAAAATTAATACGTATTGAAAGTGCAGGAAATTAAACTAATTGTTAAATAAGTCTTAACTATTCAGAAAAAAAGTATCTTTCACCTTGTTTAGAAATTTAAGTGATTGATGAATTTAAATAGATAATTTTAAGGTATTGTGACAAATAGGAGCATTCCTATTCTTTACCCATTGGTCCAGTGTAAAGAATATCGACTAATCCTATGTTTGATTACTGAATCTGCGGCTAGGCTGGGAGGATACCGACTGCCACTTCAGAGCTCCCACGTTCCCCTCTCCTGAGGGCTAACATCTGCACTTCAGCTCTCAAACAATAGGACCAAATTGAATATTTTAGCCTGTCACTCTAAAATGCTCAATTCTACGCCCAGTAATATTATTTCCCTATTTATTTGCACCCTCCTTCCAAGGCTTTTGAATTCCCCGAATATCAAATGTAATTTTTACTATAGTTGATAATCAACACATTTTAACAAATCAAATGGCCAGTTTGAAAGTAAATTAAGTTTTAAGTAAAAATTATCACAATTTATTAATATATAAAAGTACTTCTATTTTTAGTTCATCAAGTCACTTAATTTCATAACAAGGAGAAAGACTAATAAACTACTCAGAATGCATGGGAACTAAACTAAGCATGGATTTCATTTAAAGTTAAAAACAACAAATACAAATACTTATCTCGATTTATCCCCAAGAAGACTCCTCGCAGTTCCTTTGACTCTTTCTTCCAGTACAACAAGACTCACTAAAAACTCACTAACTCACTAAAGACTCACTAAAGACTCAAATTGACACACTTAACACGCATTAACACCAATTAACACCAATTAACACACCCACTTAGAACACTTATAAGCTGAATTTCGGCCTCTATATATAGAGGTGAGCAAAGGACCAAGAGGTGTGTAAGCATCCCTTCAAAAAGTGTCCAGGTTCAATGTATCTGCGCCATTTGAACTAGGTCACCTTCGGCGACGAACTACCTCGCTGTCGGCGAGGCTTCTAGAAGATCTTCAAACCGCGCTATCTCGCTGTCGACGGGCTCAGGCTCGCTGTCAGCAAGACAGTTATAAATCTTTCAGAATTTTCTTCCTCGTATCCTCGCCGTCGGCGACTCAGCACAAATTTCATTATTTTCTTACTTTTTGCTCCAAATTCGCTCCTTTTTATGATTTTTGCTTTTATCACCTAAATTCTACATTCCTGTAACAAAATAAAGAAAATACCTTTCTTTAAAGTGCAATTTCATCAAAAATATGTATGAATTTCTTAATAAAATTTTCAGTGATCACCTACCCATCCACAGATTCATTCACACAAGTGTAGAACTCGCAACCGAGCAGGACAACAATGGGGCCTACAAGATAACACAAATTCCTCCACCCTTGCCTATCAATCTCTACAATAATGCTGTCATTTGAAAATTGAAAAACCTACTCTAAAATCAAGTTCTTCCGGACAAGAATGTTTTTATGCTACTATGAGGCAGCATGACCAACAAACCTTGATCCCCCTTTTTCCTTAGTTTTTATGGCCACATTATAGAAATTTTTTTTTCAAGTAAGGAGGATGAGAAAAAATCAAAATTTATCGATAAAAAAGGAAGAAGTTTTAGTTGAATCAACACAAGAACGATGAAAAAGAACGTGTCGATAAGGAAATATTATAATTTTGGTGGAAAATGTATAAATCTATGGAATGAATGGAGAAAATTTGGATCTATCAAGGAATATTTACCTAAACCTATGTATCTTATCCTGGTCTACACAATTAAGGCAATATCTGGAAAACCTTTCTCTTACGACGTAACGTGTTACGAAGGCTGTGGAGAGGGTTCTCGAGCTATAAGAGTTGAAGAAGTGTCTTGAAAATTGGAGTTTGAAGAATTGAATGCATTGATGCATGGCCATGTCTGGTTTTGACATGGTTACACAACATTTTCATGTGAAATTTATCAAAAAAGAGACTCAGGTGACATTTCATTCCCAATGTGGGCATGGACATGCCACTAGTTGAATCTTGGCTCAAGTGACATGAATAATTTATGTATCCCCTCTCTATATAGACATTCTACTCCATATAGGGATCATATAGTGATACTGAAAAAATAATAAACAAACAATCAACAAAGATGTAGACTCGGGAATGGAACTAAAATAGAGAACCATGCGAAAAAAATTAAATCATAGGCTAACACTTGGGTTACCTCCTAAGAAAGCACTTGGTTTAATGTTCATTGCGAGATGAAATTTTCTTAATCCATCCTAAAACAAATCTCTAAGATCAAATTCCCATTTCAATAATCCTTCATCACTCATCTCAAATCCAGATTGTTATGTATCCTCTCCTTCTTTTTTGAATGTTGTATATCCTTCAGATTCTTCCTACACATACTAATCATATCTTGTATCTAAATTAATGTTTTGTATTAACCTCACATTTTATTTCAAATAATCATTCATTCTCACGGGGGATAAACTAAGTAGTTCTCCCAACAGGTCATGATCTATTGGTTGGACTTCTCCTACGAGACGAGCAATATCATCCTTAATCAATTTATCAAAAAATCAATCTACTATCATTTGCTCTTCAAGTATCAATTTTTTTAATTTAAAATATTATCTTTATACTACTTGTGTCACCATTTTTAATCTCTGGTTTTAATCATTCCAAGTAGATTGGGGGAGGTCTGGTGATTTTAAAACATCAAATGTGACTTCATGATCATTCTCTCTCAAAATTACCTGCCCCCCTGGACATCAATAATAGCCCTACAAGTTGCCAAAAAGTTCTCGCAATAATCATTACTTTTCTTTATGTACTTTCCAGTTTAATATCATAAAATTAACATGAAATCTAAATCCGTCCACTATGACAGGAAAATTTTCACATATTCTAGAGGATGAGCCATAGATTAACCTATTAGCTAAAGAATTAGATTAAGATCTTTATTATTACTTTTTCATGTAACTTGAAAATTTTTAGGAGCATGAGATTAACACCTACTTCTAATTCACAAAGTAATTTTTCATGAAACTTAATTCTTATGGTGTAGAAAAAGATGAAACTTCTAAAATCTTTATTGGGATTTTACAGCCTCTTGGGGATTGGGGGTCAAAGTCTCTCAGTTGGGCCAATCAGAATGACTGAGGAGACTTTTTTTGATGTTAAACTTCATAGGTGTATTCTCATTCTTATGGCTAGCTCATGATTCTTCTCTAATCTTCACTCCCACTACCTTACATTGCTCTAAAGTTTAATTTTTTGGAGTCACCTCTTTATTACTAGGCAGTGACCCAAGGGATCTAATAATCATTGAGTTCATTAGCTGTCCTAATTAAATTTTAAGATTTGTTATTAGTACATCTTTGTTATATAAAGTTTTCCCTAGTCAAATAACTAACTCCTCAACAAATGATTTCTTTTGGGCAGGATGAGAATTAGCTTTGAATCCTAATGGTTATGCTACCTTCGGGGGTTATTTCCTTAGTTCGGTCAGCTTCCTTCACTATTATTCTAATGTTTCCCAAAGGTTGGTGATTATTACTGTTCCATGAGAAATTTGAATGATTTTTCTAGCCTGGTTTGTAGGTATTAGAATAGGGGTTATGGCCATGATTATCTATGACATTCAAAGTTTCTATGGTTGATATGCTTGGATTTAACACTAGTCTATATAAGAAGCCATCAATGGGTAAAAGTGAAGTCCTTGTATAAAATTCATGCCTAGATTATCTAACTTTTTAGAAATGCTAGCTACTTGAGTCATAAGGAAAACTAACACATCTAGTTCATGTAACTTAGCTTCTTTCTAAAGTTTAACTTTCATAAGGAAATTTGAAATTATTTATGGTTATTTCTTCTATCAATTGATTGACTTCATCTAAAGGTTTAAACATTAATGATACTCCTGCAACAACTTCTATTTAGGACCTCAAGAAACTTACCAATCCATTATAAAATTGTTAAATGATCAGCCAATCAGGTAAGGCATGGTGTCGGCACCACTTAAGTATTGTTTTGAGTCTTTCTCAAGCCTCTTAGATAGACTCTCCATCAATTGGGTGAATGAGGTAATGTCATTCCTATCTTGGTAGTCTGTGATGGAGGAAAGTATTTTGCCAGAATGTTTTGGGATAATTCATTCCAAGTTTTGATTGATCCTGGAGCAAGTGAGCTAAGCCACACCTTAGAATTGTCTCACAAAGAGAAAGGAAAAAGCAAAAGTTTAAAGACATTGTTTGGGACAATTTTGTACCGAAAGGTGGCACAAAGTTCAAGAAATTATTTAAGTGTAGATGTGAGTCATAAGAAGAGAGTCCACCAAACTGGTTATTTTGGACCAATTGGATTATAGTAGGTGTCAACTCAAAGGTGTTGGCCTCAGTAGTGGGATAATTAATATTTACATAGATCTCCTCCACAAAATGGACATAGTCTTTGAGTGGTTTCATGATGGGTGTGTTGGGATCATCCGTCTCAATGGGCAATTATCTGAGCGAGTGTGCTATCCTAGAATGTTTAAAGGTGTGATCAATCTCAAGTCGAAAGGGGCAAGGTCAGCCTCGGCTCCCTTATGCATAAAAAGATAAGTAAAGAAAATTATGATATAATTAATCACAATAGCCCACACAAGTCAGTCAACAAAACAAATATGCAATGTATACACAATATGAAGAAAATTAAAATGAAACATATTGAACGAAAAATATTATTTTAGCATTAGCTTCAAAAAGTTTGTTCTACTTTTTAATTCTTTTTAACACCTGCAAAACACAACATTATACAGCTATAATAAAAAATAGTAGAAGTAAAAGAATAACATAAAAACAAAAGTGCTAAACCTATGTCCTATGCTTATCAACTAAAATTTTCCAAAAATAAGAAAAATTATTAACGACTTTTTAAGTCAACGATGCCAAAAACTTGATGAACCAAAGCTTATTGTGAAGTAATTAGGTCATACAACATAGATGTATCCATCAAGTAATGTTTATTTTTATGAGTTTGCATATCGATCCCAGGATAATGTTTTAACCCTTGTTTTTACAAAAATAATCTCTAGTTTACTAATCTTGTAAACCTAGCTTGGCATTATTGAAATAGAGGTTTAATTTTTAAATCCTAATAAAAGCTGAATAAATTGCAGATAGTAGAAAATAGATAATTAGAGAAATTCTTAAATGTTTGTTAAGAGTGATTAGGTACGTGTCTCTATTATTTGGGGATCGTCGTGGATCATAGTATTCTAAAATGTTTTCCTATGAGATAGTTATCAAGACGAAATAAAAAGTTCTCATTAAGCCTATGTCTAGGTTAACTAGTCACCATCCTGTTTCTTTTTGCCTTATATGGATTAGACATTCTTGGGCCATTTCTCCCTTTAAGGGATAGTGCAAGTTCCTTTTGCTAGTAGTTTACTATTTTTTAAAGTTGATCAAAGCAAAAAATTCTTGCCCATATTATTGCAAAGGTTCTCCAAAAGTTCTTCTAGACTGACCTGATCTATCAGTACATATTACAACTAATTTTCATCATAGATAATGGAACGTAGTTCAACTTTAATAAGTTTAAAATTTTTTCCAAAGCTAAAGGATAAGCCTAAAATTTGCCTCGACCCATCACCTCCTAACTAATGGTCAGGAAAAAGAAGACAATAATATTTAATCTCACTATGTTGAGGAAAAATAATAGAAGAGCAATAGGGAACAACACAGATATAGTTCTGTCCATTTTAGGGGTTGTCCAAACAACCCCATCCACCACGACCGAGCAAACGCTATGCATGCTCCAACGTGGAATGGAAGCCTTGTTGCCCGCGGAGTATAACCAACATAGCCGAAGGACCTTATAGCTAAAAGATTTAAGAGGAGGATTTACCAAAATGATTGGGTAAAAAATAGCAAGGGAGCTATGCTCGTGTTACATCTGAAAGAAGTATGAGTAAAATTAGTGCTTCCGCAAGAGGAAGTCAGAAGGAGAGTCGCTCAGTAGTTCAGCGGATATGCCTAGGAGAAAACTTCCACTCTCAGAGTTCTGGTATTGAGGAAAGTTGATCTCACAACATTAGGATAGATGACTGGAAAGCTAGACTAGATGTGGAGCGATCCATACATAATCAATCCTAATGAAAAAACTAGAGCATACAAGTTAATTACTTACATAAGGAATGAACTCCCTTGGAACTGGAGTAGGTTTGACCTCAAAAGCATCATACCTTAAATCAAAAGTCCTTTTTCTATAAAAAAATCCAACATGAAAAGTATTTGTTCTCAAATTATGTTTGTTGATACTTGTTTCCAAGTGCAACAAAACTCTAGGGGCTGACATAAGTGCAAGTGGCTGTTGACCTCATTTTTGATGAGGTCTTCTCTTCTCTCTTTAGTACTTAGGATCTAGCCTTTGGCTTTTCCTTTGACTATCTTAAAGGACTAGAATTGGGACCCATCCCTTAGAAATTTAAACCACTTCTTGTCTCTCCGCAAACCCCACAAGCTTGATTGTAGACCCTTAATCACCTAGAGGGTCGAGATCAAATGTAGAGGTTTAAAGGATGAGTTCCCTATAGGACTCTTTGGCCTTAGGACTACCCTGAGTGGCCTGGTCTGGTGAGGGTTAACTTACACACTCACTACACTCACACTCTGCACTCTCATACACACAATCCAAATCCTAAAACTACACCTTACCCAACTTGACTCCCTGACTCATGTAGGTAATTCATATGGATGGACCTTAACCCCTAAGCCCCTAGTTAAGAGGGTTAGGAACAACATAGTGAATGCCTCCAATGATTCCTTTCATGGCTCATATAGGCTTAATATGACTTCATGGCTCAACTAAAGTGATTCCATTTCACTCATATTTGATCAATCTTCATTCTTCCAAAATTTCAATTTTTGACCCTGGGGACCCTATACCCATCAAACCTACCAAAAGCCCTTGAAATTGCCCAAATCCTCCAAAATCTCCAAATCACCCAAAATTCCTCAAAATCAATCCTCAACATTTCCCTCCACTCAAATTGATCATCCATAGCCAAAAATACCAACATTTCCAAAAATACCCCCAATAACCTCCAAATACCCAAAATGCCCTTCTTAGCCCAAAAATCCAAAAATTCAAAAAATTCCCAGAAAATTCCAGAAAATCCCAAATATTCCTAATTTCATTTTGTCCAACTACACCATGGGCCAATTTTGTCAATTTACCCCACTTTTACCAAAACCCCCAATTTAGCCCATTTTAAACCTAAATGAACCCAATGTCAAACCAAATCACCCCAATTGGTCTCAATTTTGGTCCAATTCAATTCTAAACTTCAATTAAATATCCTAAATATCAATATAGACCAAATTGAAGCCCAATTTGATTGGCATTTGAATCCAATTTCATTTTAAAAGCTTAAGGACCAATTTTGGCCCATGACCTAAACCTAGCTCAAACCAACCCAATTCAATCCCAATTTGACCCAAATCTTTTCTAAAACCTTCCTAGCATCACCACAAACAAAACACTAACATTATTTACCCAAAATTTACACCCAAACCTTACTCAATTTCAACCCAAACCCAAAATTCCTTAAATGGGCCTACACCCAAGCCTAACCCAAATGGGCCTAAATCCCAAAATCAAAACCC
Organism: Papilionanthe hookeriana x Papilionanthe teres; assembly: GCA_022702705.1. Lineage (NCBI taxonomy): Eukaryota > Viridiplantae > Streptophyta > Magnoliopsida > Asparagales > Orchidaceae > Papilionanthe > Papilionanthe hookeriana x Papilionanthe teres. Next base: position 70,754,683 of record CM040436.1, on the reverse strand, counting down.
AACCAAAGTTAAAACCTATTTGTAACACCCCCATAAACATTTCCCAACATTAATTTTACATCAATTTCAACATTAGCCCAACTTTAGCCCAAGATGACCCATTTTGACCCATTTGGACTCTATTACCAAAGAGACCCAAGTTAGACCCAATCCAATTCCAAATCACCTCAAACTTGCTTCAAATCACCCATGACACATCCCTAAACCAAACCCAAGAATTGCTTGGCCCAAAATTTTACAAAAAAAATCCCATCCATAAATTTATTTTTAAGCCTAAAGCCCACCTTTTTAAACCTTGCTAAAAGCCCATTCCTAAAATAATTTCAAAAGTCCAAACCCATCCTAAGGCCCACATTACAATCTCATCACATCCTCACTCAATTAAAATCATCCCTAAGTCCTAAATTAGCCATCAAATTTTTCTAAGCTAAGCCATATGCCAAATCCTATCAAATCACCCTAAATTACCAAAACTCCTTATAAGCCATTTTCATGAAACAAAGCCAACTTTTCCAAAGCCAAATGGAGCCAAATATGAGCCATTTACAAGCCATATGAAGCCATGGGGGGTTTGACATGTGACCATACCCAAAGTAGCAAAAGGAGGGCCCCCTTTCTTATTCCTTCATTAAGTATTTTTAACCCCTTCCATGCTACACTCTAAAACATGTTTAACCACATCACCTTGGATGGGGACTTCACCACCCCGTCCTAGCTGACCCAACTGATTTTTTCAGCCTAAAACCAGGTCATGGGGAGGTGAACCTAACCCAAAATGATGGCTTGGACCAAATTAAGCCAAAATTGCCTCTCCCCCATGCCATTTTAAACCAAGCTCTTTACACATGGCATTGGTCAATTGCTTGCACTAAACCCCAACCCTGGACCTCCTGACCCTGAGGGTGACCCATGCCTACCGGCCAGCCACCTGGGCCGCCGGAAAACACCACACCCGAGAGCATCATGTGAGCCCAAGCTTGGAATTCTCACCTGCTAAGTTGCCCCATGCTCAATGGCCACCATGGCAGTTCTTCTCCTCACCGAGCAGCTCGATCCCAACCCCTAACTCCCCCGGAGAGCCTCCGACCAGCTCTATTTAAACCCCACCTCTCTCGGCCATGGAGGAGGTGCTCGAAACAAACCACACGTAAACTCGCCAAAATCATTCCGTACTCTTCCCCACACCCGGAGAACTTGATCCCCACCGAAATCTCCCCGCCATTACTCTCCGTGAGCTCAATTTCGTAGTTGAAATTCAAGCCCAAAACCAGGACACTTCACCACAGTGAGCCAATCTCGAAATTGATTGGTCCTACACCTTCACCAGACCAAGAGGAGAAGTTTCCCAGTGAAAGCCCCCTCTCCAGGCCACCCAGTTGCTCTAGCCTCCAAGCTTTGTGATCGTCTGTGGTCACTTCTGTACCTAGGCAATTCACTGTGCCATGGGACTTCATCTGGAGCTTGCTTGGATCCAATAGAACATGACACAACTCTCAGATCGAAGCTTCACTTCTCTGAGCAAAGGTATGAACTCTCTCTTCTTCCCGAGCTTCTGGAGATTCTCCATTTCAAATGCCTTAATTTCAATGCATGTTTATCGTATGGATGTGTTCGTCTCTTCAAGACGAATCCATAGAGCATAAGGACACAAAAATCCGTTGAGAATCGAGTGAGTTCTTAGGGTTTTAGTGTGGACGGTCACGGTGCACACCGGCCGTAGACGATGACCGGGAGCCGTCGGATCGAGCGTGTATCGAGCGGACGGTCGAGATCGAGCCGGACAACACGCAATGGTAGATGAACCGCGGGCCCCTGGAGCGCTGAGTCGGATGGCGGCTTCGAATAGGAATGCGCCGCGTGGGCGTTCGGAGCTGCCGAGGATTGCGTGGCGCTGCGTGGATAAGTAGATAAATAGGGATTTTTTCTTATTTATTAAATACTCAGAACTTAGAAAATCCATAACTTTGTGTAGAAAAATCCTAAAAATAAAATAAAAATACCCTCTTGCTCAGTGAATAGAGGAGAATAATGTGGAAAAGAAATCAATTAATTTCATTTAGTATTTCTTTTTTAATGATTTAATTACTCTTTGCACTATTTCAATTCTCCATGCACATAGACAATTAACCATGGCATGAGACCATAGGGCTTTTAAAGCCTCTGAACTTGGGAACATTTCCTGAATTTTCCAAGGTCAGAGGCCATCCCTATGAGAAGTTATTGATTTTTCAATTGCATGTTATTGTTTTGAGTATTTTAATTCCAATAATTAGTATGTTGAGAAATAAATTCTAGGAAAATTTGGTGATGTTTCTTATGGCCAGAGGAACATAGGAAAAATAAGTTTTAAGTTAATTCACTTGGAATAACCCTAATTGGTCTAAATACCCAAAATTGATCATTAATTAATTAGGGTTAACTATACATCAAATTGACTTGAAAATAATTCTCCACTGTCCTTTAAGGTCAGGAGAGTCTCACATAAAAATTTGAAACTAATTGGACTTGATTTGATCCACCAAATGGGTTGATTAAGCCCCATAAGTAAAATTAAACTTTAAAAATTCATAACTCACAAAATACTTTTACAAAATTCACAAAAATGGTTTTTGAGCTTCTCTGATATCAGAGGAATTTAGGAAAATTAAAATTGTAATTTTCTAAAAAAGTTGATTTTTATCATTATTTTAATATTTTTAATAATTAAAAAATAATAAAAATCATAAAAATATTAAAAATCACCAAAATGTTACATTTTGAATTCTAATTACTTAAGAACAAACCAAATATTTTTCTTAAGTCCCTAGGATAAGATATTGAATTTTAAAGGCTTAATGTAATTTTTAATATTAAAAAATGTATTTTCCAACCTTTTCACTAAAATAATTCTAATAAATCAACGAAAAATCAGAAAAATGTAAAATTTGTTTCTCCAAACTCCTTGAGGTTAGAGAGATTTAAGAAAAATATAAAATCCTTTTTTTAAATTTAATTTTATTTTGAAATTAATTAATACTCCAAAACTCAAAATAATTCTAATAAATAAAATATAATTCAAAAAAATCACCAAAATTGGTCCAAATGGTCCTCTAGTCATTAGGAACATCCCATAATTTTCTCAAGGATAGAAGCATTTCCTTGGTCATGTTGTTGAATTTTCCTTCAAAACCCCTATTTTCCATCAAAAATAATTACATAAATAAATTAAATACAGAAAAAATCACATTTTCTCCTCTAATGTCTTAATTGATATGTGAGTGAGGTTACATAAAAATTTCAACTTCATTTGAGCTTAATTTAGTGAGTTATAGAATTATTAAGCTTGAAGGGCAAAATGGTAATTAAAATTTTTCAACCCTTAATCAAAATTTTTGGATTAATTAAAAGGGGGAGGGTAAAATATTTAATTTTAAACTGATTTTGGATGATTGAAACTTAAATGTTTAAGGGTAGAAACCTAATAACCAGTTCAAAAAAAAAATAATTAAAATAATACTTTAATTAATTAATTAATTGAAATTTTAGAAGAATAATAGAAATTGGAATTATTAAAGTAGGGATATTATTAAGATGATATTTGTTCTTTAATTTAAAAATCCCTAAATAAATCACTTCAATAATACTTAATTCTTAATTAAAAAAAATTAATTAAAATAATAATCCAAATTTAAGTTAAACTAAAATTAAATTAAATTAAAATTAAAATTAAATTAAAACTAAATTAAATTGAAATTAAATTGAAATTAAATTAAACTTAAATTAAATTAAATTAAAATTAAATTAAATGTAAATTAAATTAAATTAAATTAAATTAAATTAAAATTAAATCAAATCAAGTTAAATTAAATTAAATTAAAATTAAATCAAATTAAATTAAATTAAATTAAATTAAATTAAATTGAATTAAATTAAATCAAAATTATTTATCAACAAACCTAAATTAAATCATTAAGAATTAAATCTAAAAATAACTTGAACACTATTCCAAACTTAAACTGATTTTTTATAATCAAGTCAAAATTAAAATTAAATCTTTAAGTTTAAATCATTAAAATACTTAATAATTTGATTTGCCTTTTTAAAGCTCTTATTATTATAACTCTTAAATGAGGTTTCAAGTGAAGTGTTACTTCACTTATAGGATATTCAAAAGTCCCAGTTCACTGTGTAAGAGAACAAAACTTAAACTCCTGGATGATTAATTCACTTGCATAATTAAATTCTCTTGGACTTAAAACAATCCTAGAGGTATTGAAAAGATGTTTAAGTCTCGTCTTAAGCACTTCCTCAATATAATAGGATGTTTATAAGAACAATTGAATTTAATTGTTTCTTTGATGAAGAAAATCGTCCTTAAACCAAAACACAAGAACCTAGACGTCATAGGAGATGACTAGCTATAGGATTAGACTTTGGTAGACAACCAAAACCTCTCTCTTAGCTTTACCTAGATGCTTGTTGAATTATTTAAATGCCTTAACATGTGTTTTAAGAGCAGCTTGGAATGACGGGAAGACCCTCCAGGTACGCTTTTATTTTATTGCAATTTACTGCAATTTGCTTACATGCACTGTATTTTACTTTTCTTTCATGATAAACAACTGTTGCAGGAAAACCAAAACCTTTAGGGTAGTCCCTGAACTGAAACCAAAACTAAATTAAAAATCACTGCAAGATAAAATTCACCGCCACAACATTTCAAAATATAAAACAACTCAAAATTTAATCACAAACAAAACAACAAAACTACAATTGTAACTAAATTAAAACGTCTCGTTGAATGATCGGGAATACCTCGTATGATGTAACCCACGTGTTGCTAACGGGATTTCCCACGGTCTAAATGAAAGTGTGGAACTCATTCAGTTGAGTTTAGCAAATTCATCTTGACTAAGTGAATTCAATGAAAATAACGGTGTCGGGATGACGGAACCGTGGGATCTTAATCGGTTCTGTTTAACCAACTTTAAGATTTGTTTTAATTAAAACATTAAAAACACTTGGATTTTAAGATTTTCTCTAAACCAAAACACTTCTCTCATCACCTGATTTATGACTTCTAAAACTAAACCTCTGCAACAACAAGGAGCTCGGAGCATGGTGGGCAGCACGGCCATCTTCGTCAGCAAAACCTGTTTCGACATCAGCAAAATCATTCCTTAGTTTAAATAACAAGCCAAAGGACTTCGAGGTAGTCCGCCTAGCGCGACATAAATCCTCACTTTTTCTTTTAGGCCTTTGCATAGCCTTGCTGTGCAATATAAGCCCTAACTCGCTTCGGATTCCGAGGTCGCCGTCCGATACGGTGTAAATCCTCTTATCTTTCAGGTTATTTGCATAACCAGGTGATTATGTAGATGTAATTCCTATAATTAATTGACATGATTGAAACTTAAATAAATTCTTTTTTCAAAATTCAAAGCCAAACAATAGGATAGTCGAGAAGTTGCCAAGATTCTACTTGGATCCTCAACTTCTCCTACTTTTCTTCCTTTGGACTCCTGAAATTAACCGTTCCAAACTTGATCCATTCCCTATTGAAATTCCAAAATTCAATCCTTTAAAAACCTTAAACTTTGAAATTCTTGAGAACAAAACCACTGATCATTATCGAGAGTTTTCTTAAGTGATTCCCGTCATTTAAGATGTAATTAACTAAAGGGGCTTGCCCTTATAGGGAACTTTAAGAACCCAGGTAATATAAACCCTGCTTAATTCATTTATATTAAGCAGGGGAACTTATCGGCTTATAAAATTGGTTCGTAGACCAAACGGATGTCACAAATCTTCTAGTTTATTTAATCGAGCCCCATCGTCAAGCAGTGTGTTTGTCCTTCGAGATAGATACACGGTTTGTGATGTGGTGCTCGTTTATATAAACTATTTGGGACGTGAGATCGGTTTGATTTCATATCTTAAAATTTTCAAATTTAAAATTATTTTCAAAATCAAATACTACTTTTCAAATTATTTATTTAAATTAAATTAAAAATTCGCCGACAATTTTTGTAGGTGACCTCTTTTCAAAAATACAACACTCAACCTAAAAATATGCCGACAATTTCTGGCGACTCCGTTGGGGACTAGTTCCTCTCTCCATTTTGGTCAGATGGTTTTGCTTTCATAAATCGGTAGTGAACCCATGCCCCTAGTGGACCAAACTACCATTCTTCCGTTAGAATACCCCATCATTTCTATCTTGAACGAGTATAGCCAACTCCTCTCGGATTTAGGAGCCACTGTTTAGACACCCCTAAACGGAGAGGTTTCGAGATCCTTTTACCTCTTTTCTGAGGTGGGGTGGACCCCCAATAGGTGTTAGTTCAGGAGTGGTCCTTCGAGTCGAGAAGTCTTGCATAAGACTTTCTCTTCCTTTCCAATTCTGAATCGGATTCCTTACCTTCTCTACACCTTTGAACATTTCGTTCCTAATAAACAAATCCTCTAATGAACGACTCTTTTAACAAATAACTCCTTTTTATAAATACATGAACAAAAATGTGTTCGGACTCTTTTCGATTCCTTTCTTTTCGTCCCGATGAGAAGAAGCATAACTTGAGACTGACAATCAGAATCTACCTTGCAGAAAATGTCTGCCCCAAAGCTGATTTTCTTCTTCACCAATGGACTAGACTTCGTTGTTTACAAGGATGAACTGCCCGACAATGGGATCATCCGTTTTGGGCAAGGATTCGAGAATACAGATGTCAAGATCACTGACGTCACCCTTTTCATGCTTACAGACAAAGTGCCTGAAACTGAAAAGCCTTTGATCTAGTTCAACCTCAAGTCAACTCAAGAGTTCCCTCCTCTGCAAAGGGTTCCAGTTGAGAAGTGTACTGTTGTTCGCAGGATGACTGTTGTTTCTACCCCCGCTGGTCTAGTCATCTCTACACCTACCTCGGCTTTCGCCAAACTGAAGGGGAAGGAAATTCAAATTTGTGATGAGCATGTTACCGTGAAGGGTACAGATCTCCATGCGAGACCTTCTGTTTTCGAAATTGGGTCCAGCTCAAGGGTTCCACCCCTAACACGGACTCAGAGGAGAAACAGAAGTAGAAAGATTGCCAGGAAGGCCAGAGCCGCTGAAGTCGCTTTCTTAGAAGAGATCCCAGAGTACACACCATTGTCTGAGTACATACCATTGCCTGAGTATACACCGCTTTTGGAATGAAATAGATTCCATCCCCTCTCCGCCGCAGCTGACGAGGAAAATGTCCGCAAGATTGCTTCTACAGTACCTCAACCCGCATACTATAGCAACAGCCGAAAGAAAAGGGCTAGGATTACACCATTTGCCTGACTGCAGACAGTGATAAAGAAGTTAGCAAAGAAAGAGAAATGTCCTATATGAGAGATTTTAAAAAGGATAGGGCGGGTGCCAACCAAATCCCGTCTTGGGCCGCGAGTAGAACCCGTGAGCGCCACAGAAAAGCCGAATAAGAAGATGAAAGCTAGTCCACCTGTTGTTGTTTCAGGTTTACGGATCGGTGAGGATACCACTTTCCAAAGCATTCGGCCGACGGACCATCCGGTCCTAGGCCTTCTGTCGCTAGAAGGATGGTATGACGTCCTACTACCGGCCGCTTAAGACCGAAACAACGACCCGAAAAGGAAAGTCTCGTCGGGAGACTCGAGTCCGAAGAGAGCGCCACTGCGATGAAGGGGACTCCCAAGAAGGAAATCCAACAGCCCATCGCATGATAACTGCGAAACCGTACGAAAAAGACCATTGGAGGACGCTATGGAAAAGCTAAGAACCGACATTCAACGATTAGCAAGAGAAAGAGAAGAAAAGTTCGGAGATGAAGTGGATTCGTCGGAAATCATGGATGACGAATATGTGGAGATCAACATGGTTAAGACACGAGCATCGTCAGCTTCGCAAGGTGCTCCAGCAACTGCGGAAAGAGATGAAACAGAAATGTTAAGAGCACAACTTCGAGAAAAAGATGATACAATCTCTCAAATGGCGGAAAGGATGGAAGAGATGGTCGCAGCCCTAGCCACTCTTCAGAGTCAGGTTCAACCCCCAAGAGAAACGCCTCCAGAAGTTATTCATATTACAGACGGAGGAAAAGAGATTACATCCGTTAACGTAGACGATCAACCAAAGAAGGATTCTACCTAGAATATGATTCCAGAAAAGGATATTAAAAATATGGTAGAAGAGCAAGTGCGAGAGGCCCTAGCATAATCTAAGAATGGAGCATCTATTCAAACGGGTAGACCTTACCCCGAAGAGTTTGATTTAGTTCAATACCCAAAAGGCTTCGTACCACCTCTGTTTAAGACTTTTGATGGAACAGGAAACCCTGGGCAACGTGTTGCACATTTTCGTGCTAGTTGCTGCAATGCCGGTGGGAGCGACGCTTTACTCTTCCGACAGTTCGTCAGCAGCTTATCAGGGATCGCCTTCGATTGGTACGCAGAGTTACCGAACGGTTCGGTAAAGACATTTTCGAATTAGAGAACCTCTTCGTGAAACGGTTTGTCGGAGCTCAACACCATATCACCATCGGTGATCTAGTGGTGGAGAAACGAAACCGAACGAAACTTTAGTAGACTACATACTTCGATGGAGGAATCTAAGCATGAAGTGTGAGCCACGGCTACAAGAGCAAAGCATGCGATCGGTATCTTGCTTAGAAGCATTCACGGCCCGATAGCACTTCTCCTTAAGTGATTTACGATTAAGACTTTCGAGAAGTTGTTAAGCAAGGCCGGAAGCTTGCAAGAGGAAGCGAAACAATTAAGCTTCGTCGACAAGGCAGACAAACAGAAGCCTGCGAAGACATTTGAAAAGAAATACGGGATCGTCGCGGCGATCGATAAGAGCAAGCGACCAATGCAAATACAACTGGAGCAACAGCAGCACAGTATCAAGCAACCTCGACAGAACTACCAACGACCTCGACCCGGTTATCGACCAACTCAACAACATGAGCAACCGCCTCGCCGCAGCCGCACATTAAAGGAGCTTATAAATAGAGAATATCCATTCAAGAATGAGGCAAGTGCCAAAGATGTTCCGCAGCTTGATGAAGACTCCGGATTTTCAACCGCGAACCTAGGAAGCCGAAGAAGTCAATAAGAAAGACCATCCCATCTATCGCCCTTTCCACCGGATGCTTGGGCACAAGATAGAGGATTGCATTACCTTCAAGACTTGGCTCTACGACAATCTCTGAAAAAGGAACATAACTATTCCGAAGGAATACATGAAGGAACCCAAGAAAGGCGGTTCCATCAATGTTATTTCAACGGGTCCTATTGTTCCTATAGATCCCTACACGATGAATGATGGATGGAGTACCGCTTGGACGAAGTCATCGAAGAAAATTTTGGATCGCATCCAAACCACTTCGGTGCGTGCTTCGATTCAAAGTTCGAAACCTGTCAAGCCGGCGCTATCGCTTGCGATTGAAGAGCCACCCCAGGAAGAAAAGATCATAGAAAAGAAGGAGATCGTAGAAGAAGAAAAGACCGAGGCTCTTAAGGCTAGACTAGGGGCTGCTTATCCTAGGATGGTTGTTTCCGATTCGGGGGAGAAATTCCTCAAACCTCTGACTCTGTATGATTATTTACTCGCTCCGGCGGGATCTTATAATGATAAGAGTTATGGCATTGGCTATGTTTTGACTGTTTCTAATGATTACGCAACTAACGACAACCAATCTAATCCGAATCTCGATTCCGATACAAATAACAATTCTCAAATCATACACAACCTCGACAATCACGATGACAAAGAAGGCATTCACCAAGAAGGCTACGAAAGTTCAACAAGCAATGAATTTGTTTGTGAATTTCGAGGAGCTCCAGTCACAATAGAGTTAGAGCTTTCAGATTCCGAAGCGACTCCGAAGAACCCGTCATGCCAATTCAAAAGGAGACACCGAGTAAACTCGCTCTAGATTTCGAAGAAATCACGAAGTCAACTTAAGGAGCGGAAGGGTTCTACCTCCGAGAATGGGTCCAAAAGACAGAGGGAAGCGGTGGTTGTTCGAGAAGAATCAACCCCAAGCAGAAGAATCGCCCATTCGGAGGAAATCGGAACACATGGTAACAAAGTGAACTATAACGTGCTAGCCCATCTTAGGAAACTTCCATCCAAACTAAGCATCTACGATGCTCTCATCTTATCAAAAGAGATGAGGGAAGCTCTGATCAAGGCCTTACTTGATCCAGAGATTTGTTTAGCTCAGATGGCCGGAGATTCCTTAGACGAGGTTTGCTCGTTAAAGGAACAGACGAGGTGTTACCTTCACGGACCGTGATCTACTACTTGGGACGACGGATCACAACCGACCGTTGTACATTTCGATTACAATCGGAAAGTTTACGCTCTCCGAGTATTGGTGGATCCAGGAGCGTCAATCAACATAATGAATCTTCAGACGCTGGCATACTTGGAAATTGATGCTCGCGAGCTTGAAGCGGACAAGTTGTTACTATGAGGATTCAACCAGAAAGGAGAAAGAGCCCTCAGATCAATAATGTTGTTGATGAAGACTGGTAATTTAGCAAAGTCAACCGCAAAATTCCATATATTTGATTCTGAAACATCGTTCAACGCGCTACTAGGCCGACCGTGGATACATGAGAACCGGATGGTACCGTCGTCTTTGCATCAGTGCATAAAACACTACAATGGAGGAGAACAGTGCATCAAAGGTGACTTGCAACCGTTCTCCGTACATGAAATTGGAATTCATGAAGATGCAGCCTACTACGCGCCTTCAAAGAAAACAATCTTCTCCAGAAATACCATGCCCAACGAAGCAAAAGAAGTTCAATATGATGAAGAACCTGAAGTTCTAGTCCAACAGTCACTCACCACTCCCTTACGGTGAGATGGTGAAAGTTTCTCCAGAACTCGCATCCGAGGTCGAGGCCGGGGACGAGGTCGTGGAAGAGACGTTGGGACGATTGGACAGAAGAAACCCTTCATCGACATTGATTGGGAGAATAGCTCTGAGGGAGAAGAAGTCAAGAAAGAAGCAGCTACAATAAACCAGAAGAAACCACAATTCAAGATCTCTCTAGAAGATGAAAAGAACGAAAAATACAAATCGATGTACGAGAAGATTAACCACTATGTACACACTATGAATCTGACCCCGATCCATTCTAATAAGATCGAGGGTATGGTGGTCAAAGAAGTACATAGAGGTGGTGCTAAACCAATCAAATTTTACCGTGGCACTTCTTCTTCCAATAATGAAAAGGGTGTACAATTTGAAGATGTTACTTCTTCCGAATTAATGGAATTACCTTTTGAGTGGTACTCTCCCTGTGTTTAAAATTTAATTCAGCGTGGTGTCTTACCTCGACAATGGACAAAAGGTCAATCACAACACTTCAAAAAATTATGGAATAACGCCGATCGGCCTCCCAATTCAAAGCATTGTCTCAGATTCGGTACAGTAGGATCAGTTGACGATACGAAATTTTGCTTGGTTGTCACTTGTGAATCTAATGAAGACTGCTTGGAAACTACAGAAGATCTTGAAGATCTACAAATTGGAGACGCTCCACCAGAGTTCGAAGAAGAAATCAAATCTACAATAGACGAGTTAATGGAAGTTAACTTAGATACTGGCGAAGAGCGTAGGCCAACCTTTGTTAGCTCCTTACTCAATAAAGAAGATTCCGAGGAAATGATCAAGCTATTAATGGAATTCAAGGACTGTTTTGCTTGGAGTTATGATGAAATGCCAGGATTAGCTCCAGAAGTCGCAGTTCACAAGTTAGGAGTAGACCCTACTTCTGTTCAAGTCAGACAAGCTCCCAGAAGAATGCGTCTAGAAATTGAGCAGCAAGTAATAGCCGAAGTTAAGAAGCTAATAGACACTAAATTTGTCCGTGAAGAACAATACCCTACTTGGTTAGCCAACGTGGTACCAGTCAGAAAGAAAAATGGTCAGATCAGGATCTGCGTAGACTTCAGGGATTTAAATAAAGCATGTCCAAAAGATGAATTTCCACTACCAATCATAGAACTGATGATCGACATTGCTTCAACACATGAAATATTCTCATTCATGGATGGATCATCAGGATACAACCACATAAAGATGGCACCAGAAGATGAAAAGCTCACGGCATTCAGAACGCCGATCGGAGTGTATTGCTACACAGTAATGCCATTCGGACTAAAGAACGCAGGAGCAACATATCAAAGAGCAATGACAAAGATTTTTGATGATCTCATTCACAACCAAGTCGAATGCTACGTGGACGATGTGGTCATCAAAAGAAAACTGAAGAAAGATCACCTGTATGATTTGAGGTTTGTTTTCGAGCAACTAAGGCAATACAACCTTAAGATGAATCCCTTAAAATGCGCCTTCGGCGTCACTTCCGGGAAATTCTTAGGATTTGTTGTCCGACATCGCGGAATTGAAATTGATCCGGAAAAGATTAAAGCTATCTTAGAAATGCCACCTCCTAAAACCTTGCAACAACTACGATCCTTTCAAGAAAAGTTGGCATATCTTCGACGCTTTATATCGAATTTGTCAGGAAGGTGTCAGCCTTTTTCTGCTTTGGTTAAGAAGGATGTCAAGTTTACTTGCGACTCTAAATGTCAACATGCCTTTGATGACATCAAACGATACTTAATGACACCTCCTGTCTTAGCAGCCCCAGTCTCAGGTAGATCGTGTATACTTTATACCGCGGCTTTAGACGACTCCCTTGGAGCCCTGCTAGCCCAGGTCAATGACGAGGGAAAAGAAAATGCTCTCTACTACTTAAGCTGTCATCTGATTCCGATGGAAGTAAAGTATCCTCCAATTGAAAAGCATTGTTTGGCCCCGATCTTCGCCGCACGAAACTCGGGCATTACATGCTTTCTCATAAGATCAACCTCATTTCGAAAGTTAATCCATTGCAATATTTGATGACCCGATCGACACTTTCCGGCGGACTTGCCGAGTGGTCGATGATATTATGGCAATTCGACATAACTTTCGTTCCTCTTCGTGCCGTAAAGGGACAAGTTCTAGTCGACTTCCTTGCAACACACCCTTTACCTAGCAGATTCGCCTCTCGACGACGATTTGCCTGACGAGCAGATAATGAGCCTAGAAGACACCGATGATCGACGTTGGGAACTATACTTCGACGGAGCGTCCTCAGCACAGAAAGACAAAGAATTGCAAACGATAGTGCCCGATAAGGCAGGAATCGGACTAATCTTTATAACACCGGAGCGGGGGATGTTAAGATACTCCTACCACTTAACAAAGCCGTGCACAAACAACGAGGCAGAATACGAAGCCCTCATAACAGGACTAGAACTAACCATTCAAATAGGAATAACAGACATCAACATCTACGGAGATTCTTAGTTGATCATCCGACAGGTCACCAGACAATACACAATTTTAAGGCCAAAACTCGAGCAATACTTTCAGTATGCCATGAAACTGTTGGAACAAATTCCGTATGTAACAATCTACAAGATCCCCAGTAGAGAAAATGCTCTCGCGGATGCACTAGCTCGCCTTGCAAAAGAATTTGCCTGCTTACAAGTTGAGTTAGTTGAAGTGTCGGTTCAAGGACGACGAGTCCTATCACGGCTCGACATGGATATGATACGAGAATCGGAAAAGCAGAGGAATCAGTTGCAGCAGTAATGGAAAACACAGAAGATTGGCGTCAACCGCTAATAGACTACCTGCAAACAGGTAAATTACCAGACGATAAGTCATTAGCCCATCAAATCAAGAAAAGAACTCTATCTTACGCATTAATAAACAATACATTATACATAAGGTCTTTTGATCAAATGTGGTTAAGATGCCTGAGCGGGTCCGAGGCTCGTGAAATCGTCAAAGAAGTGCATTCGGGACTTTGTGGTGCTCATCAGTCGGGTCCGAAAATGAAAATGAAAATTAAAAGACTAGGGTACTACTGGCCCTCAATGATGACCGACTGTATGAAAGTCGCCAAGAGTTGTCATCAGTGCCAAGTGCACGGAGTTGTTCTACACCAACCTCCAAATGTGCTACATCCGAAAATTGCGTCGTGGACATTTGAGTGTTGGGCCACAAATATAGTGGGTCCGATAGAACCGCCTTCTTCTAGAGGACATCGCTTCATCCTTGCAGCTACAGACTACTTTTCGAAATGGACAGAAGCAGTTCCACTCAGAGAAGTAAAGGCACACCACGTGCTACAGCTTTTCAAAAATCAAGTTGTCTACCGTTTCGGAGTACCGCGCGAATCATTTCGTATAATGGGTCCGCATTCGAAGCACAAAAATCAACAATTTTGTCGGAAGACATGGAATCGATTGGCGATACTCAACAATCTACTACCCAAGAGCAAACAGCTTGGCCGAGGCTTTTAATAAAACTCTCGTTCAGATTTTAAAGAAAACTTTGGACGACAACAAGAAGAATTGGCACGAGAAGTTGTTAGAAGCCTTATGGGCCTACAGGACAACTTTCGGGACTCCTACTCGCCTACGCCTTACACTTTAGTGTACGGGTCCGAGGCGGCTTTACCTTTGGAGGTTCGAGCTTCCATCACTCGAGATTGCAGCTTGCAAATAAAATTACTACAGAAGAAAATGCCGGATTACGACCGGAAGAAGTGGAAAACATGGAAGGGAAAAGACTTGCAGCCGCAACAAAATTTGGAACCGTACCAAGCTAAGATGATCCGAGCCCATGATAAACTGGTCTGCCCAAGAACTTTCAAAGTTGGTGACTTAGTTCTTGTTCTCAGAAAACCTATTCTTGCACATCGCAAGATAGGAGGCAAATTTGGACAGACTTGGGAAGGGCCGTTTGTAGTCTAGGTAGTCTACTCAGGAGGCTCCTACCAACTTGTGAATTGCCAAGGAGAACGACAAATGCTTCCAATCAATGGACGATATTTAAAGAAGTAGTACGCAACCTGATGTTTCGAAGGGTGGCCTCTAAAATAGAGTCTTATCCCTAGAAATACGGGTGATGCAATCACTTTGTGACTGGGTCCTAACCCAAAAACATAAAAATGGATGACAAAAGAAAAATCATTAAAAAAAAATATAATATGTGCTAAAAATAAAATATGTGAAATCATAATAATAAAGTTTTACCCTTCCGTTCAAATAAAATCTTGTTCCTGGTCTCTCTTCATCTTTTCCTACCTTCTTTTAAATTAAAATAAGTGAATAAGAATCTTCAGTGATAAATATTTTCTTAATGTTCTTGTTCTTAGTACAGCTACTAATCCTTTCCTTGTCTTCTTGGCAGGGAAATGTCGAACGGGCGGTTGGTCCTAAACTTTAAAAATGGCGTGAGTCTCGCACTCGATGAAAAGAGGGTGAAGGATGGAGCGATGATAGAGATTGATTCCGACTTCACACCAGCCGACCTACGATATGAAGAAAATGATTGGGTCCCAGTGGACCGAGAAGAGCTTCATAGCCAGACAGTGATGAAGATGGGTGGCCCAAGCCACCAATGCAGCAACAAGAAAAGAAAGAAAAACACCGAGGAAAGCAAGAAAATCAAGTCAATAGTTGCCACGACAGAGGGCAGGCTCTTCAGCGCCGCGCACGCAGAAATTCAAGGAGTAAGGAGAGCTACGCTCACTACTACTCAAAGAAGGAATAAGAATCGCCGTATCCGCAAGATGTTGACTAAACTAGCAGCAGATCAACACGAGGAAACAACCACCTTCGCCGTACACACACATCTCAAAGATACTGGTTCATCAGAAACCTGAAAAGAGAGAACAAGCTCCGAGAACAACAGAAAGGATAAGGGGAACTCTGAGAAGATCAGAGGCAGAGAGATTACCTCGACGCCAGACAGAGATACCATAGCTGAAGAACCTTGTTACGGAAGCAACCCTGGAGGATGTCCCAACAGAGACAATCCCCGAGGAGACAAGGTATGCAGGAGAACGTGACGGGATTGAGCCATACATCTCGCAATACGTTACAAGGCCTCGTCACATGCAGATCATCCCAGAATATGAACTAGAAAGAATGTTGAATGTTGAGAAGAAGACTTTCGAATACTTTGAAAGGATTAGAGGCAAAATAATCAATATTTTGGAAGGCCTCGAGTTACACACAGGTGTATTCTCAGAGTACGAGCAACAGCAGATTGTGGATTACATCTTAGAACTTCAGAAAATCGGTCGAGCAGGCCGTCTGAGACAAAAGACTTATTCGGAACCCCGGAAACGGATGCCAGGGAAAGGAAGAGTTACAATACAATACGGATGTTGCTATAATTTCGCAGAGGACAGAAAAGGAAATTCACCAGGGATACTCCGTCACGGTGAGGTGGATCCAATGCCGAGGATAATTAAAAGAATGGTGAAAAGAATGATAACGTGGAGGGTACTGCCAGCAGACTGCATACCCAACAGTTGCATCATCAATATTTATCAGAAGTGCGACTGCATACCTCCACACATTGACCATCATGACTTTGTCAGACCTTTCTGCACAGTTTAGTTCGTCAACCAATGCAATATCATGTTCGGATCTGACCTCCGAATAGCAAGCCCGGGTAAGTTCCGAGGGCCGGTGGAGATACCACTTCCGTAGGTTCCGTCATGATATTACAAGGAAATGGAGCAGACATCGCAAAACATTGTATACCGGGAGTGCCAGTGGAGCGGATCTCCGTCACTTTTAGAAGGATGGACGACAGAAAGGCGCCTTACCACTTCCAGCCAGATCCAGAATTGGAGAGTCTCCGACCCTACGAGCTATGAGTTACACGGGAAATAACACACCTCCAATGCACATCCATGCGGCACTCCTGCCAAAGACGGCTTGGAAGGTGATGTTATTAACCGTGTATCTCATTATTCGGACATGGATTTTTTAACAGATACTTTTTGGATGGATTAACAAGAATCATACATAGTCCATTTTGAGTCATGGATTGTGTGAGAAATATTTCAGATCGAGTTGTATGATGTATCTTCAACAAGATTGGAATGAAAGTGACCATGTCACATTTTGCCTTCACCTCTTTTGTGCAAATTGACTGGGAAACGCCATTAGAGTTAAATGAACTTTGAACAAAGAACATAAAAGAAAAGAGAAATAAATAAGAACCTTTCTTAGAAATCCAAATATTCAAAAGAACTTCAAATCCACATGAACACCAAATAAAATTCACGTGAACATCAAATAAACAACAAAAATAAAATAGGATCATTAAAGGACAAACAAAATGAAAAATGAATCTCAAATGGAATTACAATCTCAATCTATCTCTCTCAAATCCTTTAATTCTTCCTCAGATCAAAATCTACTTCAAACCACATTGAAACCCTCTTTCGGGATGGTTCTTCCTCACGGAAAACTCACACTTCAAATTTCAAAAAAATCCTACACCCTTTTCGTCACATCGAAACCCTTTTGATTTTCTGTGATCTCCCTTCCTTCTTGTACGGAGATTGACTAGGTCTATTGACACGGAGCCACGAACTTTGTTCGATTTGGTTCTGATGGCATGAGACTGGGTCCTTCTTCATACATTACAACTTCCGAGACTGGTACCTAAATTCCATTTCTCATTCCGAGATCGATACCTAAATTTCGATTCTCATCCGAATTGATACCTATATTTCAATTCAAAACTTTCGAGACTGGTACCTAAATTCCAGTTCTCATTCCAAGATCGATACCTAAATTTCGATTCTCATCCGATTTGATACCTAAATTTCAATTCAAAATTTTCGAGACTGGTACCTAAATTCCAGTTCTCATTCCGAGATCGATACCTAAATTTTGATTCTCTTTCAAATTGATACCTAAATTTCAATTCTAAACTTTCGAGGTCGGTACCTAAAATTCCGACTCTCATTTCGAGATCGATACCTAAATTTCGATTCTCATCCGAATTGATACCTAAATTTCAATTCTAAATTCCGAGACTGGTACCTAAATTCCAGTTCTCTTCCTTCGAGGTCGGTACCTAAATTCTGACTCTCCTTTCCAGATCGATACCTAAATTTCGATTCTCTTTCGAATTGATACCTAAATTTCAATTCTAAACTTCTGAGACTGGTACCTAAATTCCAGTTCTCATTCCGAGATCAATACCTAAATTTCGATTCTCTTTCGAATTGATACCTAAATTTCAATTCTAAACTTTCGAGGTCGGTACCTAAATTCCGACTCTCATTCGAGATCGATACTTAAATTTCGATTCTCATCCGAATTGATACCTAAATTTAAATTCTAAATTCCGAGACTGGTACCTAAATTCCAGTTCTCTTCCTTCGAGGTTGGTACCTAAATTCTGAGTCTCCTTTCGAGATCGATACCTAAATTTCGATTCTCTTTCGAATTGATACCTAAATTTCAATTCTAAACTTCCGAGGCTGGTACCTAAATTCCAGCTCTCATTTCGAGACTAGTACCTAAATTCTAGTTCTCATTCCGAGATCAGTACCTAAATTCTGATTCTCATCCTTTTCGAGGTCGATACCTAAATTTCGACTCTCTTTCGAGATTGATACTTAAATTTTAATTCTCATCCCTTTCGAGATCAGTACCTAAATTCTGATTCTCATCCTTTTTCCGTCGATACTCAAACTCCGATTTTAACTCTGAGGCTGGTACCTAAATTCCAATTCTCTTCACAAATCCCGAGGTTGAAACCTAGGTTTCAATCCTCATTTCAAATCCAAATTTCAAATTCAAAATTTCCTTAAATCGATTTTAAATTAAACTTCAAATTGAAATATAAACTCACACATTGAAACTTTAAATTTAAAAGTAAACTAAAATTTAAATCGAATTCCCCAGATCTTGTGATTTGGAGTTCATTTCCTTTTCCATTCCCCAGCGAGAGTACAGGAATCTCCGGTCTTGGAAACATACCTGATACTCCCTAGCGGAAATTCTTCTACTTCGTCCTAAGTTTGTCACTTGGACACCTGTGTTGGTTGTTTTGATCTTCCTAGTCAACGCCAATACACGCGGTGTGCTTGGTTAGCACACCACACCTATTGGGGGTCCATTTGTTGATCTCATTTTTGATGAGGTCTTCTCTTCTCTCTTTAGTACTTAGGATCTAGCCTTAGGCTTTTCCTTTGACTATCTTAGAGGACTAGAATTGGGACCCATCCCTTAGAAATTTAAACCACTTCTTGTCTCCCTGCAAACCCTACAAGCTTGATTGTAGACCCCTAATCACCTAAAGGGTTGAGATCAAATGTAGAGGTTTAAAGGATGAGTTCCCTATAAGACTCTTTGGCCTTAGGACTACCCTGGGTGGCCTAGTCTGGTGAGGGTTAACTTACACACTCACTACACTCACACTCTACACTCTCACACACACAATCCAAATCCTAAAACCACACCTTACCTAACTTAACTCCCTGACTCATGTAGGTAATTTATATGGATGGACCTTAACCCCTAAGCCCCTAGTTAAGAGGGTTAGGAATAACATAGTGAAGGCCTCCAATGAGTCCTCTCATGGCTCATATAAGCTTAATATGACTTCATGGCTCAGAAAAAGTGATTCCATTTCACTCTTATTTGATCAATCTTCATTCTTCCAAAATTTCAATTTTTGACCTCGGGGACCCTATACCCATCAAAACTACCAAAAGCCCTTGAAATTGCCCAAATCCTCCAAAATCTCGAAATCACCCAAAATTCCTCAAAATCAATCCTCAACATTTCCCTCCACTCAAATTGATCATCCATAGCCAAAAATACCAAAATTTCCAAAAATACCCCCAACAACCTCCAAATACCCAAAATGCCCTTCTTAGCCCAAAAATCCAAAAATTCAGAAAATTCCTAGAAAATTCCAGAAAATTCCAAATATTCCTAATTTCATTTTGTCCAACTACACCATGGGTCAATTTTGTCAATTTACCCCACTTTTACCAAAACCCCCAATTTAGCCCATTTTAAACCCAAATGAACCCAATGTCAAACCAAATCTCCCCAATTGGTCTCAATTTTGGTCCAATTCAATTCTAAACTTCAATTAAATATCTCTAATATCAATATAGACCAAATTCAAGCCCAATTTGATTGGCATTTGAATCCAATTTCATTTTAAAAGCTTAAGGCCCAATTTTGGCCCATGACCTAAACCTAGCTCAAACCAACATAATTCAATCCCAATTTGACCCAAATCTTTTCTAAAACCTTCCTAGAATCCCCAAAAACAAAACACTAACATGATTTGCCCAAAATTTACACCCAAACCTTTCTCAATTTCAACCCAAACCCAAAATTCCTGTAATGGGCCTACACCCAAGCCTAACCGAAATGGGCCCAAATTCCAAAATAAAAACCTAACCAAAGTTGAAACCTATTTGTAACACCCCCATAAACATTTCCAAATATTAATTTTACATCAATTTCAACATTAGCCCAACTTTAGCCCAAGATGGCCCATTTTGACCCATTTGGACTCTATTACCAAAGAGACCCAAATTAGACCCAATCCAATTCCAAATCACCTCAAACTTGCTTCAAATCACCCATGACACATCCCTAAATCAAACCCAACAATTCCTTGGCCCAAACTTTTACAAAAAAAATCCTATCCATAAATTTATTTTTAAGCCTAAAGCCCACCTTTTTAAACCTTCCTAAAAGCTCATTCTTAAAATAATTTCAAAAGTCCAAACCCATCCTAAGGCCCACATTACAATCTCATCACATCCTCACTCAATTAAAATCATCCCTAAGTCCTAAATTAGCCATCAAATTTTTCTAAACTAAGCCATATGCCAAATCCTATCAAATCACCCTAAATTACCAAAACTCCTTAAAAGCCATTTTCATGAAGCAAAGCCAACTTTTCCAAAGCCAAATGGAGCCAAATATGAGCCATTTACAAGCCATATGAAGCCATGGGAGGTTTGACATGTGACCATACCCAAAGTAGCAAAAGGAGGGCCCCCTTTCTTAATCCTTCATTAAGTATTTTTAACCCCTTCCATGCTACACACTAAAACATGTTTAACCACATCACCTTGGATGGGGACTTCACCACCCCTTCCTAGCTGACCCAACTGATTTTTCAGCCCAAAACCAGGTCATGGGGACGTGAACCTAACCCAAAACCGTGGCTTGGACCAAATCAAGCCAAAATGGCCTCTCCCCCATGCCATTTTAATCCAAGCTCTTTACACATGGCATTGGTCAATTGCTTGCACTAAACCCCAACCCTGGACCTCCTGACCCTGAGGGTGACCCATGCCTGCCGGCCAGCCACCTAGGCCGCCGGAAAACACCACATCCGAGAGCATCATGTGAGCCCAAGCTTGGAATTCTCACCTGTTGAGTTGCCCCATGCCCAATGGCTACCATGGCTGTTCTTATCCTCACCAGAGTAGCTGATCCCAACCCCTAACTCCCCCTGGGAGAGCCTCCAGCCAGCTCTATTTAAACCCCACCTCTCTCGGCCACGGAGGAGGTGCTGAAACAAACCACACAGAAACTCTACAAAAATCATTCTAGACTCTTCCCCACACCTGGAGAACTTGATTCCCACTAAAATCCCCCTGCCATTTCCTCTCTATGAGCTCAATTTCAGAGTTGAAATTCAAGCCCAAAACAAGGACACTTCACCACAGTGAGCCAATCTCCAAATTGATTGGTCCTACACCTTCACCAGACCAAGAGGAGAAGTTCCCCAGTGAAAGCCCCCTCTCCAGGCCACCCAGTTGCTCTAGCCTCCAAGCTTTGTGATCGACAGTGGTGACTTTTGTACCTAGGCAATTCACCGAGCCAAGGGACTTCATGCAGAGCTTGCTTGGACCTAATCGAATATGACACAACTCTCGCATCGAAGCTTCACTTCTCCGAGCAAAGGTATGAACTCTCTCTTCTTCCCGAGCTTCTGGAGATTCTCCATTTCAAATGCCTTAATTTCAATGCATGTTTATAGTATGGATGTGTTCGTCTCTTCAAGATGAATCCATAGAGCATAAGGACACAAAAATCCGTTGAGAATCGAGTGAGTTCTTAGGGTTTTAGTGTGGATGGTCACGGGTGCACACCAGTCGTAGACGATGACCAGGAGCCGTCGGATCGAGCGTGTATCGAGCGGACGGTCGAGATCGAGCCGGACAGCGCAATGGTACATGAACCGCGGGCCCCTGGAGCGCTGAGTCGGATGGCGGCGTCGAATAGGAATGCGCCGCGTGGGCGTTCGGAGCTGCCGAGGATTGCGTGGCGCCGCGTGGATAAGTAGATAAATAGCGATTTTTTTCTTATTTATTAAATACCCAGAACTTAGAAAATCCATAACTTTGTGTAGAAAAATCCTAAAAATAAAATAAAAATACCCTCTTGCTTAGTGAAACGAGCAGAATAATGTGGAAAAGAAATCAATTAATTTCATTTAGTATTTCATTTTTAATGATTTAACTACTCTCTGCACTATTTCAATTCTCCATGCACATAGACAATTCACCATGGCATGAGACCATAGGGCTTTTAAAGCCTCTGAACTTGGGAACATTTCCTGAATATTCCAAGGTCAGAGGCCATCCCTATGAGAAGTTATTGATTTTTCAATTGCATGTAATTTTTTGAGAATTTTAATTCCAATAATTAGCATGTTGAGAAATAAATTCTAGGAAAATTTGGTGATGTTTCTTATGGAAAGAGGAACCTAGGAAAAATAAGTTTTAAGTTAATTCACTTGGAATAACCCTAATTGGTTTAAATACCTAAAATTGACCTTTAATTAATTAGGGTTAACTATACATCAAATTGACTTGAAAATAATTCTCCACTGTCCTTTAAGGTCAGGAGAGTCTCACATAAAAATTTGAAACTAATTAGACTTGATTTGATCCACCAAATGGGTTGATTAAGCCCCATAAGAAAAATTAAACTTTAAAAATTCATAACTCACAAAATACTTTTCAAAAGTTCACAAAAATGGTTTTGGAGCTTCTCTGATATGAGAGGAACTTAGGAAAATTAAAATTATAATTTTCTTAAAAAGTTGATTTTTATCATTATTTTAATATTTTTAATAATTAAAAAATAATAAAAATCATAAAAATATTAAAAATCACCAAAATGTTACATTTTAAATTCTAATTACTTAGGAACAAACCAAATATTTTTCTTAAGTCCCTAGGATAAGATATTGAATTTTAAAGGCTTAATGTAATTTTTAATATTAAAAAATGTATTTTCCAACCTTTTCAATAAAATAATTCTAATAAATCAAAGAAAAATTAAAAAAATGCAAAATTTATTTCTCTGAACTCCTTGAGGTTAGATGGATTTAAGAAAAATATAAAATCCTTTTTTTAAATTTAATTTAATTTTAAAATTAATTAATACTAAAAAATTCAATATAATTCTAATAAATAAAATATAATTCAAAAAATCACCAAAATTGGTCCAAATGGTTTGCTAGTCATTAGGAACATCCCATAATTTTCTCAAGGATAGAAGCATTTCCTTGGTCATGTTGTTGAATTTTCCTTGAAAACCCCTATTTTCCATCAAAAATAATTACATAAATAAATTAAATACAGAAAAAATCAAATTTTCTCCTCTAATGTCTTAATTGATATGTGAGTGAGGTTACATAAAAATTACAAGTTCATTTGAGCTTAATTTAGTGAGTTATAGAATTATTAAGCTTGAAGGGCAAAATGGTAATAAAAATTTTTCAACCCTTAATCAAAATTTTTGGATTAATTAAAAGGGGGAGGGAAAAATATTTGATTTTAAACTTATTTGGGATGATTGAAACTTAAATGATTAATGGTAGAAACCTACTAACCAGTTGAAAAAAAAAAAATTAAAATAAAACTTTAATTAATTAATTAATTGAAATTTTGGAAGAATAATAGAAATTGGAATTATTAAAGTAGGGATATTATTAAGAGGATATTTGTTCTTTAATTTTAAAATCCCTAAATAAATCACTTCATTAATACTTAATTCTTAATTAAAAAATATTAATTAAAATAATAATCCAAATTTAAATTAAACTAAAATTAAATTTAATTAAAATTAAAATTAAATTAAAACTAAATTAAATTGAAATTAAATTAAAATTAAATTAAATTAAATTAAAATTAAATTAAAAGTAAATTAAATTAAATTAAATTAAATTATATTAAATTAAAATTAAATCAAATCAAGTTAAATTAAATTAAATGAAAATTAAATCAAATTAAATTAAATTAAATTAAATTAAATTAAAAATTAAATTAAAAATTAAATTAAATTGAATTAAATGAAATCAAATTCATTTATCAACAAACCTAAATTAAATCATTAATAATTAAATCTAAAAATAACTTAAACACTATTCCAAACTTAAACTGATTTTTTATAATCAAGTCAAAATTAAAATTAAATCATTAAGTTTAAATCATTAAAATACTTAATAATTTGATTTGCCCTTTTAAAGCTCTTATTATTATAACTCTTAAATGAGGTATCAAGTGAAGTGTTACTTCACTTATAGGATATTCAAAAGTCCCAGTTCACTGTGCAAAAGAACAAAACTTAAACCCCTGGATGATTAATTCATTTGCATAATTAAATTCTCTTGGACTTAAAACAATACTAGAGGTATTGAAAAGATGTTTAAGACTCGTCTTAAGCACTTCCTCAATATGATAGGATGTTTATAAGAACAATTGAATTTAATTGGTTCTTTAATGAAAAAAATCGTCCTTAAACCAAAACACAAGAACCTAGACGTCATAGGATATGACTAGCTATAGGATTAGGACTTTGGTAGACAACCAAAACCTCTCCCTTAGCTTTACCTAGATACTTGTTGAAATATTTAAATGCCTTAACATGTGTTTTAAGTGCAGTTTGGGATGACGAGAAGACCCTCCAGGTACGCTTTTATTTTATTGCAATTTACTGCAATTTACTTATATGCACTGTATTTTACTTTTCTTGCGTGATAAACAACTGTTGCATGAAAACCAAAACATTTAGGGTAGTCCCTGAACTGAAACCAAAAATAAATTAAAAATCACTGCAAGATAAAATTCACCACCACAACATTTCAAAATATAAAATAACTCAAAATTTAATCACAAACAGAACAACAAAACTACAATTGCAACTAAATTAAAATGTCTAGTTGAATGATCGGGAATACCTCAGATGATGTAACTCACGTGTTGCTAACAGGATTTCCCAAGGGCTAAATGAAAGTGTGGAACTCATTCAGTTGAGTTTAGCAAATTCATCTGGACTAAGTGAATTCAATGAAAATAACGGTGCCGGGATGACGGAACCGTGGGATCTTAATCGGTTCTGTTTAACCATCTTTAAGATTTGTTTTAATTAAAACATTAAAAACACTTGGATTTTAAGATTTTCTCTAAACCAAAACATTTCTCTCATCACCTGATTTATGACTTCTAAAACTAAACCTCTGCAACAACAAGGAGCTCGGAGCATGGTGGGCAGCACGGCCATCTTCGTCAGCAAAACCTATGTCGACATCAGCAAAACCATTCCTTAATTTAAATAACAAGCCATAGGACTTCGAGGTAGTCCGCCTAGCGTGACATAAATCCTCACTTGTTCTTTTAGGCCTTTGCATAGCCTTGCTGTGCAATATAAGCCCTAACTCGCTTAGGATTCCGAGGTCGCCGTCCGATACGGTGTAAATCCTCTTATCTTTCAGGTTATTTGCAAAACCAGGTGATTATGTAAATTTAATTCCTATAATTAATTTACAGGATTGAAACTTAAATAAATTCATTTTCAAAATTCAAAGCCAAACAATAGGATAGTCGGGAAGTTGCCAAGATTCTACTTGGATCCTCAACTTCTCCTACTTTTCTTCCTTTAGACTCCTGAAATTAACTGTTCCAAACTTGATCCATTCCCTATTGAAATTCTAAAATTCAATCCTTTAAAAACCTTAAACTTTGAAATTCTTGAGAACAAAACCACTGATCATTATCGAAAGTTTTCTTGAGTGATTCCCGTCATTTAAGATGTAATTAACTATAAGGGCTTGCCCTTATAGGGAACTTTAAGAACCCAGGTAATATAAACCCTGCTTAATTCATTTATATTAAGCAGGGGAACTTGTCGGCTTATAAAATTGGTTCGTAGACCAAAAATATGTCACAAATCTTCTAGTTTATTTAATCGAGCCCCATCGTCAAGCAGTGTGTTTGTCCTTCGAGATAGATACACGGCTTGTGATGTGGTGTTTTTTTATATACTATTTGGGACGTGAGATCGGTTTAATTTCATATCTTAAAATTTTCAAATTTAAAATTATTTTTAAAATCAAATACTACTTTTCAAATTATTTATTTAAATTAAATTAAAAATTTGCCGACAATTTCTGTAGGCGACCTCTTTTCAAAAATACAACACTCAACCTAAAAATATGCCGACAGTGGCGTATCAGTAATATCGAATTTATGAGTCCAGAATGTTATCCACAGGGAACTAGGAAATTCTACTTTTGAAAATTTATAGCCTAATGATTTTGGTCCTAGCCTAACATTTAGATTGTTTAAACACTATAGTATTAAAAAAAGTTAAAACACTAAATTTCTACAATTATACTTTTAATTAACATGGTTTGGATTGATGAATAAAGGATCTAAAAATTCCTCCTTGTAATGATGAAAGTGAAGTATTTGAAATGTAAAGTGCTAATTCTATAATTGGCTAGCATCAAATAAGAGAAACTCTCTTCTTTAACATCTTTTGAGTGCATAAAGAAGATTGGTTAAAATGACTTTGATACCTTAAATCCCATAATTAAGTTGTCAATACATATTTCCCTAACATTTACATCTTCATACAAGGCATATCAACATATACCCTAGAGTTCGATGTGGTAAACTGATATACTCTATAATTTACCATTTTTCTAAGTAAATTATTCATTTATTTTTAAGGATATTATGCTTTAATGAATGGTATTTTTATGTTTTTAGTTGTAGGTATAAGAAGAAGAGTTTAAGGATGAAAAGAAGCAAAAAAATAAAAATTGGGGTTTAATGAAGAAAATTAAAAAACTAAGTCTGGCATCTAGGCTCCAGAGACGGTTGAAGTAGTTAATTTATGAATTATGGCGGTTCCAATGTATTCTAGAAGCCCCAAGATGATAATGAACATTTCAAATAAAATATACAATGAATCTAGACACATTTTAATGAAGAGATGTTTCCCTTGGAGTAAAAATCTCTCAAATGAACATTTGAGCTAGTGCCTAGGCACTAGAGTTAGCGCCTAGGTGAGACAGTTATATTCTATAAGATTTAACGAATTTGGATGAATTTTGAAGAGATGTCAGAAGCAACCCTTGGTCATTTTTGAAGCTCTATAAATAGGAATTAATTATATAGTAGAAGAGCGTCGTTTTTGAGTTGTTCACAATTATTCTTAACTTTCTTTCACTTTAAGTTCAAGTTTGTAAGTGTTTATTGAGTTTTTGTGATTTCATGAGGTTTAGAGTTTTGTAAGAGTCAACAAAGTTAGAGAACTACAAAGGATTACTTTGGTGAACATTCCAGATAAGTATTTGTAACTTAACTCTTAAGTTCTGTACTTTGGGTTTAATGATTATGAATATGTTTTTTTGTGGTAATCCAACGCTTTCTGAGTAGTTTTCTTTGCTTTCTCCTTACAAATGTAATGTAATTAAGTCAAGAGGTTGTATTGTTGTTTAAGAACTTTTTTTTCTTACCTGAAATTTTGATGGTATTTTACCTAAACTTCTTTTACTTTACAACTTTTCCAAATGTATTGTTAAAACCTGTAGAGAAATCTTATAGTCTTAACTATGGGCTAAGATTTCTTAACTTGTATGTTTCACATTTCACTTTGGAAGATCAGAAATTATCATCAGAAGGGGAGTGCAAATAGATAGGGAGATAAGATTTGATGGGCGTATAATTGAATGTATTTAGAGTAACAGGCTAAATTCTATCAATTTGGTTTATAGGAGGAGAAATAATCACTGTTAGGTCGTATATAAAAGGCACAGTGGGTAAACTGGAAGTGAGAGCCTATAATCTACTCAGCACTACTAATACGACAACCTGCACTAACCTTTAGACTAGCCAATCTTCTTTATGCCTGAACTAAAGGGTAAAGAATATTTATGCTCATGTTTGTCACAATACAATATTTTTAAGTTCTAAATAGTTTGAATTCCTCTACTTATTATTGAATATTTGTAAGGATAAAGTATCTTTAATTAAGTACTTTATTCATTTGCTTATACACATTCTCGCATAATTCAGAAAATTTAGTAAGTTTAATTTTATTCTCTTTTAGTTATACATAAAACATAAAAATTAGCACTTTTTATTTTCAGTGTTTTAAATTTTTTTTAATTCAGAATTGTTTTCCTCGTTAGTTCGATATCTGGAGTTTTTAAAAGAAAATTTTATATTATTTGAAACGATACGTATACTTGCGTGGTACCCTTAGTGTGTAAACTATTTTCTAATAATTATAACATTTCAATCTAGCACTCTAGCCACTTTTTTTAAGGTCAAGTTTACCTGTCTTTTAAATTTTAAATATCTATGTAATTGCGAGTCGGGTCAAGTTTTTGGCACCTTTGTCGGAGAATAACTAATTTAAAATTAAGAGAAAATATTTATATAAACTATGATTTTAATATTTATATAAACAATAATACTTATATATATATATATAAATCATATATATATATATATATATATATATATATATATATATATATATATA
Source organism: Papilionanthe hookeriana x Papilionanthe teres (assembly GCA_022702705.1). NCBI lineage: Eukaryota > Viridiplantae > Streptophyta > Magnoliopsida > Asparagales > Orchidaceae > Papilionanthe > Papilionanthe hookeriana x Papilionanthe teres. The sequence goes on along the minus strand of CM040436.1, from coordinate 70,725,978 downwards.
TATATTAGTTTGTGTGGTACTTTATTTTTAGTAAATCTTTTTATTTTTGTATGTGTATTTCAACATATGAAGGAACAGTGCCTTACGATTCTGAATTAAAATGAATTATAAGAAAAATTATAAAAGAAAAACAACTTAATAATATTCAAGAAATGGAGAATATACCTCAAATTAATCCTGAAATTAAAATTGAAGATAATGAGCTCCAAAATTTACAAAAACCTTTAAGGGAATATGCTAACCCTACAACAAATGAAATTCATTTAAGTATTCAAATCCCTGCTAAAGCAGCAAATTCATTTGAACAGAACCTACTAAAATACAAATGGTGCAAAATAATCAATTTAAGAGATCACCAAATGACGATCCAAATGTACATCTTGCAAGTTATTTAGAACTCTATGCTACTTTCAAATATGATGGTGTATCAGATGATGCTAATAGACTTAAACGTTTTCCTTTTTCTTTAAGGGATAAAGCTAAGAAATGGTTAAATTTATTAGCCATAGGATCTATTAAAACTTTTGAAGAAATTGCATAAAAATTTTTGGCTAAATATGTTCCTCCAAAAATGTTAAACATAGAAATGATATAACTTTTTTACTCAATATGAGGGAGAAACAATTTATGAAGCATGAGAACAATTTAAAGAACTCCTTAGGAAGTGTGCACACAATGCATTACCGATTGATTAATCATTCAAACATTTTATATTGGATTAATAAGTTTGCTTAGATCTATAATTGATGCTACTGCTAAAGGTTCTTTAATGACAAAATCATTTGATGAATCTTATGCTTTAATTGAAGAAATGAAAACTAATAACTTTCAATGACCTTCTAAAAGGATAAATCCTACAAGAGTGGCTAATATTCATTATAATGATTCCTTTTCTATTTTAGCCTCTTAAGTAGCTGCAATATCTAAGAAGTTGGATAACTATGCTATGAATTTGTCCCAAATACCTCATATGAATAATGAAAAATTAGGAAATATGGATGATTCTCAATTATTAGAAACATTAAAAGCTATAGCTAGCAAAACTAATAACCATCTTCTAATTACTATAACCCAACTTGGAAAAATCACCCAAATTTTAACTGGAATAATGGAAATCCTCAATGAGGAAATAATCAGATAAACCCAACTGGAAATTAGAAATAATCAAGTAAATTCAAACTATCGATCTCCTTATCCTCCTGGTTTTAATCATCAATTTAAGGAAAAGAATTTTTCTATAGAAGAATTAATTTTACAAATGGGTAATCAATTACAAAGTCAAAATACTACGATAAGAAATATTGAGAATCAAATGGGACAACTTGTTCCTAGTAATGTTGAAATTAATCCTAAGGATAATGTTCTTGAACAAATTAAAGCTGTTTAATTACGGAGTGGAAAGGAATTAAAGGAAAGAACTCAAAATGATATTGAAAGAGAGAAAAAGTTGGAAGAAGTAGAGAGACCTAAAGAAACTGTTTCTGATAAAGAATTTCAATCTGTTTCTCCAACTAGAAAGGATTTAGAAAAAATACCACCTCCTTTTCCTCATAGACTTAGACAACAAAAGCTTGATCAATAATTTTCAAAATTTTTTTAAATATCGAAAAGCTTACAATCAATATCCCATTTGTTGAAGCTTTGGAACAAATGCCTGGTTATGCTAAATTCATGAAAGATAATTAAAAAAAATGAAAATTCGAAGCTTATGAAACATCAAAAGATTGTAGTGCAATAATTCAAAAGAAGCTTCCTCAAAAGCATAAAGACCCTATAAGTTTACCATGTGCTATTGGAGAGAAATTTTATGGTAAAGCCTTATGTGATTTAGGAGCTAGTATTAATCTCATGCCTTTATCCATCTTTTGAATGTTAGATTTAGGAGAGATTTCTCCTACTACTATAACCCAGCAATTGGTAGATCAATCTATTACTTATCCCAAAGGACTTATAGAAGATGTACCTATAAAAGTGGATAAATTTATCTTCCCTGTATATTTTATTGTACTTGATATAGAAGAAGATAAAGAGATTCCTATTATTCAAGTTATGATTGATGTGTAAAAAGGAGAGTTAACCATGAGAGTTAATGATCAGAAAGTAACATTAAGGGCCCGTTTGGGACAACTTATAAGTGCAGTGGAGTTTTTGAAAACGTCGCCTAACCGTTTAGTTTGCGCGTTTGTGAAAATGCTGTCTGTCGCGTTTTGGTTTTTTACACTAAATGCAGGCCACAAGCAACGGTGGACCCTCGGGCTGTGTTTCAGGATAAGCTGCTCATGCTGAAACACACAAGCTGCCCCAAACAGACCCTTAGTGTTTCTTTACACTTATCTCATTCAAGTTAAAGGGAAGGTGGTTAGAGATTTATAAGTAAAAATCCATTTTTTAGAGAGTTTTAAACCCTCTTGGGTTGGGCCACCAGTCTTAAGGAGTCTTGTAAGAGAAAGGAAGATATTCAAAAGAACATCAAGAGTTTGGTGGAGAGGAACTTGAGATAAGTTTTTATCTTTGTACTTCATTTGATTTTATTTCAGACCTCTTATATTTTCTACATGATTTCTACTTTTAAAGTTACTTGCTTATTTTTTTTTCACCAAGGATTTGAAGTAGTTCTCCTTATCTTTTTCCTTAAAATGAAAAGTAATTAAGTGTTGGATGGAAGTCGTGGGAGTATTATTTAACATAATCTCTGTCTACTTTTGTATCTTCTCTATCTACTGGCGCTTATGCACCAGATTTAGGCACTTAGGCGACCCAGTTCAATTTAAAACCTTCATTTTTCACTCCAAATTTGATCATTTTTCACTCCTTTTGACATATTTAGTCCATTTAATTGTACATGAAAGAAAAACACATAAATAACTTCTATTAAAATGCATTATCATAAAAAATAGGTATAAAAATGTGTATAAAAATATTCTCTATAATAGGTATATCAAATTCCACTACACTTAAAATGTTACTTGTTTTCAAGTAACACTACAATCTTTCAAAACCAACATAAACAAATTATGTGAATGAGTTTCGTTAAGAGATTCTAAAATTCTGGTCTAGAAATGTAGTCTTTCAATTTAGAAAAAACTTCAGTGAATGAGACCAATTTAAATCATAGAAAATTTCTACAGTGAAAAAGTATGGAAATATGAGCTTCTAACTAATTCAGAAATACTTGTAGATTTTCCAAATATAGAGTTCAGACATTCTATCTTATTTACTTAAAAATTTTCATTAAAAATAATTATACTCACTATATTGTATCCTTAAGCTTATGAGTTTCTCAAATCTTATGCATTAAAAAGATCATATGGAGAACCAATTTTTTATTAGGCACTAATCCTCAAGCTTCTCCTTTTTTTTCACATAATATACTTTACTTTTTTTTCTTTTCTTTTCTTTTTCTCTTTTTTTTTCCTTTTTCTTAATTTTTTCCTTGGCAAGGATTACTATATATGGATAGGCCTTTAATGATTTTGAATTCCACTCTTCCTTTCTAAAGCAAAGGTCTAATAAAAATCCTTTACTTAAAAAAATATAATGATAGTTTTGAAAACTACTTTTTAATAAAATAAATCTAAGTATTAAAATTAAAAGTCTAATTCTTCTATATTTTTTCGAAAGTACAAAATCTCTTACTAAATATAGTTACACCATATTTAACATCTCTTCAATAAAAAAATTTCTAACTTGAAATTTTCTTCATCACTAACCAAATTATCTTACAAATTTCTTTATTCAAAATTTTAGTAACCTATTATAACTTCATACACAATCATTTTTTTCAAATCAAAAATCAAATTTATTTGTAGCACATTGGAGAACAAATAAATTTTAAGTTTTAAAAATTGATTTTTCATCCCCCCAAGCTTAAATTTTTACAATCATTAAAACTTTAAGCATATGATATATAAAGGCACGAATGAAAAATTAAGACATTATGCTTACATAAACTTTCATATTCTAAGTATGCAACTATAAAAAATTAATAACAAAAGTAAAAATGATCAAATTTCATTTTTATTTTAACATATATGAGATTCAAAAGACTTCTATGCTGTGGAGGTTAACATAAAACCAAATCACACAAACTAACATAATTTCACAATCTAAACTGAAAGAAAATACATGGTCGTAAATTAAAACTTTGAAATAAAAATTTAAATGAAGGTTTTTCTCTATTCCAAACTTCCTAAAGCAGTAGGAATAAGTTCAACACAAACCAATAAAGTACATTTAAAATAGCAAAGTTGACTTAATTACTACCACGTCAACAACACATAGATACACATCACAATGAACCATAACAACAATGTTCACCACAAAAACAAAACACCACAATAGTCTAAACAGAAATATAGAAAAAGTTCAAATAAAACTCAACATAACTCAATCTCTACTCATCCCTGTCACCGTCTCCATCCTCTTCATCATCATCATCATTCCAGAAACTAGTTTATTCATAATGAGAGTTCCGTGGATATGAAAGAGATATTACACTTTGATCACCTCTAATGAGTTTCTACAAGGATGTGTTGTGTTTCTCTTCATAATCGCTATGCCTCCTTAAGTAAGAATCAATATGATCTACATAGTTTTCAAGATTCGATAGCTTATTCGTAGCATAGTCGATCTTATCCATCATCCTTTGCAGCAATTGAGTCTGTGAATCTGGACTGGATCTAGCATGGAATATAGATGCATGAGAAGTAGAAACAAGCGACGTAGAGGCACCAGAACATCTTAAAAATCCCCTCTCCAGCCAAAAATTGAATGCCCAGAATAATTTTTCACATTCAAAATAGTAATGGGCTTAAGAGGGTGTAGAATCTCCCCCAACTATCAAATCTAAAACCAGCTTGTTCACATTAAGAAATGATTAAGAATGAGAATCCCAAACCTAGAGTATTGGCAGCTCTGGCAAAACTAGTGATAATCTGATAAATTAGAGATCCAAAATTAATCGGCTTATACCACTTAATACATTTATTCAGTGCAGCCCTTTCTCTGGCCACTTCGCTAACATGATTTGTAGGGAGTGGACGAACAAAAATAAAATAATGTCATGCTTTCACAGTGGCATCCATCTTCGATGTAGAAAAATTCACCCATGTACCTATGGTAATTTTCCATAGATTTCAGTAGTTAATGAAGAAATGATCTCATCTAAATTCTCCTAAATAGGATTGTAATTAACATAAAAATAAGTCGTGTCCAAAGGCAGTTGGTAAAATGAATTTATTACCTGTGGTGAAAATGCTACATACTTTCCTCAAACCATCACTAGATCATCCTCTAATTCATGGAGATTGGCATAGAACTCTTTAACCACATAAATCACTGCAACAATAGAGAAAAAGCAGAACCGATCCCACAGTAAGTGGAAAATTAATTCTTCTACTTCTACGCCCGAATTCTTAAAAAAACGCTCAGGAATCAATTTCCTTGATTACAGTGCAATGGTATATCTATCTTGAGCCTTCGAACTAACGAAAGTGCTCAAATGGAATGTGGCATTCCCCTTGCTCCTTGTCATCCTTGGTGCTAAGTCTAAAAGTTACAAAAATAATTCACAATAAATTCCAAAGTCAACTCATACTCACTTAATGTAACTTTTAAAAGCTTAAACTCACTTTTCCATGTAAAATCCATCAATTTTAATCAAGTTTTCACCATGAATAATAAATTTTATATTTTCCATAATGCCCTCCAAATCCATGGTGAAAATAAAAAATTTTTACATGAAAGAGAAGCTTTAACCTTAAGAAGAAGAAATCTAACAAATTTGGCTCAATTTCACTGAGTATTCTTTACTTATGGGGATGCCCTAAGTCTAAATTCGTGAGACCTTGAGGAAGAAGAAGAACAAATGGAGCAAAATTGTGTTTTTCAACACTTAAAACCATCATGAACCGACACTTAAGTGTGGCTGGTTTGGCGCTAAGGCCCCTAGCTCTCGGATTTGCCGCGCTTAAGCACATGGAATTGGTGCTTAGGCGCCAGTGCACAATTTTTTGATATTTCCAAATTTTGATTCAAATTCACATCTTCCTAATTTAACCACCCTCACATGGTTTTAATAAATCTTAATAACAATTTTCTTCCCCTTTTGCTCTTTTGTTTCTAAAAAATTCTCAATTTTTCACAACTTAGATTTGATCACTATAACACGAAACATTCACACAAACAAAATAATTTCATTCACATATTTAAAAAGTACAAACACACATCACATATCTAATCTCCGCTCCAAAAAGTTTTGGATGAGATAACATCTGAATTCATCAATATACAAGCCAAACTTACATTAAACACATGAAACAAACAGAATTACATATGTAAACAAACTAAATAAAGAACTTAATTCTATTCTCCATTAGGTGGAACAAATATCTGGCCTTCATTTGTTCCTTCTGAACCATTTTCCACATAAATTTGATAAAATGAAAGATGATGAAGAACTATGATAGAATCCTCTTCAATCCATTTGTTTTTTAAATACATCGCCTTGTCCGCTTCTTCAATATAACTTGCATGACTGAATCACATTTTGAGTTGCCAACCAATATGCATTAAATGTGCATTAGTTTAATTTACCTTTTCATCAATTGAAGCTACATCAACCTCAATTTCACAATGTTTTATGCTATTTCTTCAATACTAATGGCTAGGAATCTGTTATATTACTCTTGCGCACTTTGACTTACAATCTTCTTCTTGTTGTTTAATTCATTTTCCGAAGAGGAAATTTTTGCTAACTTATCACCTTTTACATGTCATATATCTCTTCACTTAGACATTAGAATAAAAATTTAGAGAGGGGCAAAAATTCTCTTCAATTTCAAACTATTTATAGAGTATAAAAGAACCTATACCCACTTCCCACGCCTAAAATATACCAAATAACGTTCAAGACAACTTCTCCATGTTTAAGTCATAACAACTTTATTTAAGCACATTTTTATAACTCTGGCGCTAAGAGCCAATTTTTTGTGCTTAAGTGCCAATGCTCATTTTAGCACAGGTCAGCTTAACATCCAAATACTCATCCTAACAAGTCTAAGGCATCAAACAAAGTCATAAAATTATAACAACAAGTTCAAAATACTACCACAATTCTCTAAAACAAACATAACCACATAACATTAAAATTAAAGAACATCGATAACTATGAGTTGCCTCCCATAAGGCGTTTGGTTTTACGTCGTCACCTCGACATACTGAGTTCGTATTTTGGGTGACCCAACATCAAATATTCATTCAATTTATTATGATCCCCTAAGAGAATATGGTTTCATTCTATGCCAATTCACTTTTAAAATTTTTAGGGTTTTAGGATCATTAATATCTACAGCTCCATAAGAAAAAACTTTTATCACAAAAAATGGGTCCATCCACCTGGACATAAGTTTGTCTGAAACTAATCTTAATCTTGCATCACAATGCAAAAATAGTTCTTCTGGCTTAAAATTTTTAGTAAGAATCTTTCGATCATGCCATATTTTCTTCTTATCATTATGAAACTTAGCATTCTTATAAGATTCTTTATTTATCTCTTCCAGCTCATTTAATTGCAAGAATCTCTTTTTAGCAGCATCCTTCAAATTATAATTAAATTCCTTAATAGACCAATATGCTTTATGCTTAAGTTCCACTGGTAAATGACAAGCTTTTCAATAAATTAACATGAACGGTGACAATCTTATAGGAGTTATGCATATGGTCCTATAAGCCCACAAAGCATAATCAAGTTTGACTGAACAATCCATTTTTATTGGATTTATAGATTTTTCTAAAATTCTTTTGATTTCTCATTTGGAAACTACATCCAAACCGCTTGTCTAAGGATAATAAGCAGTAGAAATTCGATCATTGATACAATGTTTATTAATAATTTCCATATTATGCATTTTTAGAATGACTTCCCCCTTCAGTTATGATCAGTCTTGGCATTCCAAATCTACAAAATATATATGTTTTAAAAAACTTTGCAACACTTTGAACTTCACATTGAGTTAATGCAACAGCTTCTATCCATTTAGACACATAGTCTACTGCTAACAATATAAATAAATTTTTAAAAGTTAGTTTAAATTGTCCCATTAAATCTAATCCCCAAACGTCAAATATTTCAACTTCCAAAATATTATTATGGAGCATCTCATTTCTTCTAGAAATAGTCCCACCATATTTACAACAATTACAATTTTTAATATAAGGATTAACATCATTAAAATTAGTATGCCAATAAAATCCAAATTATAAAACTTTGTATCCTATTTTATCAACACCAAAATTACCCTCAAAATCAAAATCATGACATTTTTAGATAATTTCAAAAGTTTCTTCTAAAGGCACACATCTTCGAATAATTAGATCATTCCCCTGTTTATATAGAAATGGGTCGTCCTAAAAATAAGTCATAGCTTCAGATAAAAATTTTCTCTTTTGTTGGTGTGTCAGACCATAAGGTAAAATATTACTAACAATATAGTTCACAATGTTTGCATACCATAGAACACACCATTCATTAACATTGAAAAATTTTTCATCTGGAAAATGTTCATTAATTTATTTTTCATAACTAAGTGATTTGTCAGATTCAAGCTTGGATAGATGATCAACAATTTAATGATGAGCTCCATTTCTATTTACTACTAAAAAGTCAAATGCTTGCAAAAGAAGAATCCATCTTATCAGTCTTGGTTTTGCATCCTTCTTTTTTATTAAATACTTAATAGCAAATAATCTGTTTGCACCACACAATTGGTTCTAACTAAAAATGATCTGAATTTATCAAAGGCAAATACTATTGCTAATAACTCTTTTTCAGTTGTGGTATAATTTATTTGAGCTTCATTAAGAGTTTTACTAGTATATTAAATTACATTGAAAATTTTATCATATTTTTGTCCCAAAACAGCTTCAATAGCATAATCACTTGTATCACACATTAATTCAAATGGTTTCTTCCAATCTGGTGAAACAATAACTGGTGTAGTGACAAATTTTTATTTAAAAAGCACAAAACCTTTTGGCAATCCTTATGAAAATTAAAAATTACATATTTTTCGAGCAAATGGCATAGCGGCTTAGCAATTTTTAAGAAGTCTTTAATATATTGCCTATAGAATCTAGCATTTCCTAAAAAACTCTTAATTTCCCTCACATTCATTGGGTGAGGTAAATTAACGATTACTTGAATTTTTGCAGGATCTACCTCCATACCTTTCTTTGAAATGTGATGTCCCAAAACAATTCCTCATGCTACAATAAACTAACATTTTTCCCAATTAAGGACTAAATTGGTGTCTTCACAGCAATTAAGAACTCATTATAAATGTTCTAAACAGAATTCAAACGAAGTCCCAAACATCGAAAAATCATCCATAAAAACTTCAATTCCTTTTTCAATTACACATAAAACAACCATCATACGTTTTTGAAATGTAGCAGGGGCTTTACATAAATCAAAGGGCATTCTTCTAAAAGTAAATGTGTCATAAGTACTAGTAAACGTTATTTTCTCTTGATTCTCTGGAGCTATTTGTATTCGGTGATAACCAGTATATTCATCCAGAAAACAAAAGTATTTATGCCCAACTATTCTATCCAGCATTTGGTCCAGAAAGGGTAACGGAAAAAGATCATTCCTCGTGGCAAGGTTTAATTTTCTATAATCAATGTATATTTTCCATTCTGAAAGTTGTCTTTTTGGTATTAGTTCATTATTTTCATTAACAGTTATAGTCGCTCCTCTTTTCTTAGGAACACAGTGTATTGGACTAACCCATACACTATCTAAAGTAGAATTGATCATCCCAGCATCTAACCCCTTTAAAATTTCTTTCTTAACAATTTTGTTCTTAATGTGATTTAATCTCCTTTGAGGAATAACATTGGGTTTGTTGTTTTCTTCCATTAGAATTCTATGCATATGAATTGAAGGACTGATTCCTCTAATATCAACAATTGTCCATCCAAATGCTTTCTTATGTTGCTTCAAAATTTTCAATAAACACACTTCTTCTTATGAAGTTAAGTTCAAGGAAATTTTAACTGGTAAAGTTAAAGAATCACCTAAAAAGGAATATTTTAAGTGTTTTGGAAGTAACTTCAATTCAAGTCCAGAATATTTCTTAATTGATGGACAAAAAGATTTATCTTTTTTCCATCATGTCCAAAACTTCAAACTTTCTGGAAAAAAATTTGAATCTTCTTCAATAATATCATTAAAATGTTCTAATGATATAGTGAGGAGAACGCCGCGAACGAGCTTCGAAGGGCCATATTGGAAAGAGATGAACAGATCAGTATTCTAGAAAAGAAGATGGATGAAATGACCGATGCCATGATAGCCAAGGCCATAGTGCAAGGACAATCACAGTCATGACCAGCAGCATCTCTAGAAGGTAACCATCACGAAGTTATACACATTGCAGATGAATGAAGGGAAGTAGCTTCTGCTAATGAAAACGAACTACCAAGAAAGGATTGAACTCCGAGTCTACCGGAAAAGGATATCAAGCAGATGGTCAAACAGCAGGTTCGGGAGGCCTTGGCTTAGTCGAAAGGAGGTACATCTGTTTCAAAGGGTAGACCCTAAGTAGAGGATTTTGATGATGTGCCTTACCTAAAAGGCTTTGTGCATCTGTCTTTCAAGATGTTCGATGGGACAGACAACCCTCATCAACATATGGTATACTTCTGAGATAGTTGTTACAATACAAAAGGAAGTGAAACTCAGTTGTTCCAAAAATTCATGAGCAGCTTGTCAGGGATAGCTTCCGACTGGTATGCATAAATACCCAACTGATCAGTGAAGACCTTTGCAGAAATGTTAAACATGTTCGTGAAAAGATTTATTGGTGCTCAACACCACATTACAATATGAGAAGCCCGACGAGACTCTAGTAGACTACATTTTGAGATGGAGAAACTTAAGCATGAACTGTGAGACATAGCTACATAAACAACACGCGATCGAGATACTACTCAACAGTATCTACGGTCCAGTGGCTTTCATGCTTAAGGATCTCACCATCAATTCTTTCGGGAAACTAATCAGGGTAACCTGTTTACAAGAGGAAGTTAAGCATATGGAGCCTACAGAGAACGCATAAAAACAAGACCGGTCAAAGCATACGAGAAGAGATCTGGCATAGTGGTAATAGTGGACAAAGCAAAGCAACTAATGAGTATGCAGGCTGAGCAGTCACCGCAGTAGCACAGTCAGTCACCTTAGTAAGGTCAGCCTCATTTGTAGCATATGAGTCAGGCTAGTTAGCACCAGAGGTTGTACAAAGCCAATGGACAACAGGGTCCAATAATGTCAGAACGACTACGTAAGAACTACTCCATCAAAGATGATGTCATGGTAAAATTGTTCAAAAAACTGATTAAAAAGCCTGATTTCAGATAACACGTGCCAAAGAAGCCAGAAGAGATGAACAAAAAGGATCAACCCAACTTTTATCCCTACCACAAGTTGCTCGGACACACAATAGAAGGATGCTTCAGTTTTAAGGATTGGCTCGAGAGAAATTACAAAGAAGGAAATATATCGATACCAAATGAATATTTAAAAGTACCTGAAAGAGGCTTTGTAAATATTAATTCATCTGAGAAAATCTCTTCGATTGACTCTTATGCCGACAAGGATGGACGGAGTATGATTTGGAACGAGCTCAAGCGAGCCATGGATCAAATCCAGTTCACTTCAAGGAAATCCACTGCACGGAATCTGCCACCAACACAACCTAAGACGGAGATTTCACCAAGGTGACCACCGCAGCGGGAAAGGAGGAAGAAGGAAATTGCAAATGAAATTAAGGACAATAGTGCGATGGCTACGATAGGGGTTGGCACTGTTAGATTGGTTGTCTCAGATTCGGGAATGTAAACCCTCCAAGCCTTGTCTCTGTAAGATTACCATTGTGCCCCTCCAGGGTCTTATAATGATAAAAGAAATGATTTTGGCTATATTCTTAGTGTCTATAGTGATAATGTAACTGATTACAACCTAAGTAACCCTGATTTTGATTACCAAAATGATCCGCAAATCATGCTAGTTCCTTACGACAACGTTAATGAAAATGAAGGACATATCGACAACACCAGTTACAACACTACGAGAAGCGAGGAGCTGATCCTTGAATGCAAAGGAACTTTGCTTGCAATCAAAATGAATTTTTAAGATACAGAAACAATACCAAAGGATTCAGCTACAACGTCGGGAGAACCTCCGGGTCTAGAGTAAGAAGAAATAACGGAAGTGAATCTTATAAGTGGAAATGTACTACCTTTAAGAGGAGCTCAAGTGGACAAAGGAATACAAATAGTTACTCAAGAAGAACTGCCTCTAGTAATGGAAGAAGTGAAGGTTTGAAATGAATTTGAGAATTCAAATAAAGTGGATTACAATGTATTGGCCAATTTTAGGAAGTTCCAACAAAACTAAGCATTTACAATGCTCTGATTCTGTTAAAGGAGATGAGATAAAATCTTATCAAGGCTCTACTTAATCCAGACATCATGCTTAGCACATTTCGCTAGCACATCATCAGATGGATTTTGTACTTTGAAGGGATAACTTGGCCTAAACTTCACCGACGAAGACTTCTTGCTCGATACTACCGATCACAACCGTCTGCTCTACATTTCTATCATTATCAGTAGGTTTATACTTTCCAAAGTGTTGGTAGATCCTGGAGCATTCCTTAACATAATGAGTCTACGGATGTTAGCTTACTTGGACATCGACGCACGAGAACTCTCCACAGATAAGATGATGCTAAGAGGATTTATCCAAAATGGAGAAAGAGCCCTCAGATCTATAACCCTACAAATGAAAGTTGGAAATCTAGAAACAACTGCAAAATTCCATGTCATCGATATGGATACTTTGTTCAACATCCTGCTTGGTCGGCTGTGGCTTTATGAGTACAATATGGTCCCATCATCGCTTCACCAATACATCAATTACTACAAAGATGGACAAGAACATTTCATCAATGGATATTTATAACATTTTTCAATACATGAAGTTTGCATCCACAAAGACACTGCGTACTACGTTCTCTCGAAGAAAATAGTATTTTCAAGAGAAAGTGTGTCAAATGAGACTAAAGATTCAGAAACGTCACAAGAATGGTACCATTAACCTACACTTCAAAGATCTCTCACTAGTCCTTCACAATAAGTTGGTGGAGGTTATTTTAGCTCACACATCTGAGGTTAAGGCTGGAGACTCCCCAGATCGTTGAACGGATGAAGCTAGGGATTAGTATCAACGTAGAAGGAAGCTCCTAAGAGGATGAATTCAACAAAGAAACATTGACGATAAGTAAAAAGAAACCTCAATTCGAGATCTCTTTGGAAGACATAGAGAATAACGAGTATGAGTCAATGTATGATTGGATTAACCATTATGTTCAAGCCATGACCCTAACTCTGATCCATCCTCAAAATATCGTGAGTATGGAGGTCAAGGAAGTCCATAATGGTGGCCTTAAACTGATCAATTTTTACCGAGCTTCTCCTTCTGCTTCTGAACCTTGTGTAATTCTTGAGGAAAATGATTCTAATGAGTTAATTTATTTACCTTTTACTTAATATTTGCCATGTGTACATAAATTAGTCCAACAGGGATGTGTACGGAAGCAATTGCCAAAAGTTAAGCTATAATCATTTGAGAAGTTATGGAATGTAAAACAAGAGATACTCAATTCAAATGAAGGCCTTGGGTTTAGTGTGATTGGACCTGTCGATGACTTGAGATTTTGCATGGTTGTTACTAGCCAGTCACAAGAACATTACCTAGACATTCAATATAAAATTGAAGATCAACTGATAGAACATGCTCGGCCAGAATTTGAAGAATAAACCAAATCAATAGTGCATGAACTGAAGGAAATCAACCTCGAGACTGAGGAGCAGTCCCGACTAACTTTTATAAGTTCACTACTTAGTGAAGTGGAATCTAAGAATTTGATTATGTTATTGTCAAATTCAAAGATTGTTTTACCTGGAACTACAATGAAATGCTAGGATTATCTCCATAAGTTGCAGTACACTGTCTCAGAGTGGATCAAAATACAATGCCAATGAAATAAACTCCCAGAAGAATGTTCCTCAAAATAGAACAACAAGTTACAACAAAAATAAAGAAATTAATAGATGCTAACTTCATCCGGGAAGAGTAATATCCGACGTGGTTATCTAATGTTGTGCCACTGAAAAATGAAGAATGGACAGATATGAGTGTGTGTCGACTTCAGAGATTTAAATAAGGCTTGTCCAAAAGATGAATTCCCGTTACAAATGCTGGAATTATTGGTGGACATTGCGTTGTCACAATAAATTTTCTTTTTAATTGATGGATCTTCAAGCTACAACCAAATCAAGATGGCACCAGAAGACTCAATAATTACAGCATTTATAACTCCGATCGGGATTTATTGCTACACCGTGATGCCGTTTCATTTGAAGAATACCAGAGATACTTATGAAAGAGCGATGACCACGATCTTCGATGATATCATCCACAACTAAATTAAATGCTACGTAGACGACTTGGTCATCAAGAGCAAAGTGAAAAATGAGCATCTATATGAGTTGAGGATTGTATTTGAACGATTACTGCAATACAATCTCAAGTTGAATCCTTTAAAATGTGTCGTCGGCGTTACCTCCAGGAAATTTCTAGGTTTTGTTGTCCATCATGAGGGAATCAAAATAAACCCAGAGAAGATTAAAACTAGCATGGAAATGCCAACTACGAGAGCCTTGAAACAATAACATTCTTTTCAAGGTAAATTGGAAAATTTAAGACGCTTTATATCCAATCTGTCAGAAAGGTGTCTACCCTTTTCAAAGTTACTTCGAAAGGATGTCAAATTTGTTTAGAGAGAGTCATGCCAATGAGCTTCCAAAAATGTTAAATAAGTTTTAACGACACCTTCTATTTTGGTGACCCCTATCCTAGGAAGACCATTGATTCTTTATACCGCAGCCTTAGATGAGTCCCTCGGATCCTTTCTCGCCCAAGTTAATGATGAGGGTAAGGAGAATGCACTCTACAAATTGAGTTAACGTCTAATATCGGATAAAGTAATGTATTATTCTATTGAGAAACATTGTCTAGCTTTGGTTTTTGCAGCTAAAAAAATTAGGCATTACATGTTATCTGATAAGGTCAACCTGATTTGGAAAGTTAATCCGCTGCCATATATGATGACCCGATTGACACTTTTCGGACGTTTAGCAAGGTGGTAGATGATAATATTGCAATTTGATATAACTTTTGTGCCCCTTCACGCTATCAAAGGGCAGATTCTTACAGACTTTCTTGCATGGCACCCTCTGCTAGCTGGGACCCATCTCAACGATAAATTACCAGACAAACAGATATTATAAGTGGAACAGTCTTGTGTCAGGCATTGGGAAATGTACCAGAAGAGATAAAGGACTGCAGACAGTGATACCCGACAAAGCAGGAATTGGTTTGATCTTCGTGACTCCAGATTAAGGAGTGCTGAGATTCTTCTTCCACTTGATAGGTTGTGTACCAATAATGAGGTAGAATATGAAGCTCTAATCACCGAATTAAAATTAGCAATACTAATGGAAATAGCGGACATCGCCACATGTGGCGACTCACAAATTGTCATACAGCAGATGGCCGAACAATATAAGACTTTGAAGCCGAGATTAGAAGCACAAGTATACGATGAAATTGTTGGAACAAAATTCAAATATAACATTTTATAGGATTACTCGAGTGGACAATGCCCATGCATACACTTTAGATAAAATGGCTAAAGAATTTACATGTCCATAAGAATGCTCCATAGACGTTACAATACAAGGACGCCGGGTTTAGTCACATATTGACCTCGATAATTTGCATGAACTTGGAAAAGAAGAGATCGCAGCTACAGTGTCAGATGATATAGAAAATTGGCATCAACCATTGATAGAATTTTTGCAAATAGAAAGACTGTCAGAAGATAAGTTAGCAGCAAATCAGATTCATAAGAGCGCTTTGTCGTAAGCCTTAATTGATAACATTCTATACAGAAGATCTTTAGACCAGATGTGGCTTAGATGTCTTAGCAAAGAAGAAGAATAAAAAATTATCTAAGAAGTACATGCCAGATTGTGTGGAGCTCACCAATCATAGCTAAAAATGAAGATGAAGATCAATGGACTTGGATACTACTAGCCAGCAATGATGACAGATTGCATGGATACAACAAATAAATTTCATAAATGCCAAGTGCATGGAGTGGTCTCGCACTAAAAATCAAATACTCTACAGCCCATGATTGTCTCGTGGCCATTCGAGTGTTGGGGTACAGACATAGTGGGTTCGATAAACCCTTCATCTTCAAAAAGACAATGGTTTATACTTGCATATATTGATTAATTCTCCAAATAGATAGAGGTAGTTCCATTACGAGAAGTCACAACATAGCAAGTGCTATAGTTTTTCAAGAATCATGTCGTCTACCACTTCGGTGTACCACACAAAATCAGTTAAGATAATGGGTATGCCTTTAAGAGAACCAAGATTAACAACTTCGTCAGAAGGCATGGGATAGACTTACGGTATTCAACCATCTACTATCTAAGAACAAATGGCTTGGCAGAAGCCTTCATAAAGTTACTTGTGTAGATTTTGAAGAAAACACTCGACGACAACAAAAGAGGATGGCACGAGAAGTTACTGGAAGCTTTGTGGGCTTACAGAACGACAGTTAGAACACTAACACAGTCTATGGCTTATGCATTTGTGTACAGGTCCGAGGCAGTACTTCCGTTAGACGTTCAGCTATCATCACTCCGGATCATCGTCACAAATCAGATCAAAATAGAAGAGAATGTCAGACTCCGACTTGCAGAGTTAGAAAGCCTTGAAGGAAATAGATTTCTTGCGTAATAGAATCTAGAACTCTACCAAAAAAAGATGAGTCGAGACCACGATAAATTGGTCCTTTGTGGTCGTTCAAATTCGATGACCTTGTGCTTTTTCTCAGAAGGCCTATTCTTGCACACCGCAAAATAGTTGAAAAATTTAAACCAACTTGGGAAGGACCACTTGTGGTGGATAAGGTTTACACTGGCGAGTCGTACTAGCTAGTGAATTTTCAAGGGGATAGACCCATGTTGCTAATAAATGGATGATATCTAAAGAAATACTACACAACATAAAGGATCTTTGAAGGAGAACAGTTGTTCCGAAATGATCCGTGTGGCCATTGTCTGTGATTGGGTTTAAATTTTGTAATAAAATGAAATTGAATGAAATAGAATAAACATTCTCAAAAGATAAAATACTCGTATTAATTTTTTAATTCCAAACTTTGTAAAATTACATAAAATTAGATAATGGCATCAAAATAATTATAAAAAGTGCTAAAATGAATAATAATAATAAGTTTATTATTGTTCTTGTTCGTGCAAACTTCCAACCACAGACATTTCCCTCTTTTTTCTTGTGTAGGAAGTGTCAAGTCGCAAGTTAGCATTTGCTTTAAAGACGTCTTGAACCTTGTGCTTTGAGAAGAAGAAGCATTTGCACGAAGTGTGATCAACTTCAGCTTAGATTACTCCCAAGTCGCAAATATGAAATTAGTGATGAAAATTGGTCATTGAGAGACCGGATAGACATCGAGCACTAAGGAACTAGAGGTTTTGTTGACTCACACCTCCTCGCTTTAAGACACAGTCAGATTCCATCCACGATCACCACTCCATAGGGTGATCTTATTGTCACTACAATTGAAAGTTTTCCAGACGAGTCGTTGGTACGTATGAAGAGAAGAAATGCAAATCACCGCTAGCATTGCCTCTTGAACAGAATGGAGAGGAGACAGGCTCAGGATTCAACTATCAAGCTACCGCCTAATCCAGAGGAATTTTATGAGCAAAAAATTAAAGATATTGATGACTGTTCACCACGCATAGAGACAGAGTCAAAAACTACTGAGGACCCCGTGCCAACCTGGGATCCAATGGAAGACATTTTTATTGGGTGTCTGACTTGAAACTTAGGTTTACCTAGACAACCCTCAGTTACCAGGGCATTTTCAAAATGCATGCAGTGTCATGTTCTACCATTAGAGAAGTACACCATGTTCGAGGCATACACACCCACCTCGATGCTACTCAGGAGCAGGGAACATCCTGACGTAGAGCCTTATATACCAGAGCATGTCTAGACGCGATATAAGAGTCAGAAAGAAACAATTCCGGCATTATGAAGAAATCCAAGGAAGGTTCGTCAACATTCTGGTACACCTTGAGCTTTACATAGATGTCTTTTCAAAGAATAGTCAAGAGAATATTTTGGATTGTTTCTTCTCTCTCCAAGACTTAGGCATATTAAGCCGTCCAAAGGAAAGAACGTACACTGAGCAAAAAAAAGTAAGAGAGGAAAAGGTAGGGTCACCATTCAGTGTTGATGATGCCTTAACTTCATAAAAGTTCAAAATGGAAATCCCCAAAGGATTCTACAACCTGATGAGATGGATCCAATGTCACCTCAAATTAAAAAGATGATAAAGTTAATGGTTGAGTGACACGTACTTCCTGCAAACTGTATTCCCAACAGCTGCATTATAAACATCTATGAGGATTGGGGCTGCATCCCACCTCATATCGAACACCATGAATTTGTGAGGCCTTTCTGTACAGTCTCATTTATAAGTGAAAGCAGCATCCTGTTTGGAAGAGAAATTCAAATTCTTGGCCTTGGAGAGTTCTGAGGTACTGTTGAGATCCCTCTGCTAGTCGGATCAGCATTAGTGCTAAAAGGAAATGGAGTAGATCTAGCAAAGCACTGCATCCCAAAAGTCACAGGACAAAGAGTGTCAGTTACCTTTAGAAGAATGGACGAGGACAAGGCTCCGTTCTACTATGAGCCAGATCCAAAGTTGAAAAGTCTTCGTCCCTTGCCACTATTACAGTAATACCTCCGGGTGTTCACGAGGGGACTTTTTTTTCGGAGTGTAGCCTTGATAGGTTGGCTTCTTCACAAGGCAGCCTTAGATAGTAGAATTCTACTACCTCCTACACTAGTTTACGATAGTTGCCACTTTTTCTTACCAGCATGATATGATATGTCTGTTTTGTTCAGCTATGTACACTCGATATACTTTTGGATGCTTGCCAGCATGTGATCAATTGTACTATTGCTTTCAGCAAATTGGTGAAGATTTATGTTTCAACTCACCAAGTTTTTTAGAAGTGTTTCTTTTGGCGTAATGTTCAAAAAGTCACTGAACCATACATTGGTCCCAAATTATAACAAATAAAGAATGATATAAGAAAAGATTGAATAAAATGATAACGAATAGAAAAAGTCAAATTAAAATGAAATAAAAGAAAATAAAATCTGAAACCATATATCTCTCAAGTGAAATTAAAAGAATTGAAATAAAGCAAAAAAATGATGATAAATTGAAAAAATAATGATAAGCTAATTCTTTCTAGACACTCTGAGTCTCTACGCTCACTCTTAGATTTCATATTTCCAAAAGCACTCATGGAACTTTAGTGCTTTACACAACGTCACTTCACACAAATTCCAAATATCACCAAATTTTACAAGTCTCATAATGGCTACAAATCTTGGCCGGATTGCATAATTCTACTTTCTTCAAAAGCCAACATCAAATTTTCTCAAAATCTATTTCATGAAATCCCGGGATCAGTACCTAAAATTTTATCCCTTCTTGTTACCTTGGGCTCGATGTGAGCCCTTGAGCTTTCCTTCCCATGATCCCTTCAAATTCCTTAAGTTTCTACTTCCTATCAGAGAAATTTTATGCCTTCAATAAAATTCCAGGGTCGGAGCTCAGTCATCACATTCCTTTAATTTCCATAAATTTTCACATCCTATCCAAAACATTTTCTACCTTCCATGAATTTTCAGTGTCAGAGCTTAGTCATATGATTCCTTCAAACTCCCTAAGTTTCCACATCCTATCCGAGAAATTTTCCGCCTTCCATGAAATTCCAAGATCAAAGCTCAATCGTCTAATTCCTTCAAATTCCCTAAATTTTCACATCTTAACCAAGAAATTTTCTACCTTCCATGAAATTCCAGGGTCGGAGCTCAGTCGTCTGATTTCTTTAAATTCCCTAAATTTTCACATTTTATCCAAGAAATTTTCCGCCTTCCATGAAATTCCAGAGTTGGAGCTTAGACGTCCAATTCGTCCAAATTCCCTAAATTTCCACATCCTAGCAGAGAAACTTTTCACCTTCCATGAAATTCTGGGGTTGGAGCAAAGCCGTCGGATTCCCTTTAAGTTCCCTAAATTTTCTCTTCATTTCTGAGATATTTTTTTCATTCACAATTTTTCGAGATCAATAGCTAAACTTTGGTTCTACTTTTTAAGGTTGGTACCTAAATTCAAGATCTTACCATTCAAAAATAGTGCTTAAATACACATTACCTTTCAAAGTCGGTAACTAAATTCCAACTCTCCTCTCTAAACTCACTTAAAGTTGAAGACTTCTATGAAATTGAAATTTTTAAAATCAAATCAAAGTAAAAATTTCATAAATTTTAAACTTCAATAAATTCCATAAAGTTTAAAATAAAATTTAAACTCAAAATTTAATTTGAAATTAAATTCAGATCAAATCCTATTTCTAAATCCAAGTTCCAATTTCAAATTGAATCGAATAACACTCTTTGAAAATTTGGATGCTTGAAATTCATAGCTCTATAATGAAGTTATTCCACTTTTCTCCCCCAGCGAGAGTTCCCGAGAGTTGATTGTTCCCAGATAACTCCAACAGACATTTCCTCATTAAATTCTATGTTTTGTCTTTAGTTTTGACCTAGATAGTTGTGTTAGTTGTGTTGATCTCGTCGATCAACACCAATACGTTTGGTGTGCTTACCAAACACACAACACATATTAGGGGTCCATTTGTTAACCTCATTTTTTTAAGGTCTAGTCCCTCTTTAGAATAGCCTAGGGTCTAGCCATAGGACTCTCTTGGTGACTATCTTAGAAGACTAGAAATTGAACCCTCACCCTATAGAAATCCAAAACACCTCTTTGCTTCACTTAGAGTTTTCAAATGCTTAAATTCTATCCTCTAAATGCTTAGGAAGAGGAGGAGACTGATACACCTAAAATATATAATGTTTTTATGCACATTTTTACCCATTCTTGATGATATTTCACTTTAATGGAATGTATTTTGCGTTTTTCTTGTAGGAATGATAAAAATAAGTGTATATGATTAAAGGAGCAAAATTGGATCAAATTTGGAACAAAAAAGTGAAACAACGAAAAATTGGACTTTGGCGGCTAAGCGCCGCCTGGTCGGCGCTTAGCCACAACAGTTAAAAATAAAATTTTCTTCATTTTTGGCACCATTTTCAAGGAGTGTTTGAAGCAACATTTGATGGTGACTTCCTTAACTTCCCATGGGCGGCAAATTTGAATGAAGGGATGCATCTTTTGGTGGATACATTGAATCTGGACATGATTTGAAGAGACACCAAGGCAACTTTTGGATTATTATTAAAATTATGTAATGAGAGTCTTTAGTGTGTGTGTGTGTGGTGTGTGAGTCTAATCTTCTAGTTTTCAGTGATATCTTCTAGTTTCAAAGAGTTTTACTTTTATTCTTTTAATGTATAAAGTCTTTTAGTTAGCTAGTCTGATTTTAGAGGAGAAAGGGTTGGTGTGAAACATTCTTTGCACCAATTTTTCTTTCATTCATTTATCTAGTATTTATTGAAATTTAAAGTCAGAGTTGGAGTCAACAGAGTTGAGCACCAACCTTTGTGGTGTTGTCCTGTGGAAAGTCAAGTTTCAGAGGAACTTCCGAAGTCTTGTGGAGATGATTTTCTTGTTGAGTTTTCTTTATGATTTCTATTTTCAAATCAATGTGTGCTTGTGTTTTAGCCATGAATTCTAAGTGGTTTTCTTTATTTTTTTCTTTCTTAAATGAAGAAGTAATTAAATTATGTAGGATTGTTGTGCAATGTATGTGTTTAAAGTTGGAATAAGTTGTGAAGATTTAATTCCATGAACTTAATTTACTTCTTAATTTGGCTAGTTAAGATGTTAAAATTTGTTGTGAGATTATATAAGATCCAATGCGGTATTGTCTCAAACAACAATTGGTAAAAATCGCATGCAATTATATGGGTGAGAGGTGTAGTCAATATAATTGTATGCAATATATTAGGAGATAAGTTTTTAGTGGAGAGTAAAATTAGAGAAATTTAGAGTGATAAGCTAAAGTACTCACAACAAATTTTAACATCTTAACTAGCCAAATTAAGAAGTAAATTAAGTGAAGATTTAATTCCAATACCCTCCAAATACCCAAAATACCCCTCTTCGGGGTAGATACACGTTTGTGGTGCGGTGCTCGTTTATGTAAACTATTCGGGATGTGAGATCATTTTGATTTCATATCTTAAAATTTTCAAACTTAAAATTATTTTCAAAATCAAATGTTACTTTCCGAATTATATATATATATATATATATATATATTTAAATTAAATTTAAAATATAAAATTCGCCGACAATTTCTGTTAGGCGACCCCCTTTTCAAAATAAAATACACAACTTAAAAATATGCCGACAATTTCTGGCGACTCCGCTGTGGAGAATTCCTCTCTTCATTTTAATCAGATAATTCTACTTTCATAAAGCGGTAGTGTATCCATGTTCCTAGTGGATCAAACTACCCTTCTTTCCGTTGGAATACTATGTTCATTTCTACCTTGAACAAGTATAGCCAACATTCTCTCGGATTTAGGAGCCACTGTTTAGACACCCCTAAACAGAGAGGTTCCGAGATCCTTTTACCTCATTTATGAGGTGGGGTGGACCCCCAATAGGTATTATTTTAGGAGCGGTCTTGCGGGTCGAGAAGTTTCGCAAGACTTTCTCTTCCTTTTCCAGTTCCTAATCAATTCCTTTTACCCTTCCTACAACTCTCCTTCTTTTATTAATTCTCCTCCCTAACAAACAAACCTTTTCGAAAAAACAATCTTCCTGTAATACCACAAATACACTAAGATAAACAGAAATGTGTTCGGACTCTTTCTTTTTCGTCATAAGTTTTACGACAAGAAGAAGCACGATTCGGAGACTAACACTTGGAATCTGCCCTACAGAAATGGAAGCCCCAAAACTGATCTTCTCCTTCGTCAACGGACTCGACTTGGCCATGTTCAAGGACGAACTGCCTGATAATGGAATTATTCGATTCAGATAAGGATTCGGGGACACCGACATCAAAATCTCCGACGTCACTCTATTTTCACTCACAAGCAAAGTACCGAAATCGAGAAGTCGTTGATTGAGTTCAACCTCAAGTCAACTCACGAATTCCTCCTCTCGCAAAGGATTCCAGTCGAGAGGAGTACTGCCGTCCAGCGAAGGACCGTTGTTGCTACCCCACCTGGTCTAGTTGTCTCGCACCTACCCCGGCTCCTGCCAAACTAAAGGGGAAGGAAATTCAGAACTATGGTGAACCTGTTACCGTGGAGGGTACAGACCTTCCAGTGAGACCTTCTGTTTTTGAAATCGGGTCCAGCTCTAGAATTCCATCCTTGACACGGACTCAGAGAAGGAACAGAAGTAGAAGGATCGCTAGAGAAGCCAGAGCTGCTGAAGTTGCTTTCTGGAGGAAATCCCGAACCGCCCGAGTATACACCGCTGCTCGAATACATACCACTTTTGGGAGGAAGTAGATTCCATCCCCTCTCCTCCGTGAGAGGATGAAGAAAATGTTCGCAAGATTGTCTGCCGCATTGCCTCAGCTCGTATATTACAACGATAGCCGTAAGAAAAGGGCCGAACTACGCCATTTGCTCGACTGCAAACTTTGATAGAGAAGTTAGCAAAGAAGGAAAGGTGCCCTGTATCAGAAATTTTAAGAAGGATAGGGCGGGTGCTAGTCAAATCCCGTCTTGGGCCGCGAGTAGAACCTACTATCGTTGCAGAAAAGCCGAATAAGAGAATGAAAGCTAGTCCACCTGTCGTTGTTTCAGGACTACAGATTAAGGAGGATACCACCTTCCGCATTTGGTCGACGGACCATCCGGTCCTAGACCTTCCGCTGCTAGAAGGATGGTATGGCGCCCCACTACTCGGACAATTAAGATTGAAACAACAACTCGAGAAGGAAAGTCTCGTCGGAGACTTGAATCCGAAGAAAGTGCTACTGCAGTAAAGGGGACTCATGAGAAGGAAACCCGACAGTTATCACATGACAACTGTAAGGATGAACAGAAAAGACCACTAGAAGATGCTATGGAAAAGCTAAGAACTGATATTCGGCGATTAGCAAGGGAAAGAGAAGAGAAATTCGGAGATGAGATTGATTCGTCAGAGTTCATGGATGATGAGTATGCAGAAATTAACATGGTTGAAACACGAGCTTCGTCAGCTTCACAAGGTGCCCTTGCAGCCTCAGAAAGAGAGGAACCGGAAGTAATGAGGAGGCAGCTTCAAGACAAAGATGATATGATCGCCCAAATGGCAAAAAAGGATGGAAGAGATGGCTGTAGCCCTAGCCACTCTCCAGAGTCAAGTGCAACCCAAAGAGAGACACCCCTAGAGGTCATTCACATTGTAGACGAAGGAAAGGAGATTACGTCCGTCAACGGGGATGATCAATTAAAGAAGGATACAACACAAAGCATGATTTCAGAAAAGGATATTAAGAACATGGTGGAACAGCAGGTGTGAGAAGCCTTGGCACAATCAAAGAGCGGGACATCCATTCGGACGGGCAGACCTTACCCCGAAGAATTCGACGCTGTCCAATATCCGAAAGGCTTCGTACCACCTCTGTTCAAGACCTTTGATGGGACCGGAAACCCTCGACAACATGTTGCACACTTTCGTGCTAGTTGTTGCAATGCCGACGGAAGTGATGCCTTACTCTTCGTACAATTTGTCGACAACCCGTCGTGGATCGCCTTTGATTGGTATGCAGAATTACCGAACGGTTCGGTGAAGACATTTTCAGAACTAGAGAACCTCTTCATCAAGCGATTTGCCGGAGCTCAGCACCACATCACTATAGGTGATTTAGTGGTAGAAAAATAGAAACCCAACAAAACCTTGGTAGACTACATACTTCGATGGAGGAATCTAAGTATGAAGTGTGAGCCGCAACTACAAGAACAGCATGCGATCGACATTTTACTTAAGAGCATTCATGGCCCGATAAGCACTTCTCCTCAAGGGATTTACTATTAAGACTTTCGAGAAGTTGTTAAGCAAGGCCGGAAGCTTGCAAGAGGAGGCGAAGCAATTAAGTTTCACCGACAAAACGGACAAACAAAAGCCCGTGAAAACTTTCGAAAAGAAGTCCGGGATCGTTGCAGCAGTCGATAAAGGCAAGCAACCGATACAAATATCGTCAGAACGGCCGCATCAACCTCAACAGAATTACCAAAAACCCCGACCCAGCTATCAGTCATCTCCACAGTAAGAACAACCGCCTCGTCCGCAACGTACGTTAAGGGAACTTCTAAGCAGGGAGTATCTGTTTAAGAATGAGGCAGTCCCGAAAATGTTTTGCAGTCTGATGAAGACTCCAGATTTCCAACTTCCAGAACCTAAGAGACCAGAAGAAGTCGACAAGAAAGGTGATCCCAACTTCTGCCCTTACCACCGGATGCTTGGGCACAAGATAGAAGATTGTATTACATTCAAAAGTTGGCTCAACGACAATCTTCGGAAAGGAATATAACGATCCCGAAGGAATACATGAAGGAACCCCGTAAAGGAGGTTCCGTCAATGTTGTCTCGACCGATCTCATTGTTCCGATAGATCCCTATGCGACTGATGATGGATGGGCTACCGCTTGGACAAGGTCTTCGAAAAAGATTTTGGATCACATCGAAACCGCTTCGGTGCGAGCCTCAATTCAGAGTTCAAAACATGTTAAGTCAACACTATCACTTGCAATAGAAGAACCACCTCAACAAGAGACAATTGAAGCGAAGAAGAAAATCGACGAAGAAGAGAAGACCGAGGCTCCTAAGGCTAGACTAGGGGCTGCTTATCCTAGGATAGTTGTTTCCGATTCGGGGGAGAAATCCCTCGAACCTCCGACTCTATATGATTATCTCGCTCACTCCGGTGGGATCTTATAATGATAAGGGTTATGGCGTTGGCTACGTTTTGACTGTTTCTAACGATTACGTAACTAGCGACAACCAACCTAATCCGGACATCGATTCCGATACAAATGACAATTCTCAAATCATACACAATTTCGACGATCACAATGACAAAGAAGACATCCATCAAGGAGGCTACGAGAGTTCAACAAGCAACGATTCTATTTGCGAGTTTCGAGGAGCTCCGATCACAATAGAGTTAGAGCCTTCGAACTCGAAGCTAATCCGAAGAACTCGTCATTCCGATTCGGGAGGAAACACCAAGCAAACTCAATACTAGATTCGAAGAAATTACGAAGTTAACTTAAGAAGTGGAAGAGTTCTACCTCCGAGAATGGATCCAAAGGACAAAGGAAAGCAGGTGGTTCTTCAGGAAGAACCAACCCCGGCAGAAGAAATACCCATTCGAGAAGAAGCCAAGACATAAGAAAATAAAGTGGACTACAACGTGCTAGCCCATCTTAGGAAACTACTGGCCAAACTGAGCATCTATGACGCTCTCATCTTATCAAAGGAGATGAGAGAAGCTCTGATCAAGGCCTTACTTGATCTGGAAATTTGCTTAGCTCAAATGGTCGGAGATTCCTTAGATGAGGTTTGTTCTTTAAAGGAACAACGAGGTGTCACCTTCACGGACAATGACCTACTACTTGGGACAGCAGACCACAACCGACCGTTGTACATTTCAGTTACAATTGGAAAGTTTACACTCTCCAGAGTATTTGTGGATCTAGGAGCATCAATCAATATAATGAATCTTCGAATGCTAGCATACTTGGAAATTGATGCTCACGAGCTTGAAGTAGACAGAATGTTATTAAGAGGATTCAACCAGAAAGGAGAAAGAGCACTCGGATCAATAACACTGCTAATGAAGACCGGTGACTTGGCAAAGACAACCGCAAAATTTCACATAATTGATTCAGAAACGTCGTTCAACGCTCTACTGGGCCGACCATGGATACATGAAAACCGGATGGTACCATCATCTCTACATCAGTGCTTCAAATACTACGATGGAGGGGAACAGTGCATCAAAGGTGACTTACAACCATTCTCCGTACATGAAATTGGAATTCATGAAGATGCAGCTTATTATGCACCTCCAAAGAAAACAATCTTCTCCAGAAATACCATAACAAATGAAGCAAAAGAAATTCGAGATTACGAAGAACCTGAAGTTCTAGTCCAACAGTCACTCACCACTCCCTTACGGCGAGATGGTGAAGGTTTCTCCACAACTCGCATCCGAGGTCGAGGCCAGGGACGAGGTCGTGGTAGAGACGTTAGGACAGTTGGACAGAGGAAGCCAGCCATCAATGTTGATTGGGAAGACAGTTCTGAAGAAGAAAAAGAAATCAAGAAAGAAGCAGCGACAATAAGTTAGAGGAAGCCACAATTCAGGATCCCGCTCGAAGATGAAAAGAATGAAGAATATAAATCAATGTACAAGAAGATTAACCACTATGTACATACTATGACCCTGACCCCGATCCATTCTAATAAGATCGAGGGTATAGTGGTCAAATAAGTACGTAGCGGCGATGCAAAGCCAATCAAATTCTACCGTGGTGCTCCTTCTTCCAAAACTGAAAATAATGTACAATTTGAAGATGTCACTTCATCAGAATTAATGGAATTACCTTTTGAGTGGCACTCTCCCTGTGTTCAAAATTTAATTTAGCGTGGTTTTTTACCTCGACAATGGACAAAAGGTCAATCACAACATTTTGAAAAATTATGGAATAACTCCGGTCGTCCACCTAATTCAAAGCATGGTCTCGGATTCGGCACAGTAGGATCAGTTGACGATGCCGAATTTTGCTTGGTTGTCACTTGCGAGTCTAATGAAAACCGCATGGAAACTACAGAAGAATTTGAAGATTTACAAATTGGAGATGCTCCACCAGAATTCGAAGAAGAGATCAAATCTACAATAGATGAGTTAACGGAAGTTAACTTAGGTACTAGCGAAGAACCTAGACCTACCTTTGTTAGCTCCTTACTCAATAAAGAGGACTGCGAAGAAATAATCAAGTTATTAATGGAATTTAAAGACTGTTTTGCTTGGAACTACGATGAGATGCCGGGATTAGCTCCGGAGGTCGCAATCCATAAGCTAGGAGTGGATCCTACTTCGTCCCGATCGGACAAGGTCCCAGAAGAATGCGTCTAGAAATCGAACAACAAGTCATATCTGAAGTTAAAAAGCTAATAGACGCTAAATTTGTCCGTGAAGAGAAATACCCGACTTGGTTAGCCAATGTGGTGCCAGTCAGAAAGAAGAATGGTCAGATCAGAATTTGTGTGGACTTCAGAGATTTAAACAAGGCATGTCCAAAAGATGAATTCCTCTACCGATCCCAGAATTAATGATCGACATTGCTTCGACACATGAAATATTCTCATTCATGGATGGATCTTCGGGATACAACAAGATAAAAATGGCTCCGGAAGATGAAAAACTTACAACATTCGGAACGCCGATCGAGTATATTGCTACACGAGTGATGCCATTCGGATCGAAGAATGCAGGAGCAACATACCAGTAGAGCGATGACAAGAATTTTTGATGATCTCATCCACAATCAAGTCGAATGCTACGTGGATGATGTGGTCATAAAAAGCAAAGTAAAGGAAAACCACCTATATGATTTGAGAATTGTTTTCGAATGATTAAGACAATTTAATCTTAAGATGAATCCCTTAAAATGTGCCTTCAGCGTCACCTCCGGGAAATTCTTAGGATTCGTTGTCCGACATCGTGGAATTGAAATCGACCCGGAAAAGATTAAAGCTATCTTAGAAATGCCGCCACCCAAAACCTTAAAACAACTTCGATCTTTTCAAGGGAAGCTGGCATATCTTCGACGCTTTATCTCAAACTTGTCGAGTAGGTGTCAGCCTTTCTCGGCACTAGTTAAAAAGGACGCCAAATTTATTTGGGAAGAGAAATGCCAGAAGGCCTTCGAGGACATTAAGCAATATTTAATGACACCTCCTGTCTTAGTAGCCCCAGTCTCAGGTAGACCGCTGATACTTTATATCGCGGCTTTAGACGACTCACTGGGAGCCCTGTTAGCCCAGGTCAATGATGAGGGTAAAGAAAATGCTCTTTACTACTTAAGTCGTCGTTTACTTCCGACGGAAATAAGGTATCCCACAATTGAAAAACATTGTTTAGCCCTGATCTTCGCCGCTCAAAAGCTCAGGCACTACATGCTTTCTCATAAAATCAACCTAATCTCAAAATTTAATCCATTGTAATACTTGATGACTCGTCCAACGCTTTCCGACAGAATTGCCAGATGGTCAATGATATTATTGCAATTCGATATAACTTTCGTGCCTCTTCGTGCCGTAAAGGGACAAGTCTTAGCAGACTTCCTCGCTGCACACCCTCTGCCTGCAAAATCTCCTCTCAATGACGATTTGCCGGATGAACAAATAATGAGCCCGGAAGACCACGATGATCGACATTGGGAATTATATTTCGGCGGAGCATCTTCAGCACACAAAGACGAAGAATCGCAAGTGATAGTGCTCGGTAAGGCAGGAATCAGACAAATCTTTATAACACCAGAGCGGTGGATGTTAAGATACTCCTACCACTTGACAGAGCCGTGTACAAACAACGAAGCAGAATACGAAGCCCTCATAACAGGATCGGAATTAGCTATTCAAATGGGGATAACGGACATCAACATCTACGGGGATTCGCGACTAATCATTCAACGGATCGCTGACAAGTACATGATTTTAAAGCCAAGACTCGAGCAATACTTCCAAGTATGCCATACGGTTGTTGGAACGGATTCCGAATGTGACGATCTACAAAATTCCCGAAAAGAAAATGCTTTAGCAGATGCGTTAGCTCGCCTCGCAAAAGAATTTGCATGTTTGCAAGATGAGTCAGTAGAAGTGTCAGTTCACGGATGTCAGGTCCTATCACAGCTAGACATAGACACAATACACAAATCAGAAAAAGAAAAAGAATCAGTTGCAATAGTGACAAAAAACATAGAAGATTAGCGACAACCATTAATAGACTACCTGTAAACAGGAAAACTACCAGACGATAGGTCGCTAGCCCATCAGATCAAGAAAAGAACTCTGTCCTACGCATTAATAAACAACACGTTATACGGAAGGTCTTTCGATCAAATGTGGCTAAGGTGTCTAAGCGGGTCCGAGGCCCGTGAAATTGTTAAAGAGGTGCATTCGGGATTCGTGGCGCTAACCGACCGAGTCCAAAGATGAAGATGAAAATTAAAAGACTAGGGTACTACTGGCCCTCGATAATGACCGACTGCATGAAAATCGCCAAGAGCTGTCACCAATGCCAAGTGTAAGGAGTGGTTCTACACCAACCTCCAAATGTGCTACATCCGATAATGGGTCAGCATTCAGAAGCACACAAATTAACAATTTTGTTAGGAGACACGGAATCGACTGGCGATATTCAACAATTTACTACCCAAGAGCAAACGACCTGGCTGAGGCTTTTAATAAAACTCTCGTTCAAATCTTAAAGAAAACCTTGGACGATAATAAGAGAAATTGGCACGAGAAGTTATTAGAAGCCTTATGGGCCTACCGGACAACATTCAGAACTCCTACTCAAGCTACACCTTACGCTCTGGTGTATGGGTCCGAGGCAATGTTACCCTTAGAGGTCCAGCTTCCTTCACTCAGAATTGCAGTTGCAAACAAAATCACGACAGAAGAGAATGCCAAATTACGACTAGAAGAATTGGAATGCTTGGAAGGGAAAAGACTTGCAGCACAACAGAATTTAGAACTATACCAAGCTAAGATAGTTCAAGCCCATGATAGACTGGTCCGCCCAAGAACCTTCAAAGTTGGTGACTTAGTTCTCGTTCTCAAGAGACCTATCCTTGCACATCGCAAGATAGGAGGAAAATTTGAACCCACTTGGGAAGGGCCGTTTGTGGTTGAGGCAGTATACTCAGGAGGCTCTTACCAGCTAGTGAACTGCCAAGGAGAACGACATATGCTTCCGATCAACGGACGATACTTGAAGAAGTATTACGCTACCTAATGTTTCGAAGGAATGGATTTTTCATCCCTAGAAGCACGGGTGGAGTAATTACTTATGACTGGGTCCGAACCCAAAAATAATAAAAAATGTGCTAAGATAAATAAAATCATGATAATAAAGTTTTCCTTGTTTTCTCTTCCATATCAAAATCTCTTTCCTGATCTTATCCCACTTCATTCCTGTTAAATTTAAAAATATAAAAGTAATAAATAAAAAAAAACTGTCTTTAATAAACATTTTCTTAATTTTCTTATTGTTAGTACAGCCCCTGATCCTTTTCCTTGTCTTTTCGCAGGGAAATGTTGAACGGGCAGTTGGTCCTAAACTTTAGAAATGGCGTAAGCCTTGCACTCGACGAAAAGAGGGTGAAAGATGGAGCGATAATAGAGATTGACTCAGACTTCGCACCAGCAGGCCTACAATACGAGGAAAGCTACTGAGTCCTAGTTGACCGAGAGGAATTGCCCAGTCAGACAGTAATGAAAGTGAGTGGCCCAAGCCACCAATCCAGCAGCAAGAAAAGGAAAACAAACACTGAAGAAGACAAGAGAATCAAGTCTGTAGTCGCTACAGCAGAGGGCAGGCTTGTCAGCGCCGCACCCACAGAAATTCAGGAAGTACGAAGAGCTACTCTCACAGCAACTCAGCGAAGAAATAAAAATCGCCGTATCCGCAAGATGTTAACTAAACTAGCAGCTGGACCGGCGCGACGAGGCGAGCTGCTATCGCCGGTGCATATACTTCAAGGATACCGGTTCGCCGAGAACTCGAAGAAAGGAAGCCAGCTCCTGAGATGGCGAAGAGACCAGGGAAATCTCGAGAAGATCAGAAGAAGGAAGGCTACCACGCCACCAGATAAAGCCACCAGTAATGCATAACCTTGTTGCAGAAGCAACCCCGGAGGATGTCCCGACGGAGACCATCCCCGAGGAGCCGAGGTATGCAGGAGAACGTGAAGGGATTGAGCCATATATCCCACAGTACGTCACCAGACCTCACCATTTGCAGATTATTCCGGAATACGAGCTAGAAAGAATGCAGAATGTCGAAAAGAAAACTTTTGAATACTTCGAGAGAATCAGAGGCAGGAGGATCAATATACTAGAAGGCCTCGAGCTACATACAGACGTGTTCTCAGAATACGAACAACAACAAATCGTGGACTGCATCCGGGATTTGAAAAGAATGGGCCGAGCAGGCCGCCTAAGAGAAAACACTTACTCGGAACCCCGGAGATGGATGCCAGGGAAAGGTAGAATTACAATACAATGTGGATGCTGCTACAACTTCGCAGAAGACAGGAAGGGAAACCCACCGGGAATACTCCGTCATGGCCAGGTGGATCCAATGCCATTAGTCATCAAAAGGATGGTAAAAAGAATGATAACATGGAGGGTATTGCCAGCAGATTGCATACCCAACAGCTTGCATCATTAACATTTACAAGAAGGGTGATCGCATACCCCCGCACATAGATCACCACGACTTTGTCGACCTTTCGCACGGTTTCTTTTCGAACGATTGTAATATCATGTTCGGATCCGACCTCCGGATAGCGGGCCCGAGTGAGTTCCTGAGGGCCGGTAAAGATACCATTACCGGTAGGTTCCGTCATGATACTGAAGGGCAATGGAGCAGATGTCGCTAAACATTGCATACCGGGAGTACCCGTGGAGCGGATCTCAGTTACTTTCAGAAGGATGGATGACAGGAAAGCACCTTACCACTTCCAGCCAGACCCGGAGCTAGAGAGCCTCCGGCCTTACGAGCTGTGAGCTACATGAAAAATATCACACCTCCAACGTACATCCATACGGCATCCTTGCCAAGGATGGCTTGGAAGGTGATGTTATTGACCATGTACCTCACTATTCAGACATGGATTTCTGAGAGATACTTTTTTTGGATGGATTGACAAAGATCATACATAATCCATTTTGAGTCTACATGGATTGTATGAGATGTATTCCAGATCGAGTTGTATGATGTATCTTCAGCATGATTGGAATGAAAGTGACCATGTCACATTTTTGGCCTTCACCTCTTTTATGCAAATTGACTGGGAAATGCCATTAAAGTTAAATGAACTTCGAACAAAGAACAGAAAAGAAACATAAAGAATAAAAGAAAACTTTCCTTAAAAATCTAAATAAAAAAGATGATGAACGCCAAAATTCAAATGAACATTAAATGAATGATAAAATAAATTTGAATCGTTAAAGACAAACAAAATGAATATAAATCTCAAATCAAATCTCAATCAAATTTCAAATTCAACCTTCCAGATCTCAAATCAAATCTCAATCAAATTCAAATTCAATCTTTCCAGATTCCAAATCAAATCTCAATCAAATTCAAATTCAATCTTCCAGATCTCAAATGAAATCTCAATCAAATTCAAATTCAATCTTCCAGATCTCAAATCAAACCTCAATCAAATTCAAATTCAATCTTCCAAATCTGAAATCCAATCCGTTCTACTCTCTCCCTTGTCTGGGATGGAAGTGGTTGATTCCTCTGACACGGATCGAATATGATGGCAAGGAATTGTATCCAATCCAAACCAGCAACTTCCGATCAACTCTTTTGAATGGGATATGTAGCATCTACATATTCCCTCCTAATTTGTTTCTTTCCACAAAATCTCTTACAACTTTCATGAAATTCTCGAAACACCAAAATTCCACACTTTTCAAATCAACACTGCAAATCTTTGCAAAATCAATTACCCATCAAAATCGAACTTTTTTGGTTGAGGATTTTACATCCGAGACTGCATTGCTTTAGGATTCTTTATCTATCGCAATGAAATACATCAAATTCAAATTCTTGGGGTTGAGGATTTTACATCCGAGACTGCATTGCTTTAGGATTCTTTCCCTATCGCAATGAAATACATCAAATTCAAACTTTTGGGGTTGAGGATTTTACATCCGAGACTCGCATTGCTTTAGGATTCTTTCCCTATCACAATGAAATACATCAAAATCAAACTTTTGGGGTTGATGATTTTACATCCGAGATCGCATTGCTTTAGGATTCTTTCCCTATCGCAATGAAATAAATCAAAATCAAACTTTTGGGGTTGAGGATTTTACATCCGAGACTGCATTGCTTTAGGATTTTTTTCCCTATCGCAATGAAATACATCAATTTCAAACTTTTGGGGTTGAGGATTTTACATCCGAGACTGCATTGCTTTAGGATTCTTTCCCTATCACAATGAAATACATCAAAATCAAACTTTTGGGGTTGAGGATTTTACATCCGAGATTGCATTGCTTTAGGATTCTTTCCCTATCGCAATGAAATACATCAATTTCAAACTTTTGGGGTTGAGGATTTTACATCCGAGACTGCATTGCTTTAGGATCATTTCCCTATCGCAATGAAATACATCAATTTCAAACTTTTGGGGTTGAGGATTTTACATCCGAGACTGCATTGCTTTAAGATTCTTTCCCTATCGCAATGAAATACATCAAATTCAAACTTTTGGAGTTGAGGATTTTACATCCGAGACTGCATTGCTTTAGGATCCTTTCCCAATCGCAATGAAGTACATCAAATTCAAACTTTTGGAGATGAGGATTTTACATCTGAGACTGCATTGCTTTAGGATTCTTTCCCTATCGCAATGAAATAGATCAAAATCAAACTCTTGAGGTTAAGGAATTTACATCCAATACCACATTGCTCTGAGATCTCTCCTCATTGTAATGATTCAGTCCAATCAATTCAATTTTCTTTTGAGGTTGAAGATGTTGCATCTAAAACCACAAAATTCCAATTTTCATTTCAAGTTCAAATCCGTTCAAATTAATTTTGACAAAACTTCAATTTAAATTAAAACTCAAACTAAAATCTAAGCTCACACATCAAAACTTAAATTGAAACAAAATAAAATCTAAATTGAAATTCCCCAGGTCATGTGATTTGGGATTCACCTCCTTTCCCTTTCCCCAGCGAGAGTTCGGGAATCTCCAGTCTCAGAGATATACTTGACACTCCCCAGTGAAAATTCTTCTACTTTGTCCAAAGTTTGTCACTTGGACATCTGTGTTGGTTTTGTTGATATTTTCGGTCAACGCCAATACGCGCGGTGTGCTTGGTTAGCACACCACACCTATTGGGGGTCCATTTGTTGACCTCATTTTTGATGAGGTCTTCTCTTCTTCTCTTTAGTACTTAGGATCTAGCCTTAAGCTTTTCCTTTGACTATCTTAGAGGATTAGAATTGGGACCCACCACTTAGAAATTCAAACCACTTTTTAACTCCCTGCAAACTCCATAAAACTTGATTGTAGACCCCTAATCACCTAGAGGGTTGAAATCAAATGTGGAAGTTTAAAGGATGAGTTCCTATAGGACTCTTTGGCCTTAGGACTGCCCTGGGTGGCCTGGTCTGGTGAAGGGCTGACCTACACACACACTACACCTATACACTACACTTTCACACACATCCTAAAAACACACCCATACCTAACTTGACCTCCTGACTCATAAAGGTGATTCACATGGATGGTCCTTAACCCCTAAGCCCTTGGCTAGAGGGTTAGGAACAACATAGTGGATGCCTCAAATGAGTCCCTTCATGGCTCATGTGGGCTTAATATGGCTTCATGGCTCAACCAAAATGATTTCATTCCACTTACAATTACTCAATCTTCATTTTTCCAAATTTTCAATTTTTGACC
Source organism: Papilionanthe hookeriana x Papilionanthe teres (assembly GCA_022702705.1). Taxonomy (NCBI): domain Eukaryota; kingdom Viridiplantae; phylum Streptophyta; class Magnoliopsida; order Asparagales; family Orchidaceae; genus Papilionanthe; species Papilionanthe hookeriana x Papilionanthe teres. The sequence goes on along the minus strand of CM040436.1, from coordinate 70,690,030 downwards.
CCCGGGACCCTACACCCGCCTAGCCTACCCAGAACCCTTAAAATTTTCCAAAAATCTCCAAATCACCCAAAATTCCTCAAGACCAATCCCAAACATTCACACATCACTCAAATTGACCATCCATAGCCAAAAATACCAAAAATTCCAAAAATACCTCCCAATACCCTCCAAATACCCAAAATACCCCTCTTGACCCAAAAATCCAAAAATTCAGAAAATTCCCAGAAAATTCTCAAACATCCCAAATATTCCCAATTTCATTTTGTTCAACTATACCATGGGCCAATTTTGTCAATTTACCCCACTTTTAGCAAAATCCCCAATTTGACCCATTTTAACCCAAAGTGAACCCAATGTCAAACCAAACCTATCCAATTGACCAAAATTCTGGTCCAATTCAATTCTAAAATTCAATTCAACATTCCCAACACCAATCTAGACCAAATCCAAGTCCAATTTGATTGACATTTGAATCCAATTTCACTTTTGGCCTTAAAGCCCAATTTGGACCCATAACCCAAACCTAACCCAAACTAACCCAATTCAACTCCAATTAACCCCAAACCTTTTCTAAACCTTCCTTAGCATCCCCACAAACAATATATTAACATGATTTGCCCAAAATTTAAACCCAAACCCCACTCAAATTCAACCCAAAGTTAAAATTCCCAATTTTGACCTAAACCCAAACCTAACCCAAATAAACCCAAACCCCAAAATCAAAACTCAACCAAAGCCAAAACTTCTTTGAAACACTCTCATAAACATTTCCCAACATTTATTTTACATCAATTTCAACACTAGCCCAACATTGGCCCAAGTTAGCCCAATTTGACCTATATTGGCCCATTCACCAAAGAAGCCCAAATTCAACCAATTCAAACCCAAATCACTCTCAACTTGCTTCAAATCACTCATGACACATCCATGAGCTAAACCCAACATTTGTTTGACCCAATCCTTCACAAAATTCCCATCAATAAATTTATTTTCAAACCAAAAGCCCACTTTCTTAAACCTTCCTAAAAGCCCAAACTTCATGCTAAAGCCCATATGACACATTCTTTTCATCACTCCATTAATTGAAATTATCCCTAAAGCCTAAATCAATAATCAAATCATTCCAAATTAGGCTTTATCCAAATTCCATCAAAAATACCCAATATTCTTAAAAAACCATTTTCATGAAACCAAGCCAACTTTTTCCAAAGCCAAGTGGAGCCATGAAGCCACTCTTAAGCCACATGTAAGCCATGTGACTTGCTCACATGTGACCTTACCACATTTGGCAAAGGGAGGGCCACCTTTCCTAATCCTTCTTAAACCTTTTTTACCTTAAGCATGTCACACACTAAACCATGCTTAGCCACCTCATCATGGATGGAGACCACACCATTTTCTCTTGGCTGACCCAAGTGATCCTTTTCAGCCCAAAACCAGGCCTCGGGTGGTGAACCTAGCCCAAAATCATGGGTTGACTCATTTGAACCCAAAATAGCCTTCCCCCCATTCCATTTCAATCCAAGCTCTTTACACATGGCATTGACTAATTGACTACACTAAGCCCCAGCCCTGACCTCCCTGATGACAACAGTTACCTGACCCTAGCTGGCCAGCCACCACAGCCACCGGAAACCACTAGGCCGAGAGCTCACATGTGAGCCCAAACATGGAATTCTCACCTGCTGAGCTGCCCTATCCCTAGTGGCCATTGTAGCTGTTCTTCTCTTGCCAAGAGCAGCTGATCCCAAGCCCTAACTCCCCCTGGGAGGCCCTCCACCCTCTCCTATTTTAACCTCACCTCCTCTCGACCATGAGAGGTGCTGAACCATACCTTACTGAAACCCTGCCAAAATTGCTCCAGAACACTCTCCATACTTAGAGCAGTTGATCCCCAGTGACAATTAGCCCTAATCCCCACCAACAGAGCCCAATTTCTCAGCCAAAATTCCACCAAAAACCAGGACACTTCTCCACTGTGGATCAATCCTCAAATTGATTGGTCCTACACCTTCACCAGACCAAGGGAAGGAGTCCACCAGCAAAAGCCCCCTCTCCAGGCCACCCATCTGTTCCAGACTCCAAGCTTTGTAATCGTGCTTGGTCGAAATCATACCTAGGCAATTCACCAGACCAGGAGACTTCATCTGGAGCTTGCTGGATCCCAATCGAAGGTGACCCAGCCCTCAGATTGAAGCCACACTTCTCTGAGCAAAGGTATGAGCTAACTCTTTATCCCGAGCTTCTGGAGATTCTCTATTTCAAATGCCTTAATTTCAATGCATGATCACCGTATAGATGTATTCGTCTCTTCAAGACAAATCCATAGAGCATAAGAACACGAAAATCCGTTGAGAAATGAGTGAGTTCTTAGGGTTTTAGTGTGGACGGCTCTCGGGTGAGGACGCTCGGGGAGGATGAATGGATGCCGTTCATTCCATACACGCGCGGACAGACGGCCAGGATCGCGCCGGATGAGGAAATGGAACGATACAGCGGGCCCCTGGAGCGCTGAGTTGGATGGCGGCTTCGAATGGCAGCGCGACACGCGGCGTTTCGGAGCTGTCGAGGATGGCGTGGCGCCGCGTGGATAAGTAGGAAATTAGGGTATTTTCTTGATTTATTTAATTCCCTAAACTTCAAAAATGCATAACTTTGTGTCAAAAAATGAGAAAAATAAAATAAAAATACCCACTTGCTCAGTGAGTAGAGGAGAATAATGTTGAAAAGAAATCATTTAATTTCATCAAGTATTTTGTTTTTAATGATTTATTTACCCTCTGCATTATTTTAATTCTCCATGCATATAGGAAATTCACCATGGCATGAGACCATAGGGCTTTTGAAGCCTCTGAATTTGGGAACATTCCCTGAATTTTCCAAAGTCAGAGGCCATCCCTATGAGAAGTTATTGATTTTTCAACTTCGTGTTGCTGTTTTGAGTATTTTAAATCCAATAATTAGCATGTTGTGAAATAAATTCTAGAAAAATTTGGTGATGTTTCTTATGACCAGAGGACCCTAGGAAAAATATGTTTTGAATTAATTCACTTGGAATAACCCTAATTGGCCTAAACACCCAAAATAGGTCCTTAATTAATTAGAGCTAATCATGCATCAAATTGACTTGAAATCAATTCTCCACGGACCTTTAGGATCAGAGGAACCCACCATAAAAATTTGAAGTCAATTGGACTTGGTTAGCTCTACTAAATGGGTTGATTAAGCCATTTAGCCAATTTAAACTTTAAAAATTCATAACTTTTAAAATACTTTTCAAAAATTCACCAAATTGGTTTTGGAGCCTCTCTGATATCAGGGGAATTTAAGGAAAATAAAATTGCAATTTTCTAAAAAAAGTTAATTTTTTGCATTATTTTAATATTTTAATAAATAAAAAATAATAAAAATCACAAAAATAATAAAATTCACTAAAATGTCACATTTTGAATTCTAATTACTTAGGAACAAACCCCATATTTTTCTTAGGTCTATTTGATGAGATATTAAATCTTAAAGCCCTAAGGTAATTTTAAAATTAAAAAAAAATGTATTTTTTTTAGCATTTCCACTAAAATAATTCTAATAAATCAAAGAAAAATTAGAAAATTGTAAAAATTGATTCTTTGATTTCCTTGATATTAGAGAGATTTTTTAAAAATATAAAATTTATTTTTCAACCTTTATTTTATTTTTAAATTAATTAATACTCCAAAACTTAAATTAATTATAATAAAAATAATATAATTCAAAAAATCACCAAAATTGGTCCAAGTGGTCCTCTGGTCATTAGGAATGTCCCATAATTTTCTTAAGGACAGAAACTTTCCCTTGGTCATATTATTAAATTTGCCTTGGAAATCTCTATTTTTCACCAAAAATAATTACATAAATAAATTAAAAACAGAAAAATCACATTTTCTCCTCTCATGTCTTTATTGACATATGAGTGAAGTCACATAAAAATTTCAAGTTTATTTAAGCTCAATTTAATGAGTTATGAAATTATTAAGCTTGAAGGGGCAAAATGGTAATTAAAATTTTAACCTTTAATTAAAACTTTAGGCTTAAAAAAATTAAAGAGTAAAATATTTGATCTTAATCTGATTTGGATGATTGAAATTTAAGTAATTAGATAGTAGAAACCTACCAAATAATTTGAAAATAATTAAAATAAACTTTAATTAAATAATTGATTAAATTTGGAAGAATAATAAAATTGGAATTATTAAAATAAGGATATTAATAGGATGAGATTTGTTCTTTAATTTAAGAATCCCTAAATTAATCATCTCAATAATATTTAATTCCTAATTAAAATGATAATCCAAGTTTAAGATTTAAAATGCTAAAAGACTTAATCATTAAATTAAATTGAAGTTAAATTATTTAAATTAAATCCTTTTAAAATTTCAATTAAATCATTTTTAAAACATAAAAAAAATAAAATAAAATAAAATACTAAATTAAAATTAAAAGTAAAATTAAATTTAAATTTAAATTAAATTAAATTAAATTAAAACATATTAAATTAAATCAAATTAAACTAAATTAATTAAATAAAATTAAATTAAAACATATCAAATTAAATTAAATTAAATTAAATTAAATTAAATCAAATTAAATTAAATTAAAGGAAATTAAATCAAATTAAATTAAATCAAGTTAAATTAAATTAAATTAATTCACATCAAATCAAACTAAATTGAATTAAATTAAATTAAATGATAGAATCAAGTTAAAATTAAAATCAAGTTAAATTGAATCAAAATTGAAACTAAACTACATTAAATTAAATTAAAGTTAAATTAAATTGAATTAAAAAAATAACATCACCTAAGACATAAAAAAATTCAAAATAAAGCAACTTGAACACTATTCCAAATTTAAACCTGATAACTGAAATTAAATTAAATCACAAACCATTTGAACACCAATTTCCCCTCGAAAGCTTTGGTTATCATAACTCCTAAACAGAATGTCAAAAGAAATGTTACTTCACTTATAGGATATTCAAATGTCCTAGTTCACTAAGCAAGATAACAAAACTTGAATTCTCGGACGATTAATTCATTTGTATAATTAAATTCATTTGGACTTAAAATAATTCTAGCAATATTGAAAAGATGTTTAAGATTCTTCTTAAGCACTTCCTCAATATGATAGGATATTTATAAGAACAATTGAACTTAATTGTTCTTTAATGAAGAAAATCGTCCTCAAACCAAAACACAAGAACCTAGACGTCATAGGAAATGACTAGCTATAGGATTAGGAATTTGGTAGAAAACCATTACCCTTCCCTTAGCTTTACCTAGGAACTTGCTTAAATATTCTAAATTGTGTTTAAATGCAGCTTGGGATGACGGGAAGACCCTCTAGGTACACTTTTATTTTATTGCAATTTACTTTTCTTGCAATTTACTTTATTGCAAATGCACTTTACTTTTCTTCCATGATAAACAACTGTTGCATGAAAAACCACACCTCTAGGGTAGCCCCTAAAACTGAAACCAAAACTAAATTAAAAGTCATTGCAAGATAAAATTCACCGCCACAACATTTCAAAATATAAAACAACTCAAAATTTAATCACAAACAGAACACAAAACTACAATTACAACTAAATTAAAACGTCTTGTTGGATGATCGGGAATACCTCGGATGATGTAACCTATGTGTTGCTAACGGGATTTCCCACGGTCTAAATGAAAGTGTGGAACTCATTCAGTTGAGTTTAGCAAATTCATCTGGACTAAGTGAATCCGATAAAAATAACGATGCCGGAAGGATGGAACCGTGAGATCTTAACCAGTGTTGTTATAATCAACATTAAGATTTGTTTTAAATAAAACATAAAAACACTTGGAAATTAAGATTTCCTCTAAACCAAAACACTTTTCTCCTCTCCTGATTTATGACTTCTATAACTAAACCTCTGCAACAACAAGGAGCTCGGAGCATGGTGGGCAGCACGACCATCATCATCAGCAAAACCTGAGCCTACTTCAGCAAAACTTTCTTAGAATTAAATAACTAAGCCATAGGACTTCGAGGTAGTTTGCCTAGTGCAACATAAATCCTCAACCTTTTGTTAGACATTTGCATTGCAAATTAAGCCCTAACCGATCTTAGGATTCCGAGGTAGTCGTCCGATACGACATAAACCCTCACATCTTCGAGGCTATTTGTATGATTTTATCATACTAATATAAGTCCTAATTAATTAAAATTGGCAAGATCAAAACATTAAATAAACATTAGGACTTTCCTAAATCCAAGCCAAACAATAGGATAGTCGGGAAATTACCGAAGCTTGCTTCGAATCTGTAATTTCTCCTACTTTTCTTCCTTTGAATTCCCAAAACAAAATGTTTCAAATTTGATCCATTCCTTATTGAAATTCCAAAATTCAATCCTTTGAAAACTTAAACTTTGAAATTCTTGAGAGCAGAACTACTGATTATTATCGAGAGTTTTCTTAGGTGATTCTCGTCACTTAAGATGTAATTAACTATAGGGGCTTGCCCTTATAGGGAATTTTAAGAACCTGAGTAATATAAACCCTACTTAATTCATTTATATTAAGCGGGGAACTTGTCGGCTTATAAAATTGGTTCGCGGACCAAACGGATGTCACAAACCTTTCTAGTTTATTTAATCGAGCCCCATTACCAAGCAGTGTGTCGATTCTTCGGGGTAGATACACGTTTGTGGTGCGGTGCTCGTTTATGTAAACTATTTGGGATGTGAGATCAGTTTGATTTCATATCTTAAAATTTTCAAACTTAAAATTATTTTCAAAATCAAATGTTACTTTCTGAATTATATATATATATATTTAAATTAAATTTAAAATATAAAATTCGCTGACAATTTCTGTTAGGCGACCCCCTTTTCAAAATAAAACACACAACTTAAAAATATGCCGACAATCACATGCAATTATTTAGGTGAGAATTGTAGTCCATATAATTGTGTGCAATATATTAGGAGTAATATTTTTAGTGGGGAGTAAAACTAGAGAACTTTAGAGTTACAGGCTAAAGTTCCCTAATTTGGTTTGATATTTTAAATTTTTCTATGAGAAGTTAGCCCCCAGGTGGAGGGAATGGACGGAATTCTAGAGTGAGAGCTGATATCTTACCTGCCTAATCATTTTCAAAATTTTAAAATTTCAAATTAACCAATATTCTTTATAGAACCAAGTAAGGGTAAAGAATAAATTTGCTCCTATTTGTCACAACACATTTAAATACTTCCACAACAACACTTTCATAATTATTACTATTTTATAAGAGAAAGAAAAAAGATATTTTATTTCCTCGTATTTTATTTCTTGTTTTAAACTTCTGATAATTTTCATTTCCTGCTTAGCTCTTTATCAAAAATACCAAAAATAATTTTCAATCTTTACAAATCAAAACATACTTTCAAAAGTCATTTAAAAAGTAAAAATATAATTTTCTTAATTCCTTAAAAAGTTTTTACATTTCCCTGTGGGTTCGATATCTCAGGGTTTAATTAGAAAGTCCTATATTACTTGATAAATGATACGTATACTTGCGTAGTATTCCATACTTTAAAATCATAATTTTCATATCTAAATCATCAGCACATATATTTGGTGTGGAGTCAAGTTTTTAGTGCACATATATTTATCGGGGATCAAGTTTTTGGCACTGTTGCTGGGGAAATTAATTAAAACTACATTTTTAAAGAAAATTAAGAAAATTTTTAATTTTTTACTTTTCTTTATTTTCGTTAGTGTGTTGTGTTCTGTTTTATTTTATTGTTGCATGTGTAGTTCAGGTTTTGAGGGACTTGTGCCTTACGATTCTGAATTAGAAAGAACTATCAAGAAAATCAAAAAAATTAAAATTATCGAGAAAGATAAAAATATTCATGAAATGGCAAATCACCAAAATTAAAATGTTCGCATCCATCAAGATTTCAGACCTTTAAGAGATTATCCTAACCCTACAGTGGATGAACTTCACGGTAGTATTCAACACCCTATTGTAACTGCTAATTCCTTTGAGCTTAAACCTGCTATTATCCAAATGGTCTAATAATCAGTTTAGGGAAGCAACAACTGAATATCCTAATTTGCATCTTGCTAATTTTCTAGAGTTGTGTGCTACTTTCAAATATGATAGTGTTTCGGATGATGCTAATAAACTTAGAATTTTTCCTTTCTCACTAAGGGATAAAGCAATGATATGGTTAAATTCGTTAGCACTTGGATCTATCAGAACTTGGGGTGATTTAGCACAAAAATTCCTTGCTAAATATTTTCCACCATCGAAGACTGCGAAGTTGAGAAATGATATTACATATTTTTTGTCTGTTTGAAGGTGAATCAATATATGAAGCATGTGAAAGATTTAAAGATCTCTTCATGAAATGTCCACATCATTCAATACTAGATTAGTTAATAATTCAAACCTTTTACAATGGATTAGTTGAATCTCTTAGATCAATTATCGATGTTGTTGCTGGTGGATCACTAATATCTAAACAGTTTCCTGATGCTTATACTTTAATTGAAGAAATGGCTACTAATAATTTTTAATGGTCTTCTGGAAGGTTAAATCTTAAAGAGGTAGCCAGTGTTCATGACAATGATGCTTTTGCAATGTTAGCAAATTAAGTTATTGTAATTTCAATGAAGATCGACCAATTTGGGATGAATTTTTCTCAACCAAATCTCATGATTGAAGAAAATTCATTGGCCAAATGGTTGGTTCTTATTCTTCACCAGAAACTGTGAATGCTATAATCAAACCTAACAACCCATATTCCAATTATTATAACCCAGGTTGGAAGAATCATCCAAATTTTAACTGGAATAACAATAATCAGGGTGGTGTTAATCAACAATGGGGGAACCGCCAAGTAAACCCATTGGGTAATTGGAACAACCAAGGAAATAATTATTATAGACTAACATATCCTCTAGGTTTTAATATAATTAAAGGAGAAGAAGTTGTCTATTTAAGAAGTGGTGTCACATATGGGAAATCAATTGCAAATTCAAGGAGCAACAATCAAAAATATTGAAAATCAATTATGGCAAATTGCAAATTCATTAAGAAATAGATCCCAAAGAATGCTTCCAAGTAATACTAAAGTGAATCCAAGAGATAAAAATAAAGAGCATGTAAAAGCAATTCAACTGAGAAGTGGGAGCGAGTTGGAAGGTAGAGTTCAGAAAGTAACTGAAGTAGAGAAAGAAGAGATTGAAGAACCAAAAGAGGACGCTCCGAAAGGTTTGGAAAGACCAATTTCTCCACCTAAGGTTGATTTGGAAGAGGCACAACCTCCATTTGCTCAGAGACTTCGTCAACAAAAGTTTGATAAGCAATTTTCAAAATTCTTGGAGATATTTAAGAAGCTTACCATTAATATTCCATTTGTTGAAGCCTTAGAAAAAATTCCGAGCTATGTGAAATTTATGAAGGATATTCTAAACAAAAAGAGGAAGTTTGAAGATAATGAGACAGTTACACTTAGTGAGGAGTGCAGTGCAATAATTTAGAAGAAGCTTCCTAAATAGCTTAAAGATCCTGGTAGTTTCACAAATCCATGTGCAATCAGAGAAGATTCTATGGAAAAGCTTTATGTGATTTTAGTGCAAGCCTTAACATTATGCCTTTATCAATATTTAAAAGATTAGGATTAGGAGAAATAATCCTAACTACTGTAACTCTGCAATTAGTATATCATTCGATCACATATCCAAAAGGAGTTATAGAAGATGTTTTGGTTAAAGTGGATCAATTTATCTTTCCTATTGATTTCATTGCACTTGATTTGGAGGAAGAAAAAGAGATACCCATCAATTTGGGAAGACCTTTCCTAGCCACAAGAAGATCAATGATAGATGTGCAAAAAGGGGAATTAATGATGAGGGTTAATGATCAAACTGATACATTCAATATTTCAAAATCGATGAAATATCTTGCAATAGGTAAATATGATGAGTGTTTTAGGATGGATGTTATCAGATATTTGAGTGAATGTCATTTTAAGTCAACTTATGATGAATAAACTAAAAAAGAAGAATTGGAACATAAGCAAGAAGATGAGTTACATCATTCTGAAGATTTTCAAGAGGAAGAATTAAATTATGTTCATGAAAATTTTGAATTGTTGGATATGACTGAAAAAGAGGAATCTTATGGCCAATCAATTAAAAAACCTCCTGAATTTGAGTTAAAAATGCTTCATGATCATTTAAAGTATGTTTTTCTGGGTGGGTCCTCAACCTTGCCTATTTCATCTCAATTGAATGAAAAAGAAGAAGAGAATTTTCTTGAAATTTTGAAGAAGTATAAGAAAGCCTTTGGATGGATAATTGCTGATATTAAAGGAATTAGTCCTTCAATTTGTATGCATAGAATTCTTATGGAAGGTAATTGCAAATCTTAGACTAATCCCCAAAGAATATTAAATCCTATCATGAAATATGTTGTTAAGAAAGAAATTTTGAAGTGGTTCGATGCTGGAATTATCTATCCTATTTCAGACAGTGCATGGGTTAGTCCTATTCACTTTGTTCCTAAGAAAGGAGGAGTAACTGTGACTATTAATGAAAAGAATGAAATGATTCCAACAAGACAAGTTACAGGATGGTGAATATGCATTGATTATAGAAAATTAAATCTTGCCACAAGGAAAGATCATTTTCGACTCCCATTTTTGGATCAGATGCTGGATAGACTATCTGGGCATAAATACTTTTGTTTTCTGGATCGATATACTGGTTACCACAAAATTCAAATTGCTCCTGAGGATCAAGAGAAAACTACGTTTACCAATCCTTATGGTATGTTTGCTTTTAGAAGAATGCCCTTTGGTTTACGTAATGCCCCTACTACATTTCAGAGACGTATGATGAATATTTTCTGTGATTTAATTGAAAAAGGGATTGAAGTTTTTATGGATGACTTTTCTATGTTTGGAATTTCATTTGAATCATATTTGGAACATTTGTCTAAAGTTCTAAAACACTGTGAAGAAACTAATTTAGTCCTTAACTGAGAAAAACGCCAATTTCTGGTAGCAGGAGGAATTGTATCGGGACATCGGATTTTAGAAAAAGGTTTGGAGGTAGATCCTGCAAAAAATTAAGTTAACTCTAATTCACCTTGCTCGACCAATGTAAGATTACAAAACCTTAATGTCGTTTACTGGAAAAAGATGCAAATTTTTATTTTGAAGATGATTGTCTAAAAGCTTTTGATACATTAAATAAAAAATTAATCAATGCACCTGTTATAATTTCACCAAATTGGAAAAAACCTTTTGAATTAATATGTGATGCTATTGATTATGCTATTGGTGTTGTTTTGGGTCAGAGAAATGATAAAATTTTTAAAGTTATTTATTATGCTAGTAAAATTCTTAATGAAGTTCAAATTAATTATACCACTACTGAGAAAAAGTTATTATCTATAGTTTTTTCCTTTGATAAATTTTGATCATATTTAATTGGAACTAAATGTGTGGTGCATATTGATCATTCTGCTATCAAATATTTAATGAAAAAGAAGGATGCGAATCCGAGATTGATTAGATGGATTCTTTTTTATTGCAAGAATTTGATTTTGAGTTAGTAGATAGGCAGGGTTCTGATAATCAAATTGCTGATCATTTGTCCAGGCATGAAAATGAAAAATCTCTCTATGATGCTGAAGAAATTAATGAACATTTTTTTGATGAAAAATTATTCACTGTTTATGAGTGGCGTGTTTCGTGGTATGAAGACATAGTAAACTTTAGTGTTAGTAATATTTTACCTTATGGTTTGACATACCAGGAAAAGAAGAAATTTCTATTTGATTCTATGACATATTTTTGGGATGACCCATTTTTATATAAATAAGGAAATGATCTTATAATTCGAAGATGTATACCTTTGGAAGAGACTTACGAAATTATTAAAAAATGTCATGATTCTGATTATGGGGGACATTTTGTAGTTGAAAAAACTACATATAAAATCTTACAATCTGGATTTTATTGGCCTACAATTTTTAGGGATGTGAATGCTTATATTAAAAATTGTGATAGATGTCAGCGTGTAGGCAATATTTCTAGAAGAAATGAGATGCCTCACAATTATATGTTGGAAGTTGAAATATTTGATGTTTGGGGATTAGATTTCAACGGTCCATTTACACCATCTTTTGGAAATGTTTATATTTTGATAGCAGTAGACTTTGTTTCCAAATGGATTGAAGCTATTGCTTTACCTCGATGTGATGTTCAAAGTGTTGCAAAGTTTTAAGAAATAATATATATTACAGATTTGGAATACCAATAGTAATCATAACTGATTGGGGAAGTCATTTTAAAAATGTGATTATTGAGAAGTTAGCAAAGAAATATCAAATAAATCATCGCATTGCTACTGCTTATCATCCTCAAGTGGTTTTGTTGAATTATCCAATCGTGAAATTAAAAGAATATTAGAAAAGAATGTTAATCCAAACAGAAAGGATTGGTCAATCGAGTTGGATTATGCTTTGTGGGCCTATAGGACTGCCTACAGAACCCCTATTGGAATGTCCCCACATAAGCTAATTTTTGGAAAGCCTGTCATTTGCCAATTGAACTTGAGTATAAAACATATTAGGCTATTAAAGAGTTCAATTATAATTTGAAAGATGTTGGTGAGAAGAGATTACTGCAATTAAATGAGCATGAAGAGATAAGGAATGAATCTTATGAAAATGCTAAGATTTATAAGGAAAATATAAAGTTGTGGCATGATCACAAGATTCTTACTAAAAATCATGTGTGAGGACAGAAAGTTTTGCTATATAATACCAGATTAAGAATTGTTTCGGGAAAACTTAAGTCCAGGTGGATGGGTCCATTTATTGTGATAAAAGTTTATTCCTATGGAGTTGTAGATATTCAAGATCCTAAGACTGGACAAATATTTTAACTTAACGGTCATAGACTTAAACCATATTTTTCAGTCAGTCAACTTAAATCTGATGAGAATCTGAGGTTGGGTCACTCAGAATGAGTTCTGGGTATGTCAGGCTGAAGACATTAAACAAAGTGCTTTGTGGGAGGCAACCCAAAGTTATCGGTGTGCTTTGGTTTATATTTTCTTTGTGAGCTTTGTTTTGTTTGTTTTTATGTTTTGGTGGCAGTATATTGGAGTTCTTATGTTATAGTAGTGTTTATTTGCCCTTAATTTATGACTTAGAGGAGTTGGAATGAAATTTTGGACATTTGGCAGACCTGTGCTAAATTGAGCACTGGTGGCTAAGCGCCGCCTAGCTGGCGCTTAGGCGCCGGAGTTATGAAACATGTGATAAATGAGGTTCTAGAAGCCTAGATCATGGGGAAGTGGTTTTGGAAGTTATTTCTGAGCTTCTAAACGATTAAGGGTGGGTTTATACACTTCTAAAGTCTATAAAAAGGCCCTGGATTAAGAGAAACACTTTCCCCAAGTCCTATTTTCATTCCTAAGTCTTAAGAAGAGTGTTTTGAGTGCATCAACTCTTCCTGGATGAATGAGATCAAGAAGAAAGAGGATTTTGACAAGAGTAATTTTATTAGTGACAGTGCTAAAGAGTTATTCAATGGATTTTTCGCCATTAATATTCAAGAAATTGCAGAAAATATTACAATGAATGAAGCCCGAGTGACTTCAATCGAAGCAAAGATTAATGAAACTAACACCCATTTAGAGCATATGGGATGAAAACTCAAGATGCAATTCAATCATACAAGTCACGTGGAAGAAGCAGATAACACGATGTTCCTGAAGAACAAATCGTTAGAAGAAGAAGGTGTAGGAGTGTTCAATCATCGACCGTTCTATTAGATTTATATTCCAGAAGGGTCAAATCGAAATAATAGTGGTTCTGGATATATTCTGCCTACTGGAGAGTAGAATTATATGTTAGTTAGATCGTGTGGTTTGTTTTGTGTATTTTATGTTTTATGTGTTTGATGTTTTAAGTGTTTTGATTTTTTATGTTTGTGTTCTGTTGCACTTTAACATGAGATTGTTACATTTTAGTGATGTAAGTCTACCTTTATGATTATTGAGTTTGTTTGTATCTAGGGAATTTCATCCAGAGTGTTTGGATAGAATTTTTTAGTTTGTATTAAGTGTGGTATGTTTTTAATGAATATAAGTTTGTGTTTGTGTGAAACTTGATCGGAGTCGATGTATATTAAAATTTGAAATTGGAATATTAGGAGATTTATTGGGAAGAGACAATTCTTTTGAGAAGATTAAGGGTGATTAGCTAAGTGGTTTAGTGCATTTTCTTAATTGTGAAAATCTGGGCACTGGCGGCTAGGCGCTAGAGTGCCGGTGCTTAAGCGCCAGATTTCACGGCTAAGCGCCGAAGGCCTCACGCTTAGGCACCGGTTTACAAAAATTGATTTTCAGAAATTAAAAACCCAAATATTGTCATTTTTAACTTATCCTTTCATCTTCAACCTCTAATTTTTGCAAAAAGGAGCCTAGAGAATTAATATATTGGATCATTTGAAGGCCGATTTCAACAAAAAATGTTAGATTTGGATTCCTTAAGGTATGAGCACTACTCCTTAGTAAAAATTTTTGATTTTCACCATGTATTTTGAGTACATTTTGGAAAATCCTAAAATCGCTATTCATGGTGAAAATTTGAGGAAAAGGATGAGAAATTTCTTGGATTTAGTGGAAATTACTTTTGAAAGTTAATTTAGCAAGTTTAGTTTGATTTTGGAATTTATGTTGAAATTTTTTCGTGAATTTTAAGAGATGGCTCTAAAGTTAAAGTGTGCGAGAGAAAAGAAGAGATTAGATTCTGACTAGTTTGTTAATGCAAGGGCTAAGGAACGATATGTTGACGCACTACAGCCACGTAAATTCTTTTCTGAACGTGTTTTTAGTAAGTCAAGAGAAGTTATTGAGGAGATGATTGCTAAAAGGAATTAGGAAAAATTACTGTTGCTTCTCCATTGGTGTTATTGTTTCTGTGGTCAGAGAGTTTTATGCGAACTTAGCTGCCGGAAGAAAATTTGGTGATGGTAGATGGCAAGAAGTACATTTTACATCTGCGGTAATGAATGTCTTTTATCGACTACCTCTTGATATGTTCTATTTTTATTCGAACTATCATCCTACTGAGGGAGAGTTAGATGAGATAATAGCATTTTTGACTGATGGAAAAGGATTATGGAAGATCACTAATGATAGAAGAGTCAATTTTCAGGACTCTAAGTTAAATGCCACTTCTAAAGCATGACATTATTTTATCTCATCTAAGTTGTTGCCTTCAAATCATACTAGTGAAGTTGCAAGGGAGAGAGTTGTGTTGAACTATTGCATTCAACAAGAGTAGCCTTTAGATATTGGAGCAATCAATTATGATTACATTTTGAATTGTGTCAGATCTACCACTACTACAGGTATGAGATTTCCTTCCTTGATTCATTCAGTATGTGAGCGATCTTGTGTGAAATTTGAAACTTGGGAAAAGGTCCTTCAGCCTTTAAAACCAATTACCAGTGTAAAAGTCGGAGCTTACACTGTACATTCATAGTTTGGCTAGAGAGGAGGATTTGGTGGGGCTTCTACTGCTTCTACTGCTTCTACTTCCCATGCTACTACTTCGAGAGCTTCATCATCTAGTGATTCACATACTGGTTTGTTAAGAAAGATTTAAAAGAAGGTGAGTCTTACTCGTGAGCATAACAGAGATATGGATGGTAAAATGGATAATATGGAAATGTATATTGCAAAACATGATGAATACGAGGAGAGCTATCAGCATTATTTGGATAGATTGATTAGAGGTGATATGAGTGCTGAGATGCCCCTGTACGGCTTATTTTTAGGTTGAGTGTTTTGATTGTTGTATTTTTGAAAAGGGGTCGCCTACAGAAATTGTCGGAGAATTTTAAATTGTAAATTTAATTTATATATATATATATAATTTAGAAAGTAGTATTTGATTTGAAAGTACTTGTAAATTTGAAAATTTTAAGATATAAAATCAGACGATCTCACATCTCAATAGTTTATATAAACGAACACCGTTTATCTATCCCGAAGAATAGACACACTACTTGATGATGGGGCTCGATTAAATAAACTAGAAGATTTGTGACATTCGTTTGGTCTACGAACCAATTTTATAAGCCGAAAAGTTCACCTATTTAATACAACGAAATTAAGCAGGGTTTATAATACATGGGTTCTCAAAGTTCCCTATAAGGGCAAGCCCCTATAGTTAATTACATCTTAAATGACGGGTATCATTTAAGAAAACTCTCGATGATGATCAGTGGTTTTATTCTCAAGAATTTGAAAGTTTAAGATTTTCAAAGGATTGGATTTTGGAAATTTCAATCGGGAATGGATCAAATTTGAAACAGTTATTTTAGGAATCCAATGGAAGAGAAGTAGGAGAAGCTGAGGATCCAAGAAGAATCGTGGCAACTTCTCAAACTATCCTATTGTTTGGCTTTAATTTGGAAATTTATTTAATGTTTCAATATTGCCATTTTTAATTAATTAGGACTTATGTTTGTATGACATAATCATATAAATAGCCTCGAAGATGTGAGGGTTTATGTCGTACCGAACGACTACCTCGGAGTTCTAAGACCGGTTAGGGCTTAATTTGCATAACATGATTATGCAAATGCCTAATGAAGAGTTGAGGATTTATGTTGCACTAGGCAAACTACCTCGAAGTCCCATGACTTGGTTATTTAATTCTAAGAAAGGTTTTGCTGAAGTAGACCCGAGTTTTGCTGATGACGATGGCCGTGCTGCCCACCATGCTCCGAGCTCCTTATTGTTGCAGAGGTTTAGTTTTAGAAGGTGAAAATTAGGAGATGAGAGAAGTGTTTTGGTTTAGAAATCTTAAAGTCCAAATATTTTTAATATTTTAATTAAAACAAATCTTAAAGTTGTTTAAACAGAACCGATTAAGATCTCGCGGTTCCGTCATCCCGGCACCGTTATTTTCATCGAATTCACTTAGTCCAGATGAATTTGTTAAACTCAACTGAATGAGTTCCACACTTTCATTTAGACCGTGGGAAATCTCGTTAGCAACACGTGCGTTACATCATCCGAGGTATTCCTGATCATTCAACGAGACGATTTAATTTAGTTGCAATTGTAGTTTTATTGTTATGTTTGTGATTAAATTTTGAGTTGTTTTATTTTTTGGAATGTTGTGGAGGTGAATTTTATCTTGTGATAACTTTTAATTTAGTTTTGGTTTCAGTTCAGAGACTATCCTAAAGGTTTTGGTTTTCATGCAACAATCTTGTTTAACATGCAAGAACAAGTAAAGTACAGTGCCTGTAAGTAATTTGCAACAAAGTAAATTGCAGTAAAATAAAAGCATACCATGAGGGTCTTCCCGTCATCCCAAGCTGCACTTAAAACATATATTAAGGCATTTAAATATTTATAACAAGTACCTAGGTAAAGTTAAGGGAAGGTTTTGGTTGTCTACCAAAGTCCTAATCCTATAACTAGTCATCTCCTATGAAGTCTAGGTTCTTGTGTTTTGTTTATGGATGATTTTCTTCATCAAAGAACAATTAAATTTAATTGTTCTTCTAAAACATCTCATCATATTGAGAAAGTGCTTAGGATGAGTCTTAAACATCTTTTCAACATTTCCGAGATTATTTTGAATCCAAGTAAATTTAATTACACAGTCGAATTAATTATCCAAGAGTTTAGTTAAGCTTTGTCTCTTACTCAGTGAACTTGGGCATTTGATTACCTAGTGAATGATGTGACATCTCACTTAATACTCTATTTAAGAGTTATAATAATTAAAGCCTTTAGGGGCAAGTTGGTTTGTTGAGAATTTTAATCATTGTTAATTTGAAGTTTGAATTAATGGTTTAAAGTGGTTTAGTTTAATTATGAGATTTCAATTAATAATTTTAAGTTTGGAATAGTGTTCAAAATATTTTTGGTTTAAATCTTTATACATTAAGTGATCTTAATATTTAAAATTTGTTTTACTTTTAATATTGAATGATGCTAATTTAATATAATTTAAATTTGATATAATTGAATTTAACTTTATTTAATTTAATTTAATTTCAATATTTTAAATTTAATTTAATTTAATTGTTAAAATGTTAATTTAATTTAATTTTAATTTTAATTTAATTTTTAGTTAATTTAATTTAATTTAATTTAATTTAATTGTTAAACCACTTAATATTTTGAGCTTTCCTTTAATTTAAGGGTTATTTTTTTTTAATTTTGATTTACTTAGTTTGGATTATCATTTTAATCTTAATTAAGAGTTAAATATTATTCAGGTGATTTATTTAGGGATTTCTTTATTAAAGAAGTAATATCCTCTCAAGTTATATCCCTATTTTTAATAATTCAAATTTTCATTAATCTTCCAAAATTTAAATTTGTTTAAATAATTAAAGTTTCATTTTTGGTTTATTAAAAGTGATTAATGGGTTCCTACCCTTTTAATTTCCCAAAGTTTCAATCATCTAAGAAAGATAAGATAAAAAATTTTACCCTCCATTTTAATTTAACCTAAAATTTTAATAAAGGAGTTTAAATTCTTTAGTTACCTTTATGCCCTTTTAGGCTTATTTATTTCATAACTCACTAAATTGAGTTCAAATGAACTTGAATTTTTTATGTCACTTCACTCATATGTCAATTAAGACATTAAAGGAGAAAATGTGATTTTTCTGAATTTAATTTATTTATATAATTAATTTTAGTGAAAAATATTGATTTTCAATGGAAATTCAACAACATGACCAAGGAAAGGTTTCTATCCTTAATAAAATAATGGGATGTTCCTAATGACTAGAGGATCGCCTGGACCAATTTTAGTGATTTTTTAAATTATATTTTATTTATTATAATTATTTTAATTTTTGGAGTATTAATTAATTATAAAATAAAATTAAAGTTGAAAAAATGGGTTTTATATTTTTCTTAAATCTCTCTGACCTCAAGGAGTTCAGAGGAACAAACTTTACAATTATTTACTTATTTTAGTATTTTAATCTATGCAAATGAAGAATCAAAATACTAAAATAAGTAAATAATTAATTAAAAGTAAAGTACTCATCAAAATTACTTGATTTCTTTTCCATATTATTCTTCTCTATTCACTGAGCAAGAGGGTATTTTTAGTTTATTTTTGTGATTTTTCTACACAAAGATATTGATTTTCTAAGTTCTGAGTATTTAAAAAAATAAAAAATTCCATATTTTTCTGCTTATCCATGCGGCGCCGACTCATCCTCGGCAGCTCCAAAAGCCCACGCATCGCGCTCCCATTTGACGCGCCATCTGACTCAGTCCTCCAAGGGCCCGCGGTTCATGTAACATTCTTTGGTCTGGTGCAATCTGGACCGTTCACTCGATACACGCTCGATCGGACGGCGCCTGGTCATCGTCTACAACTAGTGTGCACCCGTGACCGTCCACACTAAAACCCTAAGAACTCTCTCATTTCTCAACGGATTTTCGTGTTCTTATGCTCTATGGATTTGTCTTGAAGAGTCAAACACATCCATATGGTTTACATGCTATGAAATTAAGTAAAACAAAATGGGGAATCACTGGAAGCTCGGGAGGAAGGAATGATCCATACCTTTGCTCTGAGAAGTGTAGCTTCAATCAGAGAGTTGTGTCACCTTTGGTTGCGCCCAAGGAAGCTCCAGATGAAGTCTCTGGCTCTGGGGAATTGTTTAGGTATTAAAGTGTCCACAGCCGATTTCAAATCTTGGAGGCTGGAGCAAATGGGTGGTCTGGAGACGGGGCTTTCACTGGGGAACTCCTTCTCTTTTTCCTATGCAGGTGTGGGTGAGTTTAATTTGGATTTGGTGGAGGTTTTAGAGATGTCCTGGTTCTGGGCTGAGAATTGAGCTCCAAAATTGAGCTCAATCAATGGGGTTTACGGCAGCAGAGCAGTAGGGATCAATTGCTCTAGGTGAGGAGAAGGTCCTAGAGCAATTTTGGCAGAGTTTTGTTTAGGTCTAGTTCATCACCTTCTTTGGCCGAGAGGGTGGTGGGTTTAAATAGACATTTCTGGAGGGCCTCCCACGGGGTTTTGATTCTTAGGATCAGCTGCTCTATGCAAGAGAAGAACAGCCATGGTGTTCAATCTGACTGGGACAACTCAACAAGGAAGAATTGAAAATTTTGGCTCACATGGAGCTCTTGGCCATGGCATTTCTTGGCGACCCAGGCGGCTGGCCGGCAGGGTTAGGTCACCATTTGGCTCTTGGTGAGTTTAATTGAGGCTTGACATGTGTAAAAGAGTTTGATTAAAGTGGTAAGGGGGAAGGGTCATTTTGAGCTTAATTTGGTCAAGCCATGGAAAAGGGTTGGGTTCACCCTCCAAGAGTTTGATTTGGGCTGAAATGAATCATTTGGCTCAGCTGACTTTAGGTGGAGAAGTCTCTATCCCAAGAATTTTGATTAAGCATGGGTTAGAGTGTGACATAAAAGGGGTTAAAAAGGCTTTAGAAGGAGTTTTGAAAGGGGTTCCTTCTCTAGCCATAAATGGTTTGGTGATGTGGAAAGTGGCTTCCAAGGCTTGCGTATGGGTTATGCATGGCTCCATGGCTCCATGTGGCTTGGGTCAAAGCTTGGTCAATTACATGAAAAAGGGTTTTGAATTTTTAGACATTTTGATGGAAAATTTTTATGGGGCCACATTTGGTTTGTTTAAGTGATGAAATAAAACTTAGGGGTAATTTTATCAAATGGATGGCCAATGAAGATGTCATATGAGTTTTGAAATAGGTTTTGGGCCTTTGAAATTATTTTTGATGGGCTTTTAAAGTGTCTTAAAAAAGGGTAGGCTTTTAATCTTTAAAACAAGTTAGTGTATGAAAGTTTTGTAAACTATTGTGCCAAATAATTGTTGGGTTTAGTTTAGGGATGTGTCATGAGTGATTTGGAACAAATTTGAAGTGATTTTGAATTGAATTGGGTTTAATGTGGGTCTTTTAGTAAAGGGGCCAAAGTGGGTCAAATTAGGCTAACTTGGTTTATGGTTAAGCTAAAGTTGGATTTGATGTAAAATTAATGTTGAGAAATGTTCATGGGAGTGTCACAAAGAGTTTTCAACTTTAGTTGGGCTTTAATT
Organism: Papilionanthe hookeriana x Papilionanthe teres; assembly: GCA_022702705.1. NCBI lineage: Eukaryota > Viridiplantae > Streptophyta > Magnoliopsida > Asparagales > Orchidaceae > Papilionanthe > Papilionanthe hookeriana x Papilionanthe teres. Next base: position 70,668,884 of record CM040436.1, on the reverse strand, counting down.
TTGGGATTTGGGCCAAATTCGGTTAGGTTTGGGTTTAGGCCAAAAATGGGGATTTTGACTTTGGGCTAGGCTTGGGTGGAGTTTAGGTTCAAATTTGGGGCAAATCATGTTAGTGTTTTGTTTTTGGGGATATTAGTAAGGTTTAGGAAAAGATTTGGGGTTAATTGGAGTTGAATTGGGTTGGTTTAGGCTAGGTTTAGGTCATGGGCCAAAATTGGGCTTTAAGCTTCAAATTGAAATTGGATCCAAATGTCAATCAAATTGGGCATGGATTTGGTCTAAATTGACATTGGGGATATTTAATTGCAGTTAGAATTGAATTGGACCAAAATTGAGGTCAATTGGGTTGGTTTAGTGGGACATTAGGTCCACATGGGTTAAGAATGGGTCAAATTGGAGGTTTTGGTAAAAGTGGGTTAAATTGACAAAATTGGTTTATGGTGTAGTTGAACAAAATGAAATTGAGAATATTTGGGATTTTCGGGAATTTTCTGGGAAATTTTGGGATTTTTAGATTTTTGGGTTAAAAAGGGTATTTTGGGTATTTGGATGTTATTTGGGGGTATTTTTGGAATTTTTGGGTATAGTTGGGTAAGGATGATCAATTTGAGTGGGGGGAAATGTTTAGGATTAGTTTTGAGGAATTTTGGGTAATTTAGGCAATTTTGCAAAATTTGGGAAATTTCGAGGGTATTTTGTAGGTTTAGCGGGTGTAAGGCCCCGGAGGTCAAAAATTGAAATTTTGAAAAAAATGAAAATTGATCAAGTTTGAGTAAAATGGAATCACTTTTGTTGAGCCATGAAGCAATATCAAGCCCATAAGAGCCATGAGATGACTCACTTGAGGCATTCACTATGTTGTTCCTAACCCTCTTAGCCAAGAGCCTAGGAGTTAAGGTCCATCCATATGAATTACCTACATCAGTAAGGAAGTCAAGCTAGGCATGAATGGTTTTAGGATTTGGAATGTGTGTGAAAGTGTAATGTGTGTACAAGTCAACCCTCACCAGACCAGGCCACCCAGGGTAGTCATAAGGCCAAAGAGTCCTAAAGGGAACTCATCTTTTAAACCTCCACATTTGATTTTAACCCTCCAAGTGACTTGGGGATTTACAATCAAACTTATGGGGTTTCCAGGGAGTTTAAGAGGTGTTTAAATTTCTAAGTGGTGGGTTCCATTTCTAGTCCTCTAAGATAGTCGAAGGGAAAGCCTAATGCTAGATCCTAAGTACTAAGGAGAGAGAAGAGAAGAGACCTCATAAAAAATGAGGTCAACAAATGGACCCCCAATAGGTGTGGTGTGCTAACCAAGCACACCGCGCGTATTGGTGTTGACCGAAGAGATCAACAAAACCAACACAAACGTCTAAGTGACACACTTAGAATGGAGTAGAAAGAAATTTCCGCTGGGGAGTATCGAGTATATCTCCAAGACTCGAGATCCCTGAACTCTCGCTTGGGAAAAGAAAAGGAGGTGAATTCCAGATCATAAGGTCTGGGGAAAATCGATTTAGATTTCATTTCATTTTCTATTTTAAGTTTTAATGTGTGAGTTTAGATTTCGATTTGTTCTGAGTTTCAATTTCGATTGAGGTTTAATTTAGAGTCAATTCAAGGAAATCTAGATTTGAAATGAGAATTGGAACCTAGGTTCCAACCTCGGGATTGCGAAGAGAACTGGAATTTAGGTACCAGCCTCGGAGTGAGAATTGGAGTTTAAGTATCGATTGAAAAGGATGAGAGTCAGAACTTAGGTACTGATCTCGAAAGTTTAAAAAGAACTGGAATCGGGTTCCAGCCTCGAAGGTCTAAAATGAATTGGAATCTGGTTCCAGTCTCGAAGGTTTAATGAGAAATGGAAACTGGTTCCAATCCCGAATATTTAATGAGAATTGGAAACTGGTTCCAATCTCGAGGATTTAATGAGAATTGGAAATTAGTTCCAATCTTGAGGATTTAATGAGAAATAGAAACTGGTTCCAATCTCGAAGATTTAATGAGAAATGGAAACTGGTTCCATTCTCGAGGATTTAATGAGAAATGGAAACTGGTTCCAATCTCGAAGATTTAATGAGAAATGGAAACTGGTTCCAATCTCGAAGATTTAATGAGAAATGGAAACTGGTTCCAATCTCGAGGATTTAATGAGAAATGGAAACTGGTTCCAATCTCGAGGATTTAATGAGAATTAGAAATTGGTTCCAATCTCGATGATTTAATGAGAAATGGAAACTTGTTCCAATCTTGAGGATTTAATGAGAAATGGAAACTAGTTCCAATCTCGAGGATTTAATGAGAATTGGAAACTGATTCCAATCTCAAAGATTTAATGAGAAATGGAAACTGGTTCCAATCTCGAAGATTTATCTGTATGAAGAGGGACCCAATCCCATGTCATCAGAACCAAATCGAACAAAGTTCATGGCTCCGTGTCAATAGAACTAGTCGATCCTCTATCACGCAGAGAAAAGATTTAAAAAGAACTGTTAAGTGAACCAAGTTGAAAAGACTCGACCCGGTGACAAGTCAAGGAAAAGATTTGAATTTCCGAAGAGTTTCAAACAGATTTTGTTTTGAAGAATAATTGAAGGATTCAGATCGAAGAATTCAGATTGAAGGATTCAGATCACGATTCAAATCGAAGAATTCAGATCGAAGGATTCAGATTGAATGGATTCAGATTGAGATTCAAATCGATGAATTCAGATCGAAGGATTTAGATTGAAGGATTTAGATTGAGATTCAAATTGAAGGATTCAAATTTTTTTCATTCGTTTTGGTGATTCAATTTCAAAAATATTTAGAATTCGTATCAGTTTAGATTACATTTTGACATTTAGATTCTTAAAAATGGTTCTCATTTATCTTCATTTTCCCTTTATTCTTTGCTCGAAGTTCTTTTAATTTAGTAGCGTTTCCCAGTCAATTCGCACAAAAAGAGGTGAAGGAAAAACATGACATGGTCACTTTCATTTCAATCTTGTTGAAAATACATCATACATCTTGATCCAAAACATGATGGTATTTTCTTTGAGAATTTAATATCTCCTACAATCCATATAAATCCAAAACGGATTGCATAAGATTCTTTAAGTTTCTTCTAAAAGCAACTGTCAAAATTCATGTCTGAATAGTGAGATACATGGACAATAACATCACCTTCGAAGTCATCCTTGGCAGAAATGCCGTATGGATGTGCATTGGAGGTGTGTTATCTCCCATGTAACTCACAGCTCGTAAGGCTGGAGATTCTCTAACTCTGGATCTAGCTGGAAGTGGAAAGGCATTTTTCTATCGTCCATCCTCCTGAAAGTAATAGAGATCTGCTCAACAGGCACCCCTGGAATGCAATGCTTTGAGATGTCCACTCCATTCCCTTTTAATACCATGACGGAACCTACCGGTAGTGGTATCTCCACCGGCCCTCGAAACTCATCGGGGCCTGTTATCCGGAGGTCAGATCCGAACATGATATTGCACCGGTTGACAAAAGACATTGTGCAGAAGGGTCTAACGAAATCATGATGATCAATGTGTGGAGGTATGCAGTCACCCTCCTTATAGATGTTAATGATGCAGTTGTTGGGTATGCAATCTGCAGGCAATACTCTCCATGTTATCATCCTCTTTACCATTCTTTTAATAACATTTGGCATCAGATCCACCTCACTGCGACGGAGTATCCCTGGTGGGTTTCCTTTTCTGTCTACCGCGATGTTGTAGTAACATCTGCACTGGATCGTAACTCTTCCTTTCCCTGGCATCCATCTCCAGGGTTCTAAATAAGTCTTTTCCCTCAAACGACCAGCTCGGCCCATTTTCTGGAGTTCAAGTATGCAATGTACAATTTGTTGTTGTTTGTAATCTAAGAACACATTTGTATGCAGCTCGAGGCCTTCTAAGATATTCATCCTCTTGCCTCCCATTCTCTCAAAATATTCAAAAGTTCTTTTTTCGACATTCTGCATTCTTTCTAACTCATATTCTGGAATTATCTGCAACCGGTGAGGTCTAGTAACGTACTGGGGAATGTATGGTTCCACCCCGGCACGCTCTCCTGCATGTATTGGCTCCTCGGGGATAGTCTCTGTCGGGACATCCTCCGGGGTTTCTTTCGTAACAAGACTCTTCAGTGCTGGTGCATCTGTCTGGCGTCATGGTACTATCTCATTTTCTATTTTCCTCGGGATTTCTTTCATCCTTTCTGCTTTACTTGGAATTGAGTTCCTCCTTTCTGGTTCCTGACGAACCAATCTCTTCGAAGCATTTGTACTGACGGTAGCGACTGTATCTTCACACTGATCTGCTGCCAGCTTAATCAGCATCTTGCGAATGCGACGGTTCTTGTTTGTTAGCTGAGTGGCTGTGAGAGTGGCTCTCCTCAACTCTTAGATTTCTGTGGGCACGACACTGACAAGCCTGCCCTCTGTTGTAGCAACAACATACTTAACTTTCTTATCTTCTCCTGTTGCATGAGCGGCGTTTTCTTTTCTCTTTTTGCTGGTAGATGGTTGATTTGAGCCACCCAATTTCATCAGTGTATGGCTGCGGAGTTCTTCCCGATCGATCGGGGTCCTATTATTTTCTTCATATTGTATCCCAGCTAGTGTGAAGTCAGAGTCAATCTCGATCACGGCTCCATCCCTCACCCTCTTTTCATCAAGTGCTAGACTCATGCCATTCTTAAAGTTTAGAATCAACCGCCCGTTCGACATTTCCCTGCGAAAAACAAGGAAAGGATCAGGGGTTGTACTAAGAACTCGATTTAAAAGGAAGGATAAAGATTTTATTATCATGATTTCACATGTTTTCTTTTCTAACATTCTTCTAATGATTTTCGTTATCATCCATTTTTTTTTCTTGGGTTCGGACCCAGTCACAAGTAATTACTGTGCTTGTGCTTCCAGGAATGAGGATTCATCCTTCGAAACATCAGGTTGCGTAATACTTCTTGAGATATCATCCATTAATTGGAAGCATAGGTCGCTCTCCACAGCAATTTACAAGCTGGTATGAACCTCCTAAGTAAACTGTCTCGACCACGAATGGCCCTTCCCAAGTCGGTTCAAATTTATCACTTATTTTGCGATGTGCAAGAATAGGTCTTCTGAGAACTAGAACCAAGTCACCGACTTTGAATGTCCTTTGACGGACCAATTTATCATGGGCCTGGATCATCTTGGCTTGATACAGTTCCAAATTCTACTGTGCTGAAAGTCTTTTCCCTTCTAGGCTTTCCAATTCTTCTAGTCGTAGTCTGGCATTTTCTTCCGTAGTGATCTTGTTTGCAACTACAATTCTGAGAGACGTAAGTTGAACCTCTAAGGGTAGAATGACCTCGGACACGTACACTAAGGTGTAAAGCGTAGACTGGGTGGGTGTTCTGAAAGTCTTCCTCTAGGCCCATAAGGCTTCTAACAACTTCTCGTGCCAATTTCTCTTGTTGTAGTCTAAACTTTTCTTTACAATTTGAACGAGAGTTTTTTTAAAAGCCTCGGCCAAACTGTTTACTCTTGGGTAGTAGATTGTCGAATAACGCCAGTCGATCCTGTGTCTTCTGACAAAATTGTTGATCTTCGTACTCTTGAATGTGGACCCATTATCTGAAATGATTCTGTGCGGTACTCCGAAACGGTAGACGACTTGATTCTTGAAGAATTGTAGCACGTGATGTGCTTTCACTTCTCTAAGCGGTATTGCTTCTGCCCACTTAGAAAAGTAATTTGAAGCTGCAAGAATGAAGCGATGTCCTCTTAAAAGTGGTGGTTCTATCGGACCCACAATATTTGTGCCCCAACACTCAAATGGCCATGATGCGATTGTCAGATGTAGCACATTTGGAGGTTGATGTAGAACCTCTCCATGCATTTGGCACTGGTGACAACTTTTGGCAATCTTCATGCAGTCAGTCATCATTGAGGGGCAGTAGTACCCTAGTCTTTTAATCTTCATTTTCATTTCGGACCTGACTGATGAGCGCCACAAAGTCTTGAATGTACTTATTTGACAATTTCATGAGCCTCGAACCAGCTCAGGCATCTTAGCCACATCTGATCAAAAGACCTTCTGTATAACGTGTTGTTTATCAATGCGTAAGACAGAGTTCTTTTCTTGATTTGATGGGCTAACAACTTATCGTCTGGTAAGTTTCCTGTTTACAAGTAGTTCATCGGTGGTCGCCGCCGCTCTTCGTATTTTCCGTCACTACTGCAATTGTTTCTTCTGCTTTTTCTACTGATTTGTGTATTGTATCCATGTTGAGCTGTGATAAGACCTGTTGTCCTTGAACTGACACTTCAACTGACTCATCCTGCAAGCAAGCAAATTCCTTTGCAAGGCGGGCGAACGCATCTATGAGAGCATTTTCTCTTCTGGGAATCTTGTAGATTATTACATTTGGAATTTGCTACAACAATTTCATGGCATACTGGAAGTACTGCTCGAGTCTTGGCTGTAGAATTTTGTATTGTCCGGCGACTTGTTGAATGATCAACTGAGAATCCCCATAGATGTTGATATCCGTTATCCCCATCTGAATGGTAAATTCCAATCCGGTTATGAGGGCTTCGTATTTGGCTTCATTGTTTGTACACGGTTTTGTTAAGTGGTAGGAGTATCTTAACATTCCCCACTCCGGTGTTATAAAGATTAGTCCGATTCCTGCCTTACCGGGCACTATCGTTTGTGATTCTTTATCTTTCTGTGCTGAAGATGCTCCGTCGAAGTACAGTTCCCAACGCTGATCATCGGGGTCTTCTAGGCTCATTATCTGCTCGTCTGGCAAGTCGTCGTTGAGAGGCAATTCTGCCAGTAAAGGGTGAGCTGCAAGGAAGTCTGCCAGGACTTCTCCCTTTACGACACGAAGAGGAATGAAAGTTATATCGAATTGCAATAGTATCATTGACCACTTGGCAAGTCTACCGGAAAGCGTCGGTCGGGTCATCAAATATTGCAATGGATTAAACTTCGAAATAAGGTTGACCTTGTGAGAAAGCATGTAGAGCCCGAGCTTCTGTGCGGCGAAGATCAGGGCCGAACAGTGCTTCTCAATAGGAGGATACTTTATTTCCATCGGAATTAGACGACGGCTTAAGTAGTAGAGGTCATTTTCTTTTCCCCCATCATTGACCTGGGCTAACAGGGCTCCGAGAGAGTCGTCTAAAGTCGCGGTATAAAGTATCAACGGTATACCCGAGACTGGGGCTGCTAAGACAGGAGGTGTCATTAAATATTACTTAATGTCCTCGAAGGAATGTTGGCATTTGGAGTCCCAAGTAAACCTAACATCCTTCTTAACCAAAGAAGAAAAAGGATGACACCTTCCTGACAAATTCGAGATAAAGCGTCGAAGATATGCCAATTTTCCTTGAAAGGATCGTAATTGTTTCAAGGTTTTGGGAGGTGGCATTTCTAAGATAGCTTTAATCTTCTCCGGATCGATTTCAATTCCACGATGTCGAACAACAAATCCTAAGAATTTCCCAAAGGTGACGCCGAAGGCACATTTCAAGGGATTCATCTTAAGGCTATATTGTCTTAATCGCTCGAAAACAATTCTCAAATCATACAAGTGATCCCCTTTTAGTTTGCTTTTGATGACCACATCATCTACGTAGCACTCGACTTGGTTGTGAATGAGATCATCAAAAAAATTCTTTTCATTGCTCTTTGATAGGTTGCTCCTGCGTTATTCAATCCAAACGGCATCACTGTGTAGCAGTATACCCCGATCGGCGTTCTGAAGTCCGTAAGCTTTTCATCTTCTGGTGCCATCTTTATCTGATTGTATCCCGAAGATCCATCCATGAAAGAAAAGACTTCATGCATTGAAGCAATGTCGATAATCAATTCTGGAATTAGTAGCGGGAATTCATCCTTTGGACATGCTTTATTCAAATCTCTGAAATCCACGCAGATTCTGATCTGACCATTCTTCTTTCTAACTGGTACCACATTAGCTAACCAAGTTGGATTTTGTTCTTCACGGACAAATTTAGTGTCTATTAGCTTCTTAACTTCAGCTATAACTTGTTATTCAATCTCCAGACGCATTCTTCTCAGAGCTTGTCTAGCCGGAACGCCAGTGGGATCCACTCCTAATTTGTGAACTGTGACTTCTAGAGCTAATCCTGGCATTTCATCATAACTCCAAGCAAAACAGTCCTTAAATTCCACTAGTAGCTTGATTATCTCTTCGGAGTCTTCTTTACTAGTACCTAAGTTAACTTCCATTAACTCGTCTATTGTAGTTTTAATTTCTTCTTCGAATTCTAGTGGAGCATCTCCGATTGGTAGATCTTCGAGATCTTCTAAAGCTTCCAAGCAGTCTTCATTAGGCTTGCAAGTGACAACTAAGCAAAATCTCGTATCATCAACTGATCCTACTGTGCCGAATCCGAGACCATGTTTTGAATTGGGAGGTCGGCTGGTATTATTCCATAATTTTTCAAAATGTTGTGATGGACATTTTTTCCATCATCGAGGTAAAACACCACGTTGAATTAAATTTTAAACACAAGGAGAGTACCACTCAAAAGGCAGTTCCATTAATTCAGAAGAAGTAATATCTTCAAATTGTACATCTTTTTCAGTATTGGAAGAAGAAGCACCACGGTAAAATTTGATCGGTTTAGTACCACCACGTACTTCCTTGACCACCATACCCTCGATCTTATTAGGATGGATCGGGGTTAGGGTCATAGTATGTACATAATGGTTAATCTTCTCGTACAATGATTTGTATTCTCCATTCTTTTCATCTTCGAGAGAGATCTTGAACTGGGGTTTCTTTTGATTTACTGTTGCTGCTTCTTCCATGATTTCTTCTTCTTCGGAACTAGTCTCCCAATCCACGTCGATGACTGGTTTCTTTTGTCCAACTGTTCTAACGTCTCTTCCACGACCTCGTCCCCGGCCTCGAGCTCGAGTGCGAGTTCTGAAGAAACCTTCACCATCTCGCCGTAAGGGAGTGGTGAGTAATTGTTGGACTAGAATTTTCGGCTCTTTATCATTTCACACTTCTTTTGCTTCATTTGGTATGGCGTTTCTGGAAAAGATTGTTTTCTTCGGAGGTGCGTAGTAGGCTGCATCTTCATGAATTTCGATTTCGTGCACGGTGAACGGTTGCAAGTCACCTTTGATACACTGTTCTCCTCCTTCGTAATACATTATGCATTGGTGCAGAGACGATGGTACCATCCGGTTTTCATGGATCCATGGTCGACCCAGTAGAGCGTTGAACGATGTCTCGGAATCAATTATGTGGAATTTTACGGTTGTCTTTGCCAAACCACCAGTCTTCATTAACAGTGTTATCGATCAGAGTGCTCTTTCTCCTTTCTGATTGAACCCTCTTAATAACATCTTGTCTGCTTCAAGTTCGCGAGCATCAATTTCCAAATATGCTAATGTTCGAAGGCTCATTATGTTGATTGATGCTCCCGGATCAACCAACACCCTAGAGAGCGTAAACTTTCCAATAGTGATTGAAATGTACAATGGTCGGTTGTGATCAGCCGTTCTGAGTAGTTAATCATTGTCCATGAAGGTAACACCTCGTTGTTCTTTTAACGATCAAATCACGTAGAAGGAATTACCGGCCATTTGAGCTAAACAAATCTCTGGACCAAGTAGAGACTTGATCAGAGCTTCCCTCATCTCCTTTGACAGGATCAGAGCGTCGTATATGCTTAGTTTGGCTGGTAGTTTCCTAAGATGGGCTAGCACGTTGTAGTCTACTTTATTACCGTGTTCCTCGGTTTCTTCCCGAATGGGCAATTCCTCCGTTGGGGTTGGCTCTTCCTGAGCAACCACCTGCTTTCCTTTATTCTTTGGACCCACTCTCGGAGGTAGAACTTTTCCGCTCCTTAGATTGACTTCTATTATTTCTTCTGAATCTGGTGTTGAATCTGCCGGTGTCTCCCCTTGAATCGGAACGACTGGCTCTTCTGGCGTTGCTTCGGAATCAGATGACTATAATTCTATTGCGATTGGGGCTCCTCGAAATTCACAAATAGACTCGTTGCTTGTTGAGCTCTCGTAGCCATCCTTGTGAACATCTTCTTCTTCGTCGTGGTCATTGAGGTTTAGTATGATTTGAGAATCGTTATTTATATCAGAATTGAGATCCATATTAGGTTAGTTTTCGTTTGTTACGTAATCGTTAGAAACAGTCAAAACGTAGCCAACGCCAAAACTCTTATCATTATAAGATCGCGCCGGGGCGAGCAAATAATCATACAGAGTCAGAGGTTCGAGGGATTTCTCCCCTGAGTCGGAAACAACCATCCTAGGATAATCAGCCCCTATTCTACTCTTTGGAGTCTCGATTTTCTTCTCTTCTACGATTTTCTCTTCCTTCGGGGGCGGTTCTTCAATTGCAAGCGATAGTGCCGGCTCGGCAGGTATCAAATTTCGAGTTGAAGCATGCACCGAAGCGGTCTGGATGTGATCCAAAATTTTCTTTGAAGACTTTGTCCAGACAGTACTCCATCCATCCTGAGCTGTGTAAGGGTCTATCGGAACAATGGGATCCATTGAAATAACATTGACGGAACCTCCTCTTTGGGGTTCCTTCATGTATTCCTTCGGGATCGTTATGTTCCCCTTCCGGAGATTGTCGTCAAGCCAAATCTTGAAAGTGATGCAATCCTCTATCTTGTGCCCGAGCATCCGGTGGTAAGGGCAATAGTTTGGATGATCTTTCTTATTGACTTCTTCCGGCGTCTTGGGCTCTGGTAGCTGAAAATCTGGTGTCTTCATTAGTCTGCGGAACATCTTCACTACTGCTTTAGTATGGAATGGATATTCCTTGTTTAGAAAATCTTTCAGGGTATGCTGTGGACGAGGCGGTTGCTCATAATGCTGATGCGACTGATAGCTCGGTCGAGGTTGTTGATCACCCTGCTGAGGTTGTTGGTAAGTACTTTGTGGTGGTTGATAGCTAGGCTGTGGCCGCTCTGGCTGTATCTATACTGGCTGCTTCCCATTATCTACTGCCGCGACGATTCTAAACTTCTTTTCAAATGTTTTCACGGGCTTTTGTTTATCGGTCTTGTCTACAAAACTTAGCTGCTTTGCTTCCTCTTGCAAGCTCCCGGCCTTGCTAAGCAGCTTCTCGAAAGTCTTGATTGTAAATCCTTTAAGGAGAAGTGCTATCGGGCCATGGATACTCTTAAGCAAGATGCCGACTGCATGCTGTTCCTGAAGTTGTGGTTCACACTTCATGCTTAAATTTCTCCATCGAACTATGTATTCCACTAGAGTTTCATTCAGTTTCTGGTGTTCCACCACTAGATCACCGATGATGATGTGGTGCCAAGCCCCAGCAAACCGCTTAACGAAAAGGTTTTCTAATTCTGTAAAGGACTTAACTGAACCATTTGGCAATTCTACGTACCAGCCAAAGGTAATCCATGACAAACTGCTGACGAACTGACGAAAGAGAAAAGCGTCACTCCCACCGACATTGCAACAACTAGCACGAAAATGTGCGACATGCTGCCAGGGGTTTCCCGTTCCATCAAAAGTCTTAAACAGAGGTGATACAAAGCCTTTCGGGTATTGGATAGCATCGAACTCTTCGAGGTAAGGTCTACCCGTCTGAATAGATGCTCCACTCTTAGATTCTGCTAGGGCTTCTCGCACATGTTGTTCTTCCATGTTTTTAATGTTCTTTTCGGTAATCATGCTCTGTGCAGAATCCTTCTTTGGTGGCTCGTCTCTGTTGATGGATGTGATCTCTTTTCCATCTGCAATATGGATGATTTATGGGGGTGTTTCTTTCTGAGGTTGCACCTGACTTTGGAGAGTGGCTAAAGCAGCAGCCATTTCTTCCATCCTCCTTGCCATCTGGGAAATTGTTCATCTCTTTCCCGAAGCTGTGCTCTCATCACTTCTGGTTCATCTCTTTCCGCAGCTGCCGGAGCACCCTGCGAGGCTGACGATGCTCGTGTTTCAACCATGTTGATCTCGACATACTCCTCATCCATGAACTCTGATGAATCAACTTCCTTTTCCAACTTTTATCCTCTTTCTTTTGCCAACCGGCGGATATCCGTCCTTAGCTTTCCTATAGCATCCTCGAGGGGTCTCTTCCAGACGGTCTCGCGGTTGTCGTGTGATAGTTGTTGAACTTCTTTTCCGGGAGTTTCTTTTATTGCAGTAGCGCTTTCTTCTGATTTAGGCTCTTTGACAAGGCTTTTCTTCTCAAGACATTGTGTTGGTCTCGGTTCTGTAATAATAGGTCTCCACAATATCCTTCTTACAGCAGAAGACCTTGGACCGGATGGTCTGTTGGCTATATGCTGGTAGGTGGTGTCATCCCTAATATGATGGCCCGATACAACAACGGGTGAACTAGATCTTATTTTCTTCCTTGGTTTCTCTATGGCAGTGACAGGCTCTATTCGCGGTCCGAGGCGGGATCTAACTGGCACTCATCCCATTCTTCTTAGGATTTCTGACACGGGGCATCTTTCTTTCTTTGCCAATTTTTCTATCACGGCTTGTAGCCGAGCAAATGGCGTAGTCTTAACCCTTTTTCTTTTGTAGTTACTATAGTATGCAGGTTGGGGTAGTGTAGCGGCAATCATTTGGACATCTTCCTCATCTGATGCAGTAGAGAGGGGTTGAAACCTACTCCCTTCTAACAGAGGTATATACTCAGGTAGTTCTTCTCTTTCCTCAGGAATTTCTTCTAGAAAAGCAACTTCAGCAGCTTTGGCTTTCTCAATCCTGGCTATCTTTCTGCTTCTATTTCTTCTTTGAGTCCGAGTTAGGGGTGCAACTTTTGAACTGGACCCAATCTCGAAAACAGATGGTATTGTAGCAAAATCTGTACCCTCCACGGTGACAGGCTCATCACAGACTTGAATTTCCTTCCCCATCAGTTTGGCAGAAGCCGGGGTAGGTGCAGAGATGACTAGACCGGTGGAGGTAGAGACAACAGTCTTCCTACGAATAGCAGTATTTCTTTTGGCTGGAACCCTTTGCAGGGGAGGGAATTCTTGAACCGACTTCAAGTTGAACTCAATTACAGGCTCTTCAGTTTTTGGCACTTTGTCCATTAGTGCGAAGAGAGTGACATCAGCGAACTTGATATCTGTATTATCGAATCCTTGTCCAAAACTGATGATTCCATTGTTGGGCAGGTCATCCTTATAGTCGGCGAAGTCCATTCTATTGGTGAAGGACAAAATTAACTTTAGCGCAATCATTTTCTGCAGGGTAGATTCTGAGTATTAGTCTTGAATTATGCTTCCTTTTGTCTCAAAACTTAGGACGAAAAGGAAAGAATCCGAACACATTTTCATTTATCTTATTGTATTCATGATTTAAAAGAGTTTGTTTAAAGGGTTATTTATTAGAAAATTTGTTCGTTAAGAACGAAATGATTAAAGGTATAGAAAAGGTAAAGGACCTCATTAAGAATTGGAAAGGAAGAGAAAGTCTCGCAAAACTTCTCAACGCGAAGGACTGCTACTAAGCTAACACCTATTGGGGTCCACCCCACCTCAGAAAAAGAGGTAAAAGGATTTCAGAACCTCTCTGTTTAGGGGTGTCTAAACAGTGGCTCCTAAATCCGAGAGAAGTTGGCTATACCCGTTCAAGATAGAAATGAATGTGGTACGTCAACGGAAAGAATGGTAGTTTGCTCCACTAGGGACATGGATATACCACCGATTTATGAAAGCAAAACCATCTGATTAAAATGGAGAGAGAAACTAGTCCCCAGCGGAGTCGCCAGAAGTTGTACGGCTTATTTTTAGGTTGAGTGTTTTGAGTGTTGTATTTTTAAAAAAGGGTCGCCTACAGAAATTGTCGGCGAATTTTAAATTTTAAATTTAATTTAAATATATATATATATAATTTAGAAAGTAGTATTTGATTTTGAAAATAATTTTAAATTTGAAAATTTTAAGATATGAAATCAAGCCGATCTCCCATCCCAAATAGTTTATATAAACGAACACCGCATCACAAACCGTGTATCTATCCCGAAGAATAGACACACTGCTTGATGATGGGGCTCGATTAAATAAACTATAAGATTTGTGACATCCGTTTGGCCTGCGAACCAATTTTAGCAGTACTTCTTTCAGCTGGAACCTTTTGCATGGGAGGGAATTCTTGAGCCGACTTCAAGTTGAACTCAATTACGGGCTCTTCAGTTTCTGGTACTTTGTCCATTAGTGCGAAGAGAGTGACGTCAGCGAACTTGATATCTATATTGTCGAATCCTTATCCAAAATGGATGATCCCATTGTCAGGCAGCTCATCCTTATAGACGATGAAGTCCATTCCATTGGTGAAGGAGAAAATTAACTTTGGCGCAGTCATTTTCTGCAGGGTAGATTCTGAGTATTAGTCCCGAATTATGCTTCCATTTGTCGCAAAACTTAAGACGAAAAAGAAAGAGTCCGAACAAATTTTCGTTTATGTATTTACGATTTTAAAAGGATTTGTTTATTAAAAGAGTCGTTTATTAGAGGATTTGTTTATTAGGAACGAAATGTTTAAAGGTATATAAAAGGTAAAGGATCCGAATTAGAATTGGAAAGGAAGAGAAAGTCTCGTAAGACTTCTCAATCCGAAAGACCGCTCCTAAGCTAACACCTATTGGGGGTCCACCCACCTCAGAAAAAGAGGTAAAAGGATTTCAGAACCTCTCTGTTTAGGGGTGTCTAAACAGTGGCTCCTAAATCCGAGAGAAGTTAACTATACCCGTTCAAGATAGAAATGAACGTGGTATGCCGACGGAAGAATGATAGTTTTGGTCCACTAGGGATATGGACTCACTATCGATTTATGAAAGCAAAACCATCTAATTAAAATGGAGAGAGGAACTAGTCCCCAGTGGAGTCGCCAGAAGCTGTCGGCATATTTTTTAGGTTGTAAGTTTAATTTAAAAAAAGTGGGTCGCCTACAGAAGTTGTCGGTGAATTTTAAATTTTAATTTAAATATATATATAGTTTGGAAAGTAGCATTCAATTTTGAAAATAATTTTAAGTTTGAAAATTTTAAGATATGAAATTAAACCGATCTCACATCCCAAATAGTTTATATAAACGAGCACCACACCACAAACCGTGTATCTATCCCTAAGAATAGACACAGTGCTTAATGATGGGGCTCGATTAAATAAACTAGAAGATTTGTGACATCCGTTTGGTCTGTGAACCAATTTTATAAGCCGACAAGTTCCCCTGCTTAACACAAAGAAATTATGCAGGGTTTATATTACCTGGGTTCTTAAAGTTCCCTATAAGGGCAAGCCCCTATAGTTAATTACATCTTAAATGACGAGAATCATTTAAGAAAACTCTCGATAATGATCAGTGGTTTTGCTCTCAGGAATTTCAAAGTTTAAGGTTTTCAAAGGATTGGATTTTGGAAATTTCAATTGGTAATGAATCAAATTTGGAACAGTTATTTTAGGAATCCAATGGAAGAGAAGTAGGAGAAGCTGAGGATCCAAGAAGAATCTTGGCAACTTCTCAAACTATCCTATTTTTTGGCTTTAATTTGGAAATTTATTTAATGTTTCAATCTTGCCAATTTTAATTAGTTAGGACTTATGTTTGTATGACATAATCATACAAATAGCCTCGAAGATGTGAGGGTTTATGTCGTACCGAACGACTACCTCGGAGTCCTAAGACCGGTTAGGGCTTAATTTGCATAACATGATTATGCAAATGCCTAACGAAGAGTTGTGGATTTATGTTGCACTAGACAAACTATCTCGAAGTCCTATGGCTTGGTTATTTAATTCTAAGAAAGGTTTTGCTGAAGTAGACCCGAGTTTTGCTCGAAGATGGTCATGCTGCCCACCATGCTCCGAGCTCGTTATTGTTGCAGAGGTTTAGTTTTAAAAGGTGAAAATCAGGAGATAAGAGAAGTGTTTTTGTTTAGAAATCTTAAAGTCCAAATATTTTTAATATTTTAATTAAAACAAATCTTAAAGTTGTTTAAACAGAACCGATTAAGATCCCACGGTTCCGTCATCCCGACACCGTTATTTTCATCGAATTCACTTAGTCCAGATGAATTTACTAAACTCAACTGAATGAGTTCCACACTTTCATTTACACTGTGGGAAATACCGTTAGCAACACGTGGGTTACATCATCCGAGGTATTCCCGATCATTCAACGAGACGTTTTAATTTAGTTGCAATTGTAGTTTTGTTGTTATGTTTGTGATTAAATTTTGAGTTGTTTTATATTTTGGAATGTTGTGGCGGTGAATTTTATCTTGTGATGACTTTTAATTTAGTTTTGGTTTCAGTTCAGAGACTATCCTAAAGGTTTTTGTTTTCATGCAACAATCTTGTTTAACATGCAAGAAAAAGTAAAGTACAGTGCCTGTAAGTAATTTGCAATAAAGTAAATTGGAATAAAATAAAAGCGTACCAGGAGGGTCTTCCTGTCATCCCAAGCTGCACTTAAAACATATATTAAGGCATTTAAATATTTTTAACAAGTACCTAGCTAAAGCTAAGGGAAGGTTTTGGTTGTCTACCAAAGTCTTAATCCTATAACTATTCATCTCCTATGACGTCTAGATTCTTGTGTTTTATTTATGGATGATTTTCTTCATCAAAAAACAATTAAATTCAATGTTCTTCTAAAACATCTCATCTTATTGAGAAAGTGCTTAGGACGAGTCCTAAACATCTTTTCAACATTTTTGAGATTATTTTGAATCCAAGTAAATTTAATTGCATAGACGAATTAATTATCCAAGAGTTTAGTTAAGCTTTATCTCTTGCTCAGTGAACTTGGGCATTTGATTACCTGGTGAATGAAGTGACATCTCACTTAATACTCTATTTAAGAGTTATAATAATTAAAGTCTTTAGGGGGCAAGTTGGTTTGTTGAGAATTTTAATCATTCTTAATTTGAAGTATGAGTTAATGATTTAAAGTGATTTATTTTAATTATGAGATTTTAATTAATAATTTTAAGTTTGGAACAGTGTTCAAATTATTTATGGTTTAAATCTTTATACTTTAAGTGATCTTAATATTTTAAATTTGTTTTACTTTTATTACAAAGTGATGTTAATTTAATATAATTTAAATTTGATTTAATTAAATTTAACTTAACTTAATTTAATTTAATTTCAATATTTTAAATTTAAATTAATTTAATTGTTAAAATGTTAATTTAATTTAATTTTTACTTAATTTAATTTAATTTAATTTAATTTAATTGTTAAACCACTTAATATTTTGAGCTTTCCTTTAATTTAAGGTTTATTTTTTTTTAATTTTTTTAATTTTGATTTACTTAGTTTGGATTATCATTTAAATTTTAATTAAGAGTTAAATATTATTGAGGTGATTTATTTAGGGATTTTTTTATTAAAGAATTAATATCCTCTCAAGTTATATCCCTATTTTTAATAATTCAAATTTTCATTAATCTTCGAAAATTTAAATTTGTTTAAAAAAATAAAGTTTCATTTTTGGTTTATTAAAAGTGATTAATAGTTTCCGACCCTTTTAATTTCCCAAAGTTTCAATCATCCAAGAAAGATAAAATCAAATATTTTACCCTCCATTTTAATTAAACCTAAAATTTTAATAAAGGAGTTTAAATTATTTAGTTACCTTTAAGCCCTTTTAGACTTATTTATTTCATAACTCACTAAATTGAGTTCAAATGAACTTAAAATTTTTATGTCACTTCACTCATATGTCAATTAAGACATTAGAGGAGAAAATTTGATTTTTCTGAATTTAATTTATTTATATAATTATTTTTAGTGAAAAATAGGGATTTTCAATGGAAATTCAACAACATGACTAAGGAAAGGTTTCTATCCTTAAGAAAATTATTAAATGTTCCTAATTACTAGAGGACCACTTGGACCAATTTTGGTGATTTTTTAAATTATATTTTATTTATCATAATTAATTTTTTTTGGAGTATTAATTAATTATAAAATAAAATTAAAGTTGAAAAATGGGTTTTATATTTTTCTTAAATCTCTCTGACCTCAAGGAGTTCAGACAAAAAAATTTTACAATTTTTTAATTTTTTTTGATTTATTGGAATTAATTTAGTGAAACGGTTAGAAAATACATTTTTTAATATTAAAAATTGTTTTAAGCATTTAAAATTCAATATCATAACTTAGAGACTTGGGAAAAATATTTAGTTTGTTCCTAAGTGATTAGGAGTCAAAATGTGACATTTTTATGATTTTTAATATTTTTGAGATTTTTATTATTTTTTAATTATTTAAATATTAAAATATGATTAAAAATGAAAAATTTTAGAAAATTTCAATTTTAATTTTAATAGACTCCTCTGATATCAGAGAGCCCACAAAACCAATTTGGTGAATTTTTGAAATGTATTTTTGGATTTATGAATTTGTAAAGTTTAATTTTGATCATGTGGCTTAATTAATCCATTTAGTGGGGTTAAATATTTCTAATTGACTTCAAATTTTTATATGAGGTCCCTCTGATCCTAAAGATCAGTAGAAAATTGTTTTCGACTTATTTTAATGTGTGGTTAACCTTAATTAATTAAAGTTCAGTTTTGAGTAATTAGGCCAATTAGGATTATTCTTAATTAGATAACCCAAGATATAATTATCCTAGGGTCCTCTGCTCCTAAGAAACTTCCTCAAGTTTTTTTGGAATTTATTAAATAACATGCTAATCATTGGAATTAAAATACCAAGAACAGTGACCTAAACTTGAAAAATACATAACTTTCCATAGAGATGGCCTCTGACCATGAAAAATTCAGGGAATGTTCCCAAAATGAGAGGCTTCAAAAGCCCTATGGTCTCATGCCACGGTGAATTGTCTATACTGAAGAATCAAAATACTGAAATAAGTAAATAATTAATTAAAAATAAAATACTCATCAAAATAACTTGATTTCTTTTCCACATTATTCTCCTCTTTTCACTGAGCAATAGGGTATTTTTAGTTTATTTTTATGATTTTTCTACACAAAGATATGGAGTTTCTAAGTTCTGAGTATTTAAATAATTAAAAAATTCAATATTTTTCTGCTTATCCACGCGGCGCCGACTCGTCCTTGGCAGCTCCGAAAGCCCACGCGTCGCTCTCCCATTTGACACCGCCATCTGACTCAGTGCTCTAGAGGCCCGCGGTACATGTAATGTTCTCTGGTCCAGCGTAATCTGGACCGTTCACTCGATACACGCTCGATCGGACGACACCTGGTCATCGTCTACAACTGGTGTGCACCCATGACCGTCCACACTAAAACCCTAATAACTCTCTCATTTCTCAACGAATTTTCGTGTTCTTATGCTCTATGGATTCTTCTTGAAGAGACAAACACATCTACATGGTTTACATGCTCTGAAATTAAGTAAAACAAAATTGAGAATCACTGGAAGCTCGGGAGGATGGAATGATCCATACCTTTGCTCTGAGAAGTGTAGCTTCAATCAGAGAGTTGTGTCACCTTCGATTGCACCCAAGGAAGCTCCAGATGAAGTCTCTGGCTCTAGGGAATTGTCTAGGTATGAAAGTGTCCATAGCCGATTTCAAAGCTTGGAGGCTGGAGCAACTGGGTGGCCTGGAGAGGGGGCTTTCACTGGGGAACTCCTTCTCTTGGTCTTGTGCAGGTGTGGGTGAGTTTAATTTGGATTTGGTGGAGGTTTTAGAGATTTCCTGGTTCTGGGCTGAGAATTAAGCTCCAAAATTGAGCTCAATCAATGGGGTTTAAGGCAGGAGAGTAGTGGGGATCAATTGCTCTAGGTGAGGAGAAGGTCCTAGAGCAATTTTGGCAGAGTTTTGTTTAGGTCTGGTTCATCATCTTCTTTGGCCGAGAGGGTGGTGTGTTTAAATAGACATGGCTCGAGGGCCTCCCATGCGGGTTTGATGCTTGGGATCAGCTACTCTATGCAAGAGAAGAACAACCATGGTGTTCAATTGGACTCGGACAACTCGACAAGGAAGAATTGAAAAATTTGGCTCACTTGGAGCTCTCGGCCATGGCATTTTCCGACGACCCAGGCGGCTGGCCGGCAGGGTTAGGTCACCATCTAGCTTAGTGGGGTCAGGGGTGGAAGTTGGTGAGTTCAATTGAGGCTTGACATGTGTAAAGGAGATTGATTTAAGTGGTAAGGGGGAAGGGTCATTTTGAGCTTAATTTGGTCAAGCCATGGAAATGGGTTGGGTTCACCCTCCAAGAGATTGATTTGGGGTGAAATGAATCATTTGACTCAGTTGACTTTAGGTGGAGAAGTCTCTATCCCAAGAATTTTGATTAAGCATGGGTTAGGGTGTGACATAAAAGGGGTTAAAAAGGCTTAAGAAGGAGTTTGGAAAGGCGTTCCCTCTCTAGCCATAAATGGTTTGGTGATGTGGAAAGTGGCTTCCATGGCTTTCATATGGCTTATGCATGGCTCCATGGCTCCATGTGGCTTGGGGCAAAGCTTGGTCAATTACATGAAAAAGGGTTTTGAATTTTTAGACATTTTGATGGAAAATTTTTATGGGGCCACATTTGGTTTATTTAAATGATGAAATAAAACTTAGGGGGTGATTTTATCAAATGGATGACCAATGAAGATGTCATATGGGTTTTGAAATAGGTTTTGGGCCTTTGAAATTGTTTTTGATGGGCTTTTAAAGTGTCTTAAAAAAGGGTGGGCTTGTAGGTTTTAAAACAAGTTAGTGGATGAAAATTTTGTAATAAGATTGTGCCAAATAACTGTTGGGTTTAGTTTAGGGATGTGTCATGAGTGATTTGGAACAAATTTGAAGTGATTTTGAATTGAATTGGATTTAATGTGGGTCTTTTTAGTAAAGGGGCCAAAGTGGGTCAAATTGGGCTAACTTGGTTTAAGGTTGGATTTTACGTAAAATTAATGTTGAGAAATGTTCATGGGAGTGTCACAAAGAGTTTTCAACTTTGGTTGGGCTTTAATTTTGGGATTTGGGCCCATTTGGGTTAGGTTTGGGTTTAGGCCAAAAATGGGGATTTTGACTTTGGGTTAGGCTTGGGTGGAGTTTAGGTTCAAATTTTGGGCAAATCTTGTTATTTTTTTGTTTATGGGGATATTAGTAAGGTTTAGGAAAATATTTGGGGTTAATTGGAGTTGAATTGGGTTTGTTTAAGCTAGGTTTAGGTCATGGGCTAAAATTGGGCTTTAAGCTTCAAATTGAAATTGGATCCAAATGTCAATCAAATTGGGCATGGATTTAGTCTAAATTGACATTGGGGATATTGAATTTCAGTTTAGAATTGAATTGGACCAAAATTGAGGTCAATTCGGTTGGTTTAGTGGGACATTGGGTCCACTTGGGTTAAGAATGGGTCAAATTGGTGGTTTTGGTAAAAGTGGGTTAAATTGACAAAATTAGCTTATGGTGTAGTTGAACAAAATGAAATTGGGAATATTTGGAATTTTCTAGAATTTTCTGGGAATTTTTGAAATTTTTAGATTTTTGGGTTAAAAAGGGTATTTTGGGTATTTGGAGGTTATTGGGGGATATTTTTGGAATTTTTTGGTATAGTTGGCTAAGGATGATCAATTTGAGTGGAGGGAAATGTTTAGAATTGGTTTTGAGGAATTTTGGGTAATTTAGGCAATTTTGCAAAATTTGGGCAATTTCGAGGGTATTTGGTAGGTTTAGCGGGTGTAGGGCCCCGGGGGTCAAAAATTGAAATTTTGGAAAAATGAATATTGATCAAGTTTGAGTAAAATGGAATCACTTTGGTTGAGCCATGAAGCTATATAAAGCCCATAAGAGCCATGAGATGACTCACTTGAGGCATTCACTATATTGTTCCTAACCATCTTAGCCAAGGGCCTAGGGGTTAAGGTCCATCCATATGAATTACCTACATGAGTCAAGAAGTCAAGCTAGGTATGAATGGTTTTAGGATTTGGAATGTGTGTGAAAGTGTAATGTGTGTGCAAGTCAACCCTCACCAGACCAGGCCACCCAGGGTAGTCCTAAGGCCAAAGAGTCCTATAGGGAACTCATCTTTTAAACCTCCACATTTGATTTTAACTCTCAAAGTGACTTGGGGATTTACAATCAAACTTATGGTATTTGCAGGGAGTTTAAGATGTGTTTAAATTTTTAAGTGGTGGGTTCCATTTCTAGTCCTCTAAGATAGTCAAAGGGAAAGCCTAAGGCTAGATCCTAAGTACTAAGGAGAGAGAAGAGAAGAGACCTCATAAAAAATGAGGTCAACAGCCACCTCATCCATTCTATATACCTTATGTACCATCTAGAGATTGGAACGAGCAAGGTGATGATGATGATGATGAGGATGATTAGTTGATTTTTTTATGTGTTACTGAGTTTTTATTGATGAATTGATTTATGTTATGTCTTGAGTTTTATTTTGATATTGTGTTTGTGGTGCGAACTATGGTAATATGCTGATTATAGTTGAACTATTTATGCATATTCAAATGTATCTTTGTTTGATTGTTATTCTATATGTTTCTTCGTGTGATATTTGTGTAGTAGTAAATATTTTAATGTGTTTGTTATTTCAGAGTTTTTATAGTGTGTACTTTAATTCCAAAACTGCTAGGAGAATATGCAACACAAATAAAAACTATTATTTAAAAAACTGCAAGTTAAAACTTTTCAAAATCAACTACTACCATTTGTTATCTAGTATTGGTGTGATATCAGTTGTTTTCAGTTGGTGTGTATTTGCTTTAAAAACCTCCACTATTGTAGAAGTCCTTTGAAATTTTTAAATTTATATTAAATGAAAAACTGAAAAAAAAATTGAATTTGATTTCCTTTTACTCCTGTTTTTAAATTGTTATACTTGCATATTTAGGATATTAAGATTCCAGCAAACATGTTATGTTAGTTTTAAATTTTAACCCATGTATCATTTCTTATGCTTAAATGTTTTATCCTAACTAAAAATTAAAGTTTGGGGGGTAATTTTAAAAACAAAAAATTTTTCAAAAACCTAAAATTTTATTGTTCTCAACTTAAAATTAATTTGATTTTTTGATTGAAAACAATTATGTATATGAAGTTATATTAGGGGAACAAAATTTTGAATATAGAAATGAATAAGAGAATTTAGTTAAAATTTATAGTAATAATGAAAAATTTAAAGTTAAAACTTTCTTAGTAAATAAGTGTTAAGAAATGTTGTATTTTTGCATAAATAGAAGATTTTACTTTTATTCTTCAAAGCATAAATTTCTTTATATTGAGGAGTAATTTTTAAATACTATTATTATGATTTTTAAGTAAAAGATGTATATCAGACCTTTATTTTAAATAAAAGGGTGGAATTCAAAATCATTAAAGGCCTATCCAGATACAATAAACCTTGCCTTATAAAAAAAAAAAAAAAAGAAAAGAAAAGAAAAAAAAAGAAAAAAAGAAAAAGAGAAAAAAATGAAAAATAATATAAAAAGGTAGTAGAAGCATGAAGATTTGAGGGCCTAATCAAAAATTGGTTCCATACCTGAAGTATAAGATATAAGTTCTGAAAAAACCTAAAGCTTAAGGTTGTAATGTATAGTAAGTAAAATTATTTTCAAATAAATATTTTTAAGTGAGGAAAATAAATGTGTGAATCCTATATTTTGAAGAATCTACAAGTATTTCTGAATTAGATAGAAAAATATATTTTACATTATCCTTTACCTAAGAACTTTCTAAACTTTAAATTGGTCTTAATTACTGAAATTTTTTCTAACTTGGACTATTCTATTTCTAGAACAAAATTTTGTTATCGTCCTAAGAAACTCATTACATAATTTGCATGCTAAAATTTTCTATGTGATTAAGAGTCACTTGACGACAAGTAACATTTTAAGTTTGGGGAATTTTGATACACCTAAAATATATAGTATTTTTATGCACATTTTTATAACTATTTTTGATGATATTGCACTTTAATGGAATGTATTTTGAGTTTTTCTTGCAGGTATGATGTAAATTAGTGATTATGTTGAAAGGAGCAAAATTAAATGAAATTTGGAACAAAAAAATGAAAAAATTGAAATATTGGACTTTGACGGCTAAGTGTCGTCTAGTCGGCGCTTAGCTGCCACAGTTAAAAATAGAATTTTCTTTATTTTTTGCGCCAAATTCAAGGGGTGTTTGAAGCAACTTTTGGTGGTGACTTTCTTAACTTCCCATGGGCGGCAAATTTAAATGAAGGGATGCATCTTTTGGTGGATACGTTGAACCTGGACATGATTTGAAGTGGCACCAAGGCACCTTTTGGATTAATATTAAAATTATGTCATGAGAGTCTTTAGTGTGTGTGTTGTGGTGTGTGAGTCTACTATTCTAGCTTTCAGTGATATCTTCTAGTTTCAAAGAGTTTTACTTTTAGTCTTTTATTGTTTAAAGTCTTTTAGTTAGTTATTTTAGTTTTAGAGGAGAAAGGGTTGGTGTGAAACTTTCTTTCCACCAATTTTTCTTTCATCCACTTATATAGTTTTTATTGAATTCTGAAGTCAGAGTTGGAGTCAACAGAGTTGGTCACCAACCTCTGTAGTGTTGTCCTGTGGAAAGTCAAGTTTCAAAGGAACATCCGGAGTCTTGTGGAGAGGATTTTCAGATAAGTGTTTAATTCTATTTTTATATTTAATTTTTCTTGTTGTGTTTTCTGTATGATTTCAATTTTTAAATCAATGTGTGCTTGTGTTTTCTCCATGAATTTTGATTAGTTTTCTTTATCCTTCTCTTTCTTAAATGAAGAAGTAATTAAATTATGTAAGATTGTTGTGGAATGTATATGTGTTTAAAGTTGGAATAAGTTGTGAAGATTTAATTCCATGAACTTAATTTACTTCTTAATTTGGCTAGTTAAGATGTTAAAATTTGTTGTGAGATTATGTAAGATCCAATGCGGTATTGTCTCAAACAACAATTGGTAAAAATTGAATGCAATTATATGGGTGAGAGGTGTAGTCAATATAATTGTATGCAATATATTAGGAGATATGTTTTTAGTGGAGAGTAAAATTAGAGAAATTTAGAGTGATAAGCTAAAGTTTCCTAATTTGGTTTGATATTTTAAATTTTGTTATGAGAAGTTAGCCCCCACGTGGAGGGAATCGAGGGAACTCTAGAGTGAGAGTCGGTATCTTCCCTGCCTAATGATGCGAGACTTGTATTTTTGAAAGAATTTATGAACTCAAATTTATATATTTATAATGATTTTGTAAAGTCCAAGCACTCAACGCAAGTGTACATATCGTATCCAGTAATACATGCCTCTAATGGAGTCCTGGTTATCGATCCCACAGGGAAGTACGAAGTATAAGAAAGTATTTCACAATATGTATAATATAGTACTGAAATCCGTTTCTCAAATTACACTTAAAGTTCTATACTTCTACTACTACTATGCAGAAAACAGTAACAATTAATTAAACTACAAATACTTCTAACAACTTTGAAAACAAAATTAACTAACAGACACAGTAAACTATGTATTTGAAAGGTTTTTGATATATGAGAAAAGTATCTTTCTTCTTGCAATGAGAATGTGATGTGTGATGATATGTAATAAATATCTATTTTATTGTGCCAAATAGGAACATAAATGTTTCTTTACCCTTGAAAGAGTACCCCATCTTCTAAGCATGAAAAGAACATTGACATATCTTAAGTTTAGTCACTAAATCTAAGGCTAGGCTGGGAGGATACTGGCTCTCACTACGGAGCTCACACTCACCCTTAATCTGAAGACTAACCTTCGAGTTTAGTCACTAATCTCAGAACCAATTTGGGGATCTCAGCCTGTCACCCTGAAATCTCCAGATTGAAGTCCATCAAAACACATTTCTCTATTTATTTGCACTCAATTACCATGAGTTATGCAATTCATCCATGGAAATTGAATGGATTCTTTATTATTATTGTAGGACATTAAATCCTTTCAGAGTTAATGCTCAACAACATATTTTAACATAATATTTTAACATTTAAATCTTTTTTCTCCAGCATTTTTCAAATTAAAATTCAACTCTTTTATCACCCAATATGCTTTATGCTCCAATTCAATCGATAAATGACAAGTCTTACCAAACACTAGTCTATAAGGAGATATTCCAATAGAGGTTTTTAAAAAGTCCTATAAGGTCATAAAGCAGTATCTAATCAAGCAGACTAATTTAATTTATGATTATCTACAGTTTTCTCCAAAATTCTTTTAATTTCACGATTAGACACTTCCGCTAAACCACTAGTCTGAGAATGATAAACAATAGAGATTCTATGAATAATATTATATTTCTTAATTAATCTCTTAATTAGATTATTCCTAAAATGGGATCCTCCATCAGTTATGATCACTCTCGCCATTCCATATCATGTAAATATATTTTTCTTTAAAATTTTTGAAACACTCCTAGCATCACATCTAAGTAAAGCAATAGCTTCAATCCATTTTGAGACATAATCAACGACAACCAATATATATAAATTTCCAAATGAAGGAGTAAATGGTCTCATAAAAAATAATCCTCATACATCAAAAATTTCAACTTTCAAATTATAATTTAGAGGCTTTTCATTTCTTCTAGAGATATTACCTACTCTTTGAAATATATCACATGCTTTAATATATTTATAAACATTTCTAAAAAGAGTAGGCCAATAAGATCTAGATTGTAGAATCTTAAAAGCAATTTTATCAGCACAAAAATGATCTCCAATATTTGAATCACGACATCGTTGAATAATCAAATTTGTTTCTTCTTGTGGCACACATTTCCTAATAATCAGATCTTTACACTGTTTATATAGATAGGGCTCATCCCAAAAATAAAATCTTGCATCATATTTAAAATTCTTTTGTTGTTGCCTTGTTAAATCAGATGGTATAATATCACTTACAATATAATTCACAATATCAGCATACTAAGGCAAATTGCTTCCCATAATAGTATAAAGTTTCTCATCAGGGAAAATTTCAATAATTTCCTTTTCAAATTTAGATAATTTATCATATTCTATTCTTGACAGATGATCAACTATTTGATTATCAGCTCCCTTCCTATCAACTATCATAAAAATGAAATTCTGGCAGAAGAAGTATCCATCTAATGAGTCTATGTTTTGCATCCTTCTTTTGCATTAAATATTTGATAGTCGAATGGTCAGTATGCACAATACTTTTAGCTCCAATTAAATAAGGTCTAAATTTTTCAAAAGCAAATACTATAGCTAATAACTCTCTTTCTGTTGTGGTATAATTAATTTGAGTCTCATTAACAGTTTTACTAGCATAATAAATGACTTTGGAAAACTTTATCATACCTTTGCCCTAATGCTACTCCGATCGCATAATCACAAGCATCACACATAAGTTCAAATGATTTCTCCCAATTTGGTGAAACAATTATAGGTGCTGTGATTAATTTCTCTTTCAATAATTTGAAAGCTCTCAAGCATTCATCATTAAAATCAAATTTTCTATTATTTTCTAAAACTTGGCACAAAGGTTATGTAATTTTAGAAAAATCTTTAATATATCGCATGTATAATCCAGTGTGTCTTAAGAAACTCCTCACCTCTCTCACAGTAGTGGGTGATGGCAATCTCTCAATCACTCTAATTTTAGCAGGATTGACCTCCATACTATGTTCAGAAATTTTATGCCCAAGCACAATTCCTTCTGCATCCATAAATTAACATTTCTCCCAATTCAGAACTAGATATGTTTTCTCACAGAGCTCCAAAAATTTTGCTAAGTTTTCCAAAAAAATTTCAAATGAAGTCCCGAATACAAAGAAATCATCCATAAAAACTTCTATTCCATTATCTATCATACTACTGAAGATAGACATCATACATCTTTAAAATGTTGCAGGTGTGTTACACAGTCCAAAAGGAATTCTTCAAGAAGTAAAAGTTTCATAAGGGCTAGTAATTGTTGTCTTTTCTTGATCCTCAGAAGCAATAGATATTTGATGGTAACCAGTATAACCATCCAAAAAATAGTAGTACTTGTGTCCAACAAGTCAATCTAGCATCTGATCAAGAAAAGAAAGAGGAAAGTGATCTTTTTTTGGTGGCAGCATTTAATTTCCTATAGTCAATACAAATTTGCCATCCATTAATTTGCCTTGTGGGTATAATTTCATTACATTCATTCACTTCACCAGTCACTCCTCCCTTTTTCGGTACAAAGTGTTTTGGACTCACACAAGTACTATCATAAATAAGATAAATAATTCCAGCATCCAACAATTTTAAAATCTCTTTCTTAACTACTTCTTTCATTATAGGATTCAATCTCCTTTGTGGATCAACTCTTGGTTTATGTTCTTTATCTAATAAAATTATGTGCATATAAATCAAAAGAATAACTCCTTTAATATCTGTCAAAGTCCATCTAAAAGCTTTCTTGTATCTTTTTAAACTTTCCAACAACTTTTGTTCTTGATAATCGTTTAACTTCGAAGATATAATAACTGGTAAGGTAGATGATTCTCCTAAAAACATATACTTTAAATGATTAGGGAGAATTTTTATCTCAAGTTCAGGAGGTTTTATTATAGATGGAATTAAGCTTTTATTTCCACTTTCCATAGTGTCTAATACTTCAAATCTCTCCTGAACATACTCCAAATCTTCATTCTTCTTACTATCTGAATTTTCATCATCTTTAGTTTCTTCTTCAAACATATTTTCATACTATACTACTATTTCAAATATATTCTTAAAATGATTGTTTCTCAAATATTCACAGACCTCCATCCTAAAACATTCATTATCTTTTTCCATTAAGGGACACTTCATAGATTTTAAAGTATTAAAGGTCACCTCTTAATCATTAACTCTCATAGTTAATACTCCCTTTTGAACTTTAATCACTGCTCCTCCAGTAGCAAGGAATGGTCTTCCCAAAATGATAAGAATTTCTTTATCTTCCTCCATATCAAGTACAATAAAATCCACAGGAAAGATAAATTTATCCACTTTCACTAACTCATCTTCCACCACTCCTTTAGGGTAAGTAATGGAACGATCGACCAACTGAAGAGTCACAGATGTAGGAGAAATTTTTCTTATTCTCAACCTCTTGAAAGTTGATAAAGGCATAATATTAATACTAGCTCCCATATCACATAAAGCTTTTCCGAAAAAATTTTCACCTATAGCACACGGAATAGTGAAACTACCAGGATCTTTAAGTTTTTCTGGAAGTTTCTTCTGAATAATTGCACTACACTCTCCGCTAAGTGCAACAATTTCAGGATCTGTAAACTTTCTTTTCTTTCTCAGAATATCCTTCATAAACTTAGCATAGTCAGGCATTTGTTCTAATGCTTCAATAAAAGGAATATTTATAGTTAATATCTTAAGGATCTCCAAAAATTATCCAAATTTATTATCCCTATTTTATTTCTTCAATCTTTGAGGAAATTGAGGTGGTGCTTTTTCAATAGTTATCTTCATTGGCTTAATGGATAATCAAAGTCTGGATAAATCTTGTTTGAAGCTTTTTCGATTTCCACCTTCTCCTTTTCTGTTTCAACTTATTTTTGCACTCTAGTTTCCAATTCTTTTCCACTCCTTAATTGAATAGCCTTAAGTTGTTCCTCGTTTTGATCTTTTGGATTGATCTCAACATTACTTGAAAGTGTTCCAGAAGGTCTATTATTAAGTGCAGTGAAAATATGCCCCAATTGATTTTCAATATTTTTCATAGCAACACCTTGAGATTGTAATTGATTTCCGATATTCAGAATCATTTCTTCAGTAGACAACTTCTTATCCTTAAATTGCGGTTTACTATTATATACAGGAGGATAAGATGGTCTAAAATTAGTATTTCCTTGATTGTTCAAATTTCCAATTGGATTTATAAAACTGTTAGCCCGATGTGGGTTAACATTGACATTGCTATTATTCTAATGTAAGTTTGGGTGATTCTTCCAACCAGGATTATAATAATTTGTATAAGGATTGTTAGGTCTATTAATAGCATTTAAAGTCTCATAAAGTATTTAAAATTATGTTATCTATCCAAATGAATTTTCCTCCAACAGTTGAGGTGGCTGAAAAATATTCTTTCCATTTTGATCAATTTTCTTAGAAAGGGCTGCAGTTTGAGAAACTACCATAGTCATCATATCTAAATCATGAACACTAGCTACTCTCTTAGGATTTACCCGTTCAGAGGGCCATTGAAAATTATTAGTAATCATTTCTTCAATTAATGCGTATGCTTCATCGAAAGGTTTTGACATTAACGATCCACCAGCAGCAGCATCTATAATATATCTCAATGATCCCACTAATGCATTATAAAATGTTTGAATTATTAACCAATCTGGTAAAGCATGATGTGGGCACTTCTTAAGAAAATCTTTAAATCTCTCCCAAGCTTCATTAACTGACTCTCCTTCAAACTGACAAAAGGATATAATATCATTTCTTAGTTTAACAGTCTTTGATTGAGGGAAATATTTTGATAGAAACTTCATAGATAAGTCTCACCAAGTTATAATAGATCCAGTTGCTAATCAGTTTAACCACACCTTAGCTTTATCTCTTAATGAAAAAGGAAAAAGTCTAAGTCTGACAGCGTCACTAGACACTCTATCATATTTAAAAGTAGCACACAGTTCTAAAAACTAGCGAGATATAAATTTGGATCCTCATTAGGTGTTCCTCCGAATTGATTATTTTGTATCATTTGGATAATAGCAGGTTTAAGTTCAAATGAATTAGCAACAACATCAAGATTTTGAATAGTTATGTGAATTTCACCCGTTGTTAGGTTAGCATAATCTCTTAAAGGTCTTAGCAAATTTCCAAGATCATTTCTCTTATTATCTTGATTATTTGCCATTTCAAAAGGATTTTCAATTTGTTTTTGTTGTTTTCTAATTTTTCTGACAGTACGGTCTAACTCCGTATTGTAAGGCACTAAACCTATAGATCCACTACTACGCATATACAATCACATAAATGCTTTTAAAAAGTAAACAAACACACAATTACACACTACAAAATAAAGGTTTTTTGTTACTATATTATCAATAAATATCGTTTATACTTTCTTACTTACTTAATTACTTCATTACCTTCCCCGACAACGATGGTAAAAACTTGATGCGAGACTTATAATTTTGCAACAATTTATGAACTCAAATTTATATATTTATAATGATTTTGTAAAGTCTAGGCACTCAACGCAAGTATACATATTGTATCAAGTAATACAGGGCTCTAATGGAGTCCTAGTTATCGATCCCACAAGGAAGTACGAAGTATAAGAAAGTGTTTCACAATATATATAATATAGCACTGAAATCAGATACTCAAAATGCACTTAAAGTTTAACACTTACTTCTACTACTACTATGCATAAAATAGTAACAATTAATTAAACTACAATTACTTCTAACAACTTTGAAAATAGAATTAACTAAGAGACACACTAAACTATGTATTTCAAAGGTTTTTGATATATGAGAAAAGTATCTTTCCTCTTGCAATGAGAATGTGATGTGTGATGATATGAAATAAATATCTATGTTATTGTGCCAAATAGGAACATAAATGTTTCTTTACCCTTAAAAGAGTACCCTCTCTTCTAAGCATGAAAAGAACATTGACATATCCTAAATTTAGTCACTAAATCTAAGGCTAGGCTGGGAGGATACCGACACTCACTACAAAGCTCCCACTAACCCTTCACCTGAAGGCTAAACTTTGATTTTAGTTAATAATCTTAGAACCAATTTGGGGATCTCAGCCTGTCACCCTAAAATCTCCAGATTGAAGTCCATCAAGACACATTTCCCTATTTATTTGCACTCAATTCCGATGAACTACGCAATTCATCCATGGAAATTGGATGGACTCTTCATTATTGTTTTAGGACATCAACTACTTTTAGCATTAATGTTCAAGAACATATTTTAACATTTCAATTAGCCGAATCGAAAAGTAAATTAAATTTAAAATGAAAAACAATTAGAATTTGTTCAATACATTAAAAGCACATCTATCCATCATCACATCTCTATGCAAGAAGAAAGACAAGGGAGACTACTCAGAATTCATGAAGTAGATATAATAAAACATGGATTTTGTATATAAAAGAAAATTCTTACAAACCACAAAAGAAAATACAACTTATCTCTTTCTCTTCCCAAAGGTAATTCTCTTGAAGTTCTTTTGAACCATTTTCTCTCTTCTTTACAACACTTAATTCCCTCTTTAGAATGGAAAGGAAGAAGCAATCTCTAACTTTACTTATTCTCCTTCACTCCTTATTTCAAAATATTGCCGAAGTCTCTGGAAAATGGCACCGACGGCAGCCATTCTGGCACCGGCGGCGCCAAAATTTTTTTTCCTCCTTTTTGCTTCTTTTTGCTCCTTTTTGCTCTGAATTAGTTCCTTTTCACTTCTTTTCGCTCCAATCACCTAAAATCATCATACCTACAATAAATCATGAAAAATACCTTTCTTTAAAGTGCAATATCACCAAAAATGGGTAAAATTATATAGCAAAAACCGTATATATTTTTGGTGCATCACCTAACCATTTTCAAAATTTTAATATTTCGAATTAACCAATGTTCTTTATAGAACGAAGTAAGGGTAAAGAATAATTTTGCTCCTATTTTTCACAACACATTTAAATACTTCCACAACAATACTTTTATAATTATTACTGCTTTATAAGACAAAGCAAAAGATATTTTTTTCCTAGTATTTTATTTCGTGTTTTAAAGTTCTTATAATTTTCATTTCTAGCTTAGCTTTTTATGAATAATACCAAAAATAATTTTCAAACTTTACAATTCAAAACATACTTTTAAAAGTCATTTTAAAAGTAAAAATATAATTTTCTTAATTCTTTAAAAAGTTTTTACATTTTCTTGTGGGTTCGATATCTCGGGGCTTAATCAGAAAGTCTTATATTACTTGATAAACGATATGTATACTTGCGTAGTATCACATATTATAAAATCATAAGTTTCATGTCTAAATCGTTAGCACATATATTTGTTGTGGAGTCAAGTTTTTTGCGCACATATATTTATCGGGGATCAGAGACCAAGCATTAGGAAGCTCAAGAGGAGTTCCCTATAGGATGGTCAAACCTTAGGAATGACTCTGTTTGGTCTGATACTTACACACACACACACACACATTTGCACATTACACTCTCACACACTACCTCACAACCTTAAACCAAATATACAAATTTCCCTTAAGCTTGATCCCCTACTCTTTTGGAAACTCGTGAGCGTGGTTTCTCAAAGCTCTTAGCCCCAGGCTAGGTTTGGTTATTACCAGTAAATCGAGGGTCCAAATGGGGAATTCCCTTGATCCATGGCTCAAATGGGAAGTCAATCCTATCCAACCCACATTTTCCAAAAATTCAAAATTTTGACCCCTTTACACCGAAACTCTACCAAATGAGCAAATTGCCCAATAGCTCTAATTTTGACAATAATTCTCAGAATTCCCCAAATGACCCAATTTCTTCCAAAAATAATTTTAAATTGTTCCCCACTACCAAAATTGACTAAATGACCCAAAATTTACCAAATTTCCTAAAAAGAACCAAAAACCCCCAAAACTACAAAAATACCCTCCTAGCCCAAAAATTAAAGAGAAAATCCAAAAATTATTAAAAATTCCCAAAACCCTTCAAATATTGCTATTTTCAATTTAAACCACTTTACTTGACCCAATTTGACCAAATTGACCCATTTTGGCCAAAAGCCTAAAATTGCCACTTTAAGCTTAAGATTCCCAAATCACCCCTAATGTCCACCAAATTGACTTCAATCCTTCCCAATTGTAATTCTAAACTAAAATTTACAATGGCCAATCTCATCCTAAATTAAATAGAAGACCAATTTGAACCCAAACCAAAAAACCCCAATTTTGACCAAATGACTAAATCTCCTCAAATTAAAGC
The DNA here is from genome assembly GCA_022702705.1 of Papilionanthe hookeriana x Papilionanthe teres. Lineage (NCBI taxonomy): Eukaryota > Viridiplantae > Streptophyta > Magnoliopsida > Asparagales > Orchidaceae > Papilionanthe > Papilionanthe hookeriana x Papilionanthe teres. Next base: position 70,634,965 of record CM040436.1, on the reverse strand, counting down.
CCATGAGCTAATCAATTCCACAAATTAATATTCAAAATCCTTCATGACATTTCCATACATCAAGTTGGTCCATCAATTCCCCCAATTTGAGCCCAATCCTTACTCAAGCCTAACCAAACCTAAAATCCTGAATTTTGCCCCAAATTGACCACAAGACAAAATGTCACCAAATTGAATTTCCTAACCCTAAAATCTCCAACCAATCTATGTTAAGAACTCTTAATAACATCCCCATGGACCATTTTGAACCTTTAATTGAGTCTTGACCCAACTCTAGCCTAATCTAAACACAAGCTAACCCAACATACCAAAAATTGGCCAAATACCCAAATCAAGCAAAATTAACCCCCTAAACCAAATTAAAACAATCTACAATCCTTTTCTAAACTCTTCATAATAATCATACACACAACATTGCACAATCTATTGGACCTACCCTAAGCTTCAACCCAATCTAGCCCAACTTGAACCAAAGTTACACAAATTGAACCTATGACCCAATGTGACCAAATCAAGCCAAATGTGACCAACCTAAGTCCACCACAGCCTCCCCTAGGAACCTCCTAGATCCATCTAGTCAACTCTTCTTGAGCCATGGACCAAGGGTCCCATTATTTAGGAGGTTTCTTTCGTAAAGTGTTTAAACCATATGGATCTTTACCAAAATTAATCACCAACTAAATTACTCACCATGATGGCCTGCCCACATGATCACCTGACCTCTGGCCACCTCTCCTGGCCTGGTCGGTTGGCCTAGTCACTGGAGGAGCCCAAATGGAGAGCCACATCTTCCCCTTTAAATCTAAGTTCACTCATCCTGGCTGTCCAGCTCTGATTGGCCATTAGAGCTCTTCAGCACTCCACCTAAGCAGTTGATTCCACCCATAGCCAAGATCTGATATCCACTATGCAGCCGTAGCCATAAATAGAGCTCTCCACGGCCAAATAAAGGTGCTGAAATTTTCTTAAGGAAACTCTGCTAAATTGCTCCCACAGCTTCCCTGAGATCTCCTAAGTGCAATCCCACTGTATTTCACTCTAATCCTTATTGTCGAGTCAAGCCAAAACCAAAGGCTTTCCACCACATGACCACAGTGCACCAAATCCAAATTAATTGCACCCACACCTTTACCATATTGAAAAAAGAAGTTCTCCCATCAAAACCTTATTACAGAGAGCCTCTAAACTGTACTTTAATTAACACCTGATATTAACCCTAGTTATATTTAGGTATAAGATTTTCACCAAAGCAAGAGGCTTCATATGGAGGTTCGTTGGGTCCAATCAAAGCGGCTACAAGCATATTATTGAGGCCTCCCCTCTCAAATGAAGGTATTGAGTTCACTCTTCATCCAGAGCATATTTCAAGCCTCCATGTATTTATACCATATTTCATGGTGTATTAATCTTATAGATAGGTTCGTCTCACTTAGATGAGTCCACATGATCAAACCCCGATCGATTTGGTTAAGTCTAGTTAGAGATCTTAGGGTCAAAAAATGGATGATTTGCGAGAAGAACCAGTTGGGGGGATGAATGAGGAGCACCATTAGATCGAGCGTGTAACAGTTGGATGACTAGGATCGCGCTGGATAGAAAATCTTAACATAAAGGGCGAGCTGCGCGGCACTGAGTCAGAAGGTGGTGACCAATCAGAAGGAGACACGTGTAGATTTTACGCACCGTAGGATTCTATGGTGCTGAGTCATTTAAGTACGAAATTATGGAATTTTTAATTTAATTAAATCAGTGGACCTTTAAAAATTCATGACTTGATATAGAAAAATCATAAAAATAAAAGAAAAATATCCTCTTGCTAAATGAAAGAGGAGAACAATGTGGAAATGGTTTAATTCTTATTTAAAGTGTATTTTATTTTTAATTATTTAAATCATATATTTAGTATTTTCATTCTTCCTTTGCATAGACATTTCACCATGGATTGATCTTTAGCGGTTTTGATCTCTCTATCAAGAGGGATCTTCCCTGATTTTTCCAAAGTCAGAGGAGATCTTTATGAGGAGATATCTATTTTTCAAGTTATCATGTTTATTTTGGTATAAAAGTCATATGAATTAAAATACTCATAAAAAAATATCAAAATATTTTGGTAGGTTATCTGTGACTAGAGGAACATAAAAAAATACAACTTGGTTTAAACAACAAATATAACCCTCATTGCCACTAAACCTTAAAACTAAAATAAATTAATTTGGACTAAATATAAGTGTAAATAACTTGGTTTTTGCTCCCTATTGTGGCTTATGAGTAGAGAAACTCCCACAAAGATTTTAAAGATAATTGGAATTTATGAGACACTTAAATGAATTTTCTATGTTAAATATCACCTTTGGCATTAAAATAATTAAAATAATTAAAATATAACTAAAAAAATTACTAAATTTGTTTTGGGAGTTCTCTATGATCAGAGGATAATAAGAAAAATAAAATAAACATGAAAGTAAAATTTTCATTTTTAAGGTTACTTTAAATATTTAAATAATTAAACGTTAATAAAAATTTCAAAAATAATTAAATGTGTGGAAATGTTCTAAATTGTCTCCTTTTTCACTGAGGAGTAATTAGAATAATTTTCTTATCTTTCTAAGTGAAGATATTAAATTTTAAAGGGTTAAAAATAATTTATAAAGCCTAAAAATGGATTTTTCCTAATTTGTCACTAAAAATATTCTAATAATTAAAATATAAATCACAAAAATAACAATCTTGATTCTTTGGGTTCCCTGACATCAGAGAGATTTAATAAAAATACAAAACTTAATTTTCAAATTGATTAATATTTTATATTTAATTAATACTCCAAAATTTAGAATAATTATAATAATTAAATTAAATTTCAAAAAAAATGAAAATTGGACCAAGTGGTCCCTTGGTCTCGGTGAACCTCTAGTAATTTTCTTTAAAATGAACAATGCATTTTGATTGAGTTATAAAATTATCCTTAAAAATCTTTATTTTTGCATCAAAATAATTACATAAATTAAAAAAAGTTTTGAAAAATTACATTTTCTTGTATGTTGTTTTAATTGACTCATAAATGGAGTAACATAAAAATTTCAAAGTCACTTGAGTTAAATTTGATTAATTATGAAGTATCAAGACCTTAGGGGGCAAAGTTGTAATTTTGAAGAATTTAGCCTTAATTAACATTTAGCTCTAATTAAAGGGGTAAATGGGTAATGAATGATATTAATCAACCGATTTAAATGATTGAAACATAAAGGGATAAATGGTCAAAACATACATCACTTTTTTCACGTGAAAATTTAAAATTGTAACTTCCCTAATTGTTTTAGTTTGGAAGATAATTAAAATTAAATGATCCTAAAGGTTAGGGGTTGACTTTGGAAGTCAATATCCACTATTTTGAGACACCTAAGTGGTGTTCAAATGAAAATTTAATATTTTGATAATAATTACACTCATATGTTTAAGCTATTCTTAAAATTGCAAATATGCCCACTAAATACTTTTGTAGTGAACTAGGCTTAATTAAAATTTAGCTAATGAGGTTTAGAAAATAAAGCTTAATTAATACCAAATACTATTGAAATACAACAAGTCTACTTCCAAAATAAGTTTGGCTAAGTTTCTTAATAAACCAACTTACCCCTGAAAGTCTTTACTTAAATAATTTAAAAATAAAATTTCAAGTGATAATTACCCCGTTTTTTGGATGACCTAAACATTAATGTTCGTTGAGCATAAGGGTATGAAATAGATGAATCATTTAGTGAGTATGATAAGCTCAAATAAACTCAAGGAAGTTCAAAAGGAATGTGAAATATCTAGGTATTCTCTGGATCTTTTCACAAGTCTTTTGGACATGTTGTAAGACAATTGAGCCTATCGTACTTATTAAAGGAAAAAATCTCTCAAATGAAATAAATAGGACCCACGAAGTTATGACATATGGTTTTGTAAGCCCACGACGAACCTATCTATAGGTTTTACTTTCCTGAAAATTATAAATATTTACTACAAGACACTGAAGTTTCAGGTGAAGAATCGAGAAGACTTGACAAGTACGCTTTTATGTTTTATAGTACCTTTTTTTTGTGTTTTCTTTACTTTACTTTTCTTGTCCATAAGCTTGCACGCTAAATAACTATGTCGCCCTGCATGAAAACCAAAACTTTTAGGATAGTCACAATTCCAACACCAATAATCAGAATTAAAATAAAACAAAGATAAAATTCACTGACACAACAATCAAAATATAAGACAACTCAAAAATTAATTTCAAATGAAACAAAAATCACAATTACAATAAAGATATCGGATGATTAGGAGTACCTCGAAGGATTCAACCTATGGCTGCTAACAAGATTTCCCACAGTCTAAATGAAAGTATGAAACTCATTTAGTTGAGTTTGATAAATTCATTTGGACTAAGTGAATCTGAATAAAATAGTGGTGCCGAAATGAGGAAACCGTGGGATCCTAACCAGTCTCGCTATAATCAACTTAAACATTCCCCTAATAAGACATTAAGATACCTCAATTTAAACTTTTCCAAAACATGGCACCTTTCTTATCTATTCAAATTGACACTTCTACAACATAACCTGCCACGATGAGGAGCTTGGAGCATGCATAGTGGGCAACATGGCCATCTTCAATAGCAAACTCCTGAGAAGTAAACAACAAGCCATAGGATTTTGAGGTAGCTTGCCTAGTGTAGCATAAACTCTCACTTTATCTCTTTAGGCCTTTGTATCTCATGTAATATAAGTAAGCCCTAACTTGTCTTAGGTTTCGAGGTTATCATCGGATGTGAAATAAATCCTTCTGTCTTCTAGGCTTTTCAGATGACCAGTATCAAGTGAATGTAAGCCCAAAATAATAAAATTTATAGGATGAAACATTAAATAGATTTCTTAAATCGAGGCCAAACCATAGGATAGTTTGAGAAAACAACGATATTTTTCTTGGATCTATATCTTTCCTTTAGTCTTCTTTTCCTTTGGATTCTTATAATAACTGTTCTGAAACTTGAGACAATCACCTATTGGATTTACTAATACCACATTTTCTTGAAGATCCTACCTTTTTGAAGTCATGAATACAATATTTCCTAATATATATCAAGAGTTTACTTAGGTAACTTTAGTTATCCAAGTTGTAATTAACTATAGGGGCTTGTCTTTATAAGAGACTTTAAGACCCTAGATTATTACAAATCTTAAGTTGTTCCTTCATATTAGATAGGAGAAGTTTTCAGTAAACATAAATTATTGGCAGAACAAACTGACGTCATACGTCTTTAGTTCAATTGATTAAGCTTCACCACTAAGCAATGTATCCATTCTTCGGGATAGATACATGACTTGTAGTGAAGTGCTTGATTATTTAAATTATTGCATATATGAGATCGATTATGATTTCATATTTTTAAATTAAAAATGATATTTTCTAAGATATATATATATATATATATATATATATATATATATATATATATTAACATGAATTAAAACCCCCAACCGACTTTCTGCACCAACACTAAGTTATATTACATCGAATATGGGTTATTTGACTTATTATTTATAGCATTTAAAGTCTTAATTGATGTTTAAGAATCTATCATTTGATCTAATGAATTCTCTTCAACCATTGTAATTGGTTGAGAAAAATTCATTCCAAATTCTATCTTCCTTAAAATTGCAGCAATTTGATTTACTAACATTGCAAAAACTTTAAATTCATGAATATTAGCTACCTTATTAGTATTTACCCTTTCAAAAGGCCATTGAAAATTATTAGTAGTTATTTCTTCAATAAAATCATTAGCTTCATAAAATGGTTTCGACATCAATAAACCACCAGCAGTGTCATCGATAATAGATCTAAGAGATCAAACTAATCCATCAAAAAAAAATTTGAATAATTAATCAATCTGATATAGCTTGGTGGGGACACTTTATTAGGAGTTCTTTAAATTGTTCCCACGCTTCATAAATATGTTCCCCTTCAAACTAATAAAAAGATGTAATATCATTTTAAAGCTATATAGTTTTTTTGGTGGAATACTTAGCAAGAAATTTCTCTGCTAAATAACCCCAAGTTCTGATAGATCCAGGTGCTATTGAATTCAACCATATCATAGCCATATCCCTAGATGAGAATGGAAAAGCTTAAGTCTAATAGCATCATTAGAAACACCATCATATTTAAATGTAGCACACACTTCTAGAAAATTGGTAAGATGTAAATTTGGATCTTTTGTTGGTGCTCCCTCAAAATGATTATTTGATACCATTTGGATAATAGCAGGTTTAAGTTCAAATGAATTAGTAGATATGATATAGCTAAAATATATAGTATTTTTATACACATTTTTATACTTATTTTTTATATACTACACTTTAATGGAAGGTATTTTATGTGTTTTTCTTACAAGTATGATTAAATGGATGATTGTGATGAAAAGAACAAAATTGAATCAAATTTAGAGTAAGATGAAGAACATTTGAAAAAGTGATGGGTGGTGGTTAAGCACAATAACTCATGCTTATGCACCAAGATCCCGCGGCTATGCCCCACAGTTGGAGCTTACAAACCAGTTGGACCACGGCTTAGAGCCAAAACCCCGTGCTTACTAGTGACAGTTAAAAAAGAGGAGTTATTTTAATTTAGGCACAATTTTGAAGAGGTTTTCGAAGCACCTATTGGTGAGAACATGGGCAACTACCTATTGGAGCCAAATTCAATTCAAATTACTCTTGAATTAATGCATCTTTTGGAAGATACGTTGAATCGTGACAAAATTTGAAGAGATACAAAAGCACCTTTTGAAAAAGTATAAAATGAGAACTTGAAGATCAGAAATATTGTTGTTTTTGGAGGGTGTGGTTAGTGTTTAAGAGTGAGGTTTATGTTAGAGAGTTATTGTAGAGCACACCTCTCCACTTCACCATCTTTACTTCATTTTATATAGTTTATATTATGAGTAGAATTTAGATTAGAAGTCTATAATGTTGGGCACCAACCTCTAAAGAGTATTGTAAGGAAAAGCAAAGTTTTTAAAGGAAATTTAAGAGTTTTGTGGAAAGGATTTACAGACAAGTCTTTATGTTTGTATTACATTTGGTTTTTGATTAAGACTTCTTGTATTTTCAGTATGAATTCTATTTTTAAACCAAATTATGATTACATTTTCTCCATGAATTCTGAGTAGTTTTCTTTATCTTCTTCCTTAATGTGATGAAGTAATTAAGTTATAGAAGTATGTTGTGTGAAGTATAGGATTTCAATGTTGGAAGAAGTTGTGATGATTCAAAAGCTTGCACTTTATTTACTTCTTCGTTTAGCCAATTAAGATGTTAAAATATGTTGTGAGAACATGTAAGATCCAGTACGTTATTATCTAAGTCAACAATTGGAAAGAATCACATGAGATTGTATGGTTGAGAATGTAATCCATACGGTTGAGTGCAAAAAAATAAGGAGATATACTTTGATGGGTGTAGAATTAGAGGACTTTAGAGTAACAGACCAAAGCCTCCAATTTGGTTTATTGTTTTATGTTTTGATATGAGAAGTTAGCCCCTAGGTGGAGGGAATCGAGGAAACTCTAGAGTGAGAGCTAGTATCTTTCCTGCCTAACTCGTCTTCGAGATTTTTATAACCATAAATTAACCTGTATTCTTTATAGCATCTATTGTAAGGGTAAATAATATAATTTCTCCTATATGACACAACACATTTAGTATACTTTCACAAAAAGGTTTCATAACTTGTTACTGAATCTTAAAAAGGAAAATTATATTTTATTTGTATTTGCTTACATCTTTAAAAAGAGTAGTTGAAGTTGTTTTTTACTTTTATTTCAAAATAAAAAATTAACAAAAAGAACCAAATTTCATTTCCCAAAATATTATCATTATTTGAGTAAGATCTTTCTTTAAAATAGTAAAAAGTAAATTTTCTTATTATAATTTGTTTATCAAAATCTCTATGGGTTCAATATCTCAGGGCTTAATCAGAAAGTCTTATATTACTTAATAAATGATACGTATACTTGCGAAGTATCTCATTTTAAAATATCATTTAAAACTCTTATTTACACTGGCATCAAGTATTTGGTGTTGTCGTAAATAAAGAGATCATTAAAGAGAAGTATCAATTCCAATATAAACATTAGCATAAATATCCAGAATTAAGATTTTGGCACCGTTTCCGGGGAAAGAAATTTAATAAATAAATTAATTCAGAAAATTTTGCTTTTTTTACTTTTTATAGTCTTATTTAAGCTTGTTATATTTATTTTAAAAAGTTGTTTTCTTTATTTTATTATGTTTTACTATTGTGTATGTGTAGTTCAGGTTTTGAAGGACTTGTGCCTTACAATTTTGAATTAGAAAGAACTATAAGAAAAATTTAAAAATTTAAAAATACAGAAAAAATAAAAATATTCAAGAAATGGCAAATCAAAATAATCAAAATGCTGAAATCTATCAAAAATTTAGACTTTTGAGAGATTATGCTAACCCTATGGTAGATGAACTTCATGGAAGTATTCAAAATCCTACGGTAGTTGCTAATTCAATTGAATTTAAACCTGATATTATCCAAATGGTATCTAATAATCAGTTTGGGGGAGCACCAACTGAAGATCCAAATTTACATCATGCTAATTTTCTAGAATTTTGTGCTACATTTAAGTATGACTGTGTTTCAGATGATGTTATTAGACTTGGATCTAGATAAAATGTGGTTAAATTCCATAACACCAAGATCTATCAGAACATGGGGTGACTTAGCGCAAAAATTTCTTGCTAAATATTTTCCACCAACAAAGACTGCTAAGCTTAGAAATGATAATACATCATTTTTACAATTTGAAGGGGAATCTATTTATGAAGCATGTGAATGTTTTATAGATCTCTAAGAAAGTCTCCACATCATTTGATACAAGATTGGTTAATAATTTAAACTTTTAATAATGGATTAGTTGGATCTCTTTGATCTATTATTGATGCTGCTGGTGGTGATTCATTGATGTATAAACAGTTTAATGATGCTTATGCTTTAATTAAAGAAATGGCTACAAATAATTTTCCAAAGGCTTCTGAGAGGGTGAATCCTAAAAAAAGGCAGTCAATATTCATGAATCTGATGCTTCTTCTATGCTAACAAATCAAGTTGTTGCAATTTTAAGGAAGATAGACCAATTTGGAATGAATTATTCTCAACCAATTCCAATGATTAAAGAAAATTCATTAGGCTAAATGGTAGATTCTCAATCATCTTTAGAAACTTTGAATGTCATAAACAAGTCTAATACCCATATTCCAATTATTACAACCCAGGTTGGAAGAGCCATCCAAACTTTAACTGGAATACCAATATTCAAGGTGGTAGTACTCAACAATGGGGGAATAATTAAGTAAACCCATTGAGAAATTGGAACAACCAAGGGAATAATAATTATAGACCTACTTATCCTCCTGGCTTTAACAGTGTTTCACAATTTAAGGAGAAGAGGTTGTATATAGAAAAAGTGGTGTTACAAATGAGAAATCAATTGCAAAATCAAGGAGCTAAAATTAGAAATATTGAGAATCAAATGGGACAGATTGCCAATTCATTAAGTAATAGATCCCAAGGAATGCTTCCTAGAAATACTGAGATAAATCGAAAAGACAAAAATAAATAGGAAGTAAAAGCTATTCATTTAAAAAGTTGAAGAGAGTTGGAAAGAAGAGTTCAGAAAGAAATTGAAGTATAGAAATAAGAGATTGAAGGACCAAAAGAAGATGCTCATAATGGTTTGGAAAGAACTATTTCTCCACCAAAAATTGATTTAGAAAAACCTCCACCACCATTTCCTTAGAGACTTCGAGAATAGAAGTTGGATAAGTAATTTTCAAAGTTTTTGGAGATTTTTAAGAAACTTAAAATTAATATTCCATTTTCTGAAGCCTTAGAACAAATGCCAAGCTATGTGAAGTTCATGAAGGATATTCTAAACAGAAAAAAGAACTTTGAAGATAACGTGTCTATTTTACTTCGTGAAGAAAGCAGTACAATAATTTAGAAGAAGCTTCCAGAAAAGCTTAAAGTTCCTGGTAGCTTCACAATTCCATGTGCGATCGGAGACGGATTTTATGGAAAAATTTTATGTGATTTTTGTGCAAGCAATAACCTAATGCCATTATCTATTTTTAAAAGACTGGGATTAGGAGAAATAATCTCTAATACTGTAACTTTGCAGTTAGCAGATCATTCGATCACATATCCTAAAGGAGTTATAGAAGATGTTTTAGTAAATGTGGATCAATTTATCTTTCATGTTGATTTCATTGTTCTTTATATGGAAGAAGCTAAAGAAATACCAATTATTTTGGGGAGACCTTTCCTAGCAACAGAAGGAGTGATGATAGACATGCTAAAAAGGGAATTAACTATGTGTGTCAATGATCAAACTGTTACATTTAATATATCAAAATCAATGAAATATCCTGCCAGAGGTAAAGACGATAAATGTTTCAGGATGGATGTTATAAAATATGTGAGTGAATGTCATTTCAAAATAAATTATGAAGAAAAATTTGAATGTGAACAGTTGGAACACAAGCAAGAAGAAGAAACACAATATTTTGATGATTTTATTGAGGAAGACTTAAATTATGTTCAAGAAAGTATTAAAGTTTTGGACATGTTAAAGAAAGATGAATCTTTTTGTCCTTCATTTGAAAATCCTCTTGAACTTGAATTAAAGTTACTTCATTAACATTTAAAATATTCCTTTTTAGGTGATTCCTCAAATTTGCCAATTATAATTTCCTCGAAATTAACTCCAGAAAAAGAAGAGAGTTTTCTTGAATCTCTAAAGAAATATAAAAAAGTATTTGAATGAACCATAGCTAATATTAAAGGAATAAGTCCTTCAATTTATATGCATAGAATCCTTAGGAAAGAAAATTGCAAACCCAAGGCTGATCCTCAAAAGAGATTAAATCCTATAATGAAAGAAGTTGTTAAGAAAGAATTTTTAAAGTGATGGGATGCTGGAATTATCTAACCTATTTCAGATAGTGCATGGGTTAGTCCTATTCACTGTATTCCTAAGAAAGGAGGAGTAACTGTAACTATTAATTAAAAGAATGAGCAAATACCAACAAGAAAAGATACAGGATGGCAAATATACTTTGATTATAGAAAATTAAATCTTGCCATCAGGAAAGATCATTTTTCACTTCCCTTTCTTGACCAAATGTTGGATAAACTAGCTGGGCATAACTACTTTTGTTTCTTAGATGGATATACTGGATATCACCAAATACAAATTGCTCATGAGGATCAAGAGAAAACAACATTTACTAGTTCTTATGGTATATTTGATTTTAGAAGAATGCCCTTTGGTTTATGTAATGCCCTTACTTCATTTCAAAGATGTATGATGGCAATTTTCTGTAATTTAATTGAAAAAAAAATTAAAGTATTTATGGATGATTTTTCATTGTTTGGAATTTCATTTGAATCATGTTTAGAAAATTTATCCAAAGTTCTAAAACGTTGACTTGTCTTTAATTTGGAAAAAAGCTAATTTATGGTACTAGGAGGAATTATTTTGGGACATCAAATTTGGAAAAAAGCTAACTACTTTTTGTAAGTGGGGTTAGGAATTTTTTGGGATATGTTGGGTTCTACAAGCGTTATATTAAAATCTTTTCAAAAATTGCTAAGCCTCTATGCGAGTTATTGGAAAAAGATTTCATTTTTTATTTTAATGAAGATGGCCTAAAAGCTTTTGAATTATTAATGGAAGGATTAATCACTGCACCAGTTATTGCTTCACCAGATTGGGAAAAACCTTTTTAATTAATCTGTGATGCTAGTGATTATGCTATAAGGAGCTGTTTTAGGACTAAAACTTGATAAATTTTCAATGTGATCTACTATGTTAGTAGAACTCTAAATGAAACTAAAATCAATTATACCACAACTGAGAAAGAGTTACTAGCTATAGTATTTTCTTTTGATAAATTAAGATCATATCTGATTGGAACTAAATGTGTGGTGTATACTGATCATTCTGCTTTTAAATATTTAACGAAAAAGAAGGATGTTAAACCACGATTGATTAGATGGACTTTTCTTTTACAAGATTTTAACTTTGAGATAGTAGATAGAAAGAGTGCTGATAATCAAATTGCTAATCATCTGTCAAGGCTTGATAATGAAAAATCTCTCTTTTTTGATGAAATTAATGAACATTTTCCTTATGAAAATTATACACTATTAATGAGTGGTGTGTTACATAGTATGCAGACATTGTGAACTTTATTGTTAGTAACATATTACCCTATGGATTGGCATAACTACAGAGGAAGTAATTTTTATCTGAAGCTAGAGACTTATTTTCGGGACGACCCATTTTTATATGAACAAGGAAAGGATCTAATTATTTAAAGATGTGTGCCTTTAGAAGAAACTTATGAAATTATTCAAAAATGTCATGATTCTAATTTTGGGGGACATTTTGGTATTGATAAAACTGCATATAAAATTCTACAATCTGGATTTTATTGGCCAATAATTATTAAGGATGTGAATTATTATATTAAAAATTATGTTAGATGTCAGCGTGTACGCAATATTCCTAGAAGAAATGAAATGCCCATCAATTATATTTTGGAAGTTGAAATATTTGACATTTGGGGATTAGATTTCATGGGACCATTTATACCATCTTTTAGAAATTTATACATATAGATGACAGTAGACTATGTATGTTAATGGATAGAAGCTATTGCATTACATCAATGTGATTCTCCAAGTGTTGTAAATTTTTTAAGAAAGAATATATTTATTAGATTTGGAATGCCAAGAGTAATCATAACTGATGGAGGTAGTCTTTTTAAAAATGCAATTATGGAGAAAGTAGTAAAGAAATATCATATCATACGTAAAATTGCTACCGCTCATCATCCTTAGATAAGAAGTTTGGTTGAATTAACCAATCGCAAAATTAAAAGAATTTTGGAAAATTTTGTTAATCCAAATAGAAAGTATTGGTCAATCAAACTAGATTTTACTTTATGGGCTTATAGGACTGCTTACATGACTTCCATAGGAATGTACCCATATAGACTAGTTTTTAGGAAAGCTTTTCATTTACCAGTTCAAGTTGAGCATAAAGTATATTGGGCTATTAAAGAGTTCATTTATAATTTGAAGGATACTAGTAAGAAAAGATTACTGCAATTAAATGAGCTTGAAGAGATAAGGAATGAATCGTATGAAAGTGCTAATATTTATAAAGAAAAGATGAAGATGTGGCATGATAGTACGATTCAGAATAAAAATATTGAACCAGGACAACAAGTTTTGCTATACAATGCAAGATTGAGATTATTTGTTGGAAAACGTAAGTCCAGGTGGATGGGCCAATTTATTGTAGTAAAATTTTATCCCAATGAAGCTATGGACATTAAAGATCCTAAAACTGAGAAAAAATTTAAAGTAAATGGTCATAGACTGAAACCTTATTTCTCAGTTGAACAACTAAAACTTGATGAGAATTTGATATTGGAACACCCAAATTAAGTATTGGGTATGTTGGGCTGATGATGTAAAACCAAGCACTTTGTGGGAAGCAACCCATAGTTAGCAGTGTGTTTTGCTTTAATCATGTTTTGTGTGTTTTATTTGGTTTAAAGTTAGTGTTATATAGAAGTATTTTGATTAAATTCTGTTAGTGGAGATTAATGTGACCTTAATTAACCATTTGGAGAAGATAAAACATGTTTTTGGACATTTAGCAGACTTGTGCTAAATTAAGCACTGGCGGCTTAGCGCAGTAGTTGGCACTTAGGCTCTGGAGTTATAAAAAAACATGAAAAATGAGATTCTAGAAACCATTATCATGGGGAAGTTGCATGGCATGATTATGGAAGGTTTATGAACGCGAGAGGATAGTTTTAAGCCATGTGAAGTCTATAAATGGAGATCGGATTAATGGAAATTCATTCCATTCCAAATTTCTATCCCAAAAGCCTTAAGAAAGAATTTAAATTGGAGAAATGTCTTCTTGGGAAGAGAAAGGAGGATGCCAACAAAATGAAGTTTGTTAGTGAGAGTGCGCAAGAGTTACATAACGAATTTCGCTTTGTTTGTATTCAAGGAATAACAGAGAAGATTGCAAAAATTGAGTCTAATGTTGCATCAATGAAAGTAAGTGTAAATGATACTAATGAACGTTTAACACATATTGGATGGAAATTAAAAAATGCAATCTAGTCATACAAGTTATGTTGAAGAAGTAGACAATGTGATGTACTTGAAAATCAAGTGGATTAAAGAAGACTCTATTAGGTGTCTTCATCATCTTTCGTTCTATCAAATCTATATACCAAATGGTTCAGATTGAACTAATAGAGGTATTGGCTATGTAACACCTAATGGAGACTGGATTTAAGTTATATAGTATGTTTTGTGTTAGTTATTTATGTTGTGTGTTTAATTAATTGTGTTAAGTGTTTGATGTTTTATGTATGTTTTGTGTTATTTGTTAATTATTTTATGTTTTTATGTTAGTGTTTAGTGTTTTGTTTGAGTGTTTTATTGTGATTAAGAAATAAAAAATGAGATCTTATCCAAGTATCTTGGACTAAAGACTTGTGGTGTGTACTTGTAATTTGTATGAGTTTAATTAAGTAAATGTTTTTTTTTGGGTAAAGCTTATTTTGAATCATTCTTAATCTAAAAGTAATGTAATTATGGAGATAAGAAGATTATAAGGTGATGATATACTTATTAAATCAATTTAGGGTTGATTAGAGGAGCAAGAATATTTATTGAACAAAAAAATTAAAAACTACGACCTGCACTTACATGCTAGAGCTCTGCGGCTACGCGCCATACTTTCGTACTTAGGCATTGGTTTGCGAAAATTGATTTTAGGGTTTAAAAACCCCAAAAACCACAAAAGTTTTACCATCGCCATCTTCTTCCTTCTGCATTTCACAATTTGGAGGAATAGGGCATCACTACACTTACTAATCTTAAGCCGCTTCAAGCAAAATTTGTTAGATTTGATCTTTTTGAGGTAAGAGCACTACTCCTAAGTAAAAATCTATTTATTTTCACCATATATTTTATGTACATTTTGGAGATATCTGAAAATCATTATTCATGGTGAAAATTTGAAGAAAAGTTTGAAGAATTACTTGGATTAAGTAGTTTAAGACATTAGGAGTTGAGTTTAGTTATTTTAAATTGAATATGGAATTTATAGTGATTTTTATATAAATTTTAGAAATGGAACTGAAGAGGAGCAAAGCGAGAGCCACTTTCAATTTTGACAAGTTCATGAGTTCCAAAGCTCAAGATCATTACGTACAAGTGTTATAGTCACTTAAATTGATCTAGGAGTGAGGATTCAATAAAAAAGGTGGAGAAATAGAAGTTATAATTGTGAATCGGCTCTAGGATAAGTTCTGTTGTTTTACTGATGTAGTTGTTACTTCTGTTGTGAGGGAGTTCTACGCGAACCTCCCGGAGTCAGAGGATAACTTTGTTTTCATGTGATGGCATTTTTTTCTTGAGGTAATTAACGGATTTTACCTACTGTCGCCTAGTATGTTTTGTTTTTATTCAAATTACAATCCTACTGAGGAAGAGTTGGATGAGATTATTTATGCTTTGACTGATGGGAGGGGATTATGGAAAATTACAAATGAGAGAAGAGTTAACTTCCCTCCATCAAAATTAAATGCTAAATCTAAAGAATAACATTACTTTATATCATCCAAGCTACTTCATACTAATCATCTAAGTGAAGTGACTAGAGAGAGAGCCATTTTGAACTACTATGTTCAGCAGAGGAAGGCAATAAACTTGGAAAAATTATTTATGATTGTATCTGGAATTCTACTAGAGCAGACACCACTACGGGTATGGGATTTGCTACATTCATTGTGTGAGCAGGGTGGTGTTAGATCTGAAAATTGGAAAGAGGTTCTTCAACCTCTTAAGCTTATTACCAGTTCAAATTTGAAGACTTATGCTGAGCATTGAATATTTGGCTGGAGAGAAATATTTTCTATGGGTTCCAGTGCATCTGATTATGTTGCTTCTTCATCTCATTCTTCTACATCCCAAGCATCTTCAGGTCAGTTTACTGATTTGCAGGTTGAACTTTTGAATAGGATAAGAGATAATGTTAACTTTACTACGGATTGAGTGCATGATTTAGAGAGGAAAGTAGATCATATAGGGGATTATCTTCAGAGACATAGTGAGTATGAGGGGAACTATCAAAGTTATATGGATAGACTGATAAAAGGTGATTTTATTTCTTTGTTATCAACCCATCCATAGTTTACCCCATATGTGCCTACTAGTATCTAGAACGAAGGAGATGATGATTGATCCCCAAATATTTATGCATACGTTTTACACTTTATATTTCTTCTCAATGATAATATCTCTTTCTTTACTACGGTACCAAAAACTTGATTCCGAAGCAAATAAGAAATCCTCTTTAATTATTTTTAATATGGGATTCTACGTAAGTATATGTATCGTTTATCAAGTAATATAGAACTTTTTGAAATCCCTGAGATATCAAACCCACAGAGAAATGTTCTAAAAATTTAAAGTAAGTAGAAAAAACTACATTATACTTGTCAAAATGATTATGAATGTTATGTTTTATAATTAAAAATTCTAAATTCTTTTTGCTAATTTTTTAGAAAAGTAAAGTGAGCAACTAAAATTAGAAATACTATTAAATGATATGCAAGTAAATGAGAATAAAATATCTTTGTCCTCTTTCAATGAATCAGTAATAATTACGGAATTTCATTGTGGAAGTATCTAAATGTGTTGTGCTAAATATGAGCAGTCATATTCTTTACCCTTACTTGGTTCTATAAAGAACGTAGGTTAATTTGATGTTTTGAAATATTGAAGATGGGTTAGGCATGGAAGATACTACCTCTCACTCTAGAGTTTCCTATTTTCCCTCCACTTGGGGGCTAACATCTATTAACAAAACTTAAAAAATTAGACCAAATTAGGGGCTTTAGCTTGTTACGTTAAAGTCCTCTAATTCTACACCCATTAAAAAGCATATCTCCATGTTTATTTTCATTCAAGTATATAGACTACAATTCTCACCCATACAATTTCATGTGATTCACTCAAATTGTTATTTAAGACAATACCACATTGGTTCTTACATGCTCTCACAATAAATTTTAAAATCTCAATTGGCCAAATAAAGAGGTAAATGAAATGTAAGGTTATGGAATCATCACAACTTCTTCCAACATTAACCATCTGGACATCACTCAACTTCCTTCCATAATTTAATTACTTCATCATTTGAAAGGAATAAGATAAAGAAAACTACTCAGAACTCATGGAGAATACAGAAACATAGTTTGATTTGAAAGTAGAAATCCTAGTGAAAACACAACAAGTATTACTTTAAAACAAAATGTAAAAACCAAAGAAAAAACTTATATGAAAATCCTCTCCATAAGATTGTTGAATTCAACTAAAACTTTACTTTCCACTAAAAAGACTCCTCAGAGTTGGGGGGGGGGTCGCCCAACTCTATAGACTCAAACGGACTTCAAACTCAAATAAAAACTAGATAAATGGATGAAAGAGAAATTGGTGAGAATAAGGTTTCAACACCAACTCTTTCCCCTCTAAAACTCTCTTAACTCACTACACACTAAAAAACTTGACTCATAGGCTCTAGAGAATACTAACTAAGACTCCTCACTAACTGATTTCAAGTCTTCATTTTAATATTTCTTCAAAAGATGCATTAGTGTCACTTCAAATCATGTCCAAATTCAATGTATCTACCAAAAGATGCATCTCTTCATTTGAATTTGCAACCCAAAAGAAGTTAAGGAAGTTTAAACCAAAAGTTGCTTCAAAAACTCTTTGGAGATGATGCCAAATTTGATTTAATTCGTCACTTTTAACTGGTGCGTCTATGCGCCAGCCCTCGGTGCTTAAGCGCTATAGGCTAATTTTGCACATCTTTCATTTTTGCTCCAAATTAGATCTTGTTTTTCTCCTTTCATCACAATCACTCATTTTAATCATACCTGCAAGAAAAACATGAAAATATCCTCCATTAAAGTGCAATATCATAAAAAATAGGTATAAAAATGTGCATAAAAACACTATATATTTTAATTGTATCAATGATGAAGAGGAAGATGACTAGGATTGTTAATTTATTTGAGTCATGTTATGTGATGTCATGTGATGTGTGTGTGGACAATTTCTTATTTTATAATTATTGTGTTGTTATTATCAATTGTGGATGTTATGGATGACAACTCTATGTCTTTCATTTTGTTGTAATAGTGATGAAACACTTTAGTTTGTGTTTATTTTAGTTATGGGTGTTGTGTGTCTGTAATATGTAATGTGATTATTTGTGGCAGTAAATGTGTTAGTGATTTGT
This sequence comes from Papilionanthe hookeriana x Papilionanthe teres, assembly GCA_022702705.1. Taxonomy (NCBI): domain Eukaryota; kingdom Viridiplantae; phylum Streptophyta; class Magnoliopsida; order Asparagales; family Orchidaceae; genus Papilionanthe; species Papilionanthe hookeriana x Papilionanthe teres. The sequence continues at coordinate 70,616,496 of CM040436.1, read as the reverse complement.
TAGTGTATATTATTTGTTAATTTGTAACTTTTTCCATAAACTATTTAGGAAGCGTTTAAAATGCTATTAAAGTCCACTAATTAAATTTCATGCTTAGCATTTCAAATTACTGCCATGTCTATGTGTTAGTTATGAATTTCTTTTTAAGTGTATGAATTTACTATTGTATCCTTCACTACTTTAGAAGTCTTTTGAACTTTTTTTTATAAAATGAAAATTTTTTAAAATTTTAGATTAAGTCATTTTCATTCATGTTTCTATTAACTGCATATTTAGGATAATTAAAATTTCTACATGTTTAATATTTATAATTTTTTATTTCTACTCATGTATCTTGTTATTATGCTTAAATGTTTCATTATAATGAGAAACTTAAAGTTTCGGGGGAATGAAAAACAATTTTCAAAAACTTAAAATTTTATTTGTTCTCAAATGTACTAAAAATTTAATTTTGAATGAAAAATTATTATGTGTATGAAGTTGATCCACAAAAAATTTGATAGCATTTTGTTATTCATTTCATACCTATTTTTGATGATATTGTACTTTCAAGAAAGGTATTTTTCATGATTCATGTAGGTACAATGATTTTAGGCCTTTGGAGCAAAAGGAAGAGAAAATGTGTAAATTTGGAGCAAAAATTAACAAAACTGAATTTTATTGAACTAGCGTCGAACGGCAGTGTTACTAGCACTGGACCGTGCTATTTTACAGAGAGTTACGACCAATTGGCGGAATAATACGCCGAATGATGCCCTATCTAGCGCCAGACTGCGCCCTATCCCGATTTCAAACTAGATTCAATGTATTTGGCCGAATTTTGGAGGGTTACTGGAGGAAACTCTTTGGAAATCAGATTAGGCTGAATTTAAACTTTTTTGGAGTCAAGTTTAGGGAGTGGAGGAGAGTTTAGAGTGTAGAGAGAGTTCAGAGAGAGTGTCTTTTCATTTTCTTTAGAAAATCTAGGTTTTGTTTTTTCTCTTCTAAGGACTGTAAGAGGAGAGGGAAATTGAGAGATTTCTTTTTCCTTACTTACCTAAAGAGAGAATTGTGTGTTATTGTGAAGAAAGAAGAGGAGTCAAAGGAATTCCATGAGTTTTGCTTGGGGAAGATTTTGAGATAAGTTTTAGTTTCTTTACTATGTTTGTTTGACGTTGTTTTATGTATGAAATTCATGTTTTGTCATCTTTCCTCATGAGTCTTGAGTAGTTTTTTTGTCTTTCTCCTTTTCATATGATGTGTTGGTTTTGTCATAAGGAAATGATGTGTCGATTTATGATGGATAATTTGTGATGACCTTTCACTTCGAACTTCATTTACATTTTGATCTAGCCAATTGAATTATTAAAACTTATTGTGAAACATATGTTCTGAAAGAATTATGAGTTCCACAACAAAAGTGAAGTTCACATTTAATGTCCGTGAATAAGAAAAGTAATTCATGGGGATTGAGTGTAAATAAATATCTAAATATAATTTGATGGGCATATCATTGGAGATTTTGGAGTGACAGGCTGCAAACCTTAATTTGGTCCTAATGTTTGGAAACTAAAGCGAGAGTTAGCCTTCAGGGGAAGGGAAGTGGGAGCTTTGGAGTGAGAGTCAATATCCTCTCAACCTAACCACAGATTTGGTGACTAAACTTAGGATTAGCCAATGTTCTTTATACGCTGAATAAAGGGTAAATAATAAGAATGCTCCTATTTGACATAATACATTTGCATCACTGCTCTATGTCACAATAATCATCATATTATAATTGAAAAGGAGGAAGACTCTTTCTTACAATTGAACTTTGTTATAAATTTAATCTTGTGTTTGTTTAACTTGCTAGAAGTTTAGAACATACTTGGTAGGAATAGTAACTACAACCTTTTGTCTTTATTTTAAAAATTGAATTTACTTGTGATTGTGTTGTGATTCAATAAGTGATTTATGTGCTACGCAATAAAATTAAGGTCGCCCTGTGAGATGGATATCCAGGACTCAACTAGAGCCCTGTGTTATTTGAGTGATACGTATACTTTCGTTTAATTATGTGACTCATTATAAAATTAAAGCAATATATAGATATAAATCTGAGTTCATAAGTTTTGCCAAATTTAAAAAGTCACCCCAAGTTTTTGGCATCATTGTCAGGGAGGAAAAGCAAGGTAACTACTAAATTTTAATTTTGTAGTATTTGAAATCTTATATTTGAATTACAAGTCATAATTGTGTGTGTTTGTTTATTATTAGTGTACTTATTGTGTTTGTATGCGTAGTATCGAATCTAGAGGTTTAGTGCCTTATGATTCTGAATTAGAGCATTGATCCATAAAAAATAACTATTTCTTTATGTCTTAATTCTTATTAATTTCTAAGGATATTATGCTTTAATGAAAGGTATTTTTTGTATTTTTGGATGTAGGTGATGTAAAAAGGTCTAAAAGGAAAAAAGGAACAAAAAGGAGCAAAAATGGAGCAAAATATAAAAAGCATATAAAAATATGGCCTGGCGCCTAGGCGCCAGAAGCTGGCGCCTAAGTGCCAGACTCAATACAAAAACCGTCAAGTTTTTGACAACGTTTGATCGGTTATTTTGACGGAGTGAGCGGTTATTGGACATTCTAGAAGACTGGCAGTTGTTCCTTGATAATAGGACATGTGATACATTGCATTTGGATGCTCCAAAATGGTTTTTAATCACGAAGAGGTGCGAGCCAAAGTGAAGAGGGGCAAGAACTGGACGCGGTGTTCGGCGCCTAGGCGCCAGAACGACCTTCTAGAAGATTCATTGAATGTGGGCATGTTTTGAAGAGGTGCCTCAAGGCAACCCTTGAAGCCTATAAATAAGGGTCCATTTCTTCAGAAAACGTGCCCCTCCCATTGTAACCCTTTCTCTTATCCACTTTAGGATCTCTCATCCTTATAGAGAGAAATAGAGAGAGAAATTTAGGGCCACTTTTGTTTAGTTTAGTGAGTTTATTTTCAAGTTGTTGCATCTGGAGTTCATTACACTATGGAGTCAGTAGGAATCAGAAGTCTGTAGAAGAAATATTTGAGATAAGTATTTTTATATTTGATTCAAAGTTTATTTATCATGTTTCACTGTTTATTTTCAATGTGTTCTGAGTAGTTAGTTTACTTTCTTCCTTCAATTATGAAGAGATAGATAAGATAATATAAAGATTAGATGGAGAATTGAAATTCAAAATATTTTAAAAACATTGTGATGACATTAATACCTGATCTTACTTTACTTTTTAAATTGGCCATTTAAATTGTTAAAACCTGTTGAAGAGTTTTGAGACCTTGAAGGAGAAGAACTCTTAACTTGTAAATGTCACATGAATCCTTGGGTAGTGAAGGCCATGTGCGGGTTATTCAAGGTGAAGTGCAAATAAATAGGAAGATAAGATTTAAAGGGCGTAGAATTGATAACTTTTTAGAGAGACAGACTAAATTCTTATAATTTGATTTATAGATTAGGAAAGGGTCACTAGTAGGGCCAACCATAGCCACGCATGGACATCTAGAAGTGTGAACCTAGATTAACCCATTCTACTAACAATACATCCGGACCTGTTCTGTAAATTAACCAATGTTCTTTGCGTCTGGATCAAAGGGTAAAGAATAGGAATACTTCTATTTGGCACAATACCATAAATCAAATTCTCCAACGAATATTAAATTATCTTAAAAATCTTAGATTAATTGAAGGAAAGAAAGTTGTTTATTTTATATAGTTTTCATAAATCATTTTCTTATTATTGTTTTCTTTATTTGCATCTAGTAAATTAATAGTAATTTATAATTAAATTAAAAGATAAAATTATATTTTTTTATTTAGAAAATTTATCACTATATTTCTTCCCCGTGGGATCGATATCGGGGTCTTTGTTTCAAAGTCCTATATTACTTGAAACGATATGTATACTTGCGTAGTACCCCTAGTGTGTAAAAATATTTTCTAAATTTACATCATATTAATTTTATGCACTAGCCGATATTTATAAATTGAGTCAAGTTTTTGGCTATCTTTTGGAAGTGAATATTACTGCATTATTACGGGTTGGGTCAAGTTTTTGGCGCCGTTGCCGGGGAAGAAAGAAATAGAATAGTATAAATTTTCTTATAAAAAAATAAAAAAATAAAAAATAAAAAATAAATAAATAAATTATTATAAAAAAAGATATATATTTTATTCTTTGTTTTATGCGAAGATTTGGTTCTGAAGAATTAATACCTTTAGATTCTGAATTAGAAAGAACAATTAGAAAAATTTTCAAGAAATGGCTACTTTACAAAATCCAATTGAACTTAATGATCAAAATGTTTATAAACCATTAAGTGATTATGCTAACCCTACAGTTGATGAACTTCATAGTAGTATTCAAATACCTACTGTAGATGCTAATTCCTTTGAACTTAAACCATCTATTATTCAAATGGTGCAAAACAATCAATTTGGTGGATCACCAAATGAGGATCCAAATTTACATCTTGTTAGTTTTTTAGAACTTTGTGCTACCTTTAAATATAACAATGTTTCTGATAATGCTATTAAACTTGGACTCTTTCCCTTTTCTTTAAGAGATAAATCAAAGTTGTGGTTAAACTCATTAGCGACTGGTTTTATTAAAACATGGGCTGAAATGACACAAAAATTCCTTGCTAAATATTTTCCTCCTTCTAAAACTACTAAATTAAGAAATGATATTACTTCGTTTAGTCAATCTGACGGGGAGACAATTTATGAATCTTGGGAAAGATTTAAAGAACTATTAAGAAAATGTCCTCATCATGCTTTATCTGATTGGTTGATTATTCAAACATTTTATAATGGATTAATTGGATCTTTAAAATCAATTATTGATGCTGCTGTTGGAGGTTCTTTAATGTCTAAATCATTTGAAGATGCTTACACTTTAATTGAAAAAATGGCTAATAACAATTTTCAATGGCCTTCCGAAAGGATTAATCGTAAAAAGATGGCAAGTATTCACGATAATGAAGCCGTTTCTATCTTAGCTTCACAAGTTACGGCAATCTCTAAGAACTTAGATAATTTTACAATTAATATTTCGCATAATAACTCTGCTAATATTGAAGATTCTCAAACTATTGAAACTTTACAAGCTATTGCAAATAAAAATAATCCTTATTCAAATTATTATAATCCTGGGTGGAAAAATCATCCTAATTTTAACTAGAATAATTCACAACAACAATGGGGTAATAATCAATCTCATCCCATTGGAAATTGGAATAATCAAATTAATTCAAATTATAAACCTCCTAGATTTAATAATCAACAGAAAAAGTTATCAATAGAAGAATTAATTTTACAAATGAATAATCAATTACAAAATCAAAATACTGCTATTCATAATATTGAAAATCAAATGGGGCAATTTGCTACTTTAATTAATAACAGACCTGTAGGAACACTTCCTAGTAATGTTGAAATTAATCCAAAGGAAACTGGAAAAGAACATGAACAAGTTAAAGCTGTGCAACTTAGAAGTGGAAAAGAATTAAAAGAAAGAATGCAGAATGAAATTGAAAAAGAGATTGAGGTTGAAGAGATTGAAAAACCTAAAGAAACTCTATCTCCTAGTCAAGATCAGACTGTTATACCTGTTAATGTGGAAGTTGAAAAACCACCACCACCTTTTCCTCAAAGACTTAAACAGCATAAATTAGATCATAAATTTAATAAGTTCTTTGAAATTTTTACGAAACTTACTATTAACATATCTTTTGCTGAAGCTTTGGAACAAATGCCAACTTACGCAAAATTTATGAAGGATATTTTAAGCAAAAAATGAAAATTTGAAGCTTTTGAAACTGTTGCATTAAGTGAAGAATGCAGTGCAATAATTCAAAAGAAATTACCTGAAAAGCTTAAGGATTTTGGAAGTTTCACTATACCCTGTGCTATTGGAGAAAAATTTTGTGGAAAAGCTTTATGTGATTTAGGAGCAAGTATTAATCTCATGCCATTTTCTATCTTTTGAAGATTGGATTTAGGAGATATTACTCCCACCACTGTAACCCTTCAGTTAGTTGATAGATCTATCACTTATCCTAAAGGAGTTATAGAGGATGTCCTTGTTAAAGTGGATAAATTTATCTTCCCTTTAGATTTCATAATACTTGATATGGAAGAAGATAAAGAGATACCTATTATTTTAGGGAGACCTTTTCTAGCTACCGGATGAGCTATGATTGATGTGCAAAAAGGAGAACTAACCATAAGAGTTAATGATCAAGAAATTAAATTCAATGTTCTTAAATTAATGAAGTACCCTGATAAAGAGAAATGTTATCGAATGGATATAATTGATTATTTAATTGAAAAACATTATCAAGAAAAATGTAAAGTCATTTTTGAAGAAAAATTTGAATTTATAAGAGATGAAGATGAAGTAGTAGAACAAGAAGAGACTCATTTTATTAAAGATAATTGGGAAACTTTAGACATAACTCAAAATGATATACTTTTACCCTCAATTAAAAAAGCCCTTGAACTAGAATTAAAAATGTTTCCTTCCCATTTAAAATATGTGTTTCTTGGAAATTCGTTAACTTAACCTGTTATTATTTCTTCTGAACTAAGTAAAGATCAAGAAGAAAAACTACTAGGTGTGTTAAAGAATTATAAGAAAGCTTTTAATTGGACTATTTCTAATATAAGAGGAATAAGCCCTTCTATTTACATGCATAGAATCTTAATGGAAGAAAATTTTAAACCTACTATAGAATCGCAAAGAAGATTAAATCCTATCATGAAAGAGGTTGTTAAAAAAGAAATTATTAAGTGGTTGGATGCTGGTATTATTTATCCTATTTCGGATAGTCAATGGGTAAGTCCTATTCATTGTGTTCCGAAGAAAGGAGGTGTAATTGTTATTGTTAATGATAAAAAATGAACTTATTCCTACAAGACAAGTTATTGGATGGCGAATTTGTATTGACTATAGGAAATTAAATAAATCCACTAGAAAGGATCATTTTCCTTTACCTTTCTTGGATCAAATGCTCGATAAATTAGCTTGACACTCATATTTCTGTTTTCTGGATAGATATTTTGGTTATCATGAATTACTTATTGCTCCTGAGGACCAAGAAAAGACAACATTTACAAGTCCTTATGGAACATTTGCTTTTAGAAGAATGCCTTTTGGTTTATGTAATGCACCTGCAACTTTTCAAAGATGCATGATGTCAATATTTTGTGATTTGATTGACAAAGGAATTGAAATATTCATGGATGATTTTTTAGTCTTTGGAACTTCTTTTGAATCTTGTTTGGAAAACATAGCCAAAGTTCTGAAAAGATGTGAAGAAACAAATTTAGTTCTTAACTGGGAAAAATGTCAATTCATGTTCATATAAGACATTGTACTTTGTCACAAAGTATCACAAAAAGGGATGGAAGTAGATCAAGCAAAAGTGAAAATTATTGCTGAATTGCAACCACCTACTACTGTTACTGATGTGAGAAGTTTTCTAGGTCATGCTGGATTTTATAGAAGATACATAAAGGATTTTTCTAAAATTGCTAAACCTCTTTGTCATTTATTAGAAAAAGATGCAAAATTTAAATTTAATAAAGAATGTATTAATGCTTTTAATATTCTAAAAGAAAAATTAATAACTGCACCTATCATTGTTGCACTTGACTGGAATAAATCTTTTGAATTAATGTGTGATGCAAGTGATTTTGCAATTTGAGCTGTATTAGGACAAAAATATGAGAAAGTTTTCAAAGTTTTATATTATGCTAGTAAAACTCTCACTGAAACACAAAGAAATTACACTACCACTGAGAAAGAGCTTCTAACTATAGTATATGCCTTTGATAAATTTAGACCTTATCTTCTTGGTACTAAATGCATGGTTCATACTCGATCATTCTCGCTATTAAATATCTATTATCTAAGAAGGATTCTAAACCTAGACTTATAAGATGGGTTTTACTTCTACAAGAATTTGATTTTCAAATAGTAGATAGAAAAGGAACTGAAAACCAAATTGCTGATCATTTGTCTAGAATTAAAAATGATATTGTTTCGGAAGAAAATATAAATGAGAAATTCCCTGATGAATCTTTATATGTTATTCAAAGATGCAAAACACCTTGGTATGCTGATATTGTTAATTATTTAGTTAGCAATATTTTGCCTTATGACTTGGATAACAAATTTATTAAGAAATTTAAATATGATGCTAAATCTTATATTTGGGAAGAACCTCATTTATTTAAAATTGGTAAAGATTCTATGATTTGAAGATGTGTACCTTATGAGGAAACTTTTGCTATTATTCAAAAATGTCATGATTCTGATTTTGGAGGACACTTTGGCATAGATAAAACTGCATTTAAAATTTTAAATTCTAGATTTTATTGGCCTACCTTATTTAAAGATGTGAGACAATATGTAAAAACATGTGATCGATGCCTAAGGATGGGAAATATATCTAGGAAAGATGAAATGCCTTTAAACTATATATTGGAAGTTGAAATTTTTGATATATGGGGTTTAGACTTTATGGGACCATTTGTTCAATCATTTGGAAAAATTTATATTTTATTAGCAGTTGATTATGTTTCAAAGTGGATTGAAGCTGTTGCTTTACCATACTGTGATTCCAAATGTGTTTCTAAATTTTTAAAGAAAATGATATTTTCAAGATTTGGAATGCCTAAGGTAATTATCACTGATGGTGGAAATCATTTCAGGAATATAAGAATTCAATCATTACTACAAAAATTTGGAATCAAACATAGAATTGCAACTGCTTATCACCCACAAACTAGTGGAATGGCTGAAGTATCAAACAGAGAAATTAAAAGAATTTTAGAGAAAACTGTTAATCCTAAAAGAACTGATTGGGTTGATTGACTTGATTCTACATTGTGGGCTTATAGAACAACTTATAAGACACCAATTAGAATGTCACCTTACCGGTTAATTTATGGTAAACATTGTCACTTACCTATAGAACTTGAACATAAAGCTTATTGGGCGATAAAGGAGTTTAATTTTAATTTGAATAAAGCAGGAGAAAAATGATTATTGCAACTAAATGAGATGGAAGAAATAAGAAACGAATCGTATGAAAATGCGAGAATTTATAAAGAGAAAATGAAGTTGTTGCATGATAAGAAAATTTCAGGAAAAATTTTTGAGCCTGGACAAAAAGTATTACTGTTTAATTCTCGTTTAAGACTTTTTCCTGGAAAATTAAGATCTAAATGGATTGGACCCAATTTAGTTGAGAAAGTATACCATTATGGAGCTATGGATATTAAAGATCCCAAAATAGGAAAAATTTTTAAAGTAAATGGAGTAAGATTGAAGCCTCATTTGGGAGATATTAAAAAGATTTATAAAGAGGCTTATGAATTGAGTCAACCTGATTAAAGATTTACTTAAGTCGGGCTAACGACGTTAAACCAAGCGCTTTGTGGGAGGCAACCCATAATTATCTTATGGTTTGAGTGTTTTTGTGTTTTGATGTAAGGTTATGCTTCGATCTTGACTAATCTTATATTACTTTAGAAAAATTTGATGCTTATAAGTCTTTGATGACTTAGGCTAAAAATTATTTTGAATTATGTAAGATTTAAAAATAGGATCACTCTATTCTAAATATGAGTAAAAAGGAGATCAAGTTAACCTTCATTATGATTGTTTACAATGAGAGTTATTGAGTTTAAATTACTCTTACCAGTATAATTTACCTATCTTGGAGAACAAAATTTTGAAATTTGACGATTAGGCAAAACGGAGTTGAACATAGTTCCGGCACCTAGGCGCCCGAATTCGGCACCTAAGCGCCAGAATCAACTATGTATCAATAGGTCCGGCGCCTAGACGCCAGATTCGGCGCCTAAGCGCCACAGTTACTGGGTCGTGCAAAAACAAAAAATTTTCAGTTTTTCACACGATTTTCCCCTTTAAATCAACCTATCTTCTTCCCTAACAATCAAGCAATCAAAATTACATCCCTTGCACTTCATTCTTGAGAGATTTGATAAATTTTTGAAGAAATGGAAGGAAGAAATCATGAAGAAGAAGCTAGGGACAAGGTTTCATAAGATCCTCAACCCTACTTCAATGGGTTCATCACAGTAAGTTTAGAGAAAATTTCTAGTCATTTGGATAAGTTTGAAGTGGAGTTTAAAAGCATTAGAGATCGCCTTCATAAGATGTTTCATCAAGTTGAACATCTAGAATGGCAAATGAAACTTCGATTTGATCATTTTGCGGCTTATCAAGATGCTCAAGTTGAAATGTATGCGAAGAACATGTGGATTGACGAAAAGACGGCTACGGATTTCCCGAGAGCGTTAGTGTTCTTTCCAAGTGGAATACACAATTTCCTTTGTGAAGATTAGAATATTATGGTAATGAGATAGTTATTATGGTTTGTTGAGTTGTTGTATCGATTTAGAGAATCGATTATGTTTGTTTGTGTATTTGCTTTCATGTTCAATGTGTGTTGTTTTTGCTTAGAAATTGTTATGTTTGAGTGTGTATTAGGAACTTGAATCAAATATAATACTTATCTGGAATGTATTGAGTCAATATTGAAGGTTATAAATGGAATTTAGTGAGTTTGATTGAAACCTTATGTTTGATTGGTGGATTTAATATTTAATTTTTATAATTTTTTTAAAAAGGTTGTGGAAGTTAGAAACTGAAGCGCTACTCTGATATGAGTATTTGGAAGTTGAATTTATGAATTTTGGTGAAAAATTAAATTTAAAAATAATTTTTTGTGAAAGGGGAGTCTGGCGCCTAGGAGCTAGAATTCGGCGCCTATGCGCCAGTTCGGCCTGTACCCGAGAATTTACTTAAATAACCCCCAAAAGCCATTTTTGATGCCTAAGCTTCATCTTCTTCCCCATTTTCGTGATAATACATCCTCTAGATCCATGTTGAGGTCAAAACATCAAGGATTTGAGCACGAAACCACTCGATTTCTTCATCTCAAGGTCAGATCTACACTTTAAACCATTTATTTTAGATTTTCACCATAGATTTCCCTAGGTTTTGCTAAGAACCGAAAATTTTAAAAAATTTTTTGATTTTTAGTGATTTCTTTAGATTTCTAAACTTATTTTAAGTTTTATAAACTTAAAAAGAGTTTAAATCTTTGATTCCTAAATTTGTTCTTGTTTTTCTTCACTTTTAGATGGCTCCAAAATCTAAACGCGGGAAGGCACGAGATAACTTTGATAGCAGCAAATTTTCTACTGTGGCTGCGCATTTTCGCTTCCATGAATTTGCAACGTCCAGAAAGTTCTTTTCTGAATGAAGTTTCTATCATCCTGGAGAAATGATCGAAAACACTATTGTTGCACACAATTGGCAACGATTTTTTTATTTTACTGTTGTTACTGTTATCCCGATTGTTCGAGAATTTTATGCAAATTTTCTGGATGCCGAAGATTATGAAGTCTTTGTCAGAGGAATCGGAGTAAGATTTAGTCCAGTAAGAATCAACATATTTTATGGACTGCCACTGATTATTGAGTGCTATTATTCTGGATTATCACCATCTGAGGGAGATTTGGATATGATCATTGCTTATCTGACTGACGGTACTGGATTTTGGAAGATCAGGAACAGAAAAAGGGTAAACTTCAAATCCTCCGAATTAAATGGTATTTCTAAAGCATAGCATTATTTTATTTCTGCAACATTGTTACCTTCTAACCACCTGAGTGAAGTGACTAGAGATCGAGCGATCTTAAACTACTGCATTCAGGATAGGAAGCCTATTGATGACGGGAGCATTATTTATGATTCTGTGGATTCTACTGCGAGGTCCCGCACTTCTGTTGGATTAGGATTTCCATCTCTGATTTATTCACTATGTGTTAGTAATGGAGTCACTGCTGATATTTCTGAGGAGAAATTAAAGTCTACCAAGCCAATTGGGCAGGAGAGTGTTAGTATCTATGATCGTCTTCGAGGGAAGAGATCGACCGCTCATTCTACTTCTGCACGTACTTCAGGTAGACCTTCTACTTCTCGACCCTCTACTTCTACTGAGCCACCATCATATTTCTGGGAATCAATGCATGATCAGTTTTTAGAGCAGCAGCAGGAGTTATTTCAAACTCAATGCAGGATTGATACAATTGATAGGAAACTAGATCATTTATCTGATTATACCGAGGAAGGTAGTTATGATCCGAGTATGATGAAGCCCAGTCGATTTCGAAGGGTGAACATGATGTTAGTTTTCCTACTTTTCCTAGATTCACACCATTTGTTCATCCTAAGGACGTAGAATTTTCCTTTGGTGATGATGATGATGATGAGGCTACAGCTAGTGACTAGTAATTATAGATCTTTATGTTGAGCTACTCTGTTAGTTTGTTTTGTTTATTTTGTTTGTTTAGTTTTGTGTTTGATGTATGGTGATTGATTAGTGTTAAGATTCTGTTGTTAAAATATTCTTAGTATATTGTGTTGAGACTGAAGTTAGAATTAATTTATATGTTGTTTTAGTCTACTGTTTAGTAATTAGTAATTTTGCTCTGTTTTAATTCAGTTTCAAATTTAGTATCATCATAAAATTAGACTGCTTACTTTTTATACATGCTTAAATTTTATCTTAATTATTTATAAAAGCATGATAGAAGTTAATTTTTCTTTTAAAGATTGTTTTTACATACTTAATAAAAACTCTTATGATTTTCTTTCTCTCATACTTTCAAATTATCATAGTATACCAAAACTTAACTTTGGGGGAAGGGAAAATCCATTCAAAATTAAATTTTATTTGTCCTTAAAGAGCTAATATTTTCATAAAAATAAAGAACTTTTTAACATAACATAAGGAATGAAGAATTTATTTGAGATCACTTTTATTTTTGAAATTATAAACAATTTAGAGAAAAATTTAACCAAAATTTTACTAACTTTGATTGATTTTAAGAATAAAAGTATTTAACTTAAAGAAGAATAACATAAAGAATTTTTTCTATTCATGATAGAAATAATAGAATTTTAGAAATATTAAGTAATAAAAAATTATCACTTGAGAAAGAAAAGATTGGAAATCTTTTTGAATTCTTATTTATGTTATAATAATTAAGTGGAAATGTATAAATTTTGAAAATATAAGTTAAGGATAGTGAAGTTCAAAACCATTAATAGGCTATCCAGATATAGTAATCATATATATATATATATATATATATATATATATATATATATATATATATATATATATATATATATAAAGAAAAGAAAAAAAAGAGAAGAGAGGAGAAGCTTGAGGAAATGCCTAATAAAAAATTGGCTTCACTTGAATTATCTTATAAGAAGAAAACTAGTTACATACTTTACTTAATTTTTATACATAAATATTTATTTAGAAATGATTTTTCAAGAAGATATTTTTCTTGTAAATAATCTATGAAAGCATAATATAATAAACTTCTATTATTTTCAAAATGGATGTCAAGTTTGAAATCTTATGATTTTGTAGTAAAATATTCTTTAATGTCTTAAAATTAAACCTAGTTAGTGGAATTGGGTTAATAATTTACTAAAGACTTTATAAAATCAAAAATTATAAGGAATCTTAAATATTTATCTTTTATTCCAAAGGTTATATATTTTATATAGTAGAAAGAGTTACTTGAGGACAAGTAAGAATTAAGTTTAGGGGATTTTGATCTATAAAAAATACTTATTTCTTTATGTCTTAATTCTTATTAATTTCTAAAGATATTACGCTTTAATGATGGGTATTTTTGTGTTTTTGGATGTAGGTGATGTAAAAAGTTCTAAAAAGGAAAAAGGAGCAAAAAGGAGCAAAAATGGAGCAAAATAGAAAAGTATATAAAAATATGGCTCGGCGCTAGCGCTGAACCGGCGCCAGCGCCGTACTCGATACAAAAGCTGTCAAGTTTTTGACAACGTTTGATCGGTTATTTTGACGGAGTGAGCGGTTATTGGACATTTTAGAAGACTGTCAGTTGTTCCTTGATAATAGGACATGTGATACATTGCATTTGGATGCTCCAAAACTGTTTTAATCGCGAAGAGGTGCGAGCCAAAGTGAAGAGGTGCGAAGAACTAAACGCGGTGTCTGGCGCCTTTCGGCATATATTTAGGTTTGTGCTGTATTTTGAAAAGGGGGTCGCCTACAGAAATTGTCAGTGAATTTTAGATTTTAAATTTAATTTAAATATATAAATATATAATTTAAAAAGTAGCATTTGATTTTGAAAATAATTTTAAGTTTGAAAATTTTAAGATATGAAATCAAACCGATCTCACATCCCGAATAGCTTATATAAACGGGCACCGCACCACAAACCGTGTATATATCCCGAAGAATAGACACACTGCTTGATGATGGGGCTCGATTAAATAAACTAGAAGATTTGTGACATCCGTTTGGTTTGCAAACCAATTTTATAAGCCTACAAGTTCCCCTGCTTAGTATAAAGAAATTAAGCAGGGTTTATATTACCTGGGTTCTTAAATTTCCATATAAGGGCAAGCCCCTATAGTTAATTACATCTTAAATGACGGGAGTCATTTAAGAAAACTCTCTATAATGATCAGTGGTTTTGCTCTCAAGAATTTCAAAGTTTAAAGTTTTCAAATGATTGGATTTTTAAAATTTCAAAAGGGAATGGATCAAATTTGGAACAATTTATTTTAGGAGTCCAAAGGAACGAAAGGTAGGGGATGTCACGGATTCGAGACAAGTCTCGGTGACTTCCCAACTATTCTATTTTTTTGGCTTCAATTTGGGGGTTTATTTAATGTTGCAATCCTGCCAATTTTAATTAATTAGGACTTATATTCGTATGACATGATCATACAAATAGTCTCGAAGATGTCAGAGTTTATGTCATACCAAACCACTACCTCGGAAGCCTAAGAGTGGTTAGGGCTTAATTTGTATAACATGATTATGCAAATGCCTAACGAAAAGGTTGAGGATTTATGTTGTACTAGGCAAACTAACTCGAAGTCATATGGCTTGGTTATTTAATTCTAAGAAAGTTTTGCTGAAGTAGACTCAAGTTTTGCTGATGACGATGGTCGAGCTGCCCACCATGCTCCGAGCTCCTTGTTTTTGTAGAGGTTTAGTTTTAGAAGTCATAAATCAGGAGATGAGAGAAGTGTTTTGGTTTAGAGAAAATCTTAACATCCAAGTGTTTTTAATATTTTAATTAAAATAAATCTTAAAGTTATTTAAACAGAACCGATTAAGATCTCACGGTTCCGTCAACCCGGCACCGTTATTTTCATCGAATTCACTTAGTCCAGATGAATTTGCTAAACTTAACTGAATGAGTTCCACACTTTCATTTAGATCGTGGGAAATCTCGTTAACAACACGTGGGTTACATCATACGAGGTATTCCCGATCATTCAATGAGACGTTTTAATTTAGTTGTGATTGTAGTTTTGTTGTTTTGTTTATGATTAAATTTTGAGTTATTTTATATTTTGGAATGTTGTGGTGGTGAATTTTATCTTGCAATGACTTTAATTTAATTTCAGTTTCAGTTCAGGGACTACCCTAAAGGTTTTGGTTTTCATACAACAGTTTTATTTAACATGCAAGAAAAGCAAAGTACAGTGCATGTAAGTAAATTGCAAAAAATTAAATTGCAATAAAATAAAAGCATACCTGGAGGGTCTTCCCGTCATCCCAAGCTGCACTTAAAACACATGTTAAGGCATTTAAATGTTTCAACAGATACTTAGGTAAAGCTAAGGAAAGTGTTTTGGTTGTCTACCAAATTCCTAATCCTATAACTAGTCATCTCCTATGATGTCTAGGTTCTTGGTTTGGTTTTAAAGATGATTTTCTTCATCAAAAAACAATTAGATTCAATTGTTCTTCTAAAACATCTCGTCATATTGAGGAAGTGCTTAGGACGAGTCCTAAACATCTTTTCAATATTTCTGGGATTGTTTTGAGTCTAAGTAAATTTAATTGCACAAGTGAATTAATCATCCAGGAGTTTAGTTAAACTTTGTTTCTTGCTTAGTGAACTTAGGTATTTGATTACCTGATGAATGAAGTGACATCTCATTTAATACTCTATTTAAGAGTTATAATAATTAAAGCCTTTAAGGGCAAGTTGGTTTATCGAAAATCTTAATCATAATTAAAAATTTGAGTTAATGGTTTAAAGTGTTATAATTTAATTATGAGGTTTTAATTAATAATTTTAAGTTTGGAATAGTGTTCAAATTATTTTAGACTTAATTCTTAATGATTTCATTTAGGTTTTTTGTTAAATGATTTTTAATTTAATTTAATTCAATTTGATTTTAATTTAAATTTAATTTAATTTAATTTTCATTTAATTTTAATTTAATTTTAATTTAATTTAATTTAAATTTATTTAATTTTTAATTTAATTTAATTTTAATTTTAATTTAATTTAATTTTAATTTAATTTAAATTAAATTTAATTTAATTTTAGTTTTAATTTTGATTTTAATTTTAATTTTAATTGTTAGTTTTAGTTTAACTTTAATTTTAATTTAATTTTAGTTTCATTTAGTTTAATTTTAGTTTTAATTTTAGTTTTAACTTTAGTTTTAATTGTTAATTTGGATTATTATTTTAATTTTTAATTAAGAATTAAATATTGTTAAAGTGACTTATTTAGAGATTTTTAAATTAAAGAATAAATGTCCTCTTAATAATATCCCTATTTTAATAATCCAAATTTAAATATATTCTTTCCAAAATCTAAATCATTTAATTAATTAAAGTTTCACTTTTGATATTTTCAAAATTTTTAATGGGTTTCTACCCCTTAATTTCCAAAGTTTCAATCATCCAAGAGAAAATTAAGATCAAATATTTTACCTCCCCATTTTGATTAAACCTAAAGTTTTAAGTAAGCGTTAAAATTTTTAATTACCTTTATGCCCTTTTAAGCTTATTTATTTCATAACTCACTAAATTGAGCTCAAATGAATTTAAAATTTTTATGTCACCTCAATCACATGTCAATTAAGACATTAGAGGAGAAAATGTGATTTTTCTGAATTTAATTTGTTTATATAATTATTTTTAGTAGAAAATAAGGGTTTTCAAAGAAAATTCAACAACATGACCAAGGAAAGGTTTTTGTCCTTAAGAAAATTATGAGATATTCCTAATGACTAGAGGACCACTTGGACCAATTTTGGTGATTTTTTGAATTATATTTTGTTTATTATAATTATTTTGAGTTTTAGAGTATTAATTAATTATAAAAGAAAATAAAAGTTGAAAAATAGATTTTATATTTTTTTAAAATCTCTCTGACCTCAAGGAGTTCAGATAAAACAAATTTTATAATTTTTTGATTTTTCTTTGATTTATTAGAATTATTTTAGTGGAAAAGGTTAAAAACTCATTTTTTAATATTAAAAATTACATTAAGCCTTTAAAATTCAATATTTTATCCTAGGGACTTACGAAAAATATTTGGTTTGTTTCTAAGTGATTAGAAATCAAAATGTGACATTTTTATGATTTTTAATATTTTTATGATTTTTATTATTTTTTAATTATTAAAATATTAAAATATTGTGAAAAATCAACTTTTTTAGAAAATTCCAATTTTAATTTTATTGAACTCCCCTGATATCACAGAAGCTCCAAAACCATTTTTGTGAATTTTTGAAAAGTATTTTTGGAGTTATGAATTTTTAAAGTTCCATTTTGCTTATGAGACTTAATCATCCCATTTGGTGGGGTTAATCAAGTCAATTGATTTCAAATTTTTATGTGAGGTCTCTCTAATCCTAAAGATCAGTAGAGAATTGTTTTCAAGTCAATTTGATGTGTAGTTAACCCTAATTAATTAAAATTCAATTTTAGGGGGTTTAGGCTAATTAAGGTTATTATGAATTAGTTAACTCAAAATATATTTTTCATAGGGTCTTCTAGTCCTAAGGAACATCACCAAATTTTCCTAGAATTTATTTTATAACATGCTAGTTATTGGAATTAAAATACCTAAAACAGTGACAAGAAATTGAAAATTCAATAACTTTTCACAGAGATGGCCTCTGACCTTGAAAAATTCAGAGAATGTTCCCAAGATCAGAGGCTTCAAAAGCCCTATGGTCTCATGCCATGGTGAATTGTCTATGCAAATGGAGAATCAAAACATTGAAAATAGTAAATAAATTATTAAAAATAAAATACTCATCCAATTAACTAGATTTCTTTTCCACATTATTCTCCTCTGTTCACTGAGCAAGAGGTATTTTTATTTTATTTTTGTGATTTTTCTATGCAAAGATATGGATTTTTGAATATCTGGGCATTCAAATAATTCAAAAATACCCTATTTATCTACTTATCCAACTCGGCGCCAGCACAACATCGCCAGCTCCGAAAGCCCACGCGGCGCATTCCCATTCGACGGCGCCATCTGACTCAGTGCTCCAGGGGCCCTCGGTTCATGTAGCATTCCCTGGTCCGGCGCAATCTGAACCGTGTGCTCGTTACACACGCGATCCAACAGCTCCCGGTCATCGTCTACGAATGGTGTGCACCCGTGAACGTCCACACTAAAACCCTAAGATCTCACTCGATTCTCAATGGATTTTCGTGTTCTTATGCTCTATGGATTCATCTTGAAGAGACGAACACATCCATACGGTTTATAGGCTACGAAATTAACCTAAACAAAATGGAGAATCACTGGAAGCTCGAGAGGAAGAGTGAGTTCATACCTTTGCTCAGTGAAGTTAAGCTTCGATCTGAGAGTTGTGTCACCTTCGATTGAGTCCAGGCAAGCTCCAGATGAAGTCTCTAGCTCTGGGGAATTGTCTAGGTATGAAAGTGACCAAGGCCGATCACAAAGCTTGGAGGCCGGAAGCAATGGCCGGCGCGGTGAGGGGGCTTTTGCTGGGGAACTACTCCTCTTGGTCTGGTGAAGGTGTAGGACCAATCAAATTGGAGATTTGCTCACAGTGGTGAAGTGTCCTATTTTTTGGGTGGATTTTCAACTCAGAAATTGAACTCTATTAATGGGTATTAGAGCAAAGGAACACTGAGGATCAACTGCTCTG
Source organism: Papilionanthe hookeriana x Papilionanthe teres (assembly GCA_022702705.1). NCBI lineage: Eukaryota > Viridiplantae > Streptophyta > Magnoliopsida > Asparagales > Orchidaceae > Papilionanthe > Papilionanthe hookeriana x Papilionanthe teres. The sequence continues at coordinate 70,597,423 of CM040436.1, read as the reverse complement.
GGTTAGGAGAAGGTCCTGGAGCAATTTTGGTAGAGTTTCCTTAAGGTCTGGTTCAACTCCTCTTTTGGCCGAGAGGGTGGTGGGTTTAAATAGACATGGCTGGAGGGCTTCCCATGGGCAATTGGAGGCTGGGATCAGCTGCTCAGGGGAGGAGAAGAAGAGCTCTGGTGTCCACTAGGGTTAGGACAGCTCAGCAAGGGAGAATTGAATTTTTTGGCTCACATGGAGCTCTCGGCCATGGTGTTTTCCGGCGGCTGTGGTGGCTGGCCGGCCAGGCATGGGTCACCATCTGACTCAGTGGGGTCAGGGGTTTAATTTGGTGAAGTCAATTGGAGTTTGACATGTGTAAAGGGGTTGAATTGAAATGGAATGGGGAGAGGCTCATTTTGGGTTCAAATTAGTCAACCCATGGTTTTGGGCTAGGTTCACCACCCAAGGTCTGGTTTTGGGTCAGCCAAGAGAAAATGGTGTGGTCTCCATCCATGGTGAGGTGGCTAAGCATAGTTTAGAGTGCGACATGAGTATGGTTAAAAGGCTTAATGAAGGATTAAGAAAGAGACCCCTCCACTTGCCATAAATGATATGGTGAGGTGTAAAGTAACTCCCATGGCTTGCATATGGCTTATGCATGGCTCCATGGCTTCATTTGGCTTGGGAAAAGATTTGGTCAATTTCATGAAAGGGGATTTTATGAGTTTTGGCATTTTTTGTGGAAATTTGGATGAAGCTTTATTTGGAATGGTTTAATGAAGATTTTGAAAATAAGGGGTGATTTTGATTAAATGGATGATGTAGAGAAATGTCATGTGGGCATTGGATTGAAAACTTGGGCTTTTGAAATGGTCTTGGGAGGGCTTTTAAAGTGATTTAAGGAAGTGGGCTTTTGGATTCAAAATAAATTTGGGATGAAAATTTTGTAAAGGATTGTGCCAAATAAACATTTCAATTGGTTTAGGCATGTGTCATGAGTGGTTTGGAACAAGTTTAAAGTGATTTTGAATTGAATTGGGTTGAATTTGGGTTTTTCTTGGTTAAGGGGCCAAGGTGGGCCAAATTGGGCTAACTTAGGCTAAGGATGGATTTGATGTAAAATTAATGTTGAGAAATATTTATGGGAATGTCACAAAGAGTTTTCAACTTTGGTTGGGCTTTGATTTTGGGATTTGGGCCCATTTGGGTTAGGTTTGGGCTTAGGTCAATTTAAGGGATTTTGGTTTTGGGTTAGGTTTTGGTGGAGTTTAGGTTCAATTTAGACAGATCAAGTTAGTGTTTTGTTTATGGGGGTGTTAGGAAGGCTTTAGAAAATATTTGGAGCCAATTGGAGTTGAGTTGGGTTAGGTTTGAGCTAGGTTTAGGTCATGGGCCAAAATTGGGCCTTAGGCTTCAAGTTGAAATTGGGCTCAAATGTCAATCAAATTGGACTTGTATTTGGTCTAAATTGATATTGGGGATGTTTATTTGAAGTTTAGAATTGAATTGGACCAAAATTGAGGTCCATTGGGGTGGTTTGCTTTAACATTAGCTTCACTTGGGTTTAAAATAAGCCAAATTGGGGGTTTTGGTAAAAGTGGGGTAAATTGGAAAAATTGGCCCATAGTGTAGTTGAACAAAATGAAATTGGGAATATTTGGGATTTTCTGGAATTTTTTGGGAATTTTTCTGAACTTTTGGATTTTTGGGCTAAGAAGGGCATTTTGGGTATTTGGAGGGTATTGGGGGGTACTTTTGGAATTTTTGGCATTTTTGGCTATGGATGATCAATTTTGAGTGGAGGGAACTGTTTAGGATTGATTTTGAGGAATTTTGGGTAATTTAGGTGATTTTGCAAATTTTGGGTAGTTTCAAGGGCTTTTGGTAGGTTTAATGAGTGTAGGGCCCCGGGGGTCAAAAATTGAAATTTTGAAAAAAATGAAGATTGATCAAATTTGAGTAGGATGGAATCACTTTGGTTGAGCCATGAAGCCATATTAAGCCCATATGAGCCATGAGAGGACTCATTTGAGGCATTCACTATATTGTTCCTATCCCTCTTAGCCAGGGGCTTAGGGGTTAAGGAACATCCATGTGAATTACCTGCATGAGTCAGGAAGTCAAGTTGGGTGAGAGTGTGGTTTTAGGACATGGAATGTGTGTGTGAGAGTGTAGTGTATGTGCAAGTCAATCCTCACCAGACCAGGCCACCCAGGGTATTCCTAAGGCCAAGAAGTCCTATAGAGAACTCATCCTTTAAACCTCCACATTTGATTTCAACCCTCTAGGTGATTAGGGGTCTACAATCAAGCTTGTGAGGTTTGCAGGGAGTCAAGAGGTGTTTGAACTTGCTAAAGGGTGGTTTCCACTTCTAGTCCTCTAAGATTAGTTAAAGGAAAAGCCTAAGGCTAGATCCTAAGTACTAAAGAGAGGAGAAAAATACCCCATCAAAAATGAGGTCAACAGCGCCTAAGCGCCAGATTCTGGCGCCTAGGCACCAGACCGACCTTCAGAAGATTCATTGAATGTGGACATATTTTGAAGAGGTTCCTCATGGCAACCCTTGAAGCCGATAAATAGGGGTCCATTTCTTCAGAAAACGTGCCCATCACATTGTAACCCTTTCTCTTATCCACTTTAGGATCTCTCATCCTTAGAGAGAGAAATAGAGAGAGAAATTTAGGGCCACTTTTGTTTAGTTTAGTGAGTTTATTTTCAAGTTGTTGCATCTGGAGTTCATTACACTATGGAGTCGAGTAGGAATCAGAAGATCTGTAGAAGAAATATTTGAGATAAGTATTTTTATATTTGATTCAAAGTTTATTTATCATGTTTTGTTGTTTATTTTCAATGTGTTCTGAGTAGTAGTTTACATTCTTCCTTCAATTATGAAGAGAAAGATAAGATAATATAAAGATTCGATGGAGAATTGAAATTCAAAATATTTTCAAAACATTTTGATGACATTAATACCTGATCTTACTTTACTTTTTAAATTGGCCATTTAAATTGTTAAAACCTGTTGAAGATTTTTGAGACCTTGAAGGAAAAGAACTCTTAACTTATAAATGTCACATGAATCCTTGGGTAATCAAAGGCCATGTGCGGGCTATTTAAGGTGAAGTCCAAATAAATAGGAAGATAAGATTTAAAGGGCGTAGAACTGATAAGTTTTTAAAGAGACAGACTAAATTCTTATAATTTGATTTATAGATTAGGAAAGGGTTACTAGTAGGGCCGACCATAACAACCCTTGGACATCAAAAAGTGTGAGCCTAGATTAACCCATTCTACTAAAAATACATCGGAACCTGTTCTGTAAATTAGCCAATGTTCTTTGCGCCTGGATCAAAGGGTAAAGAATAGGAATGTTTTTATTTGGCACAATACCATAAATCAAATTCTCCAACGAATATTAAATTATCTTAAAAATCTTAGATTAATTGAAGGAAAGAAAGTTGTTTATTTTATATAGTTTTCATAAATCATTTTCTTATTATTGTTTTCTTTATTTGCATCTAGTAAATTAATAGTAATTTATAATTAAATTAAAAGATAACAATATATTTTTTTATTTAGAAAATTTATCACTATAATTCTTCTCTGTAGGATCGATACTGGGGTCTTTGTTTCAAAGCCCTATATTACTTGAAACGATACGTATACTTGCGTAGTACCCCTAGTGTGTAAAAATATTTTCTAAATTTACATCATATTTATTTTATACACTAGCCGTTATTTATAAATTGAGTCAAGTTTTTGGCTATCTTTTGGAAGCGTATATTAATGCATTATTGCGGGTCGGATCAAGTGTACTATTAGAAACATTCAAAAACAACATAAACAATCTGTAAATCCTCAAAAAATGGAGAACAACTTAAAGAATCAAAATAAAAGTATACCAAGACCTATAAGAGATTATGTTAAACCAACAACAGATGAAATTCACTTAACTATCCAAAACCCTAATGTTGCTGCTAATTCATTTTAGCTTAAACCTGTTATTATCCAAATAGTACAGAATAATCAATTTGGAGGAATACCTAATGAAGATCCTAACTTACATCTCAATAGTTTTCTAAAACTGTGTGCTACTTTTAAACACGATGGAGAGTCAAACGATGATGTTAGGCGTAAACTTTTTCCTTTTTCAATAATGGATAAAACTAAGGCATGGTTAAATTTGTCAGCACCTGGATCTATCAGAACTTGGGGAGAGCTTTCACAAAAGTTCTGTCAAAATGTTTCCCTCCTTCCAAAACTGCTATGCTGAGGAATGATATCACATCCTTTAGTCTGTTTGATGGAAAATCCATATACAAAGCTTGGGAAAGATTCAAAGATCTTATGAGAAAGTGTCCACATCATGCTTTACCAGAAAAGTTAAAAATTTAAACCTTATATAATGGATTAGTGAGATCTTTGAGATCGATTATCAATGCTGCTGCTGGTGGATAATTAATGTCTAAACCTTTCGATGAAGCATATTTGTTAATTGAAGAGATGGATACTAATAATTTTCAATGGCCCTCTGAGTGAGTATTTCCTAATAGAGTAGCTAGTATTCATGATTCTGATGCGATAACTATGATAGTCTCTCAAATTATTACACTTTCTAAGAAAATAGATCAATATGGAATTAATTATTTTCCAACACCCCCATTGTTAGAATAAGATTCAATAGAACAGATGATAGACTCTCAAATGTCTTATGAAACAACAAAGTCAATAATCCATATTCAAATTATTATAATCCTAGTTGGAGGAATCACCCAAACTTCATCTGGAATAACATCAACGCCGTTGTTAACCCGCATTGGGGAAACAATCCTATGAATCCTGTTGGAAATCTGAATAACCAAGGAAATACCAAATTTAGACCTTCTTATCCTCCTGGTTTTAATAGTAATAAAAAATTTAAGGAAAAGTAGTTGTCTACTAAAGGAATGATTCTGAATATGGGTAATCAAATTCAAGCTCAAAATGTTGTGATGAAGAAAATTAAGAAAGATTGGGACATATCTTTACTACGCTTAATAGTAGACATTCTGGAAATTTTCCTAGCAATGTTGAGATCAACCTAAAAGATTAAAATAAGCAGCAAATTAAGGCTATTCAATTAAGGAGTGGAAAAGACTTGGAACCAAGAGTTCAAAAATAAGTCGAAGTTGAAAGAGAGGAAGTGAACATTGAGAAAGGTTCTAATAAGATTTATCCAGAAGAATATCCGCTAGAACCAATGAAGATAATTGTTGAAAAACCACCTCCTCATTTTCCTTAAAGTCTAAAGAAATAGAACTGCGATAATAGATTTGCAAAGATTTTGGAAATTCTTAAGAAATTAACGATTAATATTCCCATTATTAAAGCATTAGAGAAGATGTCTGATTATGCAAAGTTTATGAAGGGTATTCTTAAAAAGAAATGAAAGTTCAAAGACCACGAGACTGTTGCACTTCGTAGTGAGTGTAGTGCAATTATTCAGAAGAAGTTTCGTGAAAAACTTAAAGACCTAAGTAGTTTCACTATCCCGTGTTCTATAGGTAAGAAATTTTTTAGAAGAGCTTTATGTGATCTTGGAGCTAGTATTAATCTTATGTCTTTATCAACTTTCAAAAGATTGGGAATAAGAGAAATTTCACCTACATCTGTGACTCTTAAACTGGCAGATCGTTCTATCGCTTATCCTAAAGGAGTCATGGAAGATGTATTAGTAAAGGTGGATAAATTTATCTTTCCCATGGACTTTATTGTATTAGATATGGAGGAAGATAAATAAATTCCAATTATTTTGGGAAGACCATTCCTTGCTACTGGGAGAGCTATGATCGATGTTCAAAAAGGAGAATTAACTTTGAGAGTTAATGAAGAAGAGGTAACTTTCAATATTCTGAAATCTATGAAATACCCTTAAACTGAAAAGAAGATGAGTGCTTTCGAATGGAAATCTACGATATTTGAGATAAGATCATTTTAAAGAAGTATTTGAAGAAAATCTAGAATGTGAAGATGAATATGAAAGTGAAAGTGAAGAATGAAAAGTTAGAATTTGTTCAGGAAAAATTTGAAAGATTGGATATTATGGAAAATGAAGATAAAATTTTAACTCCATCTATCATTAAACCTTCTAATCTTGAGCTAAAAATTCTCCCTAACCATTTAACGTATATGTTTTTAAGAGAATTATCTACCTTACCAGTCATTGTATCTTCAAATTTAAATGAATATCAAGAACAAAAATTATTTGATGCCTTAAAAAGATACAAAAAGGCTTTTCGTTGGTCCATAGTTGATATTAAAGGAATCAATCCATCGATTTATATGCACAAAATTTTATTGAATGAACAACATAAACCTATAGTTGATCCACAAAGGAGACTGAACTCAATAGTGAAAGAAGTGATTAAGAAAAGATTTTAAAGTGGTTAGATGTTGGAAGTATATATCTTATTTCTGATAGTGTTTGGTTAAGCCCAATTCATTGTGTTCGTAAGAAATGAGAGGTGACTATTCACATAAATGATCGAAATGAAATTATACCAACAAGACAAGTCACTGGTTGGTGAATATGTACTGATTATAGAAAATTAAATGTCGCCACCAGAAAGATCACTTTCCTTTACCATTCTTAGACCAAATGCTAGACAGACTTGCTAGACACAAGTACTATTACTTTTAGATTGATATACTGGTTATCACAAAATACCAATTACTCTTGAGGATCAAGAGAAGACTACATTTACTAGCTCTTATGGAATTTTTGCTTTTAGAATAATACCCTTTGGATTATATAATACACTAGCAACATTTCAAAGATGTATGACGTCCATATTTAGCAAATTATTTGATGATGGAATAAAAGTATTTATGGATGATTTCTCAATATTTAGATATTCATTTGATGCATGCCTATGAAACTTGGAAAAAGTTTTAAAGGTATACAAAAGAATAAATTTAGTCCTAAACTAGGAAAAGTGTCAATTTATAGTTGTAGGAGGAATTGTGCTTGAGCATAATATATCTGAATATGGCATGGAAGTAGATCCTGTGAAGATTCAAATTATAGAAAAATTACCACCTCCAACAACTGTGAGAGGGTAAGAAGCTTTTTGGAACATGTACGATTCTACAGACGATATATTAAAGACTTTTTAAAAATCACTAAGCCAATATGCCAACTTTTGGAAAAAGATAGGAAGTTTGATTTTAACGATGCATGCTTAAAAGCTTTCAATCTTTTAAAGGAAAAATTAATCTTTACATTTTAAGAATTTAATAATCAAATAACTAATCATTTATCTAGACTTGAATAACCTAATTTGGATAACTTTGAAAAGGAAATCACTGAAAGTTTTTCTGATGAGCAATTATATAAAATTATTGAAGGGAATTTACCATGGTATGCTGATATTATAAACTACATCGTTAGTAATATTTTACCACCAAACTTAAAAATGCAACAATAAAAATATTTTAAGCATGATGCTAAATTTTATTTCTGGGATGATCCTTGTCTGTATAAGCAATGTAAAGATCTTATTATTAGGAGATGTGTGCCTTATGAAGAAACTGAAAGAATTATTTGAGAATGTCATGATTCTAAATTTGGAGGACATTTCAGAATTGATAAGACTACACATAAGATTTTATAATCTGGATTTTATTGGCCTTATTTTTTCAGAGATGTTTATAGATTTATTAAAACTTGTGATCGATGCTAGAGAATAAGCAATCTATCTAGAAGAAATGAAATGCCTCTTCATTTTTCTTTGGAAGTTGAAACTTTTTTATGCTTGGGGATTAGATTTTATGGGACCAATTATACCTTCATTTTGTAATATATATATATTGATTGTTGTTGATTATGTATCAAAATTGATTGAGGCAATAGCTTTACCTAGGTGTGATGCTAGAAGTGTTTCGAGGTTTTAGATGAAAAATATTTTCACAAGATATGGAATGCCTAGAGTAATCATCATTGATGGAGGATCCCATTTTAAGAATTATCTGATTCAAAGATTGGTGGAAAAATATAATATTATGCATAGAATCTCTACAGCTTATCATCCCCAAACTAATGGTTTAGCAGAGGTATCTAATCATGAAATTAAACAAATTTTGGAGAAAGTCATTAATCCTAAGAAATTAGATTGGTCTGCAAGACTAGTGCTTTATGGGCATACAAATTTTCTTATAAAACTCCTGTAGGAATGTCCCCTTTTAGATTAATCTTTTGAAAAACTTGTCACTTTCCAGTTGAATTAGAATATAAAGAATATTGGGCCATAAAAGAAATTGAATTTTAATTTGAAAGATGCCGGTGAGAAGAGACTGTTGTAATTGAATGAATTGGAAGAAATCAGAAATGAATCATATGATAATGATAGAATAAATAAGGATAGAAGAAAAATATGGCATGATTGGAAGATTGTTAAAAAGGAATTTGAACCAGGACAAAAAATTTTATTATATAATACAAGACTGAAATTATTTCCTGGGAAACTCAAATCAAGATGGACAGGACCTTTCATTGTCGTAAAAATATATCAGTTTGGAGCTGTGATTATCGAAGACCCTAAATCTGGAAGAATATTCAAAGTTAATGGACAAAGATTAAAACCATATTTTTAAGGCAATAGACCTAATTGTAAAGAGGTTTTAATTTTAGATCAACCTTAATAACTGGAAGTTATGTCGGGTTGATGACATTAAACCAAGCGCTTTGTGGGAGGCAACGCACAGTTATTGAGTGTTTGCTTTGTTTGATGTGTTATTTGTGTTTGCTTGTTTCTTAATTAAGTCTTATTCTTCCTTAATTATCATTAACAATATTTAATAAATGATTCGAACCAAAGTTTGTAAAGAATTTGGACAAAGTGAAGTTTGGCAAAATTTGAACTAGCGTCGGACTACGCCGCTATTCATAAAACAGTTTCTCATATTTAAATTCAAGTTTTGGCGGTTCTAGGCTGTAATTCTTCCACTTGAACTCCCAAAAACTGCCCTTAGACGCAGGAACTACCAATGCAACGAAGAGGATGATCCCAAATCACGTCCAAATGGATTTTGACTAGATGGAAACTTCATGATTTAAAGTTTTCAACTGTAGAAAGTTCATCAATTTCGAAGCGCAACATCTATTCAAAAAAATATCTCGAAAATAAGGTTGATTAAGAAGCGAGGCTTTGTGAATCGAGGTACTAATTCTCCTACCACTATAATTGATGAAATTATTATTCAGAGATGTTGGGCAGTGCTATGTTATACTACTATCATCGTAGTTGTCCCGGCTGTGAATGCGTTTTATACAAATATTCATGGAATCAACCAAGGATCAGTCTATGTGCGAGGTAGGTTTGTCACATTTACTCCTGTAAAGATTAATTATTTATACATGATTGAGAATTAGCCAATCTGCCACTATTCAAATTTTTCCCCAGTGAAGGACAACATGAATGATATATATATATAGATATATGACGAATGAAAGTGATGATTGGGAGATAAGAGATAACATGTATGTAAGTTTCTCAACCACACTGTTAAATCCTACATTGAAACACTTACATTATTTCATATGTGCAAAATTACTCCCAACTATGAAAATCAGTAAAGTAACTAAGGAGATTCTGAACTACTGTATTGAAATGGGGATGCCTATTAATGTTGGTTCGATAATTGTTAAATTTGTTTTGCGATTGATTGTTCATGGATCAAAGCATGGGCTTGGACATCCTTCCACCATATTTATCCTCTGCATCAATCACAAGTGTCATATGAGAACTAGAAAAGAGTACTTCTACCTTAAAAGCCTATAACCAGGCTGTTGGTGATATGAATGACATGAGCTTTATTAAAGATCAACAATCTCACAGGTCAACACTTATTTCTATTTACTTTCCTGAAAGTTCACAGATCATCTTGAAGAAAATTAAGAAATTGGAGAAGGAAGTACAACACTTGATGAATGCAATCAACAATCTATCTAATTTTTTTGATTATCTGGATTAGAGAATGAAGGAGCACTTTGATCATTCTGGATATCTTGAAGGAAGTTTGACACGATTGATGAAAAGGAAATGGTGGATTAAAGAGGGTTCTATTGAAGAATTCTCGTTCTGTCCATTCTACAATCTGTTCGTTCACACCCAATCAATTGGAGATCTTAGAGTTCATGATAGTTCTGAGGAAGAATGAAGACTTGATTATTGTATTTCTGTGTTTGTATATTTGATTGCTTTGCTTTGCTTTGCTTTGCAAGGATGTTATATTTAAATTTGTTTTCTTATTTAGTTTTCAGCATTATTGTGTTGTGGTTGTGATTGACACTGAATTTTAGAATTATATGGTTTGACAATGTGTAGTATTTAATTTTATGTGTATGTGTCTGAAACATAGATTTTCTATATGAAAGTGATGTTTTGTGTATTTTGCGTTTAAAAATATCATTTGTCATGGCTCTAGAATGTTATACAATACTTAATTAGACTAATGAGACGTCGGAGCGAGCTTGAAAAGATCAAAATTGCAAAAGAAAGTTGGAAACCCAGTTTTTAAACTGGCGCCGAACGGCGCTATCACCAGTGCTGAATAAGCCAAAATACAGAGAGTTTGGCCATAAGAGCAGAAAAATGCGTCGAACGGCGCTATCGCTAGCATCGGACAGTGCTAGACCAGAAAAGAGGTCTGAAACTCCAAATTTTCGTGATTTAACCCTAAAACCCACCACTTTCGCCTAAAGCTTCGTCTTCTACCTCCAGTTATGGCCTATTCTTGCACATAGGGCTCACTAGAATTTGGATTTGAAGCGATTTCGTGGTCGGAAAAGTTCGAATTTCATCTTCTCTTGGTAAGAGCTACACTTTAACCTAATTTTTTTTTTCAATTTTGACGTTGAAAATCTCCTAAATTAGGAAGATTTGAAATTTTGAAGTTTTTATAGAAACTTTGGAGATTTTTCATGGATTTTGAGTTTTTATCTTTTTAAATTTATCTTGGAGTCCATTACATTGCAATTTTAAAATTGATTTGGATAAATTTGATATTTTTAGACAAATGGCTCCAAGAATTTCAAAGGGGAAGAGAATGTTTGATTTTGATGAAAGCAAATTCTAAATTTCAAGGCTTATTCACTCTTTAGTACGTTTCATAGTAATATAAAATGTATTCAAGAGTAAGCCATTGAAAATCCTGGAGGTATGCTCAAAGAACATAATGCGAATCGTCAATGGGAGATTTTCTATTATTTCACTGCTGAAGCGATGCTAGGAATTGTTAGAGAGTTTTATGCAAATATGTATTATTCTGAGAGTGAATACATACTGGCCAGAGGACAAATGGTTGAGTTCACCTCTGCTTGCATTAATGCATTTTATCAATTAAGAGCGCCTTTTTCTTGTGAATACTAAAATTTTCCTATTATGAATGAAGCATTAGATACGATTTTGAAACTTTTTGACTGACGGAAAGGGGAATGGAAGGTTAAACAAAGGCTAAAAGTTAACTTCCCCCTTTCTACTTTGAATCTTGTATAAAAAGCCTGACACTAAATCTTTTCTACAAGACTTTTTCCTACCAACCATCACATCGAGGTTACTGTAGTTAGAGCTATTCTGAATTACTGTATTCAAAACGTGAAGAATATCAATATTGGGAAAATTATTCATAAAAGTATTTTAGCAAGTTTAAAAGGAGAGACTACAGGTGGACACCCCAGCCTGATTCATGCCTTGTGTATTCAGTCAGGTGTAGAAACTGAAGATAATGATGAGGTAATCTAACCCCTGAAACCCATTAATAAACTAAATTTTAAAACTTATGAAACCCATGTAGGATGGAATTAGAGTAAGAAAACTGATGAGCCTACTTCTATTCATGAGAGACCATCTACATCTTGGGAGCCTATTCTGCATGATGTTATGAATCAGTTGGAAAGGTTGAACACCAGAGTAGGGGGACATGAAGTAAGGAACAAGATAAATGATGATTATCAAGTGTAGTGGAGAGAATAAGAGATAGCATATCATGAAACACAGATGAGATTTTTCAGGGGAGACACTAGTGTTGTATTTCCTACTTACCTTGAGTATACTCCATACCAGCCGGAAGAACCTGATGATGGTGGAGCTTCTGTAGATGAAGATTGGTAGTTTTTTTTAGTTTTATTTTCATTTTATGTTGTATTTGTGTTTTGTAAATGTGATGTACCCGAGACTCTTTCTGAATAGTATCTGTGATGTCTTGTGTATTTGGTTGTACTTGTAGAAGACTTTATGTTCATTTGTGATGTATGTGATGTGATAGTAGAGTTTGCATCTGTTTGGTTTGTTAGTGTAATCTATGATAGTAACAGTTGGATGTTAATGTTATGTGCATAGTTTATGTTGTATGTTTTTAAGCTTCTTGCCTTACAAATTTCTACCCCATATTTGTGTACAAAAATTCTATTAATTATTTTAGGCCTACTGTTCCAATTTTTAAAGAAAAACTTGCTTAAACTCAAAGGTATGAAAAGCTCAACATATAGAGGTATGAGTTATATATTTAAATCATTTCTTTCTTCCCATGTTAATTATATTGATATTTAAAAATCTAAGTTTAGGGGAGGGAAAGAATTAACTATTAATTATTCTCATTTAAAAGTATTTTCAAAACAATTAACATGATTTCCTGTAATATAACTCAATTTCAGATAATTTTGATTTTATTTATGTATTTTGTAAAGTTGAATGAAAGTATTTGGTAATGAAAAGTAGTTTTGAAGGCTAATATATTTGGTATAAGAGAATAAGATTATGGTCAACTATTCAAAGAAGAAAACTGAAAAGAAAAAGTAAAAAAAGCGAAAATGAATAAGTAAAAGTGAGCAAGAATGCTTAGAGAAGGAGTATGGCTATCTAATCAAAAATTGGCATCACTTGGACCTACCTAAAGGGAAAAACTTACTTACTTTCCAAAACTTATATGTGTGGATTAGGATCCTTACTAGTAGTGTTCTCATAAACTTCTTTTCCTGTAATCCTTTAAAGTACCTTAATAAGACAATCTACAATCATTTTTGAAATGATTAGAAGGCTAGAACTCTTAGACTTGATTACTAGATAGTCTTACACCTACATAATTTAAATGAATTATTCCACGATCTTTTTCAAAGTCATACTATTGTACTTATTTAAATCAAAATTATGGTATTCTAGAAAGAAAGTTCATTGCAGTGGATCATTATTTTATGTCTTAATTAAAATTACTTGAGGATAAGTAATAGTAAAGTTTGGGAAATCTTGATCCACTGAAAATTTGATAGCTTTTTACTATTTATTTCATACCTGTTTTTGATGAAATTTCACTTTAAAGAAAGGTATTTTTCATGATTTCATGCAGGTATAGTGATTTTAGGCCTTTGGAGCAAAAGGTAGCGAAAAGGAACAAATTTGGAGCAAAAAGAGACAAAAGTGCATTTTATTGAACTAGTGCTGAACGTCGCTGTCACCAGCACTGGATCACTCTATTTTATAGAGAGTTGTGACCGATTGGCGGAATAATGCGTCGAACAATGCCCTATCCAGCGCCGGACCGCGCCCTATCCCAATTTTAAACTAGATTCAATATATTTGGCCAAATTTTGGAGGGTTGCTTGAGGAAACTCTTAGAAAATCAGTTTTGGCTGAATTTAAACTTCTTTAGAGCCAAGTTTAGGGAGGGGAGGAGAGTTTAGAGTGTAGAGAGAGTTTAGAGAGAGTGTCTTTTCATTTTCTTTAGGAAATCTAGGTTTTGGTTTTTCTCTTCTAAGGAGTGTAAGAGGAGAGGGAAAGTGAGAGATTTCTTCTTCCTTACTTATATAAAGAGAGAATTGTGTGTTGTTGTGAAGAAAGAAGAGGAGTCAAAGAAATTCCTTGAGATTTTCTTGCAGAAGAATTTGAGATAAGTTTTCCTTTCTTTACTCTGTTGTATGACGTTGTTTTTATCTATAAAACCCTTGTTTTGTCATCTTTTCCTCATGAATCTTGAGTAGATTTGTTTGTCTTTCTCCTTTTCATGTGATGTTTTGATGTTGTGATAAAAAAATGATGTGTTGATTTATTATGGAGAATTTGTGATGACCTTTTCACTTCGAACTTAATTTACTTCTTGATATGGCCAGTTGAATTGTTAAAGCTTATTGGAAAACATATCTTCCGAAAGGATTATGAGTTCTACAACAAAAGCGATGGTCATATTCAATGTCCATGAATGAGAGACGTAGTTCATGGGGATTGAGTGAAAATAAATAGGGAAATATACTTTGATGGGTGTAGAATTGGAGATTTCAGAGTGACAGGCTGAAATCCTCAATTTGGTCCTAATGTTTGGAAACTAAAGCGAGAGTTAGCCTTCAAGAGAAGGGAAGTAGGAGCTCTAGAGTGAGAGCCAGTATCCTCCCAGCCTAACCACGGATTTGGAAACTAAACTTAAGATTAACCAATGTTCTTTATACGATGATAAAAGGGTCAGTAATAAGAATGCTTCTATTTGAAAAAATACATTCGCATCACTGATATATGTCACAATAATCATCATACCATAATTAAAAAGGAGGAATACTCTTTCTTACAACTAAACTTTATTATAAATTTAATCTTGTGTTTAACTTGCTAGAAGTTTAGAACGTACTTCGGTAGAAACACTAACAACTGTTTATCTTTATTTTAAGAAGGGAATTTACTTGCAATTGTTTTGTGATTCGATAAGTGATTTCTATGCTATGCCATAAAATTAAAACCTCCCTGTGGGATCGATATCCACGACTCCACTAGAGCCCTGTATTTCTTGAGCGATACGTATACTTGCGTTTAATTGTGTGACTCATTATAAAACTAAATCAATATATATAGAAATCTGAGTTTATAAATTTTGGCAAATTAAAAAAGTCAGACCAGAAGTTATATTAGGTAAATAAAATATTGAATATAAAAATGAGTAAGAGAATTTAGTTAATATCTATTGTAAGGATGAAAATTTTAAAGTTAAAAATTTTTTAGTGAATAAATGATAAATATTATGTAAGTATCTTTAGTAGGAAAAGTTATATTTTTGGAAAAAGAGAAGGATTAGACTTTTATTTTTAATGCTTGTTTCTTTTATTAACAATAATTTTCAAAGCTTTTATTATATTTCTAAGTCAAAGATATATAACTACCTTATGTTTTAGGGAAGGAATAGTGGAATTAAAAATTATTAAAGGCCTACCCAGATACCTTAATCCTTGTCTTATAAAAAAAGGGAAAAGAGTAGAAAGAAAGTGAAAAATAGGATGTGAAAAGGAAGGAGAAGCTTGATTGTTTAAGGGCCTAACCAAAAAATTGGTTTCACACCTAATTTTTTTAAAGTATAGGATTTGATGAAAATTTTGAAGCTTATGAATATATTATAGTGAGTATAATTATTTTTAGTAAAGATTTTTAAGTAAAGAAAATAAAATGCCTAAGCCCTATATTTTGAAGAATCAATAAGTATTTTTGAATAAGATAGGAATTGGTATTTTTCATTAACCTTTTTCTAAAAGATTTCTAAACATTAAATTGGTCTCCTTTACTAAAATTTTTTCTAAATTAGATAACTACATTTCTAGAATAAAATTTTAATTACTCCTAAAGAAACCCATCACATAACTTAGTTTTATGATTTTTATTTAATAAAAGTGTCACTTGAGGAGAAGTAACATTTCAAGTTGGGGGATTTTGATAAACCTAAAATATATAGTGATTTTATACGCATTTTTATACTTATTTTTTTATGATATTGTACTTTAATGAATGATATTTTGTGTGCTTTTCTTACAGGTATGATTAAATGGATGATTATGATGAAAATAAGGAAAAAATGATCAAATTTGGAGTAAAATGAAGAAATTTTGAAAAAGTGATGTGTGACGGCTAAGCACCAGAGCTCGTACTTACGCACAAAAACCTCACGGCTATGTGCCACAGTTGAAGCTCACACGTCAGATGGACCACGACTAAGTGTAGAGACCTCGTGCCTATGCGCAACAGATAACAAAGGGGAGTTAGGCGCTAGTTTGAAGATGTTTACGAAGCACCTCTTGGTGAGAACATGGGTAACTAACTATTAGCGCCAAATTTAATTCAAATTAAACTTAAATGGATGCATCTTTTGGAAGATACGTTGAATTAAGAAACAATTTGAAGAGATACAGAAAAACCTTTTGAAAAATTTTAAAAAGAGGACTTCAAGGTCAGAAATATGGTTGTTGTAGAAGGTTGTGGTTAGTGTTTAAGAGTGAGGTTTATGTTCGAGAGTTATTGTAGAACACACCTCTCCAGTTCACCATCTTTATTTCACATTATACAGTTTGTACTAGGAGTAGAATTGAGATTAGGAATCTACAGAGTTCGGCGCCTACCTCTAAAGAGTATTGTAATGGAAAGCAAATTTTTCAAAGGAACTTCAAGAGTTTTTTGGAGAGGATTTACAGATAAGTCTTTATCTTTGTATTATATTTGGTTTTCGAGTAAGAATTCTTGTGTTTTCACTATGATTTCTACTTTTAAACCAAGTTGTGATTGCATTTTATCGATGAATTCTTAGATGTTTTCTTTATCTTTTTCTTTAAGTGATGAAGTAATAAAGTTATGGAAGTATGTTGTGTAAAGTATAGGATTTCAATGTTTGAAGAAGTTGTGATGATTCAAAAGCTTGCACTTTATTTACTTCTTGATTTAGCCAATTAAGATGTTAAAATAAGTTGTGAGAACATGTAAGATTCGGTGCGGTATTTCCTCAGTTAAAAATTGGAAAGAATCACATGAGATTGAACGGGTGAAAATGTAATCCATATGGTTGAGTGCAAATAAATAGGGAGATATACTTTGATGGGTGTAGAATTAGAGGACTTTAGAGTGACAGGCTAAAGCCCCCAATTTAGTTTATTTTTTTATGTTTGGATACGAGATGTTAGCCCCCAGATGGAGGGAATCGAGAAAACTCTAGAGTGAGAGCTAGTATATCTCCTGCCTAACCCGTCTTCAAGATTTTTAGAACAGTAAATTAATCTATGTTCTTTATAGCATCTCTAGTAAGGATAAATAATATAATTACTCCTATTTAACACAACACGTTTAGTATACTTCCACAATAAAATTTCATAACTTGTTACTAAATCATAAAAAGGAAAAATATATTTTATTTGCATTTGCTTACATTATTTAAAAGTTTAGTTGAAATTGTTGTTTACTTTTATTTCAAATTATAAAAATTAACAAAAAGAACCAAATTATATTTCCTAAAATTTTACATTTAGTTTGAGTAAGATCTTTCTTTAAAATAGTAAAATGTAAATTTTCTTATTTTCATTTGTTTATCACTTTCTCTGTGAGTTTGATATCTCAGGGCTTAATTAGAAATTCCTATATTACTTTATAAATGATACCTACACTTGTGTAGTATCCCATTTTAAAATATCATTTAAAGCTCTTATTTACATTAGCATCAAGTTTTTGACATCATTGTAAAGAAAGAAATCATTAAAGAGAAGTATCAATTTATATATAAAATGTAAGCATAAATATTTGGGATAAAGCTACAATAGGATTTTGAATACTACCATGAAGTTTATCCACTCTAGGGTTTGCAAAATCTTTTGAAGGTCTTAAATCTTAATGAATCTCGGCATTTTGATTATTTTGCTTTTTAATTTCTAGAAATTTTTTATTTTTTCAGTATTTTTAATTTTTTTAATTTTTCTAATAGTTTGTTCGAATTGAGAATCGTAGGATACAAGTCTTTCAGAACCTGAACTACGCATAAACTATTAAAACATAACAATGAAAATAAAACACAACACCCATAAATAGATAAAGTTCAAATAAGAAATTTTGAAAATAAAAATTTTGTTTCTCTAAAAGATACTTTTAATTTTTCTTTTCAATTCAAATCCAATTAAAAGAAACTTTTCCCCTACAACGGTGCCAAAAACTTGATTCACAGTGAAATTTATACTTGTGGTAAAATGATTTACAATTATATTTAAGACATATTATTTTATATATTTTAATAAAATATCCTTCTATACAATGGCACCAAAAAATTGATTCCAATGTAAATAAAAATTCAACAGTTATATTTAAATTTAGGGATTCAACGCAAGTATACATATCGTTATCAAGTATTATAGAACTTTCTGATTAAGCCCCGAAATATGGATTCCATGGGGAAAATTTTTTAAATGGAAGTTTAAAAATAAAAGGATTTAGATCAAAGAAATCTATTTAGAAAAAGACACTTACTTAAATAGTTTAAGATGATATAAAACTATAAAATACGATTCTATTTGATATTTTCTGATATTATGAAATAAAGTGAACAATTAAATAACTATAGCGAGATTTTTGTAAGATTAAATAAGTTTAAATGAAGATATATTTTTCATTATCATGAATAAGTGATAACTACATAAGTTCTATTATGGAAGTATTGAAGATTTTGTTGTGCCAAATAAGAGTAATATTATTCTTTACCCTACTAAAGGTTCTATAAAGAATATTTGCTAGTTTATAGTTTGAATAGTTTTGAAGACGTGTTAAGAAGGGAAGATACTAGCTCTCACTCTAGAGTTCCTTCCTTTCCCTTCACCTGGGGGCTAACATCTCCCATCAAAACCAAAAACAATAAACCAAATTGGGGGATTTAGTCTGTCACTATAAAATCCTCTAATTTTACACCCATCAAAGTATAATTCCCTATTTATTTGCACAAAATTATATGAATTACATTCTTATCCATACAATACCATGTGATTTCTACCAACTTTTGATTAAGATAATAGCTAGAAGGATCTTACATGTTCTTAACACAAATGTTAACATTTTAATTGGCAAAAGCTAGAAGTAAATGAAGTGCAAGGATTAACTAAACACAACTGCTTCCAACATTAAAGATCAATACTTCCACAACTTCCATCCAACACTTAATTACTTTTCATTTTACGGAAAAAGATAAAGAAAACTACTCAGAATCCATGGAGTAAACACAAAAAGTAATTTTAAAAGTAGAAATCATGTAGAAAATACAAGAATTCTCAAATAGAACTAAATGAAGTACAAAAAAAAAAAAACTTATGACAAGTTCCTCTCCAAAAAACTCTTAAAGTTCCATTAAATCTCTTCCTTTCTCTTACAAGACTCCCTAGGACTGGTCACCCAACCCAAGAGGGTATAAATCTCTCTAAGACATTGGATTTTTACTTAGGAATCTCTACCTACCTTCCCTTCACTAGGAATGAGAAAACTGTAAAGAAACATTAAGTAAGAATCCTACAACTCCTTACTATAACTACTCTCCCTTAACACACTAACTCCACTTTTTAACAGCCTCTCCAAACTCTTTTCAAGTCCATTCTTTTATATTTTCACAAAAGGTGCATTGGTGTCTCTTCAAAATGTTTCCAAATTCAATGAATGTACCCAAAAAGTGCATACTTTCAAGTGAAATTTGAATGTCTTTTGGCGCCTAATACACCTAAAATATATAGTACTTTTATGCACATTTTATACCTATTTTTAATGATATTACACTTTAATGGAATTTATTTTGTATTTTTCTTACAGGTATGATGAAAATGGATGGTCATGATGAAAGGAGCAAAATTGGATCAAATTTGGAGCAAAAAAATGAAAAATCAAAATTTTGGCACTGGCGGCTATGTGCCGCTGGGCCGGCGCTTAGCCGCCACAATTAAAAATTGAAATTCAAATGAATTTGGCACAAATTTCAAAGGGTATAGGATGTAACTCTTGGTGGTAACTACCATAACTTCCTTTGGGTGGCAAGTTTGAATGAAGGTGTGCGTTCCTTGGTAGATACATTGAATATGGACACATTTTGAAGAGACACCAAGGAACCTTTTGGTTTACTATTTAAAGAGAGTCTTAGAAAAGATTAGGAGACTCTTCCTTTGCATTTTGAAGTGTTCTTTCTTTCTTTCTTTTGTTCTTCCACTGCATTTTTAGAGTTTTTATTTTAGAGTAGGAGTAGAGAGTAAAAAGGAGAAAAGGGTCAGAGTGAAGTCTTCTTCTTCCCACTTCTTTTCTTTCTTTTAGTTTAGTTTTTATTGAAGTCTGAAGTCTGTATTCTGAGTCATCGGAGTTGGGAGACTTGCTCTGAGGAGTAGTTTAGCGAAGAGTCAAATTTTTAGAGGAACTTCCTTAGTCTTGTGGAGAGGATTTTCAGATAAGTGTTTACTTTTAAATTTTATATTAATACTTGCTTTAGTTTGTTATTTTTCTTATTGTTTTTAATTTCAAATCAATGTGTTGTTGTATTTTCTCAATGCATTCTGAGTAGTTTACTTTATCTTTTTCTTTCTTAAATGGAGAAGTAATTAATCTACAAAGAATTGTTGTGGAAGGTATAAGTGTTTAAAAGTTGGAAGAAGTTGTGAAGATTGATTCTAAAAACTTTGTTTACTTCTTTATTTGGCATGTTAAGTTGTAGAATTTCTTGAGATTATGCAAGATCCAATGCGGTATTGTCTCATAAAAGTTTGTAAGAATCACATGCAATTATATGGGTGAGAATTGTAGTCCATATAATTGAATGTCATATTAGAAGATATTTTTATAAAAGGGAGTAAAGTTAGAGGATTTTAGAGTGAAAGGCTAAAACCCCCTAATTTGGTTTGAAATTTTGAGTTTTATTATGAGAAGTTAACCTCCAGGTGGTGGGAATCGAGGGAATTCTAGAGTGAGAGACTGGTATCTTCCCTGCCTAACCATGTTCAGAATAATAAAAATTTCAAATTAACCTACGTTCTTTATAGAACCAAGTAAGGGTAAAGAACACATTTGCTTCTATATGTCACAAAAAATTTGAATACTTCCACAACAATACATTAAGAATTATTAGTACTTCCTAAAAAGAAAGAAAAAGATTTTCTAGTTAATAGTGTTTTACATCCAGTGTTATTAGTTATTATAATTTAAATTTCTTGCTTAACCTTTTAAGAAAATTTCAAAAGACAAATCAACTTTCCAAACTTTTCAAAATCAAGACATACTTTCTCAAAAACAATTAAAGAAATTAAAAAGATAATTTTCTGTTTCCTTTAAAGATTTTTACATTTTCCCTGTGGGTTCTATATCTCGAGGCTTAATCAAAAAGTCCTATATTATCTGATAAATGATATGTATACTTGCGTAGTATCCCATATTATAAAATCTTAATTTTCATATCTAAATCATCAGCGCATATATTCATAGCGGCCCAAGTTTTTGGCGTTATTTGCCGGGAATCAAGTTTTTAGCATCGTTACATTTACAGGACAGTATCTAGTTTTTGGTGCGGTTACATTTATCGGGGATCAAGTTTTTGGCAGCCGTTGCTGGGGAAAATTAATTAAATTGCATTTTAAAGAGAATTATGAAATTTTAAATTTTTTACTTTTCTTTGTTTTTATTAGTGTGTTGTGTTTTGTTTTGTTTTATTGTTGTATGCGTTGTTCAGGTTCTGAAGGACTTGTGCCTTACGATTCTGAATTAGAAAGAACTATCAGAAAAATCAAAAAAATTAAAAATACAGAAAAAGGTAAAAATATTCAAGAAATGGCAAATCATCAAGATCAAAATGTTGGCATCAATCAAGAATTAAAACCTTTAAGAGATTATGTTAACCCTACAGTAGATGAACTTCATGGTAGTATTCAAAACCCTGATTTAGCTGCTAATTCTTTTGACCTTAAACCTGGTATTATCCAAATGGTGTCTAATAATCAGTTTTGGGGAGCAACAACAGAAGATCATAATTTGTATCTTGCTAATTTTCTAGAGTTGTGTGCTACTTTTAAATATGATGGTGTTTCGGATGATGCTATTAGACTTAGACTTTTTCCTTTCTCACTAAGGGATAAAGCTAAAATGTGGTTACATTCATTAGCACCTG
Source organism: Papilionanthe hookeriana x Papilionanthe teres (assembly GCA_022702705.1). Taxonomy (NCBI): domain Eukaryota; kingdom Viridiplantae; phylum Streptophyta; class Magnoliopsida; order Asparagales; family Orchidaceae; genus Papilionanthe; species Papilionanthe hookeriana x Papilionanthe teres. The sequence goes on along the minus strand of CM040436.1, from coordinate 70,575,523 downwards.
GATCAATAAGAACTTGGGGTGAACTGTTACAAAAATTCCTTCCTAAATATTCTCTACCATCTACTAAGTTGAGAAATGATATAACATCTTTTTGTCAGTTTGAAGGGGGATCAATATATGAAGCATGGTAAAGATTTAAAGATCTCCTCAAGAAATGTTCACATCATGCGATACCAGATTGGTTAATAATTCAAACTTTTTATAATGGATTAGTTGGATCTCTTAGATCAATCATCGATGCTGCTGCTGGTGGATCATTTATGTCTAAACCATTTTCTGATGCTTATGCTTTAATTGAAGAAATGGCTACTAATAATTTTCAATGGCCTTCTGAAAGGTTAAATCCTAAAAAGGTAGCCAGTGTTTATGAAAATGATGCTTTTACAATGTTAGCAAATCAAGTAGTTGTTGTATCAAGGAAGAAAGACAAATTTGGAATGAATTTTTCTCGGCCAAATCTCGTGATTGAAGAAAATTCATTAGGCTAAATGGTTGATTCTTATTCTTTACCAGAAACTATGAATGCTATAATCAAACCGAACAACCCATATTCCAATTATTATAACCCAAATTGGAAGAATCATCCAAATTTTAACTGGAACAACAATAATCAGGGTGGTGTTAATCAACAATGGGGGAACACCCAAGTAAACCCATTAGGGAATTGGAACAACCAAGGTAACAATAATAATAGATTAACTTATCCTTCAGGTTATAACAATGCTTTACAAAATAAGGAGAAGAAGTTATCTATGGAAGAAGTAGTATCACATATGGAAAATCAATTACAAATTCAAGGAGGAACCATCAAAAATAATGAAAATCAATTGGGACAAAGTGCAAATGCCTTAAGTAATAGATCCCACGGAATGCTTCCAAGTAATACTGAAGTGAATCCAGGAGAAAAGAATAAAGAACAAGCGAAAGCAATTCAACTGAGAAGTGAAAAAGAATTGGAAGGTAGCGTTCAAAAAGAAATTGAAGTAGAGAAAGAAGAAATTGAAAGACCTAAAGAGGACGCTCCAAAAGGTTTTGAAAGACCTAATTCTCCACCTAAGGTTGATTTAGAAAAACCACCACCTCCATTTCCTCAGAGACTTCTTCAAAAAAAGTTGGATAAGAAATTTTCAAAATTCTTGGAGATATTAAAGAAGCTTACCATTAATATTTCATTAGTTGAAGCCCTAAAACAAATGCCAAACTATGCGAAATTTATGAGGGATATTCTTAATAAAAAGAGGAAGTTTGAAGAAAATGAGACTGTTGCACTCAGTGAGGAGTGCAGTATGATAATTCAGAAAAAGCTTCTTGAAAAACTTAAAGATCCTGGTAGTTTCATAATTCCATGTGCAATCGAAGAATGATTCCGTGGAAAAGCTTTATGTGATTTGGGTGCAAGCATTAACCTTATGCCTCTATCAATATTTAAAAGACTGGGACTAGGAGAAATAACCCCAACTACTGTAACTCTGCAATTAGCAGATTGTTCGATAACATATCCTAAAGGAGTTATAGAAGATGTTTTGGTAAAAGTGGATCAATTTATTTTTCTCGTGGATTTCGTTGTGTTAGATATAGAGGAAGATAAAGAGATACCCATAATTTCAGGGAGACCTTTTCTAGCTACAGGCAGAGCCATGATAGATGTGCAAAAAGGGGAATTAACGATGAGGGCTAATGATCAGACTGTTACAATTAATATTTTAAAATCAATGAAATATCCTGCTACAGGTAAAGAAGATGAGTGTTATAGGATGGATGTTATTTCAAATCAACTTATGAAGAGAAAGCTGAAAGAGAAGAATTTGAATATAAGCAAAAAGGGGAGTTATTTAATTCTGAAGATTTTCAAGTGGAAGATTTAAAGTTTGTTTGTGAAAATTTTGATGTGTTGGATATGACTGAGAAAGATGAATCTTATAGTCCATCAATTAAAAAACCACCTGAACTTGAGCTAAAAATGCTTCCTGATCATTTGAACTATGTTTTTCTAGGTGAATCCTCATCCTTGCCTGTTATAATTTTCTCTCAATTAACTGAAAAAAGAAGAAGAGAGTTTGCTTAAAATTTTGAAGAAGCATAAGAAAGCTTTTGGATGGACAATTGCTGATATTAAAGGAATCAGTCCTTCAATTTGAATGCACAGAATTCTTATGGAAGAATATTGCAAACCGCGGGCTGATCCCCAAAGGTAATTAAATCCTTTCATGAAAGACGTTGTTAAGAAAGAAATTTTAAAATGGTTGGATGCTGGAATTATCTACCCTATTTCAGATAGTGCATGGGTTAGTCCTATTCACTGTGTTCCTAAGAAAGGAGAATTAACTGTAATTGTTAATGAAAAGAATGAAATGATACCAACAAGACAAGTTACAGGGTGGTGAATATGCATTGATTATAGAAAGTTAAACCTTGCCACAATGAAAGATCATTTTCCACTCCCATTTCTAGATGAAATGTTGGATAGACTGGTTGGGCATAAATACTTTTCTTTTCTTGATTGTTATAGTGGTTACCACCAAATTCAAATTGCTCCTGAGGATCAAGAAAAAACTACGTTTACCAGTCCTTATGGTACATTTCCTTTTAGAAGAATGCACTTTGGTTTATGTAATGCCCCTGCTACATTTCAAAGATGTATGATGGCTATTTTTTGTAATTTAATTGAAAAAGGGATTGAAGTTTTTATGGATGACTTTTTAGTGTTTGGAATTTCATTTGAATCATGTTTAGAACATCTATCTAAAGTTCTAAAATGCTGTGAAGAAACTAATTTGGTCCTTAATTGGGAAAAATGCCAATTTATGGTAGCAGGAGGAATTGTTTTGGGACATCGGATTTCAGAAAAAGGTTTGGAGGTAGATCATGCAGAAATTCAAGTTATATCAAATTTACCTTGCCTAACCAATGTATGGGGAATTAGAAGTTTTTTAGGACATGTTGGATTCTACAGGCGTTACATTAAAGGCTTTTCAAAGATTACAAAACCTTTATGTCGTTTACTGGAAAGGGATGCAAATTTTAATTTTGATGATGAGTGCCTCAAAGCCTTTGAAACATTAAAAGAAAAGCTAATCACTGCACCTGTAATAATTTCACCAAATTGGGAAAAATCGTTTGAATTAATGTGTGATGCTAGTGATTATGCTATTGGTGTTGTTTTGGGTGAGAAATATGATAAAATTTTCAAAGTAATTTATTGTGCTAGTAAAACTCTTAATGAAGCTCAAATTAATTATACCACTACTGAGAGAGAGTTATTAGCTATAGTATTTGCCTTTGATAAATTTCAATCATATTTAATTGGAACTAAATGTGTTGTGCATACTGATCATTCTGCTATTAAATACATAATGAAGAAAAATGATGCAAAACAAAGACTGATATAATGGATTCTTCTTTTAAAATTTAGAATATTTTCTAGAAAACTTAAGTCCAGGTGGATGGGTCCATTTATTGTGATAAAAGTTTATTCTTATGGATCTGTAGATATTCAAGATCCTAAGACTGGAAAAATATTTAAAGTTAACGGACAAAGACTTAAACCATATTTTTCAATCAATAAATCTAAATCTGATGAGAATTTGATGTTGGCTCACTCAGAATGAGTTTTGGGTAAGTCAGGCTGAAGACGTTAAAACAAGCGTTTTGTGGGAGGCAACCCATATTTATCGGTGTGCTTTGTTTCATGTTTGTTTTATGTGTTTTATTTGCTTTGTTTGGTTTATTTTTATGTTTTTAGTGGTAGTAATTTGGAGTTTTTAAACTTAAGTAGAGTTTATTTGACCTTAATTGATGATTAAGAGAAGTCAGAATGAAAATTTGGACACTTAGCAGACTTGTGCTAAATTGTGCACTGGCGGCTAAGTGTCGACTAGTTGGCGCTTAGGCGCCACAGTTATAAAAAACGTGAAAAATGTGGATCTAGAAGCCTAGATCGTGGGGAAGAAGTTTTGAGAGTTCTTTAGGAGTTTCTAAACATCTTGGGGAATTTTCTAGCATTTCCCAAGTCTATAAAAAGGATCTGACTTAAGAAAAACTCTTGCCCTAAGTCCAATTTTCATTTCTGAAGATTTAAGAAGAGAATTTTGAGTGCATCGTGTCTTCCTGGGAGAACGAGATGAAGAAGAAGCAAGATTCTGAGAAAAGTAAGTTCATTAGTGATATTGCTAAGGAGTTATTTAATGGATATCTCGCTGTTAGTATTTGAGGCATTGCAGAAATGATTGTAAAAATTGAAGCCCGAGTGACTTTAATGGAAGCAAAGATCAATGAAAGTAACCTGCATTTGGATCACATGGGATGGCAACTCAAGATGCAATTCAATCATTCAAGGTACATGGAAGAAAAAGATAAGGTGATGTTTGTAAAGAAAAATTGGATTGAAGAAGATGATGTAAGAATGAACAACGATCGCCCGTTCTATCAAATTTATATTTCAGAAGGGTCAAATGAGAATAATAGTGGTCCTGGATATATTCCGCCTAATGGAAAATAGAATTAAAAGTGCTTTGTTTTGTTTTATTAGTGTTCTTATGGGTTATGTTTAGTGTTCTTGTGAGTTCATGTTTGGTGTGTTTTGTGTTTTTTATTTAAGTATTAACTACGCCTGATGATGTGATAGTTACATCCTAGAGATGTATACTTATCAGTCTGAGATTAAACTCTCTTGTATTTTGAGAATTTCATCCTTTATGTTTGGATAGAAATTCTACTATTGTATTAAATGTTATGTTTGTTTTAATATAAGTTTGTGTTTTTGTGAAATTTGTGTGGAATCAATGGTGATTTAACTTTGATTTAGAGTATTGGATGATTTGTGGGGAGAAATAATTATTCTGGAGTAATTAAGGGTAATTAACAAAGTGATTTAGTGCATATACCTTAATTATGAAAATTTGGGTATTGGCAGCTAAGTGCCAGAGTTCTGGCGCTTATGGGTCAGATTTCGTGGCGAAGCGCCGAAAGTTCACGCTTATGCGCCAGTTAACGAAAATTGGTTCCTTAAAGTTAAAAACCCAAAAATTGCCATTTTCAACCGCCCCATCGTCTTCAACCTTCGTTTACCGCGAAAGAGGAGCCTAGGGTATCATTTTGTGGATCATTTAAGAGCCAATCTCAACAAAAATTGTTAGATTTGAATCCCTTAAGGTAAGAGCACTACTCCTAAGTAAAATTTTTTTATATTCACCATGTATTTTGAGTACATTATGGAAAATCTTAAAATTACTATTCATGGTGAAAATTTGAGGAAAAACTTGAGAAATTGCTTGGATTTAGTGAAAATATCTTTTGGAATATATTTTAGCAAGTTTAGTTTGATTTTGGAATTTATGGTGAATTTTTCATGAATTTTTAGAGATGGCTCCAAAGTCAAAGCGTGCACGAGAAAAGACGAAGTTTGATTCTGACAAATTTGTTAGTATGAGGGCTGAGGAACGATACGTCGATGCATTGCAGTCACGTAAGTTGATTCCTGAGCGTGTGTTTAGTAAGCCAGGAGAGGTGATTCAAGATATGATTGCTAGAAGAAACTGGGAGAATTGCTGTTGCTTCTCCGCTGTTGCTGTTGTTTCTGTGTTTAGAGAATTTTATGCAAATTTACCTGCTGCAGAAGAGAAGCAGGTGATGGTTAGATGGCAGGAGGTCAACTTTTCTTCTGGTGCAATCAATACTTTTTATGGACTACCTCCTGACATGTTCTGTTTTTATTCTAACTATCATCCTTCGGAAGGAGAATTAGATGAGATCATGGAATTTCTGACTGATGGAAATGGGTTATGGAAAATTACAAATGATAGAAGAGTGAACTTTCCTGCTTCAAAATTGAATGCCATTTCTAAGGCATGGCATTATTTTATCTCATCTAAGTTGTTACTTTCGAGCCACACCAGTGAAGTAACGAGAGAAAGAGTTGTGTTGAACCATTGTATTCAACAAGGGAAGCCTATTGACATTGGAGGAATAATTTATGATTATATTTTGAACAGTGCTAGATCCACCACGACTGCAGGTATGGGATTTCCTTCCTTGATTCATTCACTATGTGAACAATCTGGATTGAAGTTTAATACCTGGGAAGAGGTACTTCAGCCATTGAGACCTATTACCAGTGTAAATGTTGGTGCTTACACTGTACATTCAGAGTTTGGTTAGAGAGCAGGATTTGGTAGGGTTTCTACTTCTTCTGCTTCTACTGCATCCACTTCTCATGCTTCTACTTCACGTGCATCATCATATACTGATTCACAGACTGGTTTATTAAGAAAAATTTTGAAAAAAAAGTGAGACATGTTAGAGATATGGATGGTAAGCTGGATAATGTGGAAAGATATATTGTAAAAAATGATGAATTTGAGGAGAATTATCAGCAATATGTGGATAGACTGATTAGAGGTGATCAGAGTGCTGAGATGCCCCCTCGTCCATTCTACATACCTTATGTGCCATCCAGGGATTGGATCGAGCAGGATGATGATGATGAGGAGGATGATGAGTAGATTTGTATTATTTGTTTTTGTTATGGTGTTGTTGTTAATGTATGTTTGTTTTGTTAGTATTTAATTTCATTATTTGTGATGTGAACCTTGATAGTATGCAGATTGTAGTTGTACTATTTTTCTGTTATGAATACTCAGATGTCTTGATGTTGTTGTGTTGTTGTTTTATATGTTGTTTTGTGGTAGTGTGTGAAATAATAAATTTTTTTTGTGTATGTTATGTCAGAGTTTTTAGTAGTGTGTACTTTAATTAAAGAACTATTAGGAGATTATAAACCACTATTAGGAACTTCTACTTAGGAAACTACATGTTTAAAATTTTTCAAGTTCCACTACTATCTGTTATCGTATCAGTGTGTTATTTTAGTTGGTGTGTATTTTCTTTGAAAACCTCCACTACTGTAGAAGTCTTTTTGAAATTTTTACTTTTCTATATATAAAAAAATAAATATGTTTTGAAAAACTAAATTTGATTTCATTTTACTCTTGTTATTTAAATTGTTATACTTGCATATTAGGATATTAAAATTTCCTGCAAGCATGATATGTTAGTTTTTATTTCTCACCCATATATCATTTCTTATGCTTAAATGTTTTATCTTAATTAAAAAATTAAAGTTTGGGGGGAATTTTAAAAATAAAGATTTTTCAAAAACCTAAAATTTTATTTGATTCTCAAGAATACTTAAAAATAAATCATATTTTTGATTGAGAACAATTATGTACACGAAGTTATATTAGAGGAAAAAAATTTTGAATATAGAAATGAATAAAAGAATTTAGTTAAAATTTATAGTAATCGTGAAAAACTTAGAGTTAAAATTTTCTTAATGAAGAGGTGTTAAATAAAGATAAACTATCTTTAGTAAGAAGTTTTGTATTTTTAGATAAATAGAAGATTTGACTTTTATTCTTTAAAGCTTAAATTTCTTTTATTGAAGAATAATTTTCAAATACTATTATTATGATTTTTAAGTAAAAGATGTATATCTGACCTTTATTTTAAATGGAAGGGTGGTTTTCAAAATCATTAAAGGCCTATCCAGATATAATAATCCTTGCCTTATAAAAAATTTAAAAAAAAAAGAGAAAAAGTGAAAAATAGTATATGAAAAGGGAGGATAAGCTTGAGGATTTAAGAGCCTAATCAAAAATGTGTTTCATACCTAAAGTTTAAGATTTAAGTTCAGAGAAAATCTAAAGCTTAAGGCTAAAATATAGTAAGTAAAAATTATTTTCAAATAAAGATTTTTAAGTAAGAAAAATAAGTGTTTGAATCCTATATTTTGAAGAATCTACAAATATTTCTGAAATAGATAGAAACTTATATTTGTCATTTTCCTTTACTTAAGAACTTTCTAAACTTTAAGTTGGATTTAATTTCTAAAATTTTTTCTAAATTGGACTATTCCATTTCTAGAACAAAATATTGTTATCTTCCTAAGAAACTCATTACATAATTTGCATGCTAAAATGTTTAATGAAATTAACTGTCACTTGAGGATAAGTAACGTTTTAAGTTTGGGGGATTTTGATACACCTAAAATATATAAAATTTTTATACACATTTTTATTCCTATTTTTAATGATATTGCACTTTAATGGAAGGTGTTTTGTGTTTTTCTTGTAGGTATGATGAAAATGGATGGTCATGATGAAAGGAGCAAAATTGGACCAAATTTGGAGCAAAAAAAATTAAAATCAAAATTTTGGCTCTGGCGGCTAAGCGCTGCTGGGCCGACACTTAGCCGCCATAGTTAAAAATCAAAATTCAAATGAATTTGGCACAAATTTCAAAGGGGATGGGATGCAACTCTTGGTGGTAACTACCATAACTTCCTTTGGGCGGCAAGTTTGAATGAAGGGGTGCGTTCCTTGGTAGATACATTGAATCTGGACACATTTTGAAGAGACACCAAGGCACCTTTTGGTTTACTATTTAAAGAGAGTCTTAGGAATGATTAGGAGACTCTTCCTTTGCATTTTGAAGGGTTCTTTCTTTCTTTCTTTTGTTCTTCCACTGCATTTTAAGATTTTTTATTTTAGAGTAGGAGTAGAGAGTAGAAAGGAGAAAAGGGTCGGAGTGAAGTCTTCTTCTTCCCACTTCTTTTCTTTCTTTCAGTTTAGTTTTTATTGAAGTCTGAAGTCTGTATTATGAGTCATTGGAGTTGGGAGACTTGCTCTGAGGAGTAGTTTAGTGAAGAGTCAAAGTTTCAGAGAAACTTCCTTAGTCTTGTGGAGAGGATTTTTAGATAAATGTTTACTTTTAATTTTTATATCTATACTTGCTTTAGTTTGTTATTTTTCTTATTATTTTTAATTTCAAATCAATGTGCTTTTGTATTTTCTCATTGCATTCTGAGTAGCTTAGTTTATCTTTTTCTTTCTTAAAAGGAGAAGTAATTAATTTACAAAGAATTGTTGTGGAAGGTATTAGTGTTCAAAAGTTGGAAGAAGTTGTGAAGATTGATTCTAAAAACTTTGTTTGCTTCTTAATTTGGCTTGTTAAGTTGTAGAATTTCTTGAGATTATGTATGATCCAATGCGGTATTGTCTCATAAAAGTTAGTAAGAATCACATGCAATTATATGGGTGAGAATTGTAGTCCATATAATTGAATGTAATATTAGAAGATATTTTTATAAAAGGCAGTAAAATTAGAGGATTTTAGAGTGACAGGCTAAAACCCCCTAATTTGATTTGAAATTTATAGTTTTGTTATGAGAAGTTAGCCCCCAAGTGGTGGGAATCGAGGGAACTCTAGAGTGAGAGACTAGTATCTTCCCTGCTTAACCATATTTAAAATAATAAAAATTTCAAATTAATCTATGTTCTTTATAGAACCAAGTAATGGTAAAGAACACATTTGCTTCTATCTATCACAACAAATTTGAATATGTCCACAACAGTACTTTAAGAATTATTACTACTTCATAAAAGGAAAGAAAAAGATTTTTTATTTAATAGTGTTTTACATCCAGTGTTATTAGTTATTATAATTTTAATTTCTTGCTTAACTTTTTAAGGAAATTTCAAAAGACAAATCAACTTTCAAAACTTTTCAAAATCAATACATACATTTTCAAAAACAATTAAAGAAAGTAAAAAGATAATTTTCTGATTCCTATAAAGATTTTTACATTTTTTCTCTGGGTTCAATATCTCGGGTCTTAATAAAAAAGTCCTATATTACTTGATAAACAATACGTATACTTGCGTAGTATCCCATATTATAAAATCATAATTTTCATATCTAAATCATCAGCGCATATATTCCTAGCGGCCCAAGTTTTTGGCGCTGTTTGCTGCGAATCAAGTTTTTAGCATTACATTTACAGGACAATATCAAATTTTTGGTGCGGTTACATTTATCAGGGATCAGCGCCCATGAACAGTTACCCACTTTTGTAACAAAAGTTGCCTCAAGCACCCCCTTAAAAATTCACCAAAACTTCCTTGAAATTACAAATTAAATACCCTATGCTTAAGTGCGGAGCCTCTAGAGCTTTGGCACTTCCTTCTCTGTCTGCTAGAACTTAGGCGCCAGGTTCAGGCACTTAGGCACCCAGTTCAATTTAACACCTTCTTCACTTTGCTCCAAATTTAATCCTTTTTCACTCCTAACAAATTTAGTCCATTTAGTTATACATGAAAGACAAACACACAAATACCTTCTATTGAAGTGGTATATCACTGACGCAGTCTACCCCCTACTAGCTAGTGTACGAGTCAGAGGTAGTGCTTCCGTTAGAGGTTTAGCTACCATCGTTCAGAATTGATGTCGTCAATCAAATAAAAACAGAAGAGAATGTCAGGCTCCGACTTACAGAATTTTTAAAGCCTCGATGGGAAAAGATTGCTCGCGCAGCAGAACTTGAAACTCTATCAAGCAAAGATGATTCAAGCCCATGATAAATTAGTCTACCTGAGGTCATTCAAATTTCATGACCTTTTCCTCGTTTCTAGAAGGCATATTCTTACACACTGCAAGATAAGTGTAAAATTTGAACCAACCTAGGAAGGACCATTAGTGGTAGAGAAAGTTTACTCTGGTGGAACGTACCAACTTGTGGATTCACAAGGAGAGAGGCCAATGTTTTCAATAAATGGACGATATCTAAAGAACCACTACGCGACATGATAAATTTGAAGAAAGACGTTTGTTCTGATATAGCAGTCTGGCCAGTGTCTGTGACTTGGTCCCAAATTAAAGAAAATATTGTAATCAAAATCAAGTGGAATAAAATAAATTTTCATGAAATAAAACGTTAACACAATTGAAGTCTTTTTAATTCCAAATCTTGTAAAGTTATGTTAAATAAGATAATGGTAGGTAATAAATGTTAAAATCTATTAAATTATAACAAATTTGTTATTTTTCTTGTTCATACAAAGTACTGCCTCACTAACTTTTCTCTTGTTTTTTGCAGAAAAATGTTGGGAAGAAAGCTGGTTTTTGCATTTAAACACGGCTTACACCTAGCACTCAATGAAGAGAAGGTGCCTGAAGGAGGTGTATTGAATTTTGACCTAGACTTTACCCAAGTCAATGTGGATTATGTGGGATCCCTAATGGACTTAGTCAACCTTAGAGAAGCTAAAAGCCTGCAGTGCTTGGTTAGAATCAGTCACCAAGAGGAAGGAGAAACATTGAGACAAGGAGCCACCAGAGGTTCAACTGACTCACGCCACCGTACAACCACAAACAAAGTCCCATCAATGATCACCACGCCAGAGGGAGTGCTAGTCACTGTCGTCGTAGAGAGAGCTCCATATGCACTATTGACGTGTAGGCAGAGAAGAAATTCTAACCATTGCAAGCGTCGTCAGTTGGATAGGATGGAAAGAAGACAAGGCAAAGAAAAAACTACAAAGCTTCCTTCGATTCCAGAAGAGTTTAATGATCCTGAAATGAAAGAAACAGATGCCAGTCGGTCTACAATAGAGATAGAGCCAGAGCTTACTGAGTAGCCTGTACCGACATGAGATCTGATTGAGGAGATCTTCACTGGTTGTCTGACTTGCAGGTCAGGATTACCAAGACGTCCATCAGCCACGGGATCGTTCTCAAATTGTCCAGACTCCATTGTCTTGCATTTAGAGGAGTATGGGAAGTTTAAGGCATATGCAGCTGCCTTGATGCTACTAAGGAGCAGAGAGAACCCGAGCCGCATGTTTCGGAATATGTTCGGCCATGACAGCAGAAAGAAATTTAAGATTGCACTATGGAAAAGATACGACGTGTCAGAAATAAAGATTTCAAAAATTACGAATAAATTTAAGGAAGATTTGTCAATATCTTGTAAGGCCTCGAGCTATACAGTGGTGTTTTCTCGAGAAGTGATGAAAGCAAGATCCTGGATTAAGTTTTCACCCTCCAAGACTTGGGTAGATCTATCCGCTTAAGAAAGAAGATGTATTTAGAACCAACAAAGTGGAAAAGAGGGAAAGGCATAATCATGATCCAGTGTGGTTGTTGTTATAACTTTGTAAAAGATTGACAAGGAAATCCCCAAAAGATGAAGAAAGATCGAAACAAAAGATTTGATTTGAAGGGAAGAGTAAAACTTTATTATTATGATTTTCACATATTTTATTTTTAGCATATTTTATTTTATCAATTTTTATGTTTTTAGGTTCGGACCCAATCACAAAGTGATTGCCTCACCCGTGTTTCTAGGATAAGACTCTATTTGAGAGGCCACCCTTTGAAACATCGGGTTGCGTAATACTTCTTCGAATATCGTCAGTTGATTGGAAGCATTTGTCATTCTCCTTGGCGATTCACAAAATTTGGTAGGAGCCTCCTCGGTAAATTTGCCTCGACCACGAAACGACCCTTCCCAAGTCGGTTAATTTGCCTCTGTCTTGCGTGTGCAAGAATAGGTCTTCGAGAACAAGAACTAAGTCACCAACTTTGAAAGTTCTTGGGCGGTTCGGTTATCATGGGAGCGGATCATCTTAGCTTGGTACGGTTCCAAATTTTATGGCTGCAAGTCTTTTTCCTTCAAGTTTTCCGGTTCTTCCCGGTCGTAATCTGGCATTTTCTTACGTAGTAATTTTATTTGCAAGTGCGATGCGAGTGATCGTGGACTTCCCATGGTAACAACGCACTCGGACCCGTATACTAAAGCATAAGGCGTAGACTCGGTAAGTCACAAAGTCGTCTGTAGGCACATGTTAAGGCTTCCCAACAACTTCTCGTGCCAATTTCTCTTGTTGTCGTCCAAAGTTTCTTTAGAATTTGAACGAGAGTTTTATTAAAAGCCTCGAAGCGAAGCCCGTTTGCTCTTGGATAGTAGATTGTTGAGTATTGCCAATCGATTCCATGTCTTCTAACAAAATTATTGATTTTTGAGCTTATGAATGCGGACCCATTATCGAAATGATTACGCGGTACTACGAAACGGTAGACGACTTGATTTTTGAAAAGCTTGTAGCACGTGGTGTGCCTTTACTTCTACGAGTGGAGCTTGCTTCTACCCATTTAGAAAAGTAGTACGTAGGCAAGGATGAAGAGATGTCCTCTTGAAGAAGGTGGTTCTATCGGACCCACTATATACGTGCCCCAACACTCGGCCACGACACAATTGTCGGATGTAGCACATTTGGAGGTTGGTGTAGAACTACTCAGGTGCACTTGGCACTAGTGACAACTCTTGGCGATTTTCATGCGGTCGGTCATCATTGAGGGCCAATAATGCCCTAGTCTTTTAATTTTCATTTTCATTTTCGGACCCGACTGATGAGCGCCACAAAGTCACCGGAATGCACTTCTTGTGATTTCACGAGCCTCGGAAACCCGTTCGGGCATCTTAGCCACATCGGTCAAAGTCCTTCGTATAACGTATTATTTATTAATGCGTAAGACGGATTCTTTTCTTAATTTGATGGGCTAATGACTTATCGTCGAATTGTTTTGTTTGCGGGTAGTCTATTAGCGGTTGGCCGCCAGTCTTACCATGTTTTATTCTTCTTTACTGCTTGATTCCTGCGCTTTTTTGATTTACGTATCATATCCATGTCATTTTGGCTGATAGAACCTATCGTCACAGAACTAACACTTCAAGGCGGCTCATCTTGTAAGCGGGGAAATTCTTTTACGAGGTGGTAGCGCATCCGCGAGAGCATTTCTCTTACGCAGGGATCTTGTAAATTGTTACATTCGGAATTTGTTCCAACGGTTTCATGTCATACTGAAAGTATTGCTCTAGTCTTGGTTTTAAAATTCTGTATTGTCCTGCAACTTTGTTGAATGATCAAGTAAGAATCTCCGTAGATGTTAATATACGGTTATTCCCATTTGAATGGTCGAGTTCTAGTCTTTTGTTATGAGGGCTTCATATTCGCCGTTGTTTGTGCACGGTACGGTAGGTGGTAGGGGTATCTTAACATCCCCCGCTCCGGTGTTATAAAGATTAATGCGATTCCTGCCTTCTGCAGGCACTATCGTTTGTAATTCTTTGTCTTTTTGTCTTGAGGACACTTTCAGGTCGAAGTATAGTTCCCAACGTCGATCATCGGTGTCTTCTAGGCTCATTATACGGTTCGTCGAGCAAATCTTCGTCGACGAGGGCGAATCTGCACAGCAAAGGGTGTCTTGCAAGGAAGTCGGCTAGCACTTGTCCCTTTACGGCACGGAGAGGAGCAAGGTGCTGTTGAATTCTGATAGTATCATCGATCACACGGCAAGTCTACCGAAGAGTGTTGGACGGGTCATTAAATATTGCAACGGATTAACTTTCGAGATAAGGTTGACCTTATGAGAGAGCATGTAATGCACGAGTTTTTGTGTGGCGAAGATTAGGGCCAAAAAATCTTCTCGGTGGAGGATACTTTACTTCATCGGAATCGAAACGACGACTTAGTAGTAGAGAGCATTTTCTTTTCCCTCATCGTCGGCTGAGCTAGCGGGGCTGCCAAAAGTCGTCTAGAGCCGTGGTATAAAGTATCCTTGATCCTACACTGAGGCCAGGGCTTCTAAGACGGGAGGTGTCATTAGTGACATGTCCTCGAAGGCCCGTTGGCATTTCTCTTCCCGAACGAGATTTGGCGTCCTTTGTAACTAATGCCGAGAAGGGCTAACACCACGACAAGTTGAAAATAAAGCGTCGAAGGTATACTGACTTCCCTTGAAAGGATCGTAAGTTTGTTTAAGGTTTTGGGAGGCGGCATTTCTAAGATAGCTTTAATCTTTGCGGATCAATTTCAATCCAGCGATGTCGGACAACAAATCCTAAAATTTCTCGAATTGCTTAGCCTTAGAAGGCATTTTAAGGGATTCATCTTAAGGTTGTATTGCCTTAGTCGCTCGAAGACAATTCTCGGAATCATACGGGTGATCTTCCTTCGAGTTTTCTTTTGATGACCACATCATCATAGCACTCAACTTGGTTGTGAATGAGATCATAAAAAATCCTTGTCATTGCTCTTTGATATGTTGCTTGTGTTCTTTAGTCCGAATGGCATTGCGGTAGCAATACACTCCGATTGGTGTTCTGAATGTCGTGAGCTTTTCGTCTTCGGGTGCCATCTTTATCTGGTTGTATCTGATGATCCATCCATGAATGAAAATATTTCATGTGTTGAAGCGATGTCGATCATTAACTGCGATTGGTAGTGGGAAATTCATCCCTTTAGGCATGCTTTGTTCAAGTCTACGAAATCCACATGATTCTAATCGACTATTCTTCTTTACGGCGGTACCACATTGGCTAGCGAAGTAAGATTATTGTTCTTCACGGACAAATTTAGCGATCGAGTGCTTCTTAATTTTAGCTATTACTTGTTGTTCAATTTCCAAACGCATTCTTCACAGAGCTTGTCGGCGGAACGGAAGTAGGATCCACTCCTAGCACATTAGTGTGACTTAAGACAATCACGGCATTTCTACGTAACTCGAAAACGGTCCTTGAATTCCATTAATAACTGATCATTTCCTCGGAATCTTCTTTATTGAGTAAGGAGCTAACAAAGGTTGGCTAGGCTTTTCGCTAATTACTTTAAAGTAACACTATAACTTTAAAAGTCAAATATGTTGACTTGTGGTTATGGGTTTCAATAGAGTTTCCTATAATTTCATTTCAGAAATATTATAGTGTAAGATAGGAGAAATTCTAGCAAATCAACCTAGGACTACAGTATAAGAGGATCTCATATTTAACTTAAAAATTCTGATTTTCTATTTACTTCAAATGTTATTAAAACTTGTAAAACTAAATATTCATAGAAAGTATGAAAACAAAATTTAAGCACCTTATCTATACACATTTGACCAATACCTTTTTCAGTAAGAATAAGCTTAAGATTGTTTTTAAGTCTTTTCATTTAAAAAGATTCAAGTGAAACCAATTTTTGATTAGGCTCTCCTCAAGCTTCTCTTTACATATTTTCTTTTCACTTTTATTTTTCTCTCCTTTTTTATTTTCTTTCTTTCGGGATCATTTTCAATCCTCTATTTTTCCCTTTTTTATGTGAGAATTACTATATCTGAATTGGCCTTTAGTAATTTTGAATTTCTCAATCCCATTTCTAAGGTTCAAAACTGAAAACTTTCCCTCAGTTTTTAAAAATGTAAGTATTAGTTTGAAAAAGGTTTCAATAAAGACTCAATTCTCATTAAGTATAAATCTAATAATCTTAGCCTTTCAAATATTCAACTCCTTTCTACCATAAATAGCAAAATCATATTTCTAAAGTTTCCTACAAAATATCTTAACTCTAGAATAGTTTCATCATATAGGATTTCGGCTAAGTTATTTTTCTAACATTCCTAAAATCAAAATTCTAGTAACCTAAAGGTAACACCACATGTCACAAGCCATTTTAAAAGTGATATCAAACTAAATACATGTTACTGAGGACAAATAAAGTTATGTTTTAAAAGTTTTTCTTCCCCCAAACTTGAATTTTAAAATATTTTGTAATTAATTTCATAAGATGTAGTGGGAAGAAAAAGTTTAAGCTGAATCTACTAACTACTACAAGATTCTATAAAATTCATAGACATGCATAATCAGAATAGAATGACTGCAGGAGAAAGAAAACTAGCCTAAACCATGCTTGTAATAATATTAAAATAAAAAGAAGTACACTTAGATTAAAATTTTATTTTTCTTCCCACCCCCAAACATGAGTTTTAACATATATAACATTTAGTACAAAAAATATGAATAGGAAAAAAAATAGTTTAGAAATTCTATGTACCACAAATGTCTATAAAAAAACATCTATAACTATTCATCAGGACAAAACAATATGCAGCAGAAAATAAATCTAAACTAATCATGACATAATGAAATTGAATAAACAAAAGTCTAACTAGCATATCAGGTATTGATGCACAAAAAATATATACGATTTTTGTTATATAATTTACCTATTTTTTGGTGATATTACACTTTAAAGAAAGTCATTTTTCATGATTTATTGCAGGTATGATGATTTTAGGTGATTAGAGTGAAAAGAAGCAAAAAAGGAACGAATCCAGAGCAAAAAGGAGCAAAATGGTGGAAAAGGTGTTCTGGCACCACCGGCAGCCAAATCCAGAGACTCCAGAATTAAATGGCATGATAGAGCGCCGTCGGCGCCTGAATTTGATGGAGTTCAAATTTGAAGAGTTTTTGTGACTTTTTGAAGGGATGCCTATGGAAACTCTTGGGATTTCATCCCTATCTTATAAGTAACTACTTTTGGAAGAAAATGAGAGTCTCTAATGTGTGTCTTATGTCTTCTAGAGCAGTTTTTAGTGAGTGTTAAGTGTTAGGGTTTTGGAGAAGAGTGTGTATAGTGAGGATTTGAGAGGAATTCTTCTCTAAGGAGTGAAGGAGAAGGGGTAAAGTGAGAGATTGCTTCTTCCTTTCCATTCTAAAGAGAGAATCAAGTGTTGTAAGGAAGAGAGAAGGGGATTCAAAGGAACTTCAAGAGAATTTCATTGGGGAAGAGAAAGAGATGAGTTGTATTTTCTTTTGTGGTTTGTATGACTGTTCTTTTATATATAAAATCCATGTTTTATTGTATCTTCTCTATGAATTCTGAGTAGTCTCCCTCGTCTTTCTTCTTACATAGAGATGTGATGATGGATTGATGTGGATTTGATGTGATTTTAATGTAATGAAGAAATTGTGACGGTTTTTCATTTAGAACTTAATTTACTTTCGATTTGGCCAATTGAAATGTTAAAATATGTTGCTGAACCTTAAGTTTGAAAAGATTAATGTCCTACAAAAATAATGAAAGATCTATTCAATTTTTATGGATGAATTGCGTAGTTCATGTGAATTGAGTGCAAATGAATAGAGAAATATGTTTTAATGGACTTCAATGCGGAGATTTCAGGGTGACAGGCTGAAATCCCCAAATTGGTTCTAAGATTAGTAACTAATATCAAAGATTAGCCTTCGGGTGAAGGGTAAGTGGGAGCTCTGAAGTGAGAGCCGGTATCCTCCCAGCCTAGCATTAGATTTAGTGACTAAACTTAGGATATGTCAATGTTCTTTTCTTACTTAGAAGAGGGGGTACACTTTTAAGAGTAAAGAATCATCTATGCTCCTATTTGGCACAATAATATAAATATTTGTTACATATCAATCCAGATATCATATTCTCATTGCAAGAGGAAAGATGTTTTTCTCATATATCGAAAACCTTTCAAATACTTAATCTAGTATGTCTGTTAGTTAATTCTGTTTTTAATGTTGTTAGAAGTAATTGTAGTGTAGTTAATCGTTATTGTTTCTTTCATACTAGTAGTAAGTAGTAAACTTTAATTGTGAATTAAATATCGGATTTTAGTGCTACGTTACCTATATCATGAACACTTTCTTATATTCCAAACTTCCCTGTGGGATTGATAACCAGTACTCCATTAGAGCCCTGTATAACTTTATACGATAGGTATACTTGCGTGGAATGCTTGGATTTAACAAAATAATTATAAATATATAAATTTGAGTTCATAAATTCTTACAATATAAGTTCAACACATCAAGTTTTTGGCACCATTGCCGGGGAAGGTAACAGAGTTAAGAAATTAAGAAGGAAGGTAACAGAGTTAAGAAAGTAAGTAGGAAGGTATTTATTAATAATATAGTAATAGAAAATCTTTAATTTTGTAGTGTGTAAATGTGTGTTTATTTATCTTTTATAAAGTATTTGTGTTTGTATATGCGTAGTAGCGGATCTATAGGTTCAGTGCCTTACGATTCGGATTTAGAGCGTACTGTCAGAAAAATTAGAAAACAACAAAAACAAATTAAAAATCCTTGCAAAATTGTGAATAATTAAGATAATCAGAGAAATGATTTAGGAAAATTTTCAAGACCTTTAAGAGATTATGTTAACCCAACAACAAATGGAATTCACATAACTATTCAAAATCCTGATGTTGCTGCTAATTCATTTGAACTTTAACCTGCTATTATCCAAATGGTACAAAATAATCAATTCGGAGGAACACCTAATGAGGATCCAAATTTACATCTCTCTAGTTTTCTAGAACTATGTGCTACTTTTAAATATGACAGAGTGTCTAGTGACGCTGTCAGACTTAAACTTTTTCCCTTTTTCATTAAGGGATAAAGCTAAGGCATGGTTAAACTCGTTAAACCTAGATCTATTAGAACTTGGGGAGAATTATCTCAAAAGTTTCTATTAAGACATTTTGCTCTATCAAAGATTGTTAAACTAAGAAATGATATTACATACTTTTGTCAGTTTGAAGGAGAGTCAATATATGAAGCTTGGGAGAGATTTAAAGATCTTCTTAGGAAGTGCCCACATCATGCTTCACCAGATTGGTTAATAATTCAAACATTTTATAATGGATTAGTGGGATCATTGAGATCTATTATAGATGCTAATGCTGGTGGATCATTAATGTCAAAACCTTTTGATGAAGCATACTCATTAATTGAAGAAATGACTACTAATAATTTTCAATGGCACTCTGAACGGGTAAACCTAAGAGTTTAGCTAGTGTTCATGATTCAAATATGATGACTATAGTAGTTTCTCAAATTGCAGACCTTTCAAAGAAAATAGATCAATATGGAATGAATTATTCTCAACCACCACAAGTGTTGGAGGAAAATTCATTTGGATAGATAACAAAATCTCAAACACCTTATGAGACATTAAATGCTATTAATAGACCTAACAATCCTTATTCAAATTGTTATAATCCTGGTCGGAAGAATCACCCAAACTTTAATTAGAATAATAGCAATGCTAATGTTAACCCGCATTGGGCTAATAATTCTATAAATCTAATAGGAAATTCGAAAATCAAGGAAATGTTAATTTTAGACCATTTTATCCTCCTGGATTTAATAGTAACCCACAATTTAAGGATAAGAAGTTTTCTACTGAAGAAATGATTCTGAATATGGGAAATCAATTACAAGCTCAAGGTGTTGCTATGAAAAATATTGAAAATCAATTAGGACATATTTTCATTGCACTTAATAATAGACCTTCTGGAACACTTCCAAGTAATGTTGAGATCAATCCAAAAGATCAAAACAAGGAACAACTTAAGGCTATTCAATTAAGAAGAGGAAAAGAATTGGAAACTAGAGTGCAAAAAGAAGTTGAAATAGAAAAGGAGAAGGTGGAAATCAAAAAAGTTCAAACAAGATTTATCCAGACTTGGATTATCCTCTTGAGCCAATGAAGATAACTATTGAAAAACCACCACTCCATTTCCTTAAAGTTTGAAGAAACGAAACAGTGATAACAAATTTGGAAAATTTTTGGAAATTCTTATAAAATTAACTATAAATATTCTTTTTGTTGAAGCATTGGAACAGATGCCTGACTATGCCAAGTTTTTTAAGGATATTCTAAGAAAGAAAAGAACATTTTTTGATGATAAAACTGTTGCACTTAGCGAGAGTGTAGTGTAATTATTCAGAAGAAGCTTCCGGAAAAGCTCAAAGATCCTGGTAGTTTCACTATTCCGTGTGCTATAGGTGAAAATTTTTTCGGAAAAGCTTTATGTGATCTAAGAGCTAGTATTAATCTTATGCCTTTATCAACTTTCAAAAAGTTGGGAATATGATAAATTTCTCCCACATTTGTGACTCTTCAGTTGACCGATCGTTCCATTACATACCCTAAAGGAGTGGTGGAAGATGTGTTAGTGAAAGTGGATAACTTTTTCTTTCCTGTGGATTTTATTGTACTTGATATGGAGGAAGATAAAGAAATTCCAATCATTTTGGGAAGACCATTCCTTGATACTAGAAAAGCAGTAATTGATATTCAAAAAGGAGAATTAACTATGCAAGTTAATGATCAATAGGTGACCTTTAATATTTTAAAATCTATGAAGTATCCCTCAATGGAAAAAGATAATGAATGTTTTAGGATGGAGGTCTGTGATTACTTGAGAAACAATCATTTTGAAAATATATTTGAAAAAGAAGAATAATATAAACATATGTTTTAAGAAGAAATTGAAGATGAAGAAAATTTAGATAGCAAGAAGAATGAAGATTTGGAGTATGTTCAAGAGAGATTTGAAGTATTAGACACCATGGAAGGTGGAGAAAAAAGCTTAATTCCATCTATGATCAAACCTCCTGAACTTGAAATGAAAATTTCCCCTAATTATTTAAAGTATATATTTTTAGGAGAATCATCTACCTTGCCAGTTATTGTATCTTCGGAACTAAAAGATTACTAAGAACAGAAGCTGTTGGAAACTTTAAAAAGATACAAGAATGCTTTTGGATGGACTTTGGCAGATATTAAAGGAGTTAGTCCTTCGATTTTCATGCACATAATTTTATTAGATGAAAAACATAAACCGAGAGTTGATCTGCAAAGGAGATTGAATAATATAATGAAAGAAGTAGTTAAGAAAGAGATTTTAAAATGGATGGATTCTGGAACTATTTATCCTATTTTAGATAGTGCTTGGGACAATCTAATACCTTGTGTACTAAAAAATGAAGGAGTGACTGTTGAAGAGAATGAATGTAATGAAATTATACCCACAAGAAAAATTAATGTATGGTGAATTTGTATTGACTATAAGAAATTAAATGCCGCCGCCAGAAAAGATCACTTTCCTCTTCCTTTTATTGATCAAATGCTAGATAGACTTGTTGGACACAAGTACTATGGTTTTCTGGATGGATATACTGGTTACCATCAAATACCTATTTTTCCTAAGGATCAAGAAAAGAAAACATTTACTAGCCCTTATGGAACCTTTGCTTTTCGAAGAATGCCTTTTAGACTGTGTAATGCACTTGTAACATTTCAGAGATGTATAATGAGTATCTTTAGTAGTATGATAGATAATGGAATAAAAGTTTTTATGGATGATTTCTTTATATTCAGGACTGCATTTGAAATTTTCCTGGAAAACTTAACAAAAGTTTTGGAGCTCTGTGAGAAACAAATCTAGTTCTGAATTGGGAGAAATGTCAATTTATGATTGTAGGAGAAATTGTGCTTGGGCATAAAATTCATGAACTTGGTATGAAGGTCGACCTTGCTAAAATTAGAGTGATTGAGAGATTGATGCCACCCACTACTGTGAGAGAGGTGAGTAGTTTCTTAGGACACGTTAGATTTTACAGGCTATATATTAAAGATTTCTCTAAAATTACTAAACCTTTCTGCCTACTTTTTGAAAATGATAGAAAGTTTGATTTTAATGATGAATGCTTGAGAGCTTTTGATGAGATGAGACTTTAATTAAGCTTTAAAATACAAGATTTTGATACCACTTTTTAGAAGATTTAATTCCTGGCAAATGGCTTCAAAAACTTGATGTGCGAGGTTTACTTTTAAAATTTTATTAGATTTAATTATTTTAAAAGTCACAATTTTAAACACAAGTACACGTATCGTTCAAGTAATACAGGGCTCTAGCGGAGTCCTAGTTATCGATCCCACAGGGATAATAAAAAGAAAAAGTAAAAATATATAAAAATAATATTTTGAAATTTTCTTAAGCAAATTATATATACCTTTTTTATATATATATTTAAATTTAATTAACTAATAACTTTTACTAAAAGAAAGTAAGCAATAAGCAGGAAAATAAAGTAAGCAGTAATTTAATGCAATTATAAAAATGACTTTCTCCTTTTTCAACTAATCCAAGAATTATAGATTAATTATCTTATGTAAGGAATTAAGATTATAGTATTGTGCCAAATAGAAGCTTTCCTATTCTTTACCCTGTGGTTCAGGTGCAAAGAACATTGATTAATCTATAGTTAGGCTCAGGATGTGTTATTAGTAAAATGTGTTAATCTAGTCTCACACTACTAGATGTCCAAGGGTGGCTATGGTTGGCCCTACCAGTGACCCGTTACCTTTCTATAAGCCAAATTATTAGAATTTAGTCTGTCACTCTAAAAACTAATTAATTCTATGCCCAATAAATAATATCTTCCTATTTATTTGCATTTCACCTTAAATAATCTGTGTAAAGCCTTCGATTACCTTAAGGATTCATATGATATCTACAAGTTAAGAATTTATCTCCGGATATGCCTCAAAATTCTTCAACAGGTTTTAACAAATTAAATGGCCAATGTAAAAAGTAATTTAAGATCAGGTATTAATATCATCACAATATTTTAAAATATTTTATATTTAAATCTCCTACAAAATTTATTTAATTTATGATCTTTTCATAGTTGAAAGGAGAAAGATAACTAACTACTCAGAACTCATTTAAATAACACAACAAAACACATTTATAAAAATTTGAACCAAAGTACAAATACTTATCTGAAGTGTTCCTTCAAGAGCTCCGCTGACTTCTACTGAATCCAACGTAATGATAAAAGACTCCAACAACAATTACACACAATAAACAATCAAAATAAACTCATTAGATACAAAATAAAGTGACACCCTAAGTATGGAAGAGACTAAATTAAACTAGATTAGTCTAAAATGGGTATGTGAACTAAGAGGGGGGCATTTGGTGCGATTTTCTCTGTAGAATGGGCTCCTATTTATAGAGCTCTAAATTTGACCAGGGGTTGCTTAAGGCACCTCTTCAAAATTCGTCCAAATTCAATGTATCTTCTAAGAAGGTAACCATCGCGCTTAGGCGACGGGATTTGGCGCCTAGGCGCCGAACTCCGTGACCAGGTCTTTTGCACCTCTTCACTTTGGGTCGTACCTCTTTGCGATCCAGACCATATCCTTGTGTCCAAATACATTGTATCACGAAGCTCCAATAATGCTTAACACCATCAAAATAACTGCCCAAAGTCATCAAAAAAACTTAACAACATCTGTGTCGAACTGGCGCTTAGGCGCCGGACTCTGACTCCTAGGCGCCAGGCCAATAATTCAAAAAATTGCTCCATAAGCTCCATTTTTGCTCCTTTTTGCTCTTTTTTTCCTTCTTGGGCTCTTTTTAATCAAGTATATCCAAAAACATGAAAATATCTTTCATTAAAGCATAATATCCTTAAGAATTAAATCATAAATAAAGCAAAAAAATGGGTATTTTTTAAGTGGATCAAATTCCCCCAAACTTAAATGTTACTTGTCCTCAAGTAACCCTTTTAATTACATAAAATAAATAAAAAACATTTGGAATGAAGTTAAAATATTAAAGATTCCTTATAGTTTTTGGTTTTATAAATACTTTAGCAAATCATTAACCAAATTTCAATAATTAAGTTTAATTTTAAGAATTAAAGAACATTTAACTACCAAATCATAAGACTTCCAGGTTTTCATTAATTTCAAGAATAATTGTAGTTTATCATATCAAGGTCACATAGAATATTTACAAGAAAAAGATTTTCATGAAATATTTTTTTTAGTAAAAATATATGTACATAAAAATTAAGTTAAAAATGTAATCAGTTTTCTTACTATAAGATAATTCAAGTGAAGCCAATTTTTGATTAGGCATTTCCTCAAGTTTCTCCTCACCCTTTTTTTTCTTTCTTCTTATTTTCTTTTTTTTTTAAAAATGAGGAATACTATTTTTGGATAACCTATTAATGATTTTGAACTTCACTAGTCTTTACTTATTTTCAAAAACTTATACATTGTTACTTAATAAATATGACATTAATAATTTATTATTTTTCAAAATTTATTTCAATCTTTTCTTTTTCAAGCAATAATCTTGATTCCTTAGTATTTCAAAAAATACAATTCTCTTTACTATAAATAGAAAAATTTTCATCTTATTATTCTTTAGGCTAAATAATTTTGTTCTTAAAATCAACCAAAATGTTTGAAATTTTAGTTAAGTTTACTAAATTATTTATAAATTAAAAAATTTAGGCATTCTTAAATAGATTTTTCATTCCCTATGTTATGTTAATATATTTTTAAAGAAAATATTAGTTCTTTAAGGATAAATAATATTTAAATTTGATAAATATTTTCCATCGAACAAACTTCAGCGTTAATATAAATATGAATTATGAAATTTTCTAAACCATGAGAGAAAGAAATAAACAAGAATTATTCTAAGTATAACAATGATGTAGTAAGGAAAAACTATAC
The DNA here is from genome assembly GCA_022702705.1 of Papilionanthe hookeriana x Papilionanthe teres. NCBI lineage: Eukaryota > Viridiplantae > Streptophyta > Magnoliopsida > Asparagales > Orchidaceae > Papilionanthe > Papilionanthe hookeriana x Papilionanthe teres. The sequence goes on along the minus strand of CM040436.1, from coordinate 70,550,516 downwards.
TCTACTTCTACACATGCTTCAATATGAATATAACATAAATAATTAAGCATATATAGAAAAGTTTTGCAAAGCAGGAGTTAATTTCTAAAAAACAATTTTATTTAAGAACATGCAAATTTACTAACTATTCATGAACACTAAACGGTAGGCTGAAACAAAAATAAACTTTTATAGAAATTCATTCACATCTTAGTCTTAAACACACATCAGATAATTTAAAAACAGTTTTAACATAAAAAGTTTACAAATAACATCAATAAATGACATCACAATAAACAATACAAGTAATAAGAAAACACTCTAAAAACAGAATCAATAATCTCTAGAGATAACTCAAGCCACTAATCACTGTTTGTAGCTTCATCATCATCATCACCAAAAGAGAATTCCATATCCTTATGATCAACATAGGGTAAAAATCTAGGATAAGTACGGAACTGAACATCATGCTCACCCTTCAGAAATCTCACTAAAGACTCTGAATATTCAGTATCATAATCACTCTTTCTTTGTGTATACTCAGAAAGATGATAAATCTTCTTGTCTATGGTATCTACTCTGTCGTGAGTTAAGAATAACTCATGTTGTTGCTCTATGAACTGATCATGCATGGTTTCCCAAAATGTAGATGATGGCTCGGCAGAAGTAGATGGTCTAGAAGTAGAAGCTCTACCTGAAGTAGGTAATGAACCAGCAGGTGCAGTAGAACTCTTAACTCGCAGTCGATCATAAATGCTGACATTCTCTCTTCCTATAGGCTTCGTCGACTTAAGCTTTTCTTCAGAAATCTCAGCAACTACTCCAACACTTTGACAAAGAGAATAGATCAGTGATGGAAAACCAAGTCCAATTGATGTGTTAGAATGATCAGTAGCCTCCACAGAATCATAAATAATGCTCCCTACATCAATAGAATTCTTCTGTTGAATGCAGTAGTTTAGAATAACTCTATCTCTGGTAACTTCACTCAGATGATTGGATGGAAGGAGACGAGCAGAAATAAACTTGTTTCATGCCTTGGAAACACCATTAAGCTTAGAAGATGAAAAATTTACCCTTTTTCCATTCTGAGTCTTCCAGACTCCGATACTTATCGATCGGGTAGGCAATGATCATGTCCGAATCTTCCTTAGATGGAGATAAAACTGAGTAATAACACTCGATGTTTGGCGGCAGGCCATAGAAAATGTTGATGCGTTCAGGAGTGAATCCTACTCCAACTCCTCGAACAAAAATCTCGTATTCCTCCGCATCCACGAAATTAGCATAAAACTCTCTAACTACCGGGATAACGACAACAACAGTGAAATAGCAAAATCATTGCCAATTGATTGCATCGATTGTCTCCTAAATTCTTCCTCCAGGATTATAGAAACTCCACTCTGAGATAAACTTCTAAGTCGTAGCAAAATCATTATATCAGAAGTGTGCAGCAGCAGTGACGAACTTGCTACGATCAAAGTTTTCTCATTCCTTTCATCGCATAGATTTGGGTGCCATCTAAACATGAAAGAAAAATGCGAAATAAATTCAACGGATCTAGGAAAATAAACTAATTTAAACTTTTCAAACTTGAAATAGCTTAAATACCCATGAATCTAATCATAAAAAATAAAAAATGTTCTCAAAATTTCGGTTTTTCTTAATGAGAGAAAAATCCATGGTAAAAATAAAAAATAATGAGTTTAGAATGTAGATCTGACATCGAGATGAAGAAATCGTGTGATTTCAAACCCAAAAACTTGAAAATCAGGCTCTAAATGGGATATGTAGGTGGTATTTTCGTGAAAATACTGTGGAGAAGGAAGCTTAGGTGTCAAAAATGGCGTGGGGGGGTTTAAGAAGATGAGTTTTCGGGTTCAGGCCCAACTGGTGCTTAGGCGTCGAATTCTGGCTCCTAGGCGCCAGACTAGCCTTTCCAAAAATTTGATTTAAATTAAATATTTTCCACCAAATCTTATCAAATTTGACTCATAATTACTCTTATGAGAATATTAATCTATTTTAGAACCTCCAAATATTTTCACAATCAATTTAAAATGATAACATCGATCCACATAAATGTATCCAAATTCTTCAATTCAAAATCCTAATATCCATTCCAAATTCAACAATCTTCAGTACAAGACTTGTATCAAGGTTCATCGTTTTATAAATAACAGAATTAACAACATATTAAAAGCAAACATTCAAATCCAACAACACACATTGAACAATTTAAGCAAATGCACACATTAAATATTCAACAAACTAAAACCAGACTCAATCACACCTAAAACACACATAGAATCTATTTAACACCGATCTTCAATTTCCATCTCTTTCGCAATGAAGTTCGCTAGGATCGAAGGGATAGAACACTAACGCCCTTGAAAATTCCAAAGTCGTCTTTTCATCAATCCATTTTTTCTTTACGTACATTTCTACTTGAGCATCTTGGTAGGCAGCCATGTGATCAGATTGAAGTTTGGTTTGCCATTCCAAGTATTCGTATTGGTGGTACATCTGATGGAGATGATTACCAATACTTTGAAGTTTCTCTTCAATCTTATTCATTCAACTAAACATTTTCTCCAAACTAATAACAATAAAACTATTAAATTAAGGCAGAGGATCTTTAGGAGATTTGTATCTTTCCTGATTTCCATGATTTCCTCTATCCATGGCCTCAAAATCCTTCCTAACTTCTCTAGAATGAATTGCTCTGGTCGAAATTAGTGTGTCTATGGGATTGAGGATAAAAAATAGGCTATAAATAAAGAGATTTCATGTGAAAAACTAAAGAAATTTGGTTTTTCCAAGATCTATAACTGCGGCGCCGGAACCTGGCGCCTAGGCACCAGATTCATCGATATGCCAGTTGTTCTGGCGCTTAGGCGCCAGAACATTGATCGACTCCGATTTGCTTATCGTCAAATTTTGTAAAGTTTCGGTCGTAAAAATAGGTCTAATAAACGAATATGATCAACACACAAACACAATTACGAAAAATTCAAATCACAAAAAATCACAAACAAAGGTTAACTTGATCTCCTTTTTACTCACATTTGTCATGAAGTGGTCCAAGTCCAATTTCTATATACTTCAAGAAAATGTTTAGCTTAAGCCAATACAGACTCGTTAGCTATTTATTTCTAGAATTTATATATAAATTTAGTTAAAACCAAGGCATAACGTTACAGTGATAATTAAACTCAAACTAATAAATATGGGTTGCCTCCCATAAAGTGCTCGGTTTAACGTCGTCAGCCCAACCTAATTTAATAAATTAATCAGGTAGACTTAGTTCATAAGCCTCTTTATAATTTTATTTTATTTTTCCCATATAAGGCTTCAGTCTTAATCCGTTAACTTTAAATACTTTTCCAGTTTTGAGATCTTTAATATCCACAGCTCCCTAAGGGTATACTTTCTCAATTATAAATGGTCCCATCCATTTAGATTTTAATTTTCCAGGGAAAAGTTTTAAACGAGCATTAAATAATAATACTTCTTGTCCAGGCTCGAATATTTTCCTTGAAATCATTTTTTCATGTAATTTCTTCATTCTATCCTTATAAATTTTTTGCATTTTCATAAGATTCATTTCTCATCTCTTCCATTTCATTTAGTTGTAATAATCTTTTTTCTCCTACAGTATTCAAATTATAATTGAACTTCTTTATCGCCTACTAAGCTTTATGCTCCAGTTCAACAGGTAAGTGACAATGTTTACCATAAATTAACCAATAAGGTGACATTCTGATAGGTGTCATATAAGTTGTTCTATAAGCCCATAATGCAGAATCAAGTCTATCAACCCAGTAAGTTCTTTTAGGATTAACAGTCTTTTCTAATATTCTATTAATTTCTCTGTTTGATACTTCAGCCATTCCACTTGTTTGAGGATGATAAGCAGTTACAATTCTATGCTTAATTCCAAATTTTTCCAGCAATGATTGAAATCTTATATTTCTGAAATGACTTCCCCCATCTATGATAATTATCCTAGGAATTGCAAATCTTGTAAAAATCATTTTCTTTAAAAATTTTGAAACACTTTTGGCATCACAGTTTGGTAAAGCTACAACTTCAATCCACTTTGAAACATAATCAACTACTAATAAAATATAAATCTTTCCAAATGATGGTACGAAAGGTCCCATAAAGTCTAAACCACATACATCGAATATTTCAATTTCTAGTATAATACTTAGAGGCATTTCATCTTTTCTGGAAATATTTCCCATTATTTGACATCGATCACAAATTTTGACATAATGTCCAACATCTTTAAATAAAGTAGGTCAATAAAATCTAGAATTTAAAATTTTAAATGCAGTTTTATCCACTCCAAAGTGTCCTCTAAATTCAGAATCGTGACATTTTTTAATAGTAAAAGTTCCTTCATAAGGTACACATCTTCAAATCACAAAATCTCTTTTTATTTTAAATAAATGTGGATCTTCCCAAATATATGATTTACAATCATTCTTGAATTTCTTAATATATTTACTATTCATCCCATATGGTAAAATATTGCTAACCAAGTAGTTAACTATATCTGCATACCATGGTATTTGTAATCCTTGAATGACATATAATTGCTCATCCGAGAATTTTTCATTTAAAATTTCTTCATAGATCATCTCATTAATGCTTTTGATTCTTGATAAATGATCAGCAATTTGGTTTTCAGTCCCTCTTCTATTTACTATTTCAAAATCAAATTCTTACAAAAGTAAAACACATCTGATCAATCTAGGTTTAGCATCCTTTTTAGATATTAAATACTTAATAGTAGAACGATTAGTGTGTACGATACATTTTGTTCCAAGAAGATATGGTCTAAATTTCTCAAAGTCATATACCATTGCTAACAGCTCTTTTTCAGTAGTTGTGTAATTTATTTGAGTTTCATTAAGAGTTTTGCTAGTGACACGCTAAAATATATAAAATTTTTGCTATATCATTTTACTTATTTTTGATGATATTATACTTTAAAGGAAGGTATTTGTATGTTTTTTGGTTTTAGGTAAAAGAAATGGTGATTTGAGCAAAAAGAAACAAAAATGGTGCAATTTGGAGCTAAAACGAGCAAGAAATGAAATTCTGCCTTGACACCTTTCGATAAGTCTTTTGATGTTAAATCTCTTTTACACTTCTTGCATATTTTTGAATGAGATTATACTTTAAAGAAATGTTGTTTTTATGCTTATTTTTTAGGGCTATTTTTTATGAATGCAACGCAACTGAAATAGGCCGAAACGGAGCTAAAACGGAGCCAAACTGAGTGAAACGGTGGAGCTGCGCAGAGTCATCTCGCCGTCGGCGGCCTTGATCTCCCCGACAGCGAGATTTTCTTGAGACAGCCAGAAAATGTCCAAAAAGGCAGCCAACAGCGGTCTCGAACCCGCCGATAGTGGCCCGGACGACCATGAACCGACTTTTCGCTGTTTTGGGCCACTATTCGACGTATTTGGATGCTTTTTCAAAGGGGTGCTTAAGGAAATTCTTTAAACTTAGTCCATACTCTTTAAAATGGCGAATTTATGTTAGAAATGTGTAGAGAAACAATAGAGAAAAGGAGAGAAAAACTTGGAGGAATGTTTAGGATTCTTAGATTAAGAGTAGAAATGGAGATTTCTACCCTTCTAGAGAGATTCGGGAGGAGAATTTGAGAGAATCTGGAAGGGATTTCACTAGCATTGCATGGATCGGTGGGAGAATTTATGGGAGAGATCTTCATCTTTCTTTCAAAGGAAGAAATCTAATTATTGTTATTCATTATCTTATAATTTTGTAAACTTTTATTTAGTAGATTTGCTTTGGTTACATAAAGTTTCCGTTGAGGTTTCTTCGTGCTTTGTGACATATCTCTCTTACATTTTCTTCTTCTTTGGAAATAACGGCATGGGATGATTTTTCCATTATTTTCCTTTTACTTTTCTTTTGGAATGAGTGGAAATAATGTTTAGGATTTTGTGATGCATGATAGAAGTAAATTTAATTATAAATGTGATGGTTTTTACTTGCACTTCATTTACATTGCAATAAGGGCCCATTGTAGTGTTAAAATTTTTGTAATTGCATCGATCCGAAAGGGCGGTTTAATTCTCAACAAAGTGAAACCACATTCAAATTCCATGGATGGTTAAGTTCGTGTGGATTGATTGCAAATAAATAGGGAAATAATATTAATCAGGCGCAAAATTAGAGATTTTAAAGTGACAGGCTAAAATCCTCAACTCGGTCCTATCGTTTAGGTGCTGAAGTGTAGATTGTTAGCCCTCAGGCCAGGGGAACGTGGGAGCTCCGAAGTGAGAGACGGTATCCTCCCAGCCTAGCCACAGATTCAGTAACCAAGCATAGGATTAGTCAATGTTCTTTATGCCTCGACCAAAGGGTAAAAAATAGGATTGCTCCTATTTGGCACATACAATATTAAATGCATCTCATTCCTATACATTATCTATTTCATTACATAAGAATAGTATTTTTTAATGTCTCAAAATTCTCCAAACTAATTCATCCAAAAAGGGTTATATTTAGAATAGTTATTTGCATTTAGATATAGTTACTATCTTTACATTTAACACTTGCATTTAGGAATAGTTGCTAGATAAAACACAATTTTAATCGACAATTCAAAATAAGGACTATTATTAATATACTAGAATTTGATTAAAGACTTCTTACTTCACTTCCTCGTGGGATCGATACAGGGGTTTTTAAAGAAAACTCTATATTACTTGAAACGATACATATACTTGTGTAGTACCCCTAGTGTGTAAAATATTTTCTAATTTTTATATCATTTAAGATTTTGCACACTAGCCACTATTTATAAATTGGGTCAATATTTGTCCATCTTTTGGAAGTTAATTTACTGCGTAATTGCGGCTCGGATCAAGTTTTTAGCGTCGTTGCCGGGGAAGCTTCGGTAAGAACTTTAGGAAAATTTTAGTTGAAGTAATTAGGCTTAGACTTGGAATACTGTAGTGTCGTAAAAATTATTTTTGTGTGAAAAGTGTTTTTATATGAAAAGTGTTGTGAAAAAAAAAACAAAAAAAAATTTTTTTATATGAAAAATAAGGTGTTCGTGAAAATGTTTTGTTGTGTTGAATATATTTCATTTATTATTTGTTTAATTGTTAATGTATTGTTTGTTATGTTACGTATGCGAAATAAAGGATCTGCAGGACTTGTACCTTATGATCCCGAGTTTGAAAAAAATAAAAAAATAAAAATACAGAAAGGGCTCGAAAAGCTAGAAATGGAGATGAAAAACTTACAAGATAATAACTTGGAAAATCATCATAAATCATTGAGGGATTACATAAATCTATGACAGATAAAATTCATTTAAGTATACAAAACCCTGTCGTAGAAGCTGACTCATTTGAAATAAATCCTGAGATTATCCAACTGATGCAGACTAATCAATTTGGGGGTACTCCTTTGGAGGATCCCTATTTACACTTATCAAATTTTCTAGAACTTTATGCTACATTTCGTTATAATGGCATGTCAGACGATCCTATTAGACTAAGGCATTTTCCTTTCTCACTAAGGGATAAGGCTAAAATTTGGTTATACTCATTAGCACCTGATTCGATTAAAAATTGGGAGGAGTTAACTCAAAAATTCTTAGCTAAGTATTTTCCACCTTCAAGGACTACTAAACTTAGAAATGATATTATCTCATTTTTTCAGTATGAAGAAGAATCAATATACGAAGCCTGGGAAAGATTTAAGGAACTTCTAAGAAAGTGTCCACACTATGCTCTGCCCGATTGGTTAATCATTCAAACTTTTTACAATGGGTTAGTAGGATCCCTTAGGTCTATAATTGATGCTGCCGCTGGTGGATCATTAATGTCAAAACCATTTGATGAAGCGTATGCATTAATTGAAGAAATGGCTAAAAATGAATTTCAATGGCCCTCTACAAGGGTAAATCATAAAAATGTAGCTAGTATTTATGATACGGATACGATTACAATTCTTGCATCTTAGGTTGCCGCAATATCAAGAAAGTTAGACCAATTTAGAATGAACCAACCTCAATTTACTCCTGTAAGTGAGGAAAGTTCATTAGGGCATTTGATTGATTCTAAATTATTATATGAGACTTTAAATACCATAAACAACCCATATTCTATCTTTTACAACCCGTGTTGGGAGAACCATCCTAAATTTAACTGGAATCATACTACTGATGTTGGAAACCAAAAATGGGAAAATAATCATGCGAATCCTAATGGAAGTTGAAATAATTGGGGGAACGCAAACTATAGACCTTCATATCCACTGGACTCTAATATTGATAAAAAATTTGAGGATAAGAAGATGTCTATGGAAGAAGTGGTATTGCAAATGGGAAACCAGTTGCAAAGTCAAAATGCTGCGATTAGAAACATAGAGAATCAACTGGGACAAGTTACTAATTCACTTAGTAATAGACGCCAAGGAACACTTCCTAGCAACAATGAGATCAACCCTAAAGAGAACACTAATGAACAAATAGAAGCTGTCCAATTAAAAAATGGAAGAGAGATAGAGGATGTGGTTAGAAAAGAGAAAGATGTTGTGAGAGAAACAAAAGAAACTAAAAGACCTGAAGAACATGTTTCTAAGGATCTGGAAAAATTAATTTCTCCAACTAAAATCAGTTTGGAAAAACCACCACATCCATTTCCTCAAAGACTAAGACAGCATGAGTTGGACAAAAAATTTTCAAAGTTTATGAAAGTACTTAAGAAGTTAACAATAAATATTCCTTTCACTGAAGCTTTGGAACATATGCCAAGTTATACAAAGTTTATAAAGGATATATTAAACAAGAAAAGGAAATTTAGGGATTATTAGACAGTTGCACTAAGTGAGGAGTGCAGTGCCATACTTCAAAAAAAATTTTCCTCGGAAACTTAAAGATCCTTGTAGTTTTACAATTCCTCATGTAATTGGAGAAAAATTATGTGGAAAAGCTTTATGTGACTTAAGAGTGAGCTTTAATGTGATGCCTCTATCTATATTTAGAATGTTAGGTTTAGTCGATATTTCTCCCACTACTGTAACCCTTCTGTTAGCTGATCGATCTATCATTTATCCAAAAGGAGTTATAGAAGATGTGCTTGTTAAAGTGGATAAATTTATCTTTTCTTTGGACTTTATTATATTAGATATGGAGGAAGATAAAGAAATTCCTATTATTTTAGGGAGACCTTTCCTTGTTACTGGACAAGCTATGATAGATGTGCAAAAAGGAGAGTTGACTATAAATATTAATGATCAGGAAGTCACTTTTGATGTATTAAAGACTATGAAATATCCAGCTGAGAGAAAATATGATGAATCTATTTAGATGGATGAAATTGATTATCTAAGTAAAGAACATTTCCAAGAAAGTTTTGAGAGAAAGTTAAAAGATGAGATTGAAATTGATTTTCGTGATGATTCGAAAACATTACTTAAAGAAGACTGCATGTATGTTCAGGAGAGGTGTGAAATGATGGACGCTACCAAAAATAGTAAACTTTTAATTCCATTTATTAAAAAATCTCGTGAACTTAAGATGAATGTACCCCACACAATTTTAAAGCCTACATATTTAGGAAATTCATCTACACCACCAGTCTTTATATCTTCAGATTTGACTCAATCACAAGAAGAACTTGAATTGAATGATGAACATGATAAAGTTATCGAATTAAGACTTGGAAGAGAATTTGAGGATATATTTCAAAAGAGCTTTGAGTTGAGAAAAGAGGATAAGTATTTTGAAAGACCAATAGAAGATAACTTGAGATAGAAGAATATCTCAGAAGACTTTGATCCTGAATCTGAATTATTTAAAGAGAATCTGATCTAAAATTTGGGAGATATTGAGGTATCTTATAAAGATACATTTCTTATAAATTTCAAGGATGATATTAATATGCAAATTAAGAAAATCAATAGAAGAATATTGGATCTAAAAATAAATATGAGGAACTATGATATAAATCCAACTAAAAATGAAGAGCTAAATGAAAAATAAAAATTTGAGAATTTTATAGGAATCCCTGGATCTGAAAATGATTGGGCGATTGATTGAGGATTACTTAATTGGAATTTTGATCCAGGTGGAATCATTTGTCGGGCTAATGATGTTAAACTAAGTGCTTTATGGGAGGCAACCCATAGTTATCAGTGTGCTTTGATTTAGTGTGCTTGAGAGTCATGATTGTTAGTGTTGTATTGTGTTTGATTTATAGTGGATATACTTGATCTTTATGTGTCATTATGGATTGATTAGTTTGATTGTTGTTGGTAGATGTTTGGAGTGATAGTAGTTTGATCTGATATCTGTCTGTGCCTTGAGGGATATGATTCCTTAACTTCTTATTATGGCTAGAATTGATCTCTTATAGTAGTTGGATTAACGAGTCCACTGTGGCTCGGATCTCACCTAGACTTGAATTTTACAAGAGAAATCATGAATTTTGAACATTGATAGTTCCATCTTAATTTGTTACTTCCTTTCTGCAACTTTATTTTCATTAGTTAGGAGTCACGAACCTATTTGATAAACACCATATGGATGATCTTACACTATCTTTATAACTGTTATAGGTGCTTAATTATAAGGATTAGATGATGCCTGAGATTGGTGTCCGGAAACCAATTTATCAGGGATAATCTTATCCTTGGGATTATAATCTATAAAATCATTTTGAAGTACCTAATTTACTAGTGTAGTGATTCCGTTAAAAATTGGAAGTAAATTAGTGAGATGCGATGAATTAAAGGAAGAATTGACCTCATTTATCATTTGTGATTGTATTTGAATTGTGAGTTTATGTTTGTGTTACAATTTTATTTACTACTTGAAAAATATTTTTATAATCCCTTGCTGATACATGCTATGCTAGTTAGACTTTGGTTTAGTTAATTTCATTCTAGCATGATTAGTTTAGATTTACTTTCTGCTGCATATTGTTCTGTCCTAATGAATACTTGCAAATAATTAGACATTTGTGGTAGATAGAATTTCTAAATAGTTTTCTTCCTGCTTATATTTTTTGTACTGAATGTTATATATGTTAAAAATTAAGTTTGGGGGTAGGAAGAAAAGTAAAATTTTAAAGTGAAAATACTTCCTTTTAGTGTAATTTTATTACAAGCATGTTTTAATTTAGCTTTACTTTTTCCTATAGTCATTCTATCCTGATTTTGCATGATATGAATTTGATAGGTGATCACTGAAAATTTTATTAAGAAATTCATACCTATTTTTGATGAAATTGCACTTTAAAGAAAGATATTGTCTTTATTTTGTTGCAGGAATGTAGAATTTAGGTGATAAAAGTAAAAATCATAAAAAGGAGCGGATTTGGAGCAAAAAGAAAGAAAATAATGCAATTTGTGCTGAGTCGCCGACGGCGAGATCGAGCCCGCCGATGGCGAGGGTACGAGGAAGAAATTCTGAAGGATTTATAACTGTCTCACTGACAGCGAGAACGAGCCCGCCGACAGCGAGATAGCGCGGTTCGAAGACCTTCTAGAAGCCTCGCCGACAGCGAGGTAGTTCGTCGCCGATGGCGAGCTATTTCAAATGGCGCAGATACATTGAACCTGGACACTTTTTGAAGGGATGCTTATACACCACTTGGTCCTTTGCTCACCTCTATATATAGAAGCCGAAATTCAGCTTCTAATTGTGTTATGTGTGTCAATTTGTGTCTTAAGAGTCTTTTATTTATGTGTGAGCAGTCTTTAGAGTCTTAATTAGTGTAATTAGTGAGTCTTTAGTGAGTTAGTGAGTTTTTAGTGAGTCTTGCTGTACTGGAAGGAAGAGTCAAAGAACTGCGAGGAGTACGCTTAGGGATAAATCGAGATAAGTATTTGTATTTATTGTTTTTAACTTTAAATGAAATCCATGCTTAGTTTAGTTCCCATGCATTACGAGTAGTTTATTAGTCTTTCTCCTCGTTTATGAAATTAAGTGACTAGATGAACTAAAAATAGAAGTACTTTTAAATATTAATAAATTGTGATAATTTTTACTTAAAACTTAATTTACTTTCAAACTGGCCATTTGATTTGTTAAAATATGTTGAATATTAACTATAGTAAAAATTACATCGGATATTCGGGGAATTCAAAAGCCTTGGAAGGAAGGTGCAAATAAATAGGGAAATAATATCACTGGGCGTAGAATAGAGCATTTTAGTGTGACAGACTAAAATATTCAATTCGGTCCTATTGTTTGAGAGCCGAAGTGTAGATGTTAGCCCTCGAGTGAGGGGAACGTGGGAGCTACGAAGTGGCGATCGGTATCCTCCAAGCCTAGCCGCGGATTCGGTAATCAAACATAGGATTAGTCGATATTCTTTACACTGGACCAAAGAGTAAAGAATAGGAATGCTCCTATTTGTCACAATACCTTAAAATTATCTATTTAAATTCATCAATCACTTAAATTTCTAAACAAGGGGAAAGATACTTTTTCGAATAGTTAAGACTTATTTAGCAATTAGTCTAATTTCCGCACTTTCAATACGTATTAATTTTCTACTTAGTTAAGTTACCTAATTAAAATACTTAGTTTACTTTATTGCGCTTAAATTTAGAATTCCAAATTTTTGTATACTATTTTAAAATTATTATTATTATTATTTTAAAATTAGTTGTTATTTAATTTTCTATTTCCCTGTGGGATCAATAACCAGGACTCCACTAATGTCCTGTATTACTTGATACGATACTTATATTTGCGTAGCATCCACAACATAAACAGTTACAATTCTATACATATAATATAGCGGGGTCAAGTTTTTGGCGTCATTGCAATTAGATTAAAAATATCATAATATAAAATTGTGGGTCAATAGGATGTTGTAGTAGCAAGTAGATTCAACCTTTACTTTTTCTTCCTACTACAATTTTTGGAATTAATTGCAAAATATTTTTGAAATTTAAGTTTGGTGGGAAAAAAATATTAACTCTTATTTATTCTCAATTGATATATTTTCAAAAATTATTAGCATAACTTCTAGCAAATCGCTTGGGCCGTGAGTAGAGCCTGCTATCACTGCAGAAAAGCCAAATAAGAGAATGAAAGCTAGTCCGCCCGTCGTTGTTTCAGGACTACAGATTAGGGAGGATACCACCTTCCAGCATTTGGCTGATAGACCATCCGGTCCCAGACCTTCTGCTGCTAGAAGGATGGTATGGCGTTCCACTACCGGACAATTAAGATTAAAACAACAATCTAAAAGGGAAAGTCTCGTCAGGAGACTTGAGTCCTAAGAAAGTGCTACCGCAGTAAAGGGGACTCATGCGAAGGAAACCTGACAACTATCGCATGACAACTGCAAGGATGTACAGAAAAGACCACTAGAAGATGCTATGGAAAAGTTAAGGACTGATATTCGACGATTAGCAAGGGAGAGAGAAGAGAAATTCGGAGATGAGATTGACTCGTCAGAGTTAAAGGATGATGAATATGCAGAAATTAACATGGTTGATACACGAGCTTCGTCGGCTTCACGAGGTGCCCCGCGGCCGCGAGAAGAGAGGAGCCGGAAGTAATGAGGAGGCGGCTTCAAGAGAAAGATGATACGATCGCCCGAATGGCAAAAAGGATGGAAGAGATGAGCGCAGCCCTAGCCACTCTCCGGAGTCGAGTGCAACCCCAAAGAGAGACACCCCAGAGGTCATTCACATTGTAGACGGAGGAAAGGAGATTACGTCCGTCAACGGGGATGATCAATTAAAGAAGGATACAACACAAAGCATGATTCCGGAAAAGGATATCAAGAACTTGGTGGATCAGCAGGTGCGAGAAGCCTTGGCACAATCAAAGAGCGGGACATCCATTCGGATGGGTAGACCTTACCTTGAAGAATTCGACGCTGTCCAATATCCGAAAGGCTTCGTACCACCTCTGTTCAAGACCTTTGATGGAACAGGAAACCCTCGACAGCATGTTGCACATTTTCATGCCAGTTGTTGCAATGCCGGCGGAAATGATACCTTAGTCTTCAGACAATTTGTCAGGAGCCTATCAGGGATCGCCTTTGATTGGTATGCGGAATTACCGAACGGTTCGGTGAAGACATTTTCAAAACTAGAGAACCTCTTCATCAAGCAATTTGCCGGAGCTCGGCACCACATCACTATAGGTGATTTAGTGGTAGAGAAGTAGAAGCCAAACGAAACTTTGGTGGACTACATACTTCGATGGAGGAACCTAAGTATGAAGTGTGAGCCACAACTACAAGAACAACATGCAGTCGGCATTTTACTTAAGAGCATTCACGGCCGATAGCACTTCTCCTCGAGGATTTACTATTAAGACTTTTGAGAAGTTGTTAAGCAAGGCCGGAAGCTTACAAGAGGAGGCGAAGCAATTAAGTTTCACCGACAAAACGAGACAAACGAAGCCGTGAAAACTTTTGAAAAGAAGTCCGGGATCGTTGCGACTGTCGATAAAGGCAAGCAACCGATACAAATATCGTCGAACGGCCGCAAGCAACCTCAACAGAGTACCAACGAACCCCGACCCAGCTATCGGTCATCTCGACGGTATGAACAAGCCGTCTCGTCCGCAACGTACGTTAAGGGAGCTTCGAGCGAGGAGTATCCATTCAAGAATGAGGCGATGCCGAAAATGTTCCGCGATCGATGAAGACTCCAGATTTCCAACCGCCAGAACCTAAGAGACCAGAAGAAGTCGACAAGAAAGGTGATCCCAACTTTTGCCCTTACCACCGGATGCTTGGGCACAAGATAGAATATTGTATTACCTTCAAAAGTTGGCTCAACGACAATCTTCAGAAAGGGAATATAACGATCCCGAAGGAATACATGAAGGAACCCCAGAAAGGAGGTTCCGCCAATGTTGTCTTGACTGATTTCATTGTTCCGATAGATCCCTATGCGACTGATGATGGATGGGCTACCACTTGGACAAGGTCTTCGAAAAAAATTTTGGATCACATCCAAACCGCTTCGGAGCGAGCCTCAATTCAGAGTTCGAAACCCGTTAAGTCGACACTATCACTTGCGATAGAAGAACCACCTCAACAAGAGACAATTGAAGAGAAGAAGAAAATCGACGAAGAAGAGAAGAGCGAGGCTCTTAAGGCTGGACTAGAGGCCGCTTATCCTAGGATAGTTGTTTCCGATTCGGGGGAGAAATCCCTCAAACCTCTCACTCTGTATGATTATCTGCTCACTCTGGTGGGATCTTATAATGATAAGGGTTATGGCGTTAGCTACATTTTGACTATTTCTAACGATTACGTTACTAGCGACAATCCGGACATCGATTTCGATACAAATGACAATTCTCAAATCATACACAATCTCGGCAATCACAATGACTAAGAAGACATCCATCAAGGAGGCTACGAGAGTTCAACAAGCAACGAATCTATTTGCGAGTTTCGAGGAGCTCCGATCACGATAGAGTTAGAGCCTTCGGACTCCGAAGCTAATCCAAAAGAACTCGTCATTTCGATTCGAAGGAGACATCAACAAACTCAATACTAGATTCGAAGAAATTACGAGAGGTTAACTTAAGAAGTGGAAGAGTTCTACCTCCGAAAATGGGTCCAAAGGACAAAGGAAAGCGAGTGGTTGTTCAAGAAAATCAACCCGTGCGAAGAAATACCCATTCGGGAAGAAGCCGAGACACATGAAAATAAAGTGGACTACAACGTGCTAGCCCATCTTAGGAAACTACCGGCCAAGCCGAGCATCTACGACGCTCTCATCTTTTCAAAGGAGATGAGAGAAGCTCTGATCAAGGCCTTACTTGATCCGAAAATTTGCTTAGCTCAAATGACCGGAGATTCCTTAGATGAGGTTTGCTCGTTAAAGGAACAACGAGGTGTTACCTTCACAGACAATGACCTACTACTTGGGACAGTAGACCACAACCGACCGTTGTACATTTCAGTTACAATAGGGAAGTTTACACTCTCCGGAGTATTGGTGGATCCAGGAGCATCAATCAATATAATGAATCTTCGAACGCTAGCATACTTGGAAATTGATGCTCGCGAGCTTGAAGCAGACAAAATGTTATTAAGAGGATTCAACCAGAAAGGAGAAAGTGCCTTCGGATCAAAAACACTGCTAATGAAGACCGGTGACTTGGCAAAGAAAACCGCAAAATTTCACATAATTGATTCAGAAACGTCGTTCAACGCTCTACTGGGCCGACCATGGATACATGAAAATCGGATGGTACCATCATCTCTACATCAGTGCATCAAATACTACGATGGAGGGGAACAGTGCATCAAAGGTGACTTACAACCATTCTCCGTACATGAAATTGGAATCCATGAAGATGCAGCTTATTATGCACCTCCGAAGACTCCAGAGATACCATAACAAATGAAGCAAAGGAAATTCGGGATGACGAAGAAACTGAAGTTCTAGTCCAACAGTCACTCACCACTCCCTTACAGCGAGATGGTGAAGGTTTCTCCACAACTCGCATTTAGGACAGTTGGACAGAGGAAACCAACCATCAATGTTGATTGGGAAGGCAATTCTGAAGAAGAAAAAGAGATCAAGCAAGAAGCAGCGACAATAAGTCTGAAGAAGCCGCAATTCAGGATCCCGCTCGAAGATGAAAAGAATGAAGAATATAAATCGATGTACGAGAATATTAACCATTATGTACATACTATGACCCTGACCCCGATCCATTCTAATAAGATCGAGGGAATGGTGATCAAAGAGGTACGTAGCGGCGGTGCAAAGCTAATCAAATTCTACCGTGGTGCTCCTTCCTCCAAAACTGAAAATAATGTACAATTTGAAGATGTCACTTCATCAGAATTAATGGAATTACCTTTTGAGTGGTACTCTGCCTGTGTTCAAAATTTAATTCAGCATGGTTTCTTACCTCGGCAATGGAAAAAAGGTCAATCACAACATTTTGAAAAATTATGGAATAACTCCGGTCGTCCACCCAATTCAAAGCATGGTCTCGGATTCGGCACAGTAGGATCAGTTGACGATACTGAATTTTGCTTGGTTGTCACTTGCAAGTCTAATGAAAACTGCATGGAAACTATAGAAGAATTTAAAGATTTACAAATTGGAGACGCTCCACCAGAATTCGAAGATGATATTAAATCTACAATAGATGAGTTAACGGAAGTTAACTTAGGTACTAGCGAAGAGCCTAGACCTACCTTTGTTAGCTCCTTACTCAATAAAGAAGATTCCGAAGAAATAATCAAGTTATTAATGGAATTTAAAGACTTGTTTTGCTTGGAGCTACGATGAGATGCCGGGATTAGCTCGAGAGGTCGCGATCCATAAGCTAGGAGTGGATCCTACTACATCCCGGTCGGACAAGGTCCCGGAAGAATGCGTCACGAAATCGAACAACAAGTCATAGCTGAAGTTAAAAAGCTAATAGAAGCTAAATTTGTTCGTGAAGAGCAATACCCGACTTGGTTAGCCAATGTGGTGCCGATCGAAAGAAGAATGGTCGGATCATAATTTGTGTGGATTTCGAGAGATTTAAACAAGGCATGTCCAAAGGATGAATTCCCTCTACCGATCCCGAATTAATGATCGACATTGCTTCGACACATGAAATATTCTCATTCATGGATGGATCTTCGAGGATTCGACCGGATAAAAATGGCTCCAGAAGATGAAAAAGTTACGGCATTCGAACGCCGATCGGAGTGTATTGCTACACGAGTGATGCCATTCGGATCGAAGAACGCAGGAGCGACCTACCGAGAGCGATGACAAGAATTTTTGATGATCTCATCCACAATCAAGTCGAATGCTACGTGGACGATGTGGTCATCAAAAGCAAAGTAAAGGAAAACCACATGTATGATTTGAGAATTGTTTTCGAACGATTAAGACAATTTAACCTTAAGATGAATCCCTTAAAATGCACCTTCGGCGTCACCTCCGGGAAGTTCTTAGGATTCATTGTCCGACATCGTGGAATTGAAATCGACCCGGAAAAGATTAAAGCTATCTTAGAAATGCCGCCTCCCAAAACCTTAAAGCAACTACGATCTTTTCAAGGAAGTCGGCATATCTTCGACGCTTTATCTCGAACTTGTCAGGTAGGTGTCAACCTTTCTCGGCACTAGTTAAAAAGGACGCCAAATTTATTTGAGAAGAGAAATGCCAGAAGGCCTTTGAGGACATTAAGCAATATTTAATAACACCTCCTGTCTTAGCAGCCCCAGTCTCAGGTAGACCGCTGATACTTTATACCTCGGCTTTAGACGACTCTCTCGGAGCCCTTTTAGCCCAGGTCAATGATGAGGGTAAAGAAAATGCTCTTTACTACCTAATCCGTCATTTACTTCCAACGGAAATAAAGTATCCTCCAATTGAAAAGCATTGTTTGGCCCTGATCTTCGCCGCTCGAAAGCTCAGGCACTACATGCTTTCTCATAAGGTCAACTCGATCTCGAAATTTAATCCATTGCAATACTTGATGACCCGTCCAACGCTTTCGGCGGACTTGCCGGATGGTTAATGATATTATTGCAATTCGATATAACTTTCATGCCTCTTCGTGCCGTAAAGGGACAAGTCCTAGCGAGACTTCCTCTCGACACACCCTTTGCGGCGGAATCTCCTCTCGATGACGACTTGCCGGATGAACAAATAATGAGCCTAGAAGACCACGATGATCGACGTTGGGAATTATATTTCGACGGAGCATCTTCAGCACATAAAGACGAAGAATCGCAAGTGATAGTGCCGTGAAGGCGAGAATCGGATTAATCTTTATAACACCGGAGCGGGGGATGTTAAGATACTCTTACCACTTGACGGAACCATGTACAAACAACGAAGCGAATACGAAGCCCTCATAACAAGACTGGAATTAGCTATTCGAATGGGGATAACGGACATCAACATCTACGGGGATTCGCGGTTAATCATTCAACGGATCGTCGGACGATGACGGAATTTTAAAGCCAAGACTCGAGCAATACTTCCGGTATGCCATACAGTTGTTGGAACAGATTCCGAATGTGATGATCTACAAAATTCCCATAAAACAAAATGCTTTAGCAGATGCGTTAGCTCGCCTCTCAAAAGAATTTGCAAGTTTGCAAGATGAGTCAGTAGAAGTGTCAGTTCATGGACGTCAGGTCCTATCACAGCTCGACATAGACACAATACACAAATCAGAAAAAGAAAAAGAATCGGTTGCAACGGTGACGAAAAACACGGAAGATTGGCGACAGTCATTAATGAACTACACCGCAAACGAGGAAAACTACCGAGACGATAGGTTGTTAGCCCATCGGATCAGAAAAGAACTGCGTCCTACGCATTAATAAACAACACGTTATACGGAAGGTCTTTCGATCAAATGTGGCTAAGGTGCCTAAGCGGGTCCGAGGCCCGTGAAATTATTAAAGAGGTGCATTCGGGACTGCGTGGCGCTCACCGGTCGGGTCCGAAGATGAAGATGAAAATTAAAAGACTGAGGTACTACTCGGCCCTCGATGATGACCGAGCGCATGAAAATCGCCAAGAGCTGTCACCAATGCCAAGTGCACGGAGTGGTTCTACACCAACCTCCGAATGTGCTACATCCGACAATTACGTCGTGGCCATTTGAATGTTGGGGCACGGATATAGTGGGTCCAATAGAACCACCATCTTCAAAAGGACATCGCTTCATTCTTGTGGCTACGGATTACTTTTCCAAGTGGGTAGAGGCGGTTCCACTCGGAGAAGTTAAAGCACACCACGTGCTTACGGTTTTCGAGAACCAAGTTGTCTACCGTTTCGGAGTGCCGCGCGAGATTATCTCGGATAATGGGTTAGCATTCGAAGCACACAAATCAACATTTTTGTCGGGAGACACGGAATCGGTCGCGGTATTCAACAATTTACTACCCAAGAGCAAACGGCACTTGGCGAGGCTTTTAATAAAACTCTCGTTCAAATCTTAAGGAAAACTTTGGACGATAATAAGAGAAATTGGCACGAGAAGTTATTAGAAGCCTTATGGGCTTACAGGACAACCTTCGAACTCCTACTCGAAGCTACACCTTACGCTGCGGTGTATGGGTCCGAGGCGAGTGTTACCCTTAGAGGTTCGGCTTCCTTCACTCGGAATTGCGAGTTGCAAACAAAATCACGACGGAAGAGAATGCCAAATTACGACTAGAGGAATTAGAAAACTCGGAAGGAAAAGACTTGCGGCGCGACGAAATTTAGAACTATACCAAGCTAAGATGGTTCGAGCCCATGACAAGCGGGTCCGCCCAAGAACCTTCGAAGTTGGTGACTTAGTTCTCGTTCTCGAGAGACCTATCCTTGCACACCGCAAGATAGGAGGAAAATTTGAACCCACTTGGGAAGGGTCCGTTTGTGGTTGAGGCGATCTACTCGGGAGGCTCTTACCGGCTAGTGAATTGCCGAGGAGAACGACATATGCTTCCGATCGATGGACGATACTTGAAAAAGTATTACGCTACCTGATGTTTCGAAGGAATGAATTCTTCATCGCTAGAAGCACGGGCGAAGTAATTACTTATGACTGGGTCCGAACCCAAAAATAATAGAAAATGTGCTAAAATAAATAAAATCATGATAATAAAGTTTTCCTTGTTTTCTCTTCCAAATTAAAATCTCTTTCCTGATCTTATCCCACTTCATTCCTGTTAAATTTAAAAATATAAAAGTAATAAAAAAACTGTCTTTAATAAACTTTTTTTTAATGTTCTTGTTCTTAGTACAGCCCCTGATCCTTTTCCTTGTCTTTTCGCAGGGAAATGTCGAATGGGCGGTTGGTCCTGAACTTTAGAAATGGCGTAAGCCTTGCACTCGACGAAAGATGGAGCGATAATTGAGATTGACTTAGACTTCGCACGAGCAGGCCTGCAATACGAGGAAAGTGGCCGGGTCCCGAGTCACCGAGAGGAAGCGCCTGATCGAGACGATAATGAAAGTGTGTGGCCCAAGCCACCACTCCAACGACAAGAAAAGGAAAACAAGCACCGAAGAAGACAAGAGAATCAAGTCCGTAGTCGCTACGGCGGAGGGCGGGCTTGTCGGCGCCGCGCCCGCGGAAACTCGGGAAGTACGAAGATCTACTCTCACAGCAACTCAAAGAAGAAATAAAAATCGCCGTATCCGCAAGATATTAACTAAACTAGCAGCGGACCAGCGCGACGAGGCAGTTGCTACTGCCAGTACGTATACTTCAAGAATGCCAGTTCACCAGGTACCTGAAGGAAGGAGGCCGGCTCCGGGATGACGAGAAGAAACCGGGGAAATCTCGAGGAGATTGGAAGAAAGAAGGCTACCACGCCATCGGATAAAGTCACCAATAATGCATAACCTTGTTGCAGAAGCAACCCTGGAGGATGTCCGGACGGACACCATCCCCGAGGAGCCGAGGTATGCAGGAGAACGTGAAGGGATTGAGCCGTATATCCCACAGTACGTCACCAGGCCTCGCCATTTGCAGATTATTCCGGAATACGAGCTAGAAAGAATGCAGAATGTCGAAAAGAAAACTTTTGAATACTTCGAGAGAATCAGAGGCAGGAGGATCAATATACTAGAAGGCCTCGAGCTACATACAGACATGTTCTCAGAATACGAACAACAACAAATCATGGACTGCATCCGAAATTTGAAAAGAATGGGCCGAGCAGGCCGCCTAAGAGAAAACACTTACTCGGAACCCCGGAGATGGATGCCAGGGAAAGGTAGAATTACAATACAATGTGGATGCTGCTACAACTTCGCGGAAGACGGAAGGAAACCCACCGGGAATACTCCGTCATGGCCGAGTGGATCCGATGCCATTAGTCATCAAAAGGATGGTAAAAAGAATGATAACATGGAGAGTACTGCCGGCGGATTGCATACCCGACAGTTGCATCATTAACATTTACAAGAAGGGTGATCTGCATACCCCCGCACATAGATCACCACGACTTTGTCGGACCTTTCTGCACGGTTTCTTTCTCGAACTAGTGTAATATCATGTTCGGATCGACCTCCGGATAGCGGGCCCATGTGAGTTCCGAGGGCCAGTAAAGATACCATTACCGGTAGGTTCCGTCATGATACTGAAGGACAATGGAGCAGATGTCGCAAAACATTGCATACCGGGAGTACCCTTGAAGCGGATCTCAGTTACTTTTAGAAGGATGGATGACATGAAAGCACCTTACCACTTCCAGCCAGACCCGGAGCTAGAGAGCCTCCGGCTTTACGAGCTGTGAGTTACATGGAAAATATCACACCTCCAATGTACATCCATACGGCATCCTTGCCAAGGGTGGCTTGGAAGGTGATGTTATTGACCATGTACCTCACTATTCAGACATGGATTTCTGACAGATACCTTTTTTGGATGGATCGACAAAGATCATACATAGTCCGTTTTGAGTCTACATGGATTGTATGAGATGTATTCCAGATTGAGTTGTATGATGTATCTTCGACATGATTGGAATGAAAGTGACCATGTCACATTTTTGGCCTTCACCTCTTTTGTGCAAATTGACTGGGAAACGCCATTAAAGTTAAATGAACTTCGAACTTCGAACAGAAAAGAAACAAAAAGAATAAAAGAAAACTTTCCTTAAAAATCTAAATAAAAAAATGATGAACGCCAAATTCACATGAACATTAAATGAATGATAAAATAAATTTGAATCGTTAAAGACAAACAATATGAATATAAATCTCAAATCAAATCTCAATCAAATTTCAAATTCAATTTTTCCAGATCTCAAATCAAATCTTAATCAAATTCAAATTCAATCTTCCAAATCCGAAATCCAATCTGTTCTACTCTCTCCCTTGTCTGGGATGGAAGCGGTTGATTCCATTGACACGGATCGAATCTGATGGCGAGGAATTGTATCCAATCCAAACCAGCAACTTCCGATCAACTCTTTTGAATGGGATATATAACATCTACATATTCCCTCCTATTCTATTTCCTTCCATGAAAGTCTTTTACAACTTTCATGAAATTCTCGAAACACCAAAATTCCACACTTTTCAAATCAACACTACAAATCTTT
Organism: Papilionanthe hookeriana x Papilionanthe teres; assembly: GCA_022702705.1. NCBI lineage: Eukaryota > Viridiplantae > Streptophyta > Magnoliopsida > Asparagales > Orchidaceae > Papilionanthe > Papilionanthe hookeriana x Papilionanthe teres. Next base: position 70,527,471 of record CM040436.1, on the reverse strand, counting down.
GCAATATCAATTACCGTTCAAAATCAAACTTTTGGGGTTGAGGATTTTACATCCGAGACTGCATTGCTTTAGGATTCTTTCCTTATCGCAATGAAATACATCAAAATCAAACTTTTGGAGTTGAGTATTTTACATCTGAGACTGCATTGCTTTAGGATTCTTTCCCTATCGCAATGAAATACATCAAAATCAAATTCTTGGAGTTGAGGATTTTACATCTGAGATTGCATTGCTTTAGGATTCTTTCCCTATCGCAATGAAATACATCAAAACCAAATTCTTGGAGTTGAGGATTTTACATCCGAGACTGCATTGCTTTAGGATTCTTTCCCTATCGCAATGAAATACATCAAAATCAAACTTTTGGGGTTAAGGATTTTACATCCGAGACTGCATTGTTTTAGGATTCTTTCCTTATCGCAATGAAATACATCAAAATCAAATTCTTGGGGTTGAGGATTTTACATCCGAGACTGCATTGCTTTAGGATTCTTTCCCTATCGCAATAAAATACATCAAAATCAAACTTTTGGGGTGTTGACCTCATTTTTGATGAGGTCTTCCCTTCTTCTTTTTAGTGCTTAGGATCTAGCCTTAGGCTTTTCCTTTGACTATCTTAGAGGACTAGAATTGGGACACACATTTTAGAAATTTAAACCACTTCTAAACTCCCTGCAAACTCCACAAACTTGACTATAGACCCCTAATCACCTAGAGGGTTGAAATCGAATGTAGAAGTTTAAAGGATGAGTTCTATAGGACTCTTTGGCCTTAGGACCACCTACAGGTGGCTCAGTGCAGTGAAGGGGCTGACTTACACATACACTTACATACACACTACACTTACACACTACATTTCCACACACTTCCTAAAACCACACCCATACCCAACTTAACCTCCGACTCATGTAGGTGATTCACATGGATGGTCCTTAACCCCTAAGCCCTTGGTAAGAGGGTTAGGATCAACATAGTGAATGCCTCGAAATGAGTCCTTTCATGGCTCATATGGGCTTGAAATGGCTTCATGGCTCAACCAAAATGATTTCTTTCCACCTAGATTCACCCAATCTTTAATTTCCCAAATTTTCGATTTTTGACCCAGGGACCTACACCTACTAAACCTACCAAAACCACTTGAAATTACCCAATTTTTGCAAAATTTCCAAATTACCCAAAATTTTCCAAAATCACTCTCAAACATCTCCACATCACTCAAATTGATCATCCATATCCAAAAATACCAAAAATTCCAAAAATACCTCCCAATACCCTCTAAATACCCAAAATACCCTTCTTGGCCTAAAAATCCAAAAATTCAGAAAATTCCCAGAAAATTCCAGAAAATCCTAAATATTCCCAAAATCATTTTGTCCAACTACACCATGGGCCAATTTTGTCAATTTACCTTACTTTTGTCAAAACCCCCATTTCACCATTTTAACCCAAAGTGAACCCGATGTCAAACCAAACCTATCCAATTGACCCAAATTCTGGTCCAATTCAATTCTAAACTTCAATTCAACATTCCCAATACCAATATAGACCAAATCCAAGTCCAATTTGATTGACATTTGGATCCAATCTCACTTTTGGCCTTAAAGCCCAATTTAGACCCATGACCCGAACTTAACCCAAACTCACCCAATTCAACTCCAATTAACCTCAAATCTTTTCTAAATCTTCCTTAACATTCCCACAAACAAAACCCTAACATGATTTGCCCAAAATTTGAACCCAAACCCCACTCAAACTCAACCCAGAGTTAAAAGGCCCATTTTTTGACCTAAGCCCAAATCTAACCCAAATTCAACCCAATTCAAATCCAAATCACCCCCAATTTGTTTCAATTCACTCATGACACATCCAAGAGCTAAACCCAACAATTATTTGGCCCAACCTCTTTACAAAATTCCCATCCATAAATTCATTTTTAAACTTAAGGGCCCATTCCTTAAACCATTTTAAAAGCCCACTTCACGAATCCAAAACCCCAAAAATTCTTCCAAAGCCCATATGACATTTCCCCTCATCATACTTTCAATTAAAATCATCCCTAAGTCCTAAACCAATGATCAAATATTTCTAAATGAAGCTTCATCCAAATTTCCACCAAATTATCCAAAATCCTTAAAATCCTTTTTTATGAAATTGACCAAACTTTTTGCCGAGCCAAAGGTGAGCCATGAAGCCATGCATGAGCCACATGTGAGCCATGAGAGCTTTGGACACTCCACCATGCCATATTGGGTAAGAAGAGGGGGGCTTTCCTTAATCCCTAAAGCTCATTAGCCTTAATCATGTTTCACCTAAACTTAAATTTAATCCGAATATATTTGGATGGAGACTTCTCCATGCCAAGCCAAGTGATCCCTTTGATCCCCACGGCATCCAAAGCCACCTTGAAGGGTGCACCAAGCCCAAATGGGTGGATTGACCCATTTAGACTCAAAACTAGCCATGCCCCATTCTACTTTGGATCAAAGCCTTTACACATGTCCATGGCGATTGATTGCACAAACCTCGGCCACGACCCACCTGACCAAGATGGTGACCATTGCACGGCGGCCGGCCACCGAGCCGCCGGAAAACACCATGGCGAGAGCTCGCATGTGAGCCAACATTGAAATTCTCACTTGCTGAGCCGCCCCATGCCTAGTGGTCACCATGGCTGTTCTTCTCCTCACCAGAGCAGCTGATCCCGAGCCCTAACTCCCACGGGAGGCCCCAAGCCGGCTCCATTTAAACTCCACCCCTCTCGGCCATGAGAAGAAGAGAAGCATAAACCTTGCCAAAACTGCGCCAAAATTGTTCCGAGACCCTCCTCCACCCTTAGAGCACTTGATCCCAGGTGAAATTCCCCTGCCATTTCTCCTCTGTAAGCTCGATTTCGGAGTTGAAATTCCACGCAAAACCGGGACACTTCTCCACGGTGAGCCAATTCCCAAATTGATTGGCTCTACACCTTCACCGGACCGAGGGAAGGTGTCCACCATCAAAAGCCCCATCTCCAGCGCCACCCGGTTGCTCCGGCCTCCAAGCTTTGTGATCGGGCTTGGTCGAAATCATATCCGGACGATTCACTGAGACCGGGAGACTTCATGCGGAGCTTGCTGGGACCCGATCGAAGGTGCAACAACTCTCGGATTGAAGCCACACTTCTACGAGCCAAGGTATGAGCTAACTCTCCATCCCGAGCTTCGAAGATTCTCCATTTCAAATGCCTTAGTTTCGATGCATGTTAGCCGTATAGATGTGTTCGTCTCTTGAGACGAATCCATAGAAGCATAAGAACATGAAAATCCATTGAGTATCGAGTGAGATATTAGGGATTTAGTGTGGACGGCTCTCGGGTGAGAACACTTGGGGACGATGAACGGATGCGCGTCCATTCGATACACGCGCGCACGGACGGCCGGGATCGCGTCGGACCGGGAGACGGTACGAGAACCGCGGGGCCCGGGCTGCGACTCGAGTGGCGGCGTCGAATGGGAGCGCGCCGCGTGGCCTTTCGGAGCTGCCGAGGATGCGGCGGCGCCGACTCGGATAAGTAGAAAATTAGGGATTTTCCGATTTATTTAATTCCCTAAACTTCGAAAATTCATATCTCTGTGTAGAAAAATCGAGAAAAATAAAATAAAAATACCCTCTTGCTCGGTGAAGAGAGGAGAATAATGTGGAAAAGAAATCACTTAATTTCATCAAATATTTTATTTTTTATGATTTATTTACTCTCTGCATTGTTTTAATTCTCCATGCATGCATACAATTCACCATGGCATGAGACCATAGGGCTTTTGAAGCCTCTGAATTTGGGAACATTCCCTGAATTTTCCAAAGTCAGAGGCCATCCTATGAAGAGTTCTTGATTTTTCAAGTTCGAGTCACTTGTTTTGAGTATTTTAATTCCAGTAAATAGCATGTTGTGAAATAAATTCTAGGAAAATTTGGTGATGTTCCTTATGACCGAGAGAACCCTAGGAAAAATAGATTTTGGCTTAGTTCATTCAAAACAACCCTAATTGGCTTAAACACCCAAAATAGGTCTTTAATTAATTAGAGTTAACCAGGCATCAAATTGACTTGAAATCAATTCTCCACTGACCTTTAGGATCAGAGGAATCCACCATAAAAATTTGAGGTCAATTGGACTTGGTTAGCCCCACTAATTGGGTTGATTAAGTCACTTAGCCATTTTAAACTTTAAAAATTCATAACTTTTAAAATACTTTTTAAAAATCCATCAAATTGGTTTTGGAGCCTCTTTGATATCAGGGGAATCTAAGAAAATTAAAATTTCAATTTTCTAAAAAAGTTGATTTTTAATAATATTTTAATATTTTTAATAATTAAAAAATAATAAAAATCACAAAAATAATAAAATTCACCTAAATGTCACATTTTGAATTTTAATCACTTAGGAACAAATCCCACATTTTTCTTAGGTCTATTTAGTGAGATATTGAATTTTAAAGTTTTAAGGTAATTTTAAAATTAAAAAATGTATTTTCTAGCATTTTCACTAAAATAATTATAATAAATCATAGAAAAATCAGAAAATTGCAAAATTTGTTTCTCTGGTTTCCTTGATATCAGAGAGATTTTTGAAAAATATAAAACCCATTTTTCAACATTTATTTTATTTTTAAATTAATTAACACTCCAAAACTCAAAATAATTATAATAAAAATAATATAATTCAAAAAATCACCAAAATTGGTCCAAGTGCTTCTCTGGTCATTAGGAATGTCCCCTAATTTTCTTAAGGACAGAAACTTTCCCTTGGTCATGTTATTAAATTTTCCTTGAAAATCTCTATTTTCCACCAAAAATAATTATATAAATAAATTAAATTCAGAAAAATCACATTTTCTCCTCTCATGTCTTTATTGACATATGAGTGAAGTCACATAAAAATTTCAAGTTCATTTGGGTTCAATTTAGTGAGTTATGAAATTATTAAGCTTAAAGGGTAAAATGGTAATTAAAATCTTTAATCCTTAATTAAAACTTTAGGTTTAATAAAAAATCAACAAGTAAAATATTTGATCTTAATCTGGTTTGGATGATTGAAATTTAAATAATTAAAGGGTAGAAACCCATTAAATAATTTTAAAATGATTAAACTTTAATTAAATAATAGATTAAATTTGGAGGAATAATAAATTGGAATTATTAAAATAAGGGATATTTATTAGGAAGAGATTTATTCTTTAATTTAAAAATCCCTAAACTAATTATATCATTAATACTCAATTCTTAATTAAAATGATAACTCAAATTTAAAATATTAAAAGACTTAATTAAATCATTAAACTCTTTTAAAATCTCGATTAAAATTATAAATTAAATTAAATTAAAATTAAATTAAATAAAATTAAATTAAATTAAACTAAATTGAAATTAGATTAAATTAAATTAAATTAAATTAAATTAAACAATTAAATTAAATTAAATTAAATTAAATTAAATTAAATTAAATAATTAAATTAAATAAAATAAAATTAAATTAAATTAAATTAAATTAAATTAAATTAAATTAAATAAATAAATTAAATCAAATCAAATTAAATTAAAATTAAATCAAATCAAATTAATTAAACATCAAATCAAATTAAATTAAATTAAATTAAATTAAAATTCAATTAAATTAAATTAAATATAATATCACCTAAGACATAAAAGAAATTAAATATAAAGCAACTTGAACACTATTCCAAATTTAAACCCTTTAACTTAAATCAAATCATTTGAATACTAATTTACCCTTGAATGCTTTGATTATTATAACTCCTAAATGAAACATTAAATGAAGTGCTTACTTCACTCATAAGATATTCAAATGTCTTAATTCATCTAGGCAAGATTAACAAAACTTGAAAACCTCGGACGATTGATTCATTTATATGATTAAATTCATTTGGACTTAAAACAATCCTAAAAATATTGAAAAGATGTTTAAGATTCTTCTTAAGCACTTCCTCGATATGATAGGATATTTATAAGAACAATTGGATTTAATTGTTCTTTGATGAAGAAAATCGTCCTCAAACAAAAACACAAAGAACACTAGACGTCATAGGAGATGACTAGCTATAGGATTAGGAATTTGGTAGAAAACCATAACCTTTCCCTTAGCTTTACTAGGAACTTGCTTAAATATTCTAATTGTGTTTTAAGTGTAGCTTGGGATGACGGGAAGACCCTCCGGGTACGCTTTTATTTTATTGCGATTTACTTTCTTGCAATTTACTTCCTGCAATTTACTTTATTGCGAGATGCACTTCACTTTTCTTGCATGATAAAACAAGCTGTTGCATGAAAACCCACACCTTTAGGATAGTCCCTAAAGCTGAAACCAAAACTAAGTTAAAAGTCATTGCAAGATAAAATTCATCGCCACAACATTTCAAAATATAAAACGACTCAAAATTTAATCACAAACGGAATACAAAACTACGATTGCAACTAAATTAAAACGCCTGTTGGATGATCGGGAATACCTCGGATGATGTAACCTACGTGTTGCTAACGGGATTTCCACGAGTCTAAATGAAAGTGTGGAACTCATTCGGTTGAGTTTAGCAAATTCATACGGACTAAGTGAATACGATAAAAATAATGATGCGGAAGGATGGAGCCGTGGGATCTTAACCGGTGTCGTTATAATCAACTTTAAGATTTGTTTTAATCGAAATACAAGAACACTTGGAAAATTAAGACTTCTCTAAACCAAAACACTTTTCTCATCCCACGATTTATGATTTCTAAAACTAAACCTCTGCGACAACAAGGAGCTTGGAGCATGGTGGGCGGCACGGCCATCGTCATCGACAAAACTTGAACCTACTTCAGCAAAACCTTCTTAGAATTAAACAACAAAGCCATAGGACTTCGAGGTAGCTTGCACTAGTGCAACATAAATCCTCGAACTCTTCGTTAGGCATTTGCATTGCAAATTAAGCCCTAACCGGTCTTAGGATTCCGAGGTAGTCGTCCGATACGACAATAAACCCTCACATCTTCTAGAAGTCTATTTGTTTGATTTTATCATACAAATATAAGCCCTAATTAATTAAAATTGGCGAGATCGAAATATTTAAATAAACATTAGGACTTTCCTAAATTCGAACCAAACAATAGGATAGTCGGGAAATTACCGAAGTTCACTTCGAATCGGTGATTTCTCCTACCTTTCTTCCTTTGGATTCACAAAACAAAATGTTCCGAAATTTGATCCATTCCTATTGAAATTCCAAAATTCAATCTTTGAAAACCTTAAACTTTGAAATTCTTGAGAGCGAAATTATTGGTTATTATCGAGAGTTTTCTTAGGTGATTCCCGTCACTTAAGATGTAATTAACTATAGGGGCTTGCCCTTATAGGGAATTTTAAAGAACCCGAGTAATATAAACCATGTTTAATACTTTCATATTAAGCGAGGGAATTTGTCGGCTTATAAAATTGGTTCGCGAGACCAAACGGATGTCACAAAACTTCGAGTTTATTTGATCGAGCCCCACCCTCGAGCGGTGTATCTATCCTTAGGGATAGATACACGGTTTGTGGTGCGGTGCTCGTTTATATAAACTATTTGGGATGTGAGATCGGTTTAATCTCATATCTTAAAACTTTCAAATTTAAAATTATTTTCAAAGTCAAATACTACTTTCTAAATTATATATATATTTAAATCAAATTTAAAATTTAAATTCGCCGACAACTTACGTTAGGCGCCCCCTTTTCAAAATATCACACAACCTAAAAATAGTGCCGAGCAACTTCGGCGACTCCGCTGAGGACAGATTCCTCTCTCCATTATAATCGAATAATTACGCTTTCAAAAATCGGTAGTGTATCCATGTCCACTAATGGATCGAACTACCCTTCTTTCCGTTGGAATACTATGTTCATTTCTATCTTGAACAAGTATAGCCAACATTCTCTCGGATTTAGGAGCCCTTTGTTTAGACACCCCTAAACGGAGAGGTTACGAGATCCTTTTACCTCATTTACGAGGTGGGGTGGACCCCGATAGGTGTTAGTTTAGGAATGATCCTTCGAGTCGAGAAGTCTTGCTTAAGACTTTCTTTCCTTTCCAACTCTGAATCGGATTCCTTACCTTCTCTACACCTTTAAACATTCCGTTCTAAATAAACAAACCCTCTAATAAGTGATTCTTTTAACAAATGATTCTTTTTTATAAATACATGAACAAAGAATGAGTTCGGACTCTTTTCAATTCCTTTCTTTTCGTCTCGAAGAAAAGAAGCATAACTAGGGACCGACAACCAGAATCTACCTGCGGAAATGGAAGCCCCGAGCGAGTTTTCTCCTTCACCAACGGATTGGACTTCGCATGCATAAGGATGAGGTTGCCCGACAATGGGGTCATCCGATTTGGACGAGGATTTGAAAACATGAACGTCGAGGTCACCGACGTCTCCCTCTTTGCAGCGACGAACAAGGTATCCGAGGCGAGGAACCACGCTGGAGTTCGACCTTAGGTCGACCCAGAGTTTCCTCCCCTGCAAAGGGTCCCGACTAGGAGAATCTTGCCGTCCGCGGGAGGAGCTGTTCTTACTACCCCCGCTGGTCTAGTTGTTTACGCACCTACCCCGACTTACGCCGAATCGAAGGGGAAAGAAATCCGGAAGCTATGATAAACACATTACAGTGGAGGGTACGGATCTTCTGTAAGACCTTACGTCTTCGAAATCGGGTCCGAGTTCGAAGATTCCGTCGGCGACAAAGACCCGAAGAAGAAATAGAAATAGAAGGATCGCCGGGGAAGCCGGAGAGCTGCTGAGATTGCCTTCTGGAGGAAATTCCGGAGTTGCCGGAATATACACGCTACCGAATATACACCGCTGCTGACTACATACCACTTTTGGGAGGAAGCGGGTTCCATCCCCTCTCCGCCGCGAGAGGATGAGGAGAATGTTCGCAAGATTGTCTGCCACATTACCTCGGCCCGCATACTACAACGATAGCGCATGAAAAAGAACTAGAACTACGCCGTTTGCTCGTTACCGAACTTTGGTAGAAAAGCTAGCAAAGAAGGAAAAGCGCCGTGTCGGAAATTCTACGAAGGATAGGGCGGGTGCCGATCAAATCCGTCTTGGGCCCCGAGTAGAACCCGCCGTCATGATAGAAAAGCCGAGCAAGAGAATGAAGGCTAGCCCGCACTGTCGTAGTATCGGGATTACGGATTAGGGAGGATACCACCTTCCGAGCATTTGGCCAACGGACCATGCGGTCCTAGACCTTCTGCTGCTAGAAGGATGGTGTGGCGTCCCACTACGGGGCGATTGAGATTGAAACGACGGCCGAGAGAGAAAGTCTCGCCGGGAGGCTGGAATGCGAAGAAAGTGCTTCTTGCGATGAAGGGGACTCGTGAAAAAAGGACCCGGCAACCATCGCATGACAACCACGAATACACGAAAGCTCCGCTAGAAGATGCCATGGAAAAGTTGAGAACGGACATCCGACGGTTGGCAAAAGAAAGAGAAGAAAAGTTCGGAGATGAGATCGACTCATCGGAATTCATGGACAACGAATATGCGAGAAATCAACATGGTTGAGACACGAGCTTCATCGGCTTCTCGAGGTGCTCCTGCGGCCAGCGAAGAGAGGAGCCGGGCGATGAAGAGACGGCTTCGGGGAAAAGACGACACGATCGCTCGAATGGCGAAAAGGATGGAAGAGATGGCCGTAGCTGCGGCCACTCTCCGAGTCGAGTACAGCCACATAGAGAGACACCCCCGGAAGTCATTCACATCGTAGACGGAGGAAAGGAGATTACATCCGTCGATGGGGATGACCGAGTGAAAAAGGATACGGCACAAAGTATGATCCACGAAAAGGATATCAAGAACTTGGTAGAGCGGCGGAGTGCGAGAAGCCTTAGCACGATCGAAGAACGGGACATCCATTCGGACGGGTAGACCTTACCCGGAAGAATTCGACGCTGTCCGATACCGAAAGGCTTCGTACCACCTCTGTTTAAGACCTTCGACGGAACCGGGAACCCCAGACGGCATGTTGCACACTTTCGTGCCGGTTGTTGCAATGCGGCGGGAGCGATGCGCTACTCTTCCGACAGTTCGTTAGCGGTCACGTCGGGAATCGCCTTCGGCGGGTATGCGGGAGTACCCGACGGTTCGGTGAAGACATTCTCGGAGCTAGAGAGCCTCTTCATTAAGCGATTTGTCGGAGCTCGGCACCACATCACTATAGGTGATTTAGTGGTAGAGAAACAAAGGCCGAATGAAACTCTAGTGGATTACATACTTCGATGGAGAAATTTAAGCATGAAGTGTGAACCACAGCTGCGAGAACAACATGCGGTCGGCATCTTGCTTAAAAGCATTCACGGCCGATAGCACTTCTCCTCGAGGGATTCACTTATTAAGACTTTTGAGAAGTTGTTAAGCAAGGCCGCAAGCTTGCAGAAGAGGCGAAGCAATTAAGTTTTGCCGACAAGACGGACAAGCGAGAAGCGGTGAAGACCTTCGAGAAGAAATCCGGGATCATTGCGGCGGTTGATAAAGGCAAACAACCGATGCGAAATACCACGCAGAACGGCCGCGTCAACCACAACAAGATTACCGGCAACCCCGATCCGGCTATCGGTCGTCTCCGCGGTATGAACAACCGTCTCGTCCGCAACGTACATTGAGGGAGCTTCGAGCGAGAGAATATCCGTTCAAGAATGAAGCGATGCCAAAGATGTTTCGTAGCTTAATGAAAACTCCAGATTTCCGACTACCCGAGCCCAAAAGACCGAGAGGAAGTCAACAAGAAAGGTGATCCCAACTTTTGCCCCTACCATCGGATGCTTGGGCACAAGATAGAAGAGTGCATTACCTTCAAAAGTTGGCTCGATGACAACCTTCGGAAAGGAAATATAACAATCCCGAAGGAGTACATGAAGGAATCCCGGAAAGGAGGTTCCGTCAATGTTATCTCAGCCGATCCCGTCATTCCGATAGATCCCTATGCAACCAACGATGGATGGACTACCGCACGGACAAGGTCTTCGAAGAAGATTTTAGATAACATCCGAACCACTTCGGTGCGAGCTTCGATTCGAGTTCGAGACCCGTTAAGCCGGTACTTATCACTTGCGATAGAAGAACCACCTCGACGGGAGACAATCGAAGAGAAGAAGAAAATTGACGAAGAAGAGGGGCCCGAGACTCCTAAGGCTAGACTGAGGCTGCTTATCCTAGGATAGTTGTTTCGATTCGGGGGAGAAATCCCTCGAACCTCGATTTTGTATGATTATCTGCTCACTTCGGTGGGATCATATAATGATAAGGGTGATGGCGTTGGCTACGTTTTGGTTGTTTCTAACGATTACGTAACTAGCGACAATCCGGGCGTCGATTTCGATACCAACAACAATTCTCGAATCATACGAGATCTCGACGATCAAAATGACGAAGAAGACATCCATCGAGGAGGCTACGAGAGCTCGACAAGCAACGGCTCTATCTGCGAGTTTCGAGGAGCTCCGGTTACGATAGAGTTAGAGCCTTCGGATTTGGAAGATAATCCGGAAGAGCCGAGTCATTCCGATTCGGGAGGAAACACCGACAAACTCGACACTAGATTCGGAAGAAATTACGGAAGTCGACTTGAGAAGTGGAAAAGTTCTACCTCCAAGAATGGGTCCAAAAGACGAAGGAAAGCGGGTGGTTGTTCAAGAAGAACCAACCCGGCGGAAGACATACCCGTTCGAGAAGAAGCGAGACGCATGGAAACAAAGTGGACTACAACGTGCTTAGCCCATCTTAGGAAACTACCGACCAGGCGAGCATTTACGATGCTCTCATCTTATCGAAAGGAGATGAGGGAAGCTCGATCGAGGCCTTACTTGATCCGGAAATTTGCTTAGCTCGAATGGCGGGAGATTCCTTAGATGAGGTTTGCTCGTTAAAGGAACGACGAGGTGTTACCTTCACGGACAATGACCTACTACTTGGGACGACGGATCACGACCGAGCCGTTGTACATTTCGATTACTGATTGGGAAGTTTACGCTCTCCGGAGTATTGGTGGATCCGGGAGCATCAATCGATATAATGAGTCTTCGAACACTAGCATACTTGGAAATTGATGCTCGTGAGCTCGAGGCCGACAAAATGTTATTAAGAGGATTCGACCGGAAAGGAGAAAGAGCCCTCGGGTCGATAACGCTGCGATGAAGACCGGTGATTTAGCAAAGACAACCGCAAAATTTCATATAATCGATTCGAAACGTCGTTCGATGCTCTCTTGGGCCGACCATGGATACATGAAAACGAGGATGGTACCATCATCTGCTGCATCGGTGCATCGAGTATTACGATGGAGGGGAACGAGTGCATCAAAGGCGACTTACAACCATTCTCCGTACATGAGATTGGAATCCATGAAGATGCGGCTTATTATGCACCGCCAAAGAAAACAATCTTCTCCGGAGATACCGTAACAAATGAAGCAAAGAAAGTTCGGGACAACGAAGAACACGAAGTTCTAGTCCAACGATCACTCACCACTCCCTTCGGCGAGATGGTGAAGGTTTCTCCACAACTCGCATCCGAGGTCGAGGCCGGGGACGAGGCCGTGGTAGAGACACTAGGACAATTGGACGGAGGAAACCGGCCATCAATGTTGATTGGGAAGATAGTTACGAAGAAGAAAAGAAATCAAGCAAGAAGTAGCAACAATAAGTCGAAAGAAGCCGCAATACAAGATCTCCTCGAAGATGAAAAGAACGAAGAATACAAATCAATGTACGAGAAGATTAACCACTACGTACATACTATGACCCTAACTCCGATCCATTCTAATAAGATCGAGGGTATGGAGGTCGAAGAGGTACGTAGTGACGGTGCAAAGCCGATCAAATTCTACCGTGGTGCTTCTTCCTCCAAAGCGAAAATAATGTACAATTCGAAGATGTCACTTCATCGGAATTAATGGAATTACCTTTTGAGTGGTACTCTCCTGTGTTCAAAATTTAATTCAACGTGGTTTCTTACCTCGACAATGGACAAGAGGCCGATCACAACATTTTGAAAAGTTATGGAATAACTCCGGTCGTCCTCCCGATTCAAAGTATGGACTCGGATTCGGCACGGTAGGGTCGGTTGACGATGCGAATTTTGCTTGGTTGTCACTTGCAAGTCCAATGAAAGCTGCATGGAAACTACGAGACGAACTCGAAGATTTACTAAGTGGAGACGCTCCACCGGAATTCGAAGAAGAAATTAAATCCACGATAGATGAGTTAACGGAAGTTAACTTAGGTACTAGCGAAGAGCCTAGACCTACCTTTGTTAGCTCCTTACTCGATAAAGAAGACTCCGAAGAAATAATCAAGTTATTAATGGAATTTAAAGGCTTGTTTTGCTTGGAGCTACGATGAAATGCCGGGATTAGCTCCGAGAGGTTGCGGTCCATAAGCTAGGAGTGGATCCTACTACGTTCCGGTCGGACGAGGTCCCGGAAGAATGCGTCTAGAAATCGAACAACAAGTCATAGCCGAAGTTAAAAAGCTAATAGACGCTAAATTTGTCCGTGAAGAACAATACCCGACTTGGTTAGCTGATGTGGTACCGGTCAAGAAGAAGAATGGTCGGATCGGAATTTGTGTGGACTTCGAGAGATTTAAACAAGGCATGTCCAAAAGATGAATTCCCTCTACCGATTCCGAGGCCGATGATCGATATTGCTTCGACACATGAAATATTCTCGTTCATGGATGGATCTTCGGGATACAACCGAGATAAAAATGGCTCCGAGAAGATGAAAAGCTTACAGCATTCAGAACGCCGATCGGAGTATTTTGCTATACAGTGATGCCATTCGGACTGAAGAACGCAGGAGCAACCTACCAAAGAGCAATGACAAGAATTTTTGATGATCTCATCCACAATCAAGTTGAATGCTACGTGGACGATGTGGTCATCAAAAGCAAAGTAAAGGAAAACCACCTGTATGATTTGAGAATTGTTTTCGAACGATTAAAACAATTTAACCTTAAGATGAATCCCTTAAAATGCGCCTTCGGCGTCACCTCCGGGAAATTCTTAGGATTCGTTGTCCGACATCGTGGAATTGAAATCGACCGGAGAAGATTAAAGCCATCTTAGAAATGCCGCCTCCCAAAACCTTAAAACAACTACGATCTTTTCGAGGGAAGTTGGCATATCTTCGACGCTTTATCTCGAACTCGTCGGGTAGGTGTCGGCCTTTCTCGGCACTAGTTAAAAAGGACGCCAAATTTATTTGGGAAGAGAAATGCCGAGAAGGCCTTCGAAGACATTAAACAATATTTAATGACACCTCCTGTCTTAGCGGCCCCGAGTCTCGGGTAGACCGGCGATACTTTACACCGCGGCTTTAGATGACTCTCTCGGAGCCACTGTTAGCCGGGTCGATGATGAGGGTAAAGAAAATGCTCTTTACTACTTAAGCCGTCGTTTACTTCCGACGGAAGTAAGGTATCCCGCAATTGAAAAGCATTGTTTGGCCCCGATCTTCGCCGCTCAAAAGCTCGGGCACTACATGCTTTCTCACAAGGTCGACCTGATTTCGAAGTTTAATCCATTGCGATACTTGATGACTCGTCCAACACTTTCCGACGAGACTTGCCGGATGGTCGATGATATTATTGCAATTCGATATAACTTTCGTGCCCTGCGTGCCGTAAAGGGACAAGTCTTAGCGGACTTCCTCGCGACACACCCTTTGCCGGCGAATCTCCTCTCGATGATGATTTGCCGGATGAACAAATAATGAACCTAGAAGACCTTAATGATCGACGTTGGGAATTATATTTCGACGGAGCATCTTCAGCACATAAAGACGAAGAATCGCAAGTGATAGTGCCGGTAAGGCGAGAATCGGGCTAATCTTTATAACACGGAGCGGGGGATGTTAAGATACTCCTACCACTTAACAGAACCATGTAAAAACAATGAAGCAGAATACGAAGCCCTCATAACGGGATTGGAATTAACTATTCAAATGGGGATAACAGACCTCAACATCTACGGGGATTCACGGTTAATCATTCAACGGATTGCTAGGACAATACAGAATTTTTAAACCAAGACTCGAACAATACTTCCGGTATGCCATACGAGTTGTTGGAACGATTCCAAATGTAACGATCTACAAAATTCCCGAGAAAGAAAATGCTCACAGCGGATGCTTTAGCCCGTCTCGCAAAAGAATTTGCCTGTTTGCAAGATGAATCGGTGGAAGTGTCGGTTCACGGACGTCGGGTCCTATCACGGCTTGACATAGACACAATACACAAATCGAGAAAAGAAAAAGAATCGGTTGCGGCGGTGACGGAAAACACGAGAAGATTGGCGACGGCCATTGATGAACTACACGCAAACGGGAAAGCTACCGGATGATAGGTCGCTAGCCCATCGGATCAGAAAAGAACTGCTGTCCTACGCATTAATAAACAACACATTATACGAGAAGGTCTTTTGATCGAATGTGGCTAAGGTGCCTAAGCGGGTCCGAGGCCCGTGAAATTGTTAAAGAGGTGCATTCGGGACTGCGTGGCGCTCACCGGTCGGGTCCAAAGATGAAAATGAAAATTAAAAGACTAGGGTACTACGGCCCTCGATGATGACCGACTGCATGAAAATCGCCGAGAGGCTGTCATCAATGCCGAGTGCACGGAGTGGTTCTACACCAACCTCCAAATGTGCTACACGCGACAATTGCGTCGTGGCCATTTGAATGTTGGGGCACGGATATAGTGGGTCCGATAGAACCACCATCTTCAAAAGGACATCGCTTCATTCTTGCGGCTACGGATTACTTTTCCAAGTGGGCGAAGCCGGTTCCACTTAGAGAAGTGAAAGCACACCACGTGCTTACGGTTTTCGAGAACCAAGTTGTCTACCGTTTCGGAGTGCCGTGCGGGATCATCTCGGATAATGGGTCGGCATTCGAAGCACACAAATCAACAATTTTGTCGGGAGACATGGAATCGGCGGCGATACTCGACAATTTACTACCCGAGAGCAAACGGTCTCGGCGAGGCTTTTAATAAAACTCTCGTTCGAATCTTAAAGAAAACCTCGGACGATAATAAGAGAAATTGGCACGAGAAATTGTTAGAAGCCTTATGGGCCTACGGACAACCTTCGAACTCCTACTCGAAGCTACACCTTACGCTGCGGTGTATGGGTCCGAGCGAGTGTTACCTTTAGAGGTTCGGCTTCCTTCACTCGGAATTGCGGTTGCAAACAAGATCACGACGGAAGAAAACGCCGGATTACGACTCGAAGAATTAGAAAGCTTGGAAGGGAAAAGACTTGCGGCGCAACGGAATTTAGAACTATACCGAGCTAAGATGGTTCAAGCCCATGACAAAGCTGGTCGCCCGAGAACCTTGAAAGTTGGTGACTTAGTTCTCGTTCTCGAGAGACCTATTCTTGCACACGCAAGATAGGAGGAAAATTTGAACCCACTTGGGAAGGACCGTTTGTGGTTGAAGCGGTATACTCGGGAGGTTCCTACCGGTTAGTGAATTGCCGGGGAGAACGACATATGCTTCCGATCAACGGACGATACTTGAAAAAGTATTACGCTACTCGATGTTTCGAAGGAATGAAATCTTCATCCCTAAGAAACACGGGCGAAGTAATTACTTATGATTGGGTCCGAACCCAAAAAAATAATAAAATGTGCTAAGATAAATAAAATCATGATAATTAAGTTTTCCTTGTTTTCTTTTTCAAATCAAAATCTCTTCCCTCATCTTATCCTACTTCATTCCTGTTAAATTTCAAAATATAAGAATAATAAAAAAAATGTATCTTTAATAAACATTTTCTTAATGTTCTTGTTCTTAGTAAAGCCCCTGATCCTTTTCCTTGTCTTTTCGCAGGGAAATGTCGAACGGGCGGTTGGTCTTGAACTTTAAGAATGACGTAAGCCTTGCACTCGATGAAAAGAGGGTGAAAGATGGAGCGATAATCGAGATTGACTCGGATTTCGCACCGGCGGGCCTACGAGTACGAGGAAAGTGGCCGGGTCCCGGTTAACGAGAAGAACTACCGGGCGGAGCGGTGATGAAAGTGGGTGGCCCAAGCCACCAATCCAACAACAAGAAAAGAAAGGCAAATATTGAAGAAGACAAGAAAATGAAGTCCGTAATCACTACGGCGGAAGGCGGACTTGTCGGCGCCGCGCCGCGAGATTCAGAAGTTCGGAGGGCTACTCTCACGGCCACGCAACGAAGGAATAAGAATCGCCGTATCCAGTAAGATGTTAACAAAACTAGGCTGCGGACCGGCGCGACGAGACAATTGCTGATGCCGGCACATACACTTCGAGGACACGGTTCACCGGGAACACGAAGAAAGGAGGCCGGCTCCTAGAATAACGGAAAGAACCGGGGAAATCTCCGAGAAGATCGGAAGAAAGAAGGCTACCACGCCACCGAATAGAACCACCGGCGGTGCATGACCTTGTTGCGGAAGCAACCCGGGGGATGTGCCGACGGGCATCATCCACGAGGAGCCGAGGTATGCGGGGGAACGTGAAGGGATTGAACCATATATCCCACAATATGTCACAAGGCCTCGCCATCTGCGGATCATTCCGGAATACGAGCTGGAGAGGATGCAAAATGTTGAAAAGAAAACTTTCGAATACTTCGAGAGAATTAAAGGAAGAAGAATCAACATACTAGAAGGCCTCGAGCTACACACGAGCGTATTCTCGGAGTATGAACAACGACAAATCGTGGATCGTATCCGGGATACGAAAAGAATGGGCCGAGCGAGGCCGCCTGAGGGAAAACACATACTCGGAACCCGGAGATGGATGCCGGGGAAAGGAAGAATCACAATACAATGCGGATGCTTGTTACAACTTTGCTTGAAGATAGAAAGGGAAACCCACGGGGATACTCGCGTCATGGGCGAGTGGATCCGATGCCATTAGTTATCAAGAGAATGGTAAAAAGATTGATAACATGGAGAGTGCTGCCGGCGGATTGCATACCCAATAGTTGCATTATCAACATCGACAAACGGGGTGTTGCATACCCCCTCATATTGATCACCACGACTTCGTCGGACCTTTACGCACGGTCTCTTTCCTGAATGAGTGTAACATCATGTTCGGATCGACCTCCGGATAGCGGGCCGGGTGAGTTCAGGGCCGGTAAAGATACCTTTACCGGTGGGTTCCGTCATGATGCTGCGGGGTAACGGAGCGGATATCGCAAAGCATTGCATACCGGGAGTGCCGGTGGAGCGAATCTCGGTTACTTTCGGGAGGATGGACGACGACAAGATACCTTACCATTTCCGACCGGACCCGAGCTAGAGAACCTCCGGCCATACGAGTCGTGAGTTACATGGGAGATATCACACCTCCAACGTACATCCGGCCGGCATCCTTGCCAAGGATGGCTTGGAAGGTGATGTTATTGACCATGTACCTCACTATTCGGACATGGATTTTTGACGAGATGCTTCTTTGGATGAATCAACAAAGATCATACATGGTCCGTTTTGAGTCTACATGGATTGTATGAAATATATTCCGGATCGAGTTGTACGACGTATTTTCAACATGATTGGAATGAAAGTGACCATGTCACGTTTTTGGCCTTCACCTCTTTTGTGCAAATTGATTGGGAAACGCCATTAAAGTTAAATGAACTTCGAATAAAGAACGAGAAAAAGAAAAAAAAAGAGAATAAAAGAAAACTTTCTAAAAAAAAAAAAAAAATCGAAAAATGACAAATACCAAATTCACATGAACGTTAAATAAACGATAAAATAAAATAAATCATTAAAAGATAAACGAAATCAACACAAATCTCAAATTCCATCCTTCCAAACTTCAAATCAAATTTCATCTTTACAAATTCCAAATCGAATCCTCGATCAAATTTCGAATCCACTCTCGATCAAATTTCGAATTTGATCTTTCCAAATTCGAATCAAATTCTCGATCAAATTCGAATTCAATCTTTCCGAGTTCTAAATCTCTATCAAATCTCAAATCCGATCTTCTAGATCTCAAATCAAATCTCGATCGAAAATTCAAATCAAACTTTTGGGTCGAGGATTTTACATCCAAGACTGCCTTTGCTTAGGATTCTTTCCTATTGCCTTGAAGTACATCAAAATTCAATTTTTTGGTTCGAGAATTTTACATCCAAGACTGCTTGCTTTAGGATTCTTTCCTATTGCCTTTGAAGTACATCAAATTCAATCTTTTGGGTCGAGGATTTTACATCCAAGGCCTACTGCTTTTAGGATTCTTTCCTATTGCCTTGAAATACATCAAATTCAAATTTTTGGGTCGAGGATCTTACATCCAAGACTGCCTTGCTTTAGGATTCTTTTCCTATTGCCTTGAAATACATCAAATCAAACTTTTGGGTCGAGGATTTTACATCAAGACTGCCTTGCTTTAGGATCCTTTTCCTATTGCCTTGAAATACATCAAAATCGAACTTTTGGGTCGAGGATTTTACATCAAGTACCTTGCTTTAGGATTCTTTCCCTATTGCCTTGAAATACATCAAAATCAAACTCTTTTGGGTCGAGGATTTTACATCCAAGCTGCACTTGCTTTAGGATCCTTTTCCTATTGCCTTTGAAATACATCAAATTCAAATCAAACTTTTGGGTCGAGGATTTTACATCCAAGACTTGCCTCTGCTAGGATTCTTTCCCTATTGCCTTTGAAATACATCAAAATCAAACTTTTGGGTCGAGGATTTTACATCCAAGTTACCTTGCTTTAGGATTCTTTCCCTATTGCACTTGAAATACATCAAAATCAAACTCTTTTGGGTCGAGGATTTTACATCCAAGACTGCCTTGCTTTAGGATCCTTTTCCTATTGCCATTGAAATACATCAAATTCAATTCAAACTTTTGGGTCGAGGATTTTACATCCAAGACTGCCTTTGCTTTAGGATCCTTTTCCTATTGCCTGAAATACATCAAATTCAAATCAAACTTTTGGGTCGAGGATTTTACATCCAAGACTACCTTTGCTAGGATTCTTTCCTATTGCCTTGAAGTACATCGAAATTCAATTTTTTGGGTCGAGGATTTTACATCCAAGTCGCTTGCTTTAGGATTCTTTCCCTATTGCACTTGAAATACATCAAATCAAATTCCCGGGGTTAAGGATTTTACATCCGAGACTACATTGCTTTAGGATCATTTCCCTATCGCAATGAAATACATCAAAATCAAACTCTTGAGGTTAAGGATTTTTACATCCAACACCACATTGCTCTGAGATCTCTTCTCATTGCAATGATTCAATCTAATCAATTCAATTTTCTTTCGAGGTTAAAGATGTTATATCTAAAACCTCGAAATTCCAATTCTCATTTCAAATCCAAATTTCCTCAAATTAATTTTGACAAACTTCAATCTAAATTGAAACTCCAAACTAAAATTTAAACTCACACATCAAAACTTAAACTAAAACAAAATAAAATCTAAATCGAAATTTCCCCAGATCATGTGATTTGGGATTCACCTCCTTTTCCTTTCCCCAGCGAGAGTTCAAGAATCTCCGGTTCCAGAGATATACTTGACACTCCCCAGCGAAGCTCTTCTACTTCGTCCTAAGTTCGTCACTTGGACATGCTGTGTTGGTTTTGTTGATCGCTTCGGTCAACACCAATACGCGCGGTGTGCTCCGTCGGCTCACCACACCTATTGGGGTTCATTTGTTGACCTCATTTTTGATGAGGTCTTCCCTTCTTCTTTTTAGTGCTTAGGATCTAGCCTTAGGCTTTTCCTTTGACTATCTTAGAGGACTAGAATTGGGACCCACATTTTAGAAATTTAAACCACTTCTAAACTCCCTGCAAACTCCACAAACTTGACTATAGACCCCTAATCACCTAGAGGGTTGAAATCGAATGTAGAAGTTTAAATGATGAGTTCCTATAGGACTCTTTGGCCTTAGAGGCGCCTCTGGGTGGCTGCAGTGCAGTGAAGGGGCTGACTTACACATACACTTACATACACACTACACTTACACACTACATTTCCACACACTTCCTAAAACCACACCCATACCCAACTTAACCTCCTAACTCATGTAGGTGATTCACATGGATGGTCCTTAACCCCTAAGCCCTTGGTAAGAGGGTTAGGAACAACATAGTGAATGCCTCAAATGAGTCCTTTCATGGCTCATATGGGCTTGAAATGGCTTCATGGCTCAACCAAAATGATTTCTTTCCACCTAGATTCACCCGATCTTTAATTTCCCAAATTTTCAATTTTTGACCCCGGGACCCTACACCTACTAAACCTACTCAAAACCATGAAATTACCCAATTTTTGCAAAATTTCCAAATTACCCAAAATTTTCCAAAATCACTCTCAAACATCTCCACATCACTCAAATTGATCATCCATACCCAAAAATACCAAAAATTCCAAAAATACCTCCCAATACCCTCTAAATACCGAAAATACCCTTCTTGGCCTAAAAATCCAAAAATTCAGAAAATTCCCAGAAAATTCCAGAAAATCCTAAATATTCCCAACATCATTTTGTCCAACTACACCATGGGCCAATTTTGTCAATTTACCTTACTTTTGTCAAAACCCCAATTTCACCCATTTTAACCCAAAGTGAACCCAATGTCAAACCAAACCTATCAAATTGACCCAAATTCTGGTCCAATTCAATTCTAAACTTCAATTCAACATTCCCAATACCAATCTAGACCAAATCCAAGTCCAATTTGATTGACATTTGGATCCAATCTCACTTTTGGCCTTAAAGCCCAATTTAGACCCATGACCCAAACTTAACCCAAACTCACCCAATTCAACTCCAATTAACCTCAAATCTTTTCTAAATCTTCCTTAACATTCCCACAAACAAAACCCTAACATGATTTGCCCAAAATTTGAACCCAAACCCCACTCAAACTCAACCCGAGGTTAAAAGGCCCATTTTTTGACCTAAGCCCAAACCTAACCCAAATTCAACCCAATTCAAATCCAAATCACCCCCAATTTGTTTCAAATCACTCATGACACATCCACGAGCTAAACCCAACAATTATTTGGCCCAACTTCTTTACAAAATTCCCATCCATAAATTCATTTTTAAACTTAAGGGCCCATTCCTTAAACCATTTTAAAAGCCCACTTCCACCAAATCCAAAACCCCAAAAATTCTTCCAAAGCCCATATGACATTTCCCCTCATCATACTTTCAATTAAAATCATCCCTAAGTCCTAAACCAATGATCAAATATTTCTAAATGAAGCTTCATCCAAATTTCCACCAAATTATCCAAAATCCTTAAAATCCTTTTTATGAAATTGACCAAACTTTTTGCCAAGCCAAAGGTGAGCCATGAAGCCATGCATGAGCCACATGTGAGCCATGAGAGCTTTGGACACTCCACCATGCCATATTGGGTAAGAAGAGGGGGGGCTTTCCTTAATCCCTAAAGCTCATTAGCCTTAATCATGTTTCACCTAAACTTAAATTTAATCCAAATATATTTGGATGGAGACTTCTCCATGCCAAACCAGGTGATCCCTTTGATCCCCCACGGCATCCAAAGCCACCTTGAAGGGTGCACCAAGCCCAAATGGGTGTATTGACCCATTTAGACTCAAAACTAGCCATGCCCCATTCTACTTTGGATCAAAGCCTTTACACATGTCCATGGCCGATTGATTGCACAAACCTCCAGCCACGACCCACGACCAAGATGGTGACCATTGCACAGCCGGCCGGCCACCGATGCCGCGGAAAACACCATGGCCGAGAGCTCGCATGTGAGCCAACATTGAAATTCTCACTTGCTGAGCTGCCCCATGCCTAGTGGTCACCATGGCTCGTTCTTCTCCTCACCAGAGCAGGTGATCCCAAGCCCTAACTCCCCCAGGAGGCCCCAGCCAGCTCTATTTAAACTCCACCCCTCTCGGCCATGAGAAGAAGAGAAGCATAAACCTTGCCAAAACTACGCAAAATTGTTCCGGACCCTCCTCCACCCTTAGAGCACTTGATCCCAGGTGAAATTCCCACTGCCATTTCTCCTCTGTAAGCTCGATTTCAAAGTTGAAATTCCACCCAAAACCAGGACACTTCTCCACGGTGAGCCAATCCCCAAATTGATTGGCTCTACACCTTCACCAGACCAAGGGAAGGTGTCCACCATCAAAAGCCCCATCTCCAGGCCACCCAGTTGCTCCAGCCTCCAAGCTTTGTGATCGGGCTTGGTCGAAATCATATCCAAACAATTCACCAGACCAGGAGACTTCATCTGGAGCTTGCTGGGACCCGATCGAAGGTGCAACAACTCTCGGATTGAAGCCACACTTCTACGAGCCAAGGTATGAGCTAACTCTCCATCCCGAGCTTCTGGAGATTCTCCATTTCAAATGCCTTAGTTTCAATGCATGTTAGCTGTATAAATGTGTTCGTCTCTTCAAGACGAATCCATAGAGCATAAGAACATGAAAATCCATTGAGTATCGAGTGAGATATTAGGGATTTAGTGTGGACGGCTCTCGGGTGAGAACACTTGGGGACGATGAACGGATGCCGTCCATTCAATACACGCGCGTACGGACGGCCAGGATCGCGTCGGACCAGGAGACGGTACGAGAACCGCGGGGCCCGGGCTGCTGACTCAAGTGGCGGCGTCGAATGGGAGCGCGCCGCGTGGCCTTTCGGAGCTGCCGAGGATGCGGCGGCGCGACTCGGATAAGTAGAAAATTAGGGATTTTCCGATTTATTTAATTCCCTAAACTTCAAAAATTCATATCTCGTGTAGAAAAATCGGAAAAATAAAATAAAAATACCCTCTTGCTCGGTGAAGAGAGGAAAATAATGTGGAAAAGAAATCACTTAATTTAATCGAATATTTTATTTTTTATGATTTATTTACTCTCTGCATTGTTTTAATTCTCCATGCATGCATACAATTCACCATGGCATGAGACCATAGGGCTTTTGAAGCCTGCGAATTTGGGAACATTCCACGAATTTTCCAAAGTCGGAGGCCATCCTATGAAGAGTTCTTGATTTTTCAAGTTCGAGTCACTTGTTTTGAGTATTTTAATTCCAGTAAATAGCATGTTGTGAAATAAATTCTAGGAAAATCTGGTGATGTTCCTTATGACCGAGAGAACCCTAGGAAAAATAGATTTTGGCTTAGTTCATTCAAAACAACCCTAATTGGCTTAAACACCCAAAATAGGTCTTTAATTAATTAGAGTTAACCGGGCATCAAATTGACTTGAAATCAATTCTCCACTGACCTTTAGGATCGAGAGGAATCCACCATAAAAAATTTGAGGTCGATTGGACTTGGTTAGCCCCACTAATTGGGTTGATTAAGTCACTTAGCCATTTTAAACTTTAAAAATTCATAACTTTTAAAATACCTTTTAAAAATCCATCAAATTGGTTTTGGAGCCTCTCTGATATCAGGGGAATCTAAGAAAATTAAAATTTCAATTTTCTAAAAAAGTTGATTTTTAATAATATTTTAATATTTTTAATAATTAAAAAATAATAAAAATCACAAAAATAATAAAATTCACCTAAATGTCACATTTTGAATTTTAATCACTTAGGAATAAATCCCACATTTTTCTTAGGTCTATTTAGTGAGATATTGAATTTTAAAGTTTTAAGGTAATTTTAAAATTAAAAAATGTATTTTCTAGCATTTTCACTAAAATAATTATAATAAATCATAGAAAAATCAAAAAATTGCAAAATTTGCTTCTCTGGTTTCCTTTATATCAGAGAGATTTTTGAAAAATATAAAACCCATTTTTCAACATTTATTTTATTTTTAAATTAATTAACACTCCAAAACTCAAAATAATTATAATAAAAATAATATAATTCAAAAAATCACCAAAATTGGTCCAAGTGCTTCTCTGGTCATTAGGAATGTCCCCTAATTTTCTTAAGGACAGAAACTTTCCCTTGGTCATGTTATTAAATTTTCCTTGAAAATCTCTATTTTCCACGAAAAATAATTATATAAATAAATTAAATACAGAAAAATCACATTTTCTCCTCTCATGTCTTTATTGACATATGAGTGAAGTCACATAAAAATTTCATGTTCATTTGGGTTCAATTTAGTGAGTTATGAAATTATTAAGCTTAAAGGGTAAAATGGTAATTAAAATCTTTAATCCTTAATTAAAACTTTAGGTTTAATAAAAAATCAACAAGTAAAATATTTGATCTTAATCTGGTTTGGATGATTGAAATTTAAATAATTAAAGGGTAGAAACCCATTAAATAATTTTAAAATGATTAAACTTTAATTAAATAATAGATTAAATTTGGAGGAATAATAAATTGGAATTATTAAAATAAGGGATATTTATTAGGAAGAGATTTATTCTTTAATTTAAAAATCCCTAAACTAATTATATCATTAATACTCAATTCTTAATTAAAATGATAACTCAAATTTAAAATATTAAAAGACTTAATTAAATCATTAAACTCTTTTAAAATCTCAATTAAAATTATAAATTAAATTAAATTAAAATTAAATTAAATAAAATTAAATTAAATTAAACTAAATTGAAATTAGATTAAATAAAATTAAATTAAATTAAATTAAACAATTAAATTAAATTAAATTAAATTAAATTAAATTAAATAATTAAATTAAATAAAATAAAATTAAATTAAATTAAATTAAATTAAATTAAATAAATAAATTAAATCAAATCAAATTAAATTAAAATTAAATCAAATCAAATTAATTAAACATCAAATCAAATTAAATTAAATTAAATTAAATTAAAATTCAATTAAATTAAATTAAATATAATATCACCTAAGACATAAAAGAAATTAAATATAAAGCGACTTGAACAACTATTCCAAATTTAAACCCTTTAACTTAAATCAAATCATTTGAATACTAATTTACCCTTGAATGCTTTGATTATTATAACTCCTAAATGAAACATTAAATGAAGTGCTTACTTCACTCATAAGATATTCGAATGTCTTAATTCGACTGAGCAAGTTAACAAAACTTGAAAACCTCGGACGATTGATTCATTTATATGATTAAATTCATTTGGACTTAAAACAATCCTAAAAATATTGATAAGATGTTTAAGATTCTTCTTAAGCACTTCCTCGATATGATAAGATATTTATAAGAACAATTGGATTTAATTGTTCTTTGATGAAGAAAATCGTCCTCGAAACAAAAACACAAAGAACCTAGACGTCATAGGAGATGACTAGCTATAGGATTAGGAATTTGGTAGAAAACCATAACCTTTCCCTTAGCTTTACCTAGGAACTTGCTTAAATATTCTAATTGTGTTTTAAGTGTAGCTTGGGATGACGGGAAGACCCTCAGGGTACGCTTTTATTTTATTGCAATTTACTTTCTTGCAATTTACTTCCCTGCGATTTACTTTATTGCGGATGCACTTCACTTTTCTTGCATGATAAAACAAGCTGTTGCATGAAAACCCACACCTTTAGGATAGTCCACTAAAGCTGAAACCAAAACTAAGTTAAAAGTCATTGCAAGATAAAATTCACCGCCACAACATTTCAAAATATAAAACAACTCAAAATTTAATCACAAACGAATACAAAACTACAATTGCAACTAAATTAAAACGCCACGTTGGATGATCGGGAATACCTCGGATGATGTAACCTACGTGTTGGTAACGGGATTTCCACGGTCTAAATGAAAGTGTGGAACTCATTCGGTTGAGTTTAGCAAATTCATACTGGACTAAGTGAATCCGATAAAAATAATGATGCGGAAGGATGGAACCGTGGGATCTTAACCGGTGTCGTTATAATCAACTTTAAGATTTGTTTTAATCGAAATACAAGAACACTTGGAAAATTAAGACTTCTCTAAACCAAAACACTTTTCTCATCCCCGATTTATGATTTCTAAAACTAAACCTCTGCAACAACAAGGAGCTTGGAGCATGGTGGGCGGCACGACCATCGTCATCAACAAAACTTGAACCTACTTCGACAAAACCTTCTTAGAATTAAACAACAAAGCCATAGGACTTCGAGGTAGCTTGCACAGTGCAACATAAATCCTCGACTCTTCGTTAGGCATTTGCATTGCAAATTAAGCCCTAACCGGTCTTAGGATTCCGAGGTAGTCGTCCGATACGACAATAAACCCTCACATCTTCTAAATTTATTTGTTTGATTTTATCATACAAATATAAGCCCTAATTAATTAAAATTGGCCAAGATCAAAACATTTAAATAAACATTAGGACTTTCCTAAATTCAAACCAAACAATAGGATAGTCGGGAAATTACCGAAGTTTACTTCGAATCAGTGATTTCTCCTACCTTTCTTCCTTTGGATTCACAAAACAAAATGTTCCAAAATTTGATCCATTCCTATTGAAATTCCAAAATTCGATCTTTGAAAACCTTAAACTTTGAAATTCTTGAGAGCGAGAATTATTGGTTATTATCGAGAGTTTTCTTAGGTGATTCCCGTCACTTAAGATGTAATTAACTATAGGGGCTTGCCCTTATAGGGAATTTTAAAGAACCCGAGTAATATAAACCTCGTTTAATACTTTCATATTAAGCGGGGAATTTGTCGGCTTATAAAATTGGTTCGCGGACCAAACGGATGTCACTAAAACATCTAGTTTATTTGATCGAGCCCACCCTCGAGCGGTGTATCTATCCTTAGGGATAAATACACGGTTTGTGGTGCGGTGCTCGTTTATATAAACTATTTGGGATGTGAGATCGGTTTAATCTCATATCTTAAAGCTTTCAAATTTAAAATTATTTTCAAAGTCAAATACTACTTTCTAAATTATATATATATTTAAATCAAATTTAAAATTTAAATTCGCCGACAACTTCTGTTAGGCGCCCCCTTTTCAAAATATCACAACCTAAAAATATGCCGACATGGGGTTGAGGATTTTACTTCCGAGACTGCATTGCTTTAGGATTCTTTCCCTATCGCAATGAAATACATCAAAATCAAATTCTTGGAGTTGAGGATTTTACATCCGAGGCTGCATTGCTTTAGGATTCTTTCCCTATCGCAATGAAATACATCAAAATCAAACTTTTGGGGTTAAGGATTTTACATCCGAGACTGCATTGCTTTAGGGTTCTTTCCTTATTGCGATGAAATACATCAAAATCAAACTTTTGGGGTTGAGGATTTTACATCCGAGACTGCATTGCTTTAGGATTCTTTCCTCATCGCAATGAAATACATCAAAATCAAACTTTTGGGGTTGAGGATTTTACATCCGAGACTGCATTGCTTTAGGATTCTTTCCCTATCGCAATGAAATACATCGAAATCAAATTCTTGGGGTTGAGGATTTTACATCCGAGATCGCATTGCTTTAGGATTCTTTCCCTATCGCAATAAAATACATCAAAATCAAACTTTTGGGGTTGAGGATTTTACTTCTGAGACTGCATTGCTTTAGGATTCTTTCCCTATCGCAATGAAATACATGAAAATCAAACTCTTGAAGTTAAGGATTTTACATCCAATACTGCATTGCTCTGAGATCTCTCCTCATTGCAATGATTCAATCCGATCAATTCAATCTTCTTTTGAGGTTGAAGATGTTACATCTAAAACCACAAAATTCCAATTCTCATTTCAAGTTCGAATCCCTTCAAATTAACTTTGGCAAAACCTCAATTTAAATTAAAACTCCAAATTGAAATCTAAGCTCACACATCAAAAATTAAACTAAAAAAAAACAAAATAAAATCTAAATTGAAATTCCCCCAGGTCATGTGATTTGGGATTCACCTCCTTTTCCTTTCCCCAGCGAGAGTTCAGGAATCTCCAGTCTCAGAGATATACTTGACACTCCCAAGCGGAAATTCTTCTACTTTGTCCTAAGTTTGTCACTTGGACATCCGTGTTGGTTTTGTTGATCTTTTCGGTCAGCGCTCGATACGCGCGGTGTGCTTGGTTAGCACACCACACCTATTGGGGGTCCATTTGTTGACCTCATTTTTGATGAGGTCTTCTCTTCTCTCTTTAGTACTTAGGATATAGCCTTAGGCTTTTCCTTTGACTATCTTAGAGGATTAGAATTGGGACCCACCACATAGAAATTCAAACCACTTCTTAACTCCCTGCAAACTCCACAAACTTGACTGTAGACCCCTAATCACCAGAAGGGTTGAAACCAAATGTGGAAGTTTAAAGGATGAGTTCCTATAGGACTCTTTGGCCTTAGGATCGCCTACAGGTGGCACAGTGCAGTGAAGGGGCGACTTACACACACACTACACTTATACACTAAACTTATACACCACACTTTCACACACCCCCTAAAACCACACCCATACCCAACTTGACCTCCTGGCTCATGTAGGTGATTCACATGGATGGTCCTTAACCCCTAAGCCCTTGGCTAAGAGGGTTAGGAACAACATAGTGGATGCCTCAAATGAGTCCCTTCATGGTTCATGTGGGCTTGATATGGCTTCATGGCTTAACCAAAATGATTTTATTCCACTTACATTTACCCAATTTTCAATTTTCCAAATTTTCAATTTTCCAAATTTTCAATTTTCCAAATTTTCAATTTTCCAAATTTTCAATTTTTGACCCCCGGGACCCTACACCCGCCTAACCTACCCAAAGCCCTTGAAATTACCCAAAATTTTCAAATCACCCAAAATTCCTCAAAACCAATCCCAAACATTCCCACATTACTCAAATTGATCATCTATACCCAAAAATACCAAAAATTCCAAAAATACCTCCCAATACCCTCCAAATACCCAAAATACCCCTCTTGACCCAAAAATCCAAAAATTCAGAAAATTCCCAGAAAATTCTAGAAAATCCGAAATATTCCCAATTTCATTTTGTTCAACTAGACCATGGGCCATATTTGTCAATTTACCCCACTTTTGTCAAAACCCCCAATTTGACCCATTTTAACCCTAGGTGAACCCAATGTCAAGCTAAATCTACCCAATTGACCCAAATTCTGGTCTAATTCAATTCTAAACTTTAATTCAACATCCCCAACACCAATCTAGATCAAATCCAAGTCTAATTTGATTGACATTTGAATCCAATTTCACTTTTGGCCTTAAAGCCCAATTTGGACCCATGACCCAAACCTAATCCAAACTAACCCAATTCAACTCCAATTAACCCCAAATCTTTTCTAAACCTTCCTTAGCATCCCCAAAAACAAAACACTAACATGATTTGCCCAAAATTTGGACCCAAACCCCACTCAAATTCAACCCTAAGCTAAAAGGCCCAATTTTGACCTAAACCCAAACCTAACCCAAATAAGCCCAAACCCCAAAATCAAAACCCAACCAAAGCCAAAACATCTTTGAAACCCTCCCATAAATATTTCACAACATTTATTTTATATCAATTTCAACCCTAGCCCAACATTGGCCCAAGTTAGCCCAATTTGACCTACATTGGCCCATTCACCAAAGAGGTCCAAATCCAACCCAAACCTAGCCCAAACATTTCAAATTTATTCCAAATCATTCATGAAACATTCCTAAACTAAATTCAACACTTATTGGATCCAATCCTTTGCAAAATTCTCATCCTAAAATAAAAAAAAAAACCACTTCCCTAAATCACTTTAAAAGCCCATCTAAAACCATTTCAAAGAGCCCAAAATCTACCCTAAAGCCCACATGACATTTCTATTTGCCATCCATTTAACCAGAGCCATTCCCTAAGTTCCAATTCCATCATCAAATAAATCCAAATCAAGCCATATGCAAAATCCCATCAAATCACTCCTAAATTACCAAAATTTCCAAATTCCATTTTCATGAAATTGACCGAAGCTTTTCCCAAGCCAAAGACAAGCCATGAAGCCACATGCAAGCCATGGACAAGCCACATGAAGCCATGGAAGGTTTGACATGTGATCAAGCCATTAATGGCAAAAGGAGGAGCCTCTTTTAAGTCCCCTTAAAAAGGTTTTAACCTTTTTAATGCTTCACCTTAATCCATGATTAATCAAAATATTCATGGATGGTGACTTCTCTACCCTTTTCTAGGCTGATTCACTCGATCCTCCTTCGACCCAAATCAACCATGGAAGGGTGCACCAAACCCAAAAAGGTGGGTTGACTCATTTGAACCCAAAATAGCCTTCCCCCATTCCATTTCAATTCAACTCCTTTACACATGTCCATGGCCAATTGACTGCACTAAGCCCCAGCCCTGACCTCCCTGACCTTGAGGGTGACCGACCACTGGCCGGCCGGCCACCACGGCCGCCGGAAACCACCAGGCCAAGAGCTCACATGTGAGCCCAAACTTGGAATTCTCACCTGTCGAGTTGCCCCATCCCTAGTGGCCATTACAGTTGTTCTTCTCTTGCCAGAAGCAGTCGATCCCAAGCCCTAACGCCCACGGGAGACCCTCCACCCTCTCCTATTTAAACACCACCCCCTCTCGGCCATGAGAGGTGCTGAACCGGACCTTCCGAAACCACCGCCAAAATTGTTCCGAACACTCTCCATACTTCGAGCGAGTTGATCCCCGAGTGATAATTTTCCCTAATCCCCACCAACGAGCCCGATTTCTCGGCCAAAATTCCACCCAAAACCGGGACACTTCTCCACGGTGGATCAATCCTCAAATTGATTGGTCCTACACCTTCACCGAGACCAGGGAAGGAGTCCACCAGCAAAAGCCCCCTCTCCGAGGCCACCCATCCGTTCCGGACTCAAACTTTGTGATCGGGCTTGGTCGAAATCATACCAGGCAATTCACCGGACCGGGAGACTTCATGCGGAGCTTGTTGGGACCCGATCGAAGGTGACACGGCCCTCGGATTGAAGCCACACTTCTGCGAGCAAAGGTATGAGCTAACTCTTTATCCCGAGCTTCTGGAGATTCTCTAGTTCAAATGCCTTAATTTCAATGCATGATCACCGTATAGATGTATTCGTCTCTTCAAGATGAATCCATAGAGCACAAGAACACGAAAATCCGTTGAGAAATGAGTGTGTTCTTAGGGTTTTAGTGTGGATGGCTCTTGGGTGAGGACGCTTGGGGACGATGAACGGATGCCGTTCATTCCATACACGCGCGGACGGACGGCCAGGATCGCGCGGATGAGGAGATGAAACGATACGGCGGGCCCCGGAGAGCCGAGTTGGATGGCGGCGTCGAATGGCGGCGCGACACGCTGCGTTTCGGAGGCTGCCGAGGATGGCGTGGCGCCGCGTGGATAAGTAGGAAATTAGGGTATTTTTTGATTTATTTAATTCCCTAAACTTCAAAAATGCATAACTTTGTATAGAAAAATCAGAAAAATAAAATAAAAATACCCTCTTGCTCAGTGAACAGAGGAGAATAATGTGGAAAAGAAATCATTTAATTTCTTCAAGTATTTTATTTTTAATGATTTATTTACCCTCTAAATTGTTTTAATTCTCCATGCATATATGAAATTCACCATGACATGAGACCATAGGGCTTTTGAAGCCTCTGAATTTTGGAACATTCCCTAAATTTTCCAATGTCAGAGGCCATCCCTATGAGAAGTTATTGATTTTTCAAATTCATGTTGCTGTTTTGAGTATTTTAAATCCAATAATTAGCATGTTGTGAAATAAATTCTAGAAAAATTTGGTGATGTTTCTTATGACCAGAGGACCCTAGGAAAAATAGGTTTTGAATTAATTCACTTGGAATAACCCTAATTGGCCTAAACATCCAAAATAGGTCCTTAATTAATTAGAGCTAATCATGCATCAAATTGACTTGAAATTAATTCTCCACTGACCTTTAGGATCAGAGGAACCCACCATAAAAATTTGAAGTCGATTGGACTTGGTTAGCCCTACTAAATGGGTTGATTAAGCCATTTAGCCAATTTAAACTTTAAAAATTCATAACTTTCAAAATACTTTTCAAAAATTCACCAAATTGGTTTTGGAGCCTCTCTGATATTAGGGGAATTTAAGAAAATTAAAATTTCAATTTTCTAAAAAAGTTCATTTTTTTTGTATTATTTTAATATTTTAATAATTAAAAAAAATAATAAAAATCACAAAAATAATAAAATTCACTAAAATGTCACATTTTGAATTCTAATCACTTAGGAACAAACCCCATATTTTTCTTAGGTCTATTTGATAAGATATTAAATTTTAAAGCCCTAAGGTAATTTTAAAATTAAAAAAATGTATTTTTTAGCATTTCCACTAAAATAATTCTAATAAATCAAAGAAAGATCAGAAAATTGTAAAAATTGATTCTCTGACTTCCTTGATATCAGAGGGATTTTTAAAAAATATAAAATTCATTTTTCAACCTTTATTTTATTTTTAAATTAATTAATACTCCAAAACATAAAATAATTATAATAAAAATAATAGAATTCAAAAAATCACCAAAATTGGTCCAAGTGGTCCTCTGGTCATTAGGAATGTCCCATAATTTTCTTAAGGACATTAACTTTCTCTTGGTCATATTGTTAAATTTTCCTTGGAAATCTCTATTTTCAACCAAAAATAATTATATAATTAAATTAAATATAGAAAAATCACATTTTCTCCTCTCATGTCTTTATTGACATATGAGTGAAGTCACATAAAAATTTCAAGTTCATTTAAGCTCAATTTAGTGAGTTATGAAATTATTAAGCTTGAAGGGGCAAAATGGTAATTAAAATTTTAATTTTTAATTAAAACTTTAGGCTTAATAAAATTAAAAGAGTAAAATATTTGATCCTAATCTGATTTGGATGATTGAAATTTAAATAAATAAAGAGTAGAAACCTACCAAACAATTTGAAAATAATTAAAATAAACCTTAATTAAATAATTGATTAAATTTGGAAGAATAATAAAATTGGAATTATTAAAATAGGGATATTATTAGGAAGAGATTTGTTCTTTAATTTAAGAATCCCTAAATTAATCATCTCCATAATATTTAATTCCTAATTAAAATGATAATCCAAGTTTAAGATTTAAAATGCTAAAAGACTTAATCATTAAATTAAATTAAAGTTAAATTATTTAAATAAAACCCTTTTAAAATTTAAATTAAATTAAAATTGAAAGTAAAATTAAATTTAAATTTAAATTAAATTAAATTAAATTAAATTAAATTAAAACATATTAAATTAAATCAAATTAAACTAAATTAATTAAATAAAATTAAATTAAAACATATCAAATTAAATTAAATTAAATTAAATTAAATTAAATTAAATCAAATTAAATTAAATTAAAGGAAATTAAATTAAAATAAATTAAATCATGTTAAATTAAATTAAATTAATTCATATCAAATCAAACTAAATTGAATTAAATTAAATTAAATAATAGAATCAAGTTAAAATTAAAATCAAGTTAAATTGAATCAAAATTGAAACTAAACTAAATTAAATTAAATTAAAGTTAAATTAAATTGAATAAAAAAAAATAACATCACCTAAGACATAAAGAAATTCAAAATAAAGCAACTTGAACACTATTCCAAATTTAAACCCGATAATTGAAATTAAATTAAATCACAAACCATTTGAATACCAATTTGCCTTCGAAAGCTTTAGTTATCATAACTCCAAAACAGAACGTTAAATGAATTTTTACTTCACTTATAGGATATTCAAATGTCCTAGTTCACTGAGCAAGATAACAAAACTTGAATTCTCGGACGATTAATTCATTTGGACTTAAAACAATTCTAGCAATATTGAAAAGATGTTTAAGATTCTTCTTAAGCACTTCCTTAATATGATAGGATATTTATAAGAACAATTGAACTTAATTGTTCTTTGATGAAGAAAATCGTCCTCAAACCAAAACACAAGAACCTAGACGTCATATGAAATGACTAGCTATAGGATTAGGAATTTGGTATAAAACCCTAACCCTTCCCTTAGCTTTACCTAGGAACTTGTTTAAATATTCTAAATTGTGTTTGAGTGCAGCTTGGGATGACGGGAAGACCCTCTAGGTACGCTTTAATTTTATTGCAATTTACTTTATTGCAATTTATTTAATCGCATCGCACTTACTTTTCTTGCATGATAAACAACTGTTGCATGAAAACCTACACTTTTAGGATAGTACCTAAAACTGAAACCAAAACTAAATTAAAAGTCATTGCAAGATAGAATTCACCACCACAACATTTCAAAATATAAAACAACTCAAAATTTAACCACAAACAGAACACAAAACTGCAATTACAACTAAATTAAAACGTCTTGTTGGATGATCGGGAATACCTCGAATGATGTAACCTACGTGTTGCTAATGGGATTTCCCACGGTCTAAATGAAAGTGTGGAACTCATTTGGTTGAGTTTAGCAAATTCATCTGGACTAAGTGAATCCGATAAAAATAACGATGCCGGAAGGATGGAGCACGTAGGATCTTAACCGGTGTTGTTATAATCAACTTTAAGATTTGTTTTAAATAAAACATAAAAAAACACTTGGGAATTAAGATTTTCTCTAAACCGAACACTTCTCTCATCTCCTGATTTATGACTTCTAAAACTAAACCCCTGCAACAACAAGGAGCTCGGAGCATGGTGGGCAGCACGACCATCGTCATCAGCAAAACCTGAGTCTACTTCAGCAAAACCCTCTTAGAATTAAATAACAAACCCATAGGATTTCGAGGTAGTTTGCCTAGCGTGACGTAAATCCTAACTTCGTCTTTAGGCTTTTGCACAGCTCTGTTGTGCAATATAAGCCCTAACACGTTAGGATTCCGAGGTCGTCGTCCGATACGACATAAACCCTCACATCTTCGAGGCTATTTGCTTGACTGCATCGTGCAAATATAAGTCCTAATTAATTAAAATTGGCAAGATTGAAACATTAAATAGACATTAGGACTTTCCTAAATCTAAGCCAAACAATAGGATATTTGAGAAATTACCGAAGTTCGCTTCGAATCTGTGATTTCTCCTACCTTTCTTCCTTTGAATTCCCAAAACAAAATGTTCCAAATTTGATCCATTCACTATTGAAATTCCAAAATTCAATCCCTTTGAAAACTTAAACTTTGAAATTCTTGAGAGCAGAACTACTGATTATTATCGAGAGTTTTCTTAAGTGATTCCCGTCACTTAAGATGTAATTAACTATAGGGGCTTACCCTTATAGGGAATTTTTAGAACCCAGGTAATATAAACCCTGTTTAATTCATTTGTATTAAGCAGGAGAACTTGTCGGCTTATAAAATTGGTTCGTAGACCAAACAAATGTCACAAATCTCCTAGTTTATTTAATCGAGCCCCATCATCAAGCAGTGTGTCTATTCTTCGGGATAGATACACAGTTTGTGGTGTGACGCTCGTTTATATAAACTATTTGGGATGTGAGATCAGTTTGATTTCATAACTTAAAACTTTTAAACTTAAAATTATTTTCAAAATCAAATTCTACTTTCTAAATTATATATATATATATATATATATTTAAATGTAAAATTTGCCGACTATTTCTGTTAGGCGACCCCTTTTCAAAATCCAACACACAACCTAAAAATATGCCGACAATGCCAAATTATGTAAAATTTATGAAAGATATTCTAAATAAGAAAAGAAAATTCACTGATAATGAAACAGTCGCACTTAGTGAAGAGTGTAGTGCTATTATTCGAAGAAGCTTCCGAAAAATTGAAAGATCTCGGTAGTTTCACTATACCCTGCGCTATAGAAGAAAAATTTTATGGAAAAGCTTTGTGTGACTTAGGAGCAAGCATCAATCTAATGCCTCTATTGATTTTTAAGAGATTAGGATTAGGAAAAATTACACCTACTTTAGTAACCCTTCAATTAGCTGATCGTTCGGTTACCTATCCTAAGGGAGTTATTGAAGATGTGTTAGTAAAAGTGGATAAATTTATCTTCCCAGTAGATTTTATTGTTTTAGATATGGAGGAAGATAAAGAAATTCCTATCATTTTAGGAAGACCATTTTTAGCTATCTGGAAAAGCTATGATTGATGTTCGGAAAGGAGAATTAACTATGATAGTAAATGACCAAAAAGTTACATTTAATATTGCAAAATCAATGAAATATCTCCGCGCTAGAAAAAGATGATGAATGTTTTCGGATGGAAATACTTGAACATTTACAACAAGAACATTTTAAGGAATATTACAAAGATAAATTAGAAAAAGAAAATACTGAATTAATTGAAGATAATAATGAAGAACTAGATTATATTCAGGAAAGATTTGAATTTTTGGATAATACTGAAAACACTGACAAGAATATAGTTCTATCAATTATTAAACCTCCTGAACTTGAGCTAAAATTATTACCTGATTATTTGAAATATGCTTATTTAGGTAATTCTTTAACTTTACCAGTTATTATTTCATCTGCATTAAACGAATCTCAAGAACAAAAACTTTTAGAAACTTTAAAAAAATATAAGAAAACTTTTGGTTGGACTTTAGCGAGATATTAAAGGAATTAGTCCTTCAATACGTATGCATAGAATTATTTTAGATGATGAACATAAACCTAAAGCGAGATCCCCAAAGGAGATTAAACCCGATAATGAAAGAAGTAGTTAAGAAAGAAATTTTAAAATGGTTAGATAATGGTATTATATATCCTATTTCCGACGAGTGCTTGGGTAAGCCCAATTCACCGTGTTCCTAAGAAGGGAGGAGTGACCGTCATCGCCAATGAAAATAACGATCTTATTCCTATAAGACAAGTTATTGGTTGGCGTATATGTATTGATTATAGGAACTTAAATACCGCCACCACGAAAAATCATTTCCCTTTACCATTTCTAGACCAGATGTTAGATAGATTAGCCGGACATAAGTATTTTTGTTTTCTAGATGGATAAACTGGTTATCATCAAATACAAATTGCTCTTGAGGATCAAGAGAAAACTACATTTACTAGTCCTTATGGAACTTTCGCTTTTCAAAGAATGCCTTTTGGATTATGTAATGCACCAGCAACATTCCAGAGATGTATGATGTCTATATTTAGTAAGTTAATTGACAATGGCATAAAAGTATTTATGGATGATTTCTCTGTATTTGGAACATCATTTGACACATGCTTAACTCATCTTGAAAAAGTATTAGAAGTATGTGAGAAAATAAATTTAGTTCTAAATTGGGAGAAATGTCAATTTATGGTTGCGGGCGGCATTGTATTAGGGCATAAAATTTCGGAAAAAGGCATGGAAGTGGACCCTGCAAAAATTCAAGTTATATGTAAATTACCACCTCCAACTACGGTAAAAGGGGTAAGAAGTTTTCTTGGACATGCTGGATTCTACAAACGCTATATAAAAGATTTTTCAAAAATTACTAAACCTTTATGCCAACTTCTCGAAAAGGACAAGAAATTTGAATTTACAATCGAATGCTCGAATGCTTTTGAACTCTTAAAAGAAAAATTAATTACAACACCTATAATAGTTTCACCTAACCTGGAGACACCATTTGAGCTTATGTGTGATGCTAGTGATTATGCTTGTAGGAGCAGTTCTTAGGCAAAGATATGAAAAGATTTTTAAAGTTATATACTATGCTAAGTAAAACTCTAAATGATGTTGAAAAAAATTATACGATTCTGTAAAGAGAATTATTAGCGGTAGTATATGGTTTTAATAAATTTAGACCTTATCCGATTGGAATAAAATGTATCTTGCATACCGATCATTCTCGCTATCAAATATTTAATGCAAAAGAAAGATTCCAAACCAAGATTAATTAGATGGATGCTATTAATGCAAGAATTCGATTTTGAGATCGTTAATAAGAAAGGAACTGATAATCAAATTGCAGATCATTTATCAAGATTAGAAAATCATGTATTATCTGATATTGAAAATGAAATTATAGACAATTTTCTTGATGAACAACTATATAATATCAATGAGTGGAAAATATCATGGTATGCTGATATAGTAAACTATATAGTTAGTAATATTTTACCACCTATGCTAACTTTGCAACAACAGAAAAAATCATCCATGATACGAAAACCTATTTTTGGAATGAACCATATTTATATAAGCAATGTAAGGATTTAATTATTAGAAGATGTGTACCTTGTGAAGAAATCGAACCAATTATTCAAAAATGTCATAATTCGATTTTGGAGGACATTTTG
Organism: Papilionanthe hookeriana x Papilionanthe teres; assembly: GCA_022702705.1. Taxonomy (NCBI): domain Eukaryota; kingdom Viridiplantae; phylum Streptophyta; class Magnoliopsida; order Asparagales; family Orchidaceae; genus Papilionanthe; species Papilionanthe hookeriana x Papilionanthe teres. The sequence continues at coordinate 70,488,297 of CM040436.1, read as the reverse complement.
GCGAGTGATAAAGCCGCTTATAAGATTCTACAATCTGGATTTTACTGGCCTACTATATTTAGAGATGTATACAGATATATTAAAACTTGCGATAAATGTCAAAGAGTAGGAAATATATCTAGAAAAAACGAAATGCCTCTGAATTTTATATTAGAAGTTGAAATTTTTGATGTTTTGGGATTAGATTTTATGGGTCCTTTTATTCCTTCGTTTGGAAACTCATATATATATGAGTAGCTGTTGATTATGTTTCCAAATGGATTGAGGCACAAGCTTTACCTAGGTGTGATGCTAAGAGTGTTTCAAATTTTCTAATGAAAAATATTATTACTGACGGAGGAACTCATGTTAGAAATAAATACATTCACAAACTAGTAGAAAAATACAATATTACTCATAAGATATCCACTGCTTATCATCCACAGACTAGTGGATTAGCTGAAGTATCTAATCGTGAGATTAAACGTATTTTAGAAAAATCAGTAAACCCAAATAGGTTAGATTGGTCTATTAGATTAGACAATCGCATTATGGGCTTATAGGATCGCTTATAAAACTCCGATTGGAATCACTTCTTACGAGGCTTATATATGGAAAAACATGCCACTTACCAGTTGAATTAGAACATAAAGCATATTGGGCGATTAAAGAATTTAATTATAATATGAAGGAAGTCTGGTGAGAAAAGATTGCTGCAATTAAATGAATTGGAAGAATTAAGAAATGAATCATATGATAATGATCGGATTTATAAAGAAAAGATGAAATTATGGCATGATCGGAAGATTAATCAGAGAAATTTTGAACCAGGACAGGAAGTTTTGCTATATAATACTAGATTGAAATTATTTCTTGGAAAGTTGAAGTCTCGATGGTTAGGACCTTTCACCATAACTCAAATATTTTCATACGGAACTATAGAAATCGAAGATCCAAAAACTGGACATAAATTTAAAGTTAATGGACATAGATTAAAACCATATTTCGAAGGTATAAGACCTAACTATAAAGAGGTTTTAATGCTTAGTCGACCTAATTAATAATTGAAATTAGGTCGGGCTGACGACGTTAAACTAAGCGCTTTATGGGAGGCAACCCATATTAGTTATCTATTTTTATTGTATCTTAATAGTTAGTCTATATTATTGAAACTTTACTACTCAATTATTATTAAGAATCATCACATATTCGAACCATTATGATGAGAAAAGAAATTATTTGATTTAAGAGCGAAATTGGACATTATTTTGGAATCTCGCCGACGGCGAGGTCGATACTCGCCGACAGCGAGGTTCGCGCCTAAATTAAATTCAGTTTATTTATCGAGCTCGCTGATAGCAAGAAACGTCCCGCCGACAGTGAGAACATGGGAGGCAGTTTTTATAACTGAGTCACCGACGGCGAGAAACTTATCGCCGACAACGAGGAAGTTATAAAGATGAGTTATTTATAATTTGAATGCCGATTTGGACGGTTTCAACACCAATTCCTTTGTGAAAACCCATTCTTAAATCATTCTAGATCTGCCTTCTTCACTAGAATTCATTCCATTCACCATAATGGCCTCCAAATTCTTAGATTCCTCTAATTATGGACTGTTTAACCGGAGGAAATTTGTGAGTGCGGAAGTGCAGCGGATCTTCAACAAGGTTTTGGTAAAGAAAAGAGTTATCAAGGAACGGGGATTTGTCAATCGAGGATTAGAGAATTCCACTACAAAGATAGAAGAAACGATCGCGCAGCGGCACTGGGAGGTATTTTGTTACACTACGTCTGTTGTTGATATTCCAGTTGTGAAAGAGTTCTACTCTAACTTACATGAGATCAACAATGGGAATGTCTACGTCCGAGGAAGATGGGTGACGTTTACTCCATCAAGAGTAAATGAATTATTCTCTATAGAAAACACCCCGGATGTCACTATTCAAATTTTGTGCCTTCTCGATATAATATGAATGAGATATTTCAATATCTGACCGATGAACCGGAAGATTGGGAAATGCATGAAGACGGGTATGTTAGTTTCTCTGCATTACTTTTGAATCCTGTCTCAAAGCACTGGCACTTTTTTATCTCATCTAAATTGTTACCTACTATGAGGGTAAACAAGGTTTCGAAGGAATGCGCTATATTGAATTATTGTATTCAAAATGGATTGCCTATTGATGTTGGATCAATAATTGTTAAGCCTGCATTGGGTTTAATTGTGCATGGTGGTCAGTTCACGGACTAGGACACCCATCTACTATTTTGCGTTATGCAGTCAGTACCAGGTTTCTTATGAAGCTTGGGAAAAGGTTCTGTTACCTTGGAAGCCGCTTGATCCTACAGATATGTTCCCTACTTTGGACAATAATGATGAAATTACATTTATCTCCGATAGAGCTTCACAGAATAATCCTATAGCAAGGCCTATTTCAGATAAAACGGAGTTACTTATGAAGAAAATTAAAGGAATGGAGAAAGAACTGCAGAAAGTGAGAGATTCAATCGACACTACATCTGATTTATTTGATCACATTGACTGGAGGATGAAGGAATACTTTGATCATTCTGGACACCTGGAAGCTAGCTTTCTTCATTTACCGAGACGAAGGGTTGGATCATCGAAGAATCTGCTTCGGAGTTTCCCTTCAGGCCTTTCTATAACTTATTTGTGCATCATCGTCATATCAGAAATATCAGAGAAGATGAAGATTTTGACATTGAAGAGTAGTAGTAAAGATTTCCATATTATATTTATATTTATGTTATTTGATTCGATTTAGATTTTATTATGTGTGGAGTGATGATTTGAATATCTCAAACTTAATTGAGATATGCGTCATAGTTTTGTATCAGCATTTAGTGTGTCGTGGATTGGTTTGCGATGCTGATTAGTAGTAAGGATTGGAGAATTGAAGTTTGATTATAGAGTTTAAAATTATGTTATTTTGTACATCTCATGGATTTCAATATTAAAAGTTAATTTGTTGTGTTGTGTGAATTTGTTTATGTATAAGTAGCTAATCTTCATATTAAATTAATAAATGATGTGATCGGAAATATAATATAAGGCAAATCAAGGACGAAAATGAGTGACGAATTTCGGAAATTTAAATTTTTTTGGAATCTCGCCGACGGTGAGAAAAATCCCGCCGACAGCGAGATCGATCTCGCTGACAGCGAAGAATAGAGCAAAAATTTCTCGCCGACAGCGGATTTTTCCCGAGAGTTTTTGGTTCTGAAAAATATTAGCTCGCCGACGGTGAAAAGAATCTCGCTGACAGCGAGGTCGCAAAAAACACTTTAATTGACCGGTCAAAAACACTATTCATCATCCCCAACCTCTCATTTTCGCAAAAACTACCCTAGGGCTCACGAAATTTCAGATTTAGAGGCGATTTCATCACTCAAAAACACCAGATTTCATCTTCTCTTGGTAAGTGCTTCACTCCTATGCAAAAAAAATTTTGATTTTCACCATGAATTTTCTCCACATTGAAAAATTTTGAAAAATCCTAAATGTGGAATAATTACTCGGTAGAAATCCATAAAATTTGTTTTAATTTGATCTTAGATGTTGTAGGAAGCCTCCTTAGTAATATTAGGAAGTTTAGTGATGATTTTTGTGAATTTCATAGATCGATCGAAAAATGGCTCCGCGACAGAAAAGATGAGTAGATTACGATACTGATCAATTTGTCAATGCACGAGCACAAAATCGGTATTTTGAAAACATTCAAGCAAGAAAGTGCATTGCGAATCGAGTTTTTAAAAATCCGGGAGTCGAAGTTGAGCGGATCATTAAAGAACGAGGTTGGGAGAATCTCTGCTACATCACCAATAGAGCTGCTGTGGAAGTAGTAAAAGAATTTTATTCTAACCTGACTGCTGTAGAGGACACACCAGTAAAGGTACGTGGATTTATGGTTGACTTCAGCGCGGCTAGAATTAACGCCTTCTATGAAATTCAGGACGGTACAAATGAGTACGAAACATTTGGAACTATGCCGGAACCTCTAGAAGATGTGATAAATTTTCTTACTGACGGGACTGGAGTTTGGAAGATAAAGTAGCGGGAAAGAGTGAATTTTCCTCTTTCTAAGTTAAATGCAAATTCTAAAGCATGGCACTATTTTATTTGTTCTACTTTGTTACCTACATATCACCACAGTGAGATAACAAGGGATAGAGCAGTTCTGAATTTCGTATTCGAACAATGAAGTATAAACATTGGAAGTGTCATCTATAGAAATATCTTAGCTATCGTTGGAAATGAAAGTGGAGGGGATTGGGACATCCCGGGTTGATTTATGCAATCCGCCAACTCTCCGGAGTTGAGGCGGTAGATGATGAGGAGTGGATAGAACCCATGAACCCACTCACGACGGCCAATATTAAGAAATATGAGTCTCATGAAAGGTGGAGATCGGGAGTGAGAAGTTATTTCACTCGGTCAAGTAGAGATATACCCTCTACTAGCTATGAACCTCCCGAGCCTACCACCCCTACCCTACAAGATCCGATGAATGAGCCGACACCGCATAGGAGGAGTTTTGAGCGGCTTGGAGAGACAATGGGGAGAAGATTTGATCATTTTGATCAAAGGATCGATAATCCGGAGAGGAGACATGATTATGATAGTGAGTACCTGCAGATACATTCGGAGTACGAGATAGCATATCATGAAGTCGAACGTCGCTACGGAGTGGAGATTTAGATGTCATCTTTCCGGAATGCCCCAGGTATACTCAGTATCATCCTGCTCAGTCTTCTCGACCTACAGATCAAGGAGGGGATGACAATATAGTTTGGGACTTCAATATAGAATATTAGGACTTTATTTGTTTTGTTTGTTTGATGTTAAGAAATTTTGGAAACTTTTATATGTTTGTAATATTCAGTATTTTATGTTGTGAGACATTGGATGTTAGTTAGATTAATTTGCTTGAATTGTGATAATAGTTTAGTTATTATTTTTTGTGTTAGTTAATTGCATTTGTTTTTATGTTAAATAGGATGTTAGTTTTCTTTAGTATGTTTTTATTTTATTCTGTAAGTTGTAAAATTATTAATCTGTTAGTTAAATTGTTTTAATATGTTAGTAATTCATATGTGTAGTGTAGAGTTAATTTTAATTGTTGTATTTAATACTTATCTCAGATTTTATCCTTGCATTTTCTTTAAATTGTTATATATATATGGAGAATACTAACAGTACAGGTTCAATGAAAAATGAAAAAGCCTGCAAAAATTTCAAAGAAAAATAAATACCTAAACTTCAAAGGTATGATTTATTTACTTTCCCTTTTTCATTATTTAGAGTAGATATAAAAATTTAAGTTTGGGGGGAGTAAAATACAAATTTAGTTATTAACTTGTTCTCAATTTCTATTTTCAAATTATTATAAAATGATTTTTATAGCAAATTTTTCAATTTAATTAATATGAATTATTTTATTTAATTATTATAAAAGGTTAAATGAAATATTTCTAGTGCTTTAATTAATTAAATAGAATAAAATATTTGGTTAAAGGGAATAAGAATATAGTAAACTATTTTTAGTAAGGAAAACTATATTCTAAAAATTAAAATTCTTAAGTATTCAAGTGAAAAAGAAAAGATTGAAAATCAATGAAGTAAAAACTATGAAGTATATATAAGCTAAGAAATATTTCTAAGTTTCAAATTTAGGAAGATGAAAATGAAGTTTAAAATTATTAACAGGCTCTCCAGATACAGTAATCCTCATTAGAAAAAAAAAGAAAAAGAAAAAGAAAAAAAAGAAAAATGAGGAGAAGCTTGAGGAGATGCCTTATCAAAAATTGGCTTCATTTGAATTAACCTAAAGGGAAAAACTTAGATATTTCCAAACTTATGTTTATGGATTAGAATTTTACCTAATAATATTTTCTTGAATTTCTTATCATATGAATATCTTAAGTAGTTGTTCTTTTAAATATAGTTAATCCTGAAATGAATAGTAAGCTAGAAATCTTAGACCTGATAACTAAATAATTTATTTCTATAAGATTAATTAAATTACATGAATTATTTTTATTTAACTTTATTATGATATTAATTAATCTAATTCATAGTTTATTTAAATTGAAAAATCTTATTATAGAACTCATTATTTTTATGTAGTACTAAAATTACTTGAGGACAAGTAATAAGTAAGTTTGGGGGATTTTGATTAGTGAAAATTTTATTAAGAAATTCATACCTATTTTTGATGAAATTGCACTTTAAAGAAAGGTATTTTCTTTATTTTATTGCAGGAATGTAGAATTTAGATGATAAAAGCAAAAATCATAAAAAGGAGTGGATTTGGAGCAAAAAGGAAGAAAATAATGCAATTTGTGCTGAGTCGCCGACGGGGAGATCGAGCCCGCCGATGGCGAGGGTACGAGGAAGAAATTCTGAAGGATTTATAACTGTCTCGCTGACAGCGAGAACGAGCCCGCCGACAGCGAGATAGCGAGGTTCGAAGACCTTCTAGAAGCCTCGCCGACAGCGAGGTAGGTCGTCGCCGACGGCGAGCTAGTTCAAATGGCACCGATACATTGAACCTGGACACTTTTTGAAGGGATGCTTATACACCTCTTGGTCCTTTGCTCATCTCTATATATAGATGCCGAAATTCAGCTTCTAATTGTGTTATGTGTGTCAATTTGTGTCTTAAGAGTCTTTTATTTATGTGTGAGCAGTCTTTAGAGTCTTAATTAGTGTAATTAGTGAGTCTTTAGTGAGTTAGTGAGTTTTTAGTGAGTCTTGATTGTACTTGGAAGGAAGAGTCAAAGGAACTGCGAGGAGTCCGTCAGGGATAAATCGAGATAAGTATTTGTATTTATTGTTTTTAACTTTAAATGAAATCCATGCTTAGTTTAGTTCCCATGCATTCGAGTAGTTTATTAGTCTTTCTCCCTGTTTATGAAATTAAGTGACTAGATGAACTAAAAATAGAAGTACTTTTAAATATTAATAAATTGTGATAATTTTTACTTAAAACTTAATTTACTTTCAAACTGGCCATTTGATTTGTTAAAATATGATGAATATTAACTATAGTAAAAATTACATCAGATATTTGGGGAATTCAAAAGCCTTGGAAGGAAGGTGCAAATAAATAGGGAAATAATATCACTGGGCGTAGAATAGAGCATTTTAGTGTGACAGACTAAAATATTCAATTCGGACTTATTGTTTGAGAGCTGAAGTGTAGATGTTAGCCCTCGGGCGAGGGGAACGTGGGAGCTCGAAGTGGCGATCGGTATCCTCCCGACCTAGCCGCAGATTCGGTAATCAAACATAGGATTAGTCAATATTCTTTACACTCGGACCAAAGGGTAAAGAATAGGAATGCTCCTATTTGTCACAATACCTTAAAATTATTTATTTAAATTCATCAATCACTTAAATTTCTAAACAAGGGGAAAGATACTTTTTCCGAATAGTTAAGACTTATTTAGCAATTAGTTTAATTTCCTGCACTTTCAATACGTATTAATTTTCTACTTAGTTAAGTTACCTAATTAAAATACTTAGTTTACTTTATTGCACTTAAATTTAGAATTCCAATTTTTCGTATACTATTTTAAAATTATTATTATTTTAAAATTAGTTGTTATTTAATTTTCTATTTCCCCGTGGGATCGATAACCGAGGACTCCACTAGAGCCTCGTATTACTTGATATGATACGTATACTTGCGTAGCATCCACAACATAAACAATTACAATTCTATACATATAATATAGCAGGGTCAAGTTTTTGGCGTAGTTGCAATTAAATTAAAAATATCATAATATAAAATTGTTAGTCAATAGGATTTTGTAGTAGCAAGTAGATTCAACCTTTACTTTTTCTTCCTGCTACATTTTTTGGAATTAATTGCAAAATATTTTTGAAATTTAAGTTTGGGGGGAAGAAAAATATTAACTCTTATTTGTTCTCAATTGATATATTTTCAAAAATTATTAGCATAACTTCTGGCAATTGAACCTCGCTTGAGATAACTAAAACTTTTTTATTTTAGTTGAATATTATGGAAGAATTGGATGAAAGTTTTTAGTAATAAAAGTTAATTTTATAAGGATAAGATATTTGGTATGAAAGAATTTGATTATAGTTAAATATTTAAAGTAAATAAAACTGTATTTTTGAAATGTTAAGAGACTTAAAGTATTGTGTGTTAAGAAGAGATTGTGACTTTATGATGAATAATAAGGCTCATACCTAATTATAAAGTAAGGAAGTCTTTCAAGTTTGAACTTTAGAAAGAGGAGAGTGAAGTTCAAAATCTTTACAGGCTCTCCAGATATAGTAATCCTCATTAAAAAAATATAGAAAAAGAAAAGAGAGTGAAAAAAAAATGGGGATTAAAAATGATCCCGAAAGAAAAGAAAAAAAAAAGAAAGAAAAAAAATATTTATGAGAAGCTTGAGGAGATGCCTAATCAAAAATTGGCTTCACTTGAGTCACTCTAAAGGGAGAACTTGATTTCATTTCTGAATTTTTATTTAAAGTATTGGCCTACATTCTGATGAAGTTTGCATGAACTCCTTTTTCACATAATCTTTCAAGGCACTCTTAATGTGAAAAATTATGGTTTATCTTGAAATAAATAGAAGACTAGAACCCTTTGACTTGATTGCTGAATATTCTTATACCTCTAGCGTTAACCTGAGTTACTGAATTTCTTTCTAAAAGTCTAACAAATATATTCTTTTAAATGAAAAATTTTAGTGTCTTATAGGTGAAAAGTACATTGCCTTGATTTATATTTTTATGTAGTAAAAGTGTTACTTGAGGACAAGTAACATTTAAGTTTGGGGGATTTTGACACGCCTAAAATATATACATTTTTTGCTATATAATTTTACTTATTTAAGATGATATTACACTTTAAAGGAAGTTATTTTGTATGTTTTTTGGTTTTAGGTACAAGAAATGGTGATTGGAGCAAAAAGAAACAAAAACAGTGCAATTTGGAGCAAAAACAAGAAAGTAATGAAATTCTGCCTTGACACCTTTCGATAAGTTTTTTGATGTTAAATCTCTTTTACACTTCTTGAATATTTTTGAATGAGATTACACTTTAAAGAAAGGTTATTTTTAAGCTTATTTTGTAGGGCTATCTGTTACGAACACAACACAACTGAAATGGGCCGAAACGGAGCTTAAACGGAGCCAAACTGAGCGAAACGGTGGAGCTGCACAGAGTCATCTCGCCGATGGCGGCCTCAATCTCGCCGACAGTGAGATTTTCCCGAGACAGATGGAAAATGGCCAAAAATTCTGCTGATAGCAGCCTCAAACCCGCTGACAGCGGCCCGGACGACCATGAACCGACTTTTGGCGGTTTTGGGCTAATATTTGACGTATTTGGACGCTTTTTCAAAGGGGTGCTTAAAGAAACTCTTCAAACTTCATCCATAATCTTTAAAATGGCTAATTTATGTTAGAAATATGTAGAGAAACAATAGAGAAAATGAGAGAAAAATTTGGAGGAATGTTTAGGATTCTTAGATTAAGAGTGGAAATGTAGATTTCTACCCTTTTGGAGAGATTGGAGAGAAGAATTTTAGAGAATTTGTAAGGGATTTCGCTAGCATTGCATGTATCAGTCGGAGAATTTATGGGAGAGATCTTTTTCTTTCTTTCAAAGAGAAAAAGTTAAGTATTGTTCTTTATTATCTTATAATTTTGTAAACTTTTATTTAGTGGATTTGCTTTGGTTACATGAAGTTTCCGTTGAATTTTCTTCGCGCTTTGTGACGTATCTCTCTTAATTTTTCTTCTTCTTTGGAAATAGTGGCATGAGAAGATTATGCCATTATTTTCCTTTTACTTTTCTTTTGGAATGAGTAGAAATCATGTTTAAGATTTTTTGATGTATGGTAGAAGTAAATTTAATTATAAATGTGATGGTTTTTACTTGCACTTCATTTACATTGCAATAAGGGCCCATTGTAGTGTTAAAATTCATTGTAATTGCATCGACCCAAAAGGGCAGTGTAATTCTCAACAAAGTGAAACCACATTCAAATTCCATGGATGGTGAAGTTCATGGGGATTGAATGTAAATAAATAGGGAAATAATATTAATCGGGCATAGAATTCGAGATTTTAAACTCACAGGCTAAAATCCTCAATTCGTTCCTATCGTTTGGGTGCTGAAGTATAGATAGAAAAGGCTTCATTATCATGAATACTGGCCATTCTTTTAGGATTAACCCTTTCGGAAGGCCATTGAAAATTGTCGTTAGCTATTTCTTCAATTAAGGTATAGGCTTCTTCAAATGTCTTAGCCATTAAAGAAGCACTAGCAGTAGCATCAATAATTGATCTAAGTGATCCAATAAGTCCATTATAAAATGTTTGAATAATTAACCAATCTGGTAAAGCATGATGAGGACATTTTCATAATAGTTCTTTAAATCTTTCCCAAGCTTCATAAATTGTTTCTCCATCAAATTGTGTAAATGAAGTAATATCATTTCTCAATTTAGCAGTTTTAGAAGGAGGAAAATATTTAGCATGGAATCTTTGTGTCATATCTGCCCATGTTTTAATAGAACAAGTTGCTAATGAATTAAGCCACATCTTTGATTTATCTTTTAAGGAAAAAGGAAAGAGTCAAAAACTAATTGCATCATCAGAAACATTATAATTGTTAAAGGTAGCACAATGTTCTAAAAAACTAGCAAGGTGTAAATTTGGATCCTCATTAGGTGTTCCTCCAAATTGATTGTTTTGAACCATTTGAATAATAGAAGGTTTAAGCTCAAAATAATTAACATCTATAGCTGGAATTTGAATACTAACATGAAGTTCATCAGCTGTAGGGTTTGCAAATTCCCTTAATGGTTTATAAATATTTTGTTCATTAATTTCAATTGGATTTTGATTATTGTTATGTAAGTTAGCCATTTTTTATGTTTTGAATTTTTTTTTCTTTTTTTAATTCTTTTAATTGTTCTTTCTAATTCAGGATCAAAAGGTAGTAATTCTTCAGATTCAGAACTACGCATAAAAAATTAAAGATAATAATTTTGTTTTATTTTTTATGTTTTTGTTATTTTTGTTTTGTTTTATTATTTATTTATTTTTTTTATTTTTACTTTTACTTTTTCTTATCTTATCCCCAGCGACGGCACCAAAAACATGATGCGATGTGACTTTAATTAAGCTTTAAAATACAAGATTTTTTACCACTTTTTAGAAGATTTAATTCTTGCTAAATGGCTTCAAAAACATGATGTGTGAGGTTTACTTTTATAATTTTATTAGATTTAATTATTTAAAACTCACAGTTTTAATTGTAAGTATACGTATCGTTCAAGTAATACAGGGCTCTAGTGGAGTCCTGGTTATCGATCCCACAGGGATAATAAAAACAAAAAGTAAAATTATAAAAAAACAATATTTTCAAACTTTCTTAAGCAAATTATATATACTTATATATATATATATATATATATATATATATATATATATATATTAAAATTTAATTAACTAAAAACTTTTACTAAAAGAAAGTAAGCAATAAGCAGGAAAGTAAAGTAAGCAGTAATTTAATGCAATTATAAAAATGACTTTCTCCTTTTTCAACTAATCCAAGAATTATTGATTAATTATTTTTTGTAGGGAATTAAGATTATAGTATTGTGTCAAGTAGAAGCTTTCCTATTCTTTCCCCTTTGGTCCAGGTGCAAAGAATATTGACTAATTTATAGTTAGGCTCAGGATGTGTTATTAGTAGAATGGGTTAATCTAGGCTCACACTACTAGATGTCCAAGGTTGGCTATGGTCGGCCCTACCAGTGACTCGTTACCTTTCTATAAACTAAATTATTAGAATTTAGTCTGTCACTCTAAAAACTAATTAATTCTACGCCCAATAAATAATATCTTCCTATTTATTTGAACTTCACCTTAAATAATCCAAGTAAAGCCTTCAATTACCTTAAGTATTCATGTGATATCAACTAGTTAAGAATTTATCTCCAGATAGTTCTCAAAATTCTTCAACAGGTTTTAATAAATTAAATGACCAATTTAAAAAGTAAACTAAGATCATGTATTAATATCATCACAATATTTTAAAATATTTTATATTTAATTCTCCTATGAAATTTAATTAATTTATAATCTTTTCATAGTTGAAAGGAGAAAGATAACTAACTACTCAGAATTCATTAAAATAACACAAAAAAACATATTTATAAAACTTTGAACTAAAGTACAAATACTTATCTGAAGTGTTCCTTTAAGAGCTCCGCTGACTTCTACTAACTCCAACACAATGATGAAAGACTCCAACAGCAATTAAACACAATAAATACTCAAAATAAACTCACTAGATACAAAATAAAGTGGCACCCTAAGTATGGAAGAGACTAAATTAAACTAGATTAGGCTAAAATGGGTATGTGTACTAAGAGGGGGGGTATGTTGTGATTTTCTCTGTAGAATGGGCTCCTATTTATAGAACTCTGAATTTTACCAGGGGTTGCTTAGTGCACCTCTTCAAAATTCATCTAATTCAATGTATCTTCTAGAAGGTAACCGTTGCGCCTAGGCACCGGGATCTGGCGCCTAGGCGCCGGACTCCGTGACCAGGTCGTTCGCACCTCTTCACTTTGGGTCGCACCTCTTCGCGATCCAGATCATTTCTTTGTGTCCAAATACATTGTATCACATGTCCTATAAATTAGGAGTAACTTCCAATCTTGTAGAAGCTCTAATAACCGATTAACACCGTCAAAATAACTGCCCAAAGTCATCAAAACAACTTAACAGCGTCTGTATCGAACATACGCTTTGGCGCCGGAGTCTGGCGCCTAGGCGCCAGGCCAATAATTCCATAAATTGCTACATAAGCTCCATTTTTGCTCCATTTTGCTCTTTTTTTCCTTCTTGGGCTCTTTTTAATCATCTACATCCAAAAACATGAGAATACATTTCATTAAAGCATAATATCCTTAAGAATTAAATCATAAATAAGGAATAAAAATAAGTATTTTTTAAGTTGATCAACTTTTGAATTATTAAAAGAAAAATTACTCACTACACCTATAATGTTTCACCTAATTAGGAGAAACCATTTAAACTTATGTGTGATTCTAGTGATTATGTGATCGGAGTAGCATTGGAGCAAAGGCATGATAAAGTTTTCAAAGTTATCTACTATGCTAGTAAAACTCTTAATGAGGCTCAAATTATTTAAACCACGGCTGAAAGAGAGTTATTAGCTATAGTATTTGCTTTTGAAAAATTTAGACCTTATTTAATTGGAACTAAAAGTATTGTGCATACAGACCATTTGGCTATCAAATTTTTAATGCAAAAGAAGGATGTGAAACCTAGACTCATTAGATGGATACTTCTTCTGCAAGAATTTGATTTTATGGTAGTTGATATGAAGGGAGCTGATAATCAAATAGCTGATCATCTGTCTAGAATAGATTATGATAAATTATCTGAATTTGAGAAAGAAATTACCAAGATATTCTCTAAAGAGCAACTCTATACTATTATGGGAAGTAGTTTGCCTTGGTATGCTGACATTGTAAATTATATTGTCAGTGATATTGTACTAACTGATTTAACAAGGCAACAACAAAAAAAGTTTGAATATGATGCAAAAATTTATATTTGTGATGAGCCATATCTATATAAACAGTGTAAATATTTGATTATTAGGAAATGTGTGCCACAAGAAGAAACAAATTTGATTATTCAACGATGTCATGATTCTGAATTTGGAGGTCAATTTGGTGTTGATAAAACTGCTTTTAAGATTTTACAATCTGGATTTGATTGGCCTACTCTTTTTAGAGATGTTTATAGATATATTAAATCATATGATAGTTGTCAGAGAGGAGGTAATATCTTTAGAAGAAATGAAATGCCTCTAAATTATAATTTGAAAGTTCAAATTTTTGATGTGTGGGGATTAGATTTTATGGGACCATTTAATCTTTCATTTGAAAATTTATATATATTGGTTACAGTTGATTATGTCTCGAAATGGATTGAAGCTATTGCTTTACCTAGATGTGATGATCGGAGTGTTTCAAAATTTTTAAAGAAAAATATATTTATAAGATATGGAATGCCGAGAGTGATCATAACTGATGATGGATCCCACTTTAGGAATAATCAAATTAAGAAATTAATTCAAAAATATAATATTATTCATAGAATCTCTACTGCTTATCATCCCTAGACTAGTGGTTTAGCAGAAGTGTCTAATCGTGAAATTAAAAGAATTTTAGAGAAAACTGTCGATAATCATAAACTAGATTGGTCTACTCAATTAGATACTGCTTTATGGGCTTATAAGACTGTTTTTAAAACCTCTATTGGAATGTCTCCTTATAGACTAGTGTTTGGTAAGAGTTGTCATTTACCATTTTAATTAGAGCATAAAGCATATTGGGCGATAAAAAAGTTAAATTTTAATTTGAAAAATGCTGGAGAGAAAAGATTTATGCAATTGAATGAGTTGGAAGAGATTAGAAATGCATCTTATCACAATGATAGGATTTATAAAAAGAGAAGGAAATTATGGCATGATCGGAAGATATTGAAAAAGAACTTGGAATGAGGACAAAAATTTTTATTATACAACACAATATTGAAGTTATTTCCTGGAAAGTTCAAGTATAGATGGTTAGGACCTTTTACAGTTGTAAAAGTTCATTCTTTTGAAGCTGTTGATATTAAAGAACCTGATACTGGACATATTTTTAAGGTTAATGGGCATTAATTAAAGCCTTACTTTGGCAGGTTTCAACCTGACTTCAAAGAGGTTTTAATGCTGAGTCATCTCGATTAACTGAATGGTTTGTCGGGTTGACGAAGTTAAACCAAGTGCTTTATGGGAGGCAACCCATGTGTATCTTTGTGGTGTGTTTGCTTGTTTGGTGTAGTTATGCTTTTTAGATAGTTGTTTTTGAATCCTAGTTACTCCTAAATACTTTAAAAATTGATAAATGATGGATCAAATCGAGATATTGTAATATTTTGGGTCAAACGAATTTTGGTAAGAATTTTTACCACTGGCGCCGCCAGCGCCCTATCACATTTCCTACACTGAACTTTGTTGTTTGAGCGCTGACGTCGCCCTATCGAGCGCCGCCCGCACCCAAAATCTGTTTAACATTTTTAAATTTTAAAATGTGAGTTTTGGCGGTTTTTGGTGGGATCTTTGTCCTTATAACTCTCTAAACTCCATTTTTAACTTCTTAACTCCAGAAAAATGAAAAGCACAAATCCCAATTCGTATCCTATGGATTCCTTTCCCATTGAAACCCTTCAATTTCATGTTTTCAACCAAAGGAAGATCATAAGTTTTGAAGCACAACATTTATTCATTAAAGTGATGATGAAAAGAAGGATTATCGAGGAAAAAGGCTTCATAAATCGAGGTATGGATAATCCTACTACTAGAATTGAAGAGATTATTAAGGAGAGACATTATGAAGTGCTTTGTTACACTACCGCTTCCTTTGTTGTTCCCGTCATGAAAAAGTTTTAAGCAAATCTTCACGGGATCAATCAAGGGTTCGTATTTGTGTGTGGTAGATTTGTGCAATTCACTCCTGCACGGATTAACGATCTTATTTTGATCGAGAACGTACCTATTTTCCATTATTCTAATTTTAATGCCACGAGGGATAATATGAATGATGTGTATCGATATCCGACGGATGAGAATGAAGAATGGGAAGTTAGAGAGAATGGATACATTAGTTTCCCATCTGCATCTCTCAATCCAGTATCGAAGCAGTGGAACTATTTTATTTTGGTAAAGTTTTTTCCAACATTGAAGATTTGCAAGGTAACTAAGGAAAGTGTCATTTTGAATTTTTGTATTCAAACTGGGAGGCCGGTTGATATTGGTAATATCATTGTGAAATCAGTTCTGGGATTAATTCTACATGGATCTAAATATGGGCTTGGACACCCATCCACCATATTTCTATTATGTAGTCAGTCACAGGTTCTTTATGAAAGTTAGGAAAAGGTTCTTCTTTTATGGAGGCCTATTGATCCAACTAATCCCCATGACTACCAGACAGTTGGAGATGAAGATGACATGAACTTGCTCGCTGATCAACCAATGCAGACTTCACAACCAATTCAACCCTATTTTCCTGATAGTTCCATAATGATATGGAAGAGGATCAAACAGTTGGAGACTGAGGTACGGAATGTTATGAATGCAATCAATAACATTTTTATTTATCCGATCATATAGATTGGAGGATGAAAGAGTAATTTGATCACACTGGTCGAATTGAGATGTGCTTGAGCAATCTGATGAAGAAGAATGTATTGATTGCTGAGGAACATCTGATGAATTTCCATTTTGTCCATTCTATAACTTGTTTGTGCATCAGCAATCAATTAGAGACATTAGAGGAGAGGATAATTCTGAAACTAAAGTGGAGTAATTGATGGATTCTACTTATGTTTGTTGTGTGTTTAGTTTGCTTTGCTTAGTTAAGTTCGGTTTGTGTAGTATTTGCTTTGAACTTGGATTTGGATGTGCTTGCTTTCATTGTGTGCTTAGATCTTAGTGTTTGCCTATCGTAGAGTACTTGCTGCACTAAATATCTAAGAGTAGTTGGTTTGAATGAACATATTTGGTGTCTATGATGTAACTTAGATTTTATATATATAAGATTGTTGTGTATTGTTTGTGTGAAGAATTGTGTTAATTATTGCTTATGGGATGATGTAAATGCCTATTGAAGTGTTAAACATCTTTGTGGAAGTCGAAACAATCGAAATTATGAAAAATTTTTCGGACCCAAAAAATTTTTTGGACTGGCGCCGCCGGTGTCCAAATCTAGAGAGTTTGGCAATTTATTTAAATAGAGCGCCACCGGCGCTCGAACCCAGTAAAAACCTAGAAACCCTCATTTTCGTGATTTTTCCTCTGGGACCCACAAAATTTTCCTTTTCCTTCGTCTTCCTCCTTCATTTTTGTGATTTTGAAGATCTAGGCCTTGCTAGATCTCGTATTTAAGGAGATTTCAAAGTTTTTCGACACCGCCTCCACATTGAATGTTGCTTCAAAAGTTTGGCTTTATTTCATTTCTGCAAGACTATTACCATCTTATCAGCATAGCGAAGTTACAAGTGATAGAGCGATTCTGAACTACTTTATACAGAAGATGAAAAAGATTGATATTGGGGCTACTATATACAAGAATATTTTGACGATTGCTAGAGGCGAGACCACTGCAGGATTAGGACATCCTGCTTTAGTTCATGCCCTTTGTGTTCAGTCTGGATTGGAGTTCTGTAGTTTTGAAGAAGTGGCTATACCTTTGAGACCAATTACAAAGAATATTATATGTACATATGAGTCTCATGTAGGAGCCAGAGCTGAGTGTAGGAGTACTAATATTCCTACTACGAGTTATGATGTTCCATCTACTTCAGAGCCGCCTACCTTATCTGATATTATGTAGCAATCAAGACTACAAAGTGCTAGTGTAGATAGACTCTATGGTCTGATGGATGTATTTGAGGCGAGGAGTGATGTGAATGAAGATTATCTACAAAGGAGAGTTGAGTTCGATATTGCTTATTATGATGCTCAGGTAAGATTTATGAGGGAGGAGTCCGATGTGATATTTCCTACTTGCCTCATCTATACACCATATAGACCTGACCTTGCTGAGGACCCTGCTAATGACCCAGTTGATGACCCTGCTGATCCTGGTGATGGAGACTGGTAGATTGTTTGTTTTTATTTATGTTGTTCTTGTTGTGTTGTGTTGTATTTTTGTGTTGTAGTATTTATTTTCATATGATGTGTAACCCTATTGTGTTGTACTGTTGTCTTGTAGTATTTATTTTCATATGTTGTGTAACTCTGTCGATTTATTGTTATGATGTACTGAAACATTAAAACTGTTAGTTGGACTGTGTAGTATAGTGATAGTTTGTTTCATGTTGTAGTGTTTTATTGGATGTTTAGATGTTTAATGTTAATTTCTCTTTATCCATGAAAATATTTAAAAATTGTTATATCACTACTACTAATTGTTTCATGCCTGCTAGTTATAAATTTTGACTGATACCAGATAGCTGTTGAAGATTTCAAGATCTGAGCACAGAAAGGTTAGTTTTCTTTTACTCTTCACTATTTCAAATTTATTCAAAAATTTAAGTTTGGGGGAGGGTAGAAAAATACTAAATTTTATCTATTCTCAATTATTATATTTTCAAAAATTATTAGCATAACTTCTGGCTGTTAAACCTCACTATATGTAACTAATTTTTTTTATTTCAGTTGAATATTATGGAAGGATAGGATGAAAATTTTTAGTGGTAAAGGTTGATTTTATAGAAGTAAGATATTTGGTATGAAAGGATTTTATTATAGTCAACTATTTGAACTAAAGAAAAATGTAATTTTGAAATATTAATGTACTTAAAGTATTGTGTGTTAAGAAGAGATTGTAACTTTATGATGAATAATAAAGCTTATACTTAACTATAAGGTAAGGAGATGTTTCAAGTTTGAACTTTAGAAAGAAGAGAGTGAAGTTTAAAATCATTAAAGGGCTATCTAGATATAGTAATCCTTAATAAAAAAAGAGAGAAAAGAAAAAAAAAGATTGAAAAACAATCCCTAAAAGAAAAGAGAAAAAAAAAAGAAAAGAAAAAAAAGAAAAATATTTATGAGGAGAAGCTTAAGGAGATGTCTAATAAAAAATTAGCTTCACTTGAATCACCCTAAAGGGAGAACTAGATTTAATTTCTGAATTTATGTTTTAAGTACTGGCCTACATTCTAATGAAGTTTACATGAACTCCTTTTTCATAGTCTTTTGAGGAACTCTTAATGTAACAAATTATGGCTCATCTTGAAATAAATAGAAGACTAGAACTCTTAGACTTGATTGTTGAATATTCTTACACATGTAGTGTTAAACTGAGTTGCTAAATTTCTTTCTGAAAATCTAACCAATATATTCTTTTGAATGAAAAATTTTAGTGTCTTACAGTTGAAAAGTACATTGCCTAGAGTTATATTTTATGTACAAAAAGGATTACTTGAGGATAAGTAATAGTTAAAGTTGATGCACCAAAAATATATACGATTTTTGCTATATAATTTATCCATTTTTGGTGATATTGCACTTTAAAGAAAGGTATTTTTTCCTAATCTGTTACATGTACGATGATTTTAGGTGATTGGAGTGAAAAGAAGCAAAAAGGAGCAAAAAGGAACAAAATGGTGAAAAAAGAGTTCTAGCGCCGCCGACGCCCAAATCCAGAGACTCCAGAATATAATGGCACGATAGAGCACCGCCGGTACCCTATCTGGCGCCGCCGGCGCCCGATGTTGATGGAATTCAAATTTAAGGAGATTTGGCGATTTTTTGAAGGGATGCCTATGGAAACTCTTGGGATTTCGTCCCTATCTTATAAGTAACTATTTTTGGATGAAAATGAGCGTCTCTTGTGTGTCTCTTGTGTGCTTCTTCAGTTGTTCTAGAGTAGTTTTAGTGATTGTTAAGAGTTAGGGTTTAGAAGAAGTAAGTGTAGAGTGAGTATTTGAGAGGAACTCATCTCTAAGGAGTGAAGGAGAAGGAGTAGAGAGATTTCTTCTTTCTTTCCATTCTAACGAGAGAATCAAGTGTTGTAAAGAAAAGAGAGAAGAAGATTCACAGGAACTTCAAAGGAATTACATTGGGGAAGAGAAAGAGATAAGTTGTATTTTCTTTTGTGGTTTGTATGACTTTTCTTTTATACATAAAATTCATGTTTTATTGTATCTTCTCCATGAATTTTGAGTAGTCTTCCTTGTCTTTCTTCTTGCATAGAGATGTGATGATTGATTGATGTGGATATGATGAGCTTTTAATGTAATGAAGAGATTGTGATGGTTTTTCATTTCGAACTTAATTTTCTTTATGATTTGGCCAATTAAAATGTTAAAATATATTGTTGAACATTAAGTTTGAAAGGATTTAACGTCCTAAAATAAATAATGAAATATCCATTCAATTTCTATGGATGAATTGCGTAGTTCATGAGAATTGAGTGCAAATAAATAGGGAAATATGTTTTGATGGACTTTAATGTGGAGATTGTAGGGTGACAGACTGAAATCCCCAAATTAGTTCTAAGATTAGTAATTAATATTAAAGGTTAGCCTTCCGATGAAGGGTGAGTGGGAGCTCCGAAGTGAGAGCTGGTATCCTCCCACCCTAGCCTTAGATTTAGTGAATAAACTTAGGATATGCCAATGTTCTTTTCTTGCTTAGAAGAGGGGGTACTCTTTTAAGGGTAAAGAATCATCTATGCTCCTATTTGGCACAATAACATAGCTAATTATTCCATATCAATCCACACATCATATTCTCATTTCAAGAGAAAAGATACTTTTCTCATATATCAAAAACCTTTCAAATACTTAGTTTAGTGTGTCTATTAGTTAATTTTGTTTTTAAAGTTGTTAGAAGTAATTGTAGTTTAGTTAATTGTTACCGTTTTCTACATAGTGTTAGTAGGAGTATGTGTTAAACCTTAAGTGTTATTTAAATATCAGATTTTAGTGTTATATTATTTATATTGTGAATGCTTTCTTATACTTCGAACTTCTCTATGGGATCGATAATCAGGACTCCATTAGAGCCCTGTATTACTTGATATGATACGTATACTTGCATTGAAAGCTTGAACTTAACAAAATCATTATAAATATATAAATCTGAGTTCATAAATTACTGCAAAATATAAGTCCCATGCATCAATCACCAAGCAATAACATCTGGTATGATGACCCGACCACCCAAAACCTAAATGGTTACTGATGCACATAAAATATATATTATTTTTATACATATTCTTATACATTTTTTTTATGATATTTCACTTTAATGGAAGGTATTTTGTGTATTTTTTGCAAGTATGATTAAATGGATAAATGTGATGAAAGGAGTGAAAATGGACCAAATTTAGAGCAAAATGAAGAAAGGTGCAAAATTGATCTGTGGCGGCTAAACTCTTGAAACTGACGCTTGGACGCTAGAGCCTTGCGGCTAAGTGTCCAGACCAGGAGCTTACATGCCAGAATCTCTGCAGCTAAGCTCCGAGACCCATCACTTACGTTCAGCAATAACTTTAGAGAAGTTATTTAATTTTTTATGCCATTTTGAAAGAATTTTTTAGGCATCTCTTGGTACAAACGTGGGTAACCTCTTATTGATGCCAAAATTAATATAATGTAGTCATGAAAGGATTCATCTCTTGGAGGATTCATTAAATCTAGACATAATTTGAAGAGACACGAAGGCACCTGTAGGATAATTATAAAGAAAACACTTGGAAATCAAAAAATAATTGTTGTTGAAGGGTGTGTGGTTTATTTTTATTGTGTAGGAGAGTTCTTCTAGTAACACACCACTCCACTTCACCAATTCGACTTAGTTTAATATAATTTATATTAGGACTAGAAGAGAAAGTTGGGGTCCTTAGAGTTGGGCGCCACCCTCTAAGGAAGATTGCAAAGAAAAGCTAAGTGTTCAAAGGAACTTCAAGAGTTTGGTAGAGAAGATTTTCAAATAAGTTTTATCTTTGTTGTTACATTTTGTTTTTAAACAAAACTTTTTTTGTTTTCACTACGGTTTCTACTTTTAAACCAGGTTATGATTGTATTTTCTCCATGAATTCTGAGTTGTTTTCTTTATCTTTTTTCTTAAAATGACAAAGTAATTAAGTTATGGATGGAGGTTGTGTGAAGTAAAGGAAATCAATGATGGAAGAATTTGTGTGTCGGTGTATTTTTAGGTTGTGTGTTTTGAAAAGGGAGTCGCATACAGAAATTGTCAGTGAACTTTAGATTTTAAATTTAATTTAAATATACATATATAATTTGGAAAGTAGCATTTTGATTTTTGAAAAAAAATTTAAATTTTAAAATTGAAATCAAACCGATTTCACATCCTAAATAGTTTATATAAACGAGCACCACACCACAAACCATGTATTTATCCCGAAGAATAGACACACTACTAGATGTGGGCTTGATTAAATAAACTAGAAGATTTGTGACATACATTTGGTCTGCGAACCAATTTTATAAGCCGTCAAGTTCCCCTGCTTAATATGAAGGGATTAAGCAGGGTTTATATTACTTGGGTTCTTAAAGTTCCCTATAAGGGCAAGCCCCTATAGTTAATTACATCTTAAATTATGAGAATCATTTAAGAAAACTCTCGATAATGATCAGTGGTTTTGCTCTTAAGAATTTCAAAGTTTAAGGTTTCAAACAAATTGGATTTTGGAAATTTCAATAGGGAATAGCTCAAATTTGGAACATTTATTTTAGGAGTCCAATGGAAGAGAAGTAGGAGAAGCTGAGAATCCAAAAAGAATCTTGGCAACTTCCTGAACAATCCTATTGTTTGGCTTCAATTTGAGAGAATATTTAATGTTGCAATCCTGCCAAGTTTAGTTAATTAGGACTTATATTTGTATGACATAATCACACAAATAGCCTCGAAAATGCGAGGGTTTATGTCATACCAAACGACTACCTCAGAGTCCTAAGATCGGTTAAGGATTAATTTGCATAACATGATTATGCAAATGCCTAACGAAGAGTTATGGATTTATGTTGCACTAGGCAAACTACCTCGAAATCCTATGGCATAGTTATTTAATTCTAAGAAAGGATTTGCTGAATTCGACTCATGTTTTGCTGACGAAGATGGCTATGCTGTCCACTGTGCTCCAAGCTCCTCGTTGTTGCAGAGGTTTAGTTTTAGAAAGTGGCAATCAAGAGATGTGATCCATGAAGAAAAACACATATTTTTATGCCTTGATTTTTATCAATTTCTAAGGATATTATGCTTTAATGAAAGGTATTTTTGTGTTTTTTGATGAAGGTGATGTAAAAAGGTCTAGAAAAGAAAAAGGAGCAAAAAGGAGCAAAAATGGAGAAAAATACAAAATGAAGAAAAAAAATATGTCCTAGCGCCTAGGCGCTAGAAACTGGCGCCTAAGCACCAGACTCGATACAGAAACTGTCAAGTTTTCGATGACTTTTGGACGGTTATTTTGATGGAGTGAGCAGTTATTAGACATTCTAGAAGACTGGCAGTTCTTCCTTGATAATAGGACATGTGATATATTGCATTTGGATGCTCCAAAATGGTTTTAAACGCGAAGAGGTGCAAGCAAAAGTGAAGAGGTGCGAAGAACTGGACGCGGTGTCCGGCTCCTAGGCGCCAGAGACACCTTCTAGAAGATTCATTGAATTTGGTCACATTTTGAAGAGGTGCCTCAAGGAAACCCTTGGAGCCTATAAATAGGAGGCCACTCCTTCAGAGAAAATCGCACCCTATAGTCTCTCTCTTTCCCCTTAGTCATTTTAGTCATTTTAAAGTCATGAAGATGTAGATTTCTATATCTTATGGAGAGATTGGTGAGGGATTTTGAGATATTTATGTAAGGATGTACGAGCGTCGCATGGATCGGAGGGAAACTTTGGTGGAGAGAATTTCTTCTTTCTTTCAGAGGAAAAAGCTAAGTATTGTGTTCCTCATTTCTGTGCATTTGTTGTAAACATTTTCTAGTGAATTTTCTTTGTTTTAAACCAAGTTTTCTGTCGTGAATTATCCATGTTTTGTAAGTGATTTCCTTTACTCTTTCTTTTAATATGAAGCAGTGGCATGCGTAGGAAAATCATAGAATTATCTATTAGATGTTTCTATGTTACAGATAGTTGCATAAATATTATAGAATACTAATGAAATAAGTTCCTTGTTGACACTTAATTTATTATATAGTTCTGTCAATTATTTTACTTCTTATGCCATTATTTTCATTTACTTTTATTTTGTAATGAAATAGATGCATGTTTAGGAATTAAGATTTGCTTAGATATTCTCTTATTAAATTATGGTGATGATATTCATACCGGATCTTCATTTACTTTACAAATTGATCACTTGTATTGTTAAAACCTGTTGAAGAATTCTGAGACCTAGAAGGAGATGAATTCTTAACTAGTAGATATCACATGAATCCTTGAGTAGTAGAATGCCTTGTGCGGGTTATTCAAGGTGAAGTGCAAATAAATAGGAGATATGATTTATTAGGTGCAGAATTGATTAGTTTTGAGAGTGACAGACTAAATTCTAATAATTTGGTCTATAGAAAGGGAAAGGGTCACTGGTAGGGCCGACCATAGCCACCCTTGGACATCTAGTAGTGTGAGCCTAGATTAACCCATTCTACTAATAAAACATCCCGAATCGATCTATAGATTAACTAATGTTCTTTATGCCTGGACCAAAGGGTAAAGAATAGGAATGCTTCTATTTGGCACTACTACATTAATTCTAAGCATATATTTCTTACACATTATCTATGTAATTGCAAGAGAAAGGTAATTTTTAATATCTCGAATTTCTCCAAACCAATTTATCCATAAGTTATCTTTTAATTTAAGAATTTAATTTAGGATTAGTTATTAGAAAACTCATTTTGATCGACATTCCAAATTTAGGCCTTATAGAAAAAGACTGGAATTAGCCTAAAGGATTTCTTACCTCGCTTCTCTGTGGGATCGATACTGGTGTCATAAAAGAAAACCCTATATTACTTGAAACGATACGTATACTTGCGTAGTCCCCTAGTGTGTAAAATATTTTCAGAAATTTTACAACAGTATGATTTTATACACTAGCCGTTATTTATAAATTGGGTCAAGTTTTTGGCCATCTTTTGGAAGCTAATATTACTGCGTTATTCCGGGTCGGGTCATGTTTTTGGCGATGTTGCCGGGGAAGCTTCGGTAAGAACTTTAGGAGAATTTTAGTTGAAATAATTAGGTTTATACTTGGAAAATTGTAGTGTCATAAAAACTATTTGTGTGAAAAATAAGGTGTTCGTGAAAAAGTTTAGTTGTGTTGAATATATTTTATCTATTATTTGTTTAATTGTTAATGTACTGTTTGTTGTGCTCTGTATGCAAAACAAAGGATCTAAAGGACTTGTGCCTTATGATCCCGGGTTAGAAAAATGAAAAAAATTAAAAAAACAGAAGGGACTCGAAAAACTAGAAATGGAAATAGAAAACTTTCAAGATAATAAATTAGAAAATCATCATACTTCATTGAGGGATTATGAAAATCCTACGACAGATAAAATTCACTCAAGTATACAAAACCCTGTCGTAGAAGTTGACTCGTTTGAAATAAATTCTGAGATTATCCAACTTGTGCAGAACAACCAGTTTAGGGGAACTCCTTTGGAGGATCCCTATTTACACTTATCATGTTTTCTAGAACTTTGTGCTACATTTAGTTATAACAGCATGTCAGACGATGCTGTTAGACTAAGGCTTTTTTCCTTTCTCACTAAGAGATAAGGCTAAAGTGTGGTTATACTCATTAGCACCTGGTTCTATTAAAAATTGGGAAGAGTTAACTCAGAAATTCCTAGCTAAGTATTTTCCACCTTCAAGGACAGCTAAACTTAGAAACGATATTATCTCATTCTGTCTATATGGAGGGGAATCAATATACGAAGCCTTAGAAAGATTTAAGGAACTCCTAAGAATGTGTCCACACCATGCTCTGCCTAATTGGTTAATCATTGAATCTTTTTACAATGGGTTAGTAGGATCCCTTAAGTTTATAATTGACGCTGCCGCTGGTGGATCATTAATGTCAAAATCATTTCATGAAGCGTATGAATTAATTGAAAGAATGGCTACAAATAAATTTGAATGGCTCTCTGCAAGGATAAATCCTAAAAGGGTAGCCAGTGTTCATGATACAGATGCGATTACAATTCTTGCATCTCAGGTTGCCGCAATATCAAGGAAGTTGGACCAATTTTGAATGAACCAGTCTTAATTCACTTCTGTAAGTGAGGAAAGTTCATTAGGGTGTATAATTAATTCTAAATTATCATATGAGACTTTAAATACCACAAACAACCTATATTCTAACTTGTACAACCCAGGTTAGGAGAATAATCCTAAATTTAATTGGAATCATACTATTGATGGTGGAAACCAAAAATGGGAAAATAATCATGCAAATCCTAATGGAAGTTGGAATAATCAGGGGAACACAAACTATAGACCTTCATATCCACCAGACTCTAACAATGTTCAACAATTTGAGGATAAGGAGATGTCTATGGAAGAAGTGGTATTGCAAATGGGAAACCAGTTGCAAAGTCAAAATACTGCGACTAAAAATATAGAGAATCAGCTGAAACAAATTGCTAATTCACTTAGCACTAGAGACCAAGGAACACTTCCTAGCAACATTGAGATCAACCCTAAAGAGAACACTAATGAACAAGTAGAAGCTATCCAATTAAAAAGTGGAAGAGAGATAGAGTAAGTGGTTAAAAAAGAGAAAGAATTTGTGAGAGACACAAATGAAACTAAAGGACCTGAAGAACATGTTTCTAAGGATCTAGAAAAATTAATATCTCCAACTAAAATCAATTTAGAAAGACCACCACCTCCATTTCCTCAAAGACTTAGACCGCATGAGTTGGATAAGAAATTTTTAAAGTTCATGAAAGTTCTTAAGAAGTTAACGATAAATATTCCTTTCACTGAAGCTTTGGAATAGATGCCAAGTTATGCAAAGTTTATGAAGGAGATATTAAACAATAAAAGGAAATTTGGGGATTATGAGACAGTTGCACTAAATAAGGAGTGCAGCACTATACTTCAGAAAAATTTTCCTCGGAAACTTAACAATCCTTGTAGCTTTACAATTTCTTGTGCAATTTGAAAAAGATTATGTAGAAAAGCTTTATGTGATTTAGGAGTAAGCTTTAATGTGACACCTCTATCTATATTTAGAAGGTTAGGTTCAGTCGATATTTCTCCCACTACTGTAACCCTTATGTTAGCTGATCGATCTATTATTTATCCAAAAGGAGTTATAGAAGACGTGCTTGTTAAAGTGGATAAGTTTATATTTCCTGTGGACTTTATTGTATTAGATATGGAGGAAGATAAAGAAATTCCAATTATTTTAGGGAGACCTTTCTTTGTTACTGGACAAACTATGATAGATGTGCAAAAAGGAAAGTTGACTATGAATATTAATGACCATAAAGCAACTTTTGATGTATTAAAGACTATGAAACATCCAACTGAGAAAATTGATGATTGTTTTTGGATGGATGAAATTGATTATCTAAATAAAAATAATTTCCAAGAAAGTTTTGAGAGTAAGATAACAAATGAGTTCGGAATTGATTTTCATGATGATTCAAAAATGTTATTTAAAGAAGACTGTATGTATGTTCAAGAGAGGTGTGAAATGATGGATGTCACTGAAATTAGTAAACTTTTAATTCCATCTGTTGAAAAATCTCATGAACTTAAGATGGATGTACCCCATACATTTTTAAAGCCTACCTATTTAGGGAATTCATCTACACAACCAGTCTTTATATCTTTGGATTCGACTCAATCACAAGAAAAACCTAAATTGAATGGTGAAAATGATAAAATTATTGAACTAAGACTTGGAAGAGAATTTGAGGATATATTTCAAAAGAACTTTGAATTGAGAAAAGAGGAGAAGGATATTAGAAGACCAATGAAAGAAATTCCTAAGGAATTAGAAAAACCTATTTCCCCAACTAAGATAGATCCTCCATCATTTAATAACTATAAAGGGGAAGAATTGGAAGATAATTTGAAACAGAAGAGTAATATAGAAGAATTTAATCCTGAATCTGAATTATCTGAAGAGAATCTGATCCAAAATTTGTTAGATATTGAAGTATCTTATAAATATCCATTTCTTATAAATTTAAAGGATGATATTAATATGCAAATTCAGAAAATCAATAGAAGAATATTGGATCTAGAAAGAAATATGAGGAAAAATTATATAAATCAAACTAAAAATGAAGTGCTAAATGAAAAATTAAAATTTGAGGATTTTATAGGAATCCCTGGATCTGGAAATGATTGGGTGATTGACTAAGGATTACTTAATTGGAATTTTGATCTAGGAGGAATCATTTGTCGGGCCCGCGACGCTAAAACCAAGCACTTTATGGGAGGCAACCCATAATATTCAGTGTGCTTTGATTTAGTGTGCTTGCGAGTCCTGATTGTTTATGTGTTGTTTTGTGTTTTCTTTAGTGCAAATTAGATTATTGTTGTGAGGTTACACCTTGGTCTTGACTAAATTTGTATATAACTTCTGGTAGTAGTAGGCTGACGAGTCTGTTATAACTTAGTTCTCAACTGGAGCTGAGCATTACCTTAAAGTATGCAGAGTTTAGACTTGGACCACTCCATGTCAACTCTGTTACTTCCTTTAACTGACTTTGTTTTCACTGAGTAAGGTTGCGAAATTATTTAGTAAACAAAATATAGATGAACTGCACTACTTTTATTAATACACCCATGTTATTAGTGTAGTTTCTTCTGTTAGAAATTGAAATTAAGGAGGGAAAACGTGAGTAAAAAAGGAGATCAAATTAACCTCAATTAATATTTGTGTATGAATCTGCGAGTCTAGATATTTTAGTTTGTGTGTTTGTATTTGTGTTTGTGTTACAACAATTTAGAGATTTGAAGAACACTTAAATATATTTTCCCATGCCGATGTTTGTCATGCTTATTTAACCTTTCTTTAATTTAATTTTATTCTAGGACGTTAGTTTAGATTTACTTTCTGTTGCAGATTATTCTATCCTGATGAATACATGTAGATGTTATTGATAGACAATTGTGGTAGATAGAATTTCTGAGCTATTTTTCTTCCTGCTTATATTTTCTGTGCTGAATACTATACATATTCAAATTCAAGTTTGGGGGTAGGAAGAAAAATATATTTTAAAGTTAATATACTTCCTTTTTAGTTTAATATTATTGTACACATGTTTTAGGCTAGATTTATTTTCTTCTGCAATCATTCTATCCTGATTATGCATGTATATAAATTTGATAGGATGTTGTAGTAGTTAGTAGATTTATCTTTTGTTTTTCTTCCTCCTACATTTTATGGAATTAAGTGCAAAATATTTTAAAAAATTCAAGTTTAGGGGGGATTGAAAAATAATTTTCAAAAACTTAAATTTTTTTTGTCCTCAAAACTACTATAAATAAATTTGATTTTGATTGAAAAATAATTATGTTTATGAAGTTATATTAGGGAAATAAAATTTTGAATATAGAAATAAGTAAGAGAATTTAGTAAAAATTTATAGTAGTGATGAAAAATTTTAAGTTAATTTTTCTTAGTGAAGAAATGATAAATATTGTGTAACTATCTTTAGTAAGAAAAATTGTATTTTTAGAAAAATAGAAGGATTAGTATTTTTTTTTCAATATTTAAATTTCTATTATTGAAAAATAATTTCCAAAACTGTTATTATATTTCTAAGTAAAAGATATATATCTAACTTATGCTTTAGGAAAGGAATGGTGGAATTCAAAATTATTAAAGGCCTATCCAGATATAGTAATCCCTGCCTAAAAAAAATAAAAATAAAAAAAAGGAAA
The DNA here is from genome assembly GCA_022702705.1 of Papilionanthe hookeriana x Papilionanthe teres. NCBI lineage: Eukaryota > Viridiplantae > Streptophyta > Magnoliopsida > Asparagales > Orchidaceae > Papilionanthe > Papilionanthe hookeriana x Papilionanthe teres. The sequence goes on along the minus strand of CM040436.1, from coordinate 70,458,764 downwards.
AGAAAAAGAAAAAGAAAAATAAAAGAAAAAAAGAATATATTATGTGAAAAAGGAAGGAGAAGCTTGAGGATTAAAAGGCGTAATCAAAAATTGGTTCCACACCTGAGATTTTTAAAGTATAAGATTTGAGAAAATCTTAAGCTTTAAAATAAAATCTAGTTAGTATAATTATTTTTAATAAGGATTTTTAAGTAAAGAAAATAAAATGCCTAACCCATATATTTTGAAAAATTTACAAGCATTTCTGAATTAGATAGCAACACATATTGGTCCCATCTAAGATATTTCTAAACTTCAAATTGGTCCAATTTACTAAAATTTTTTCTAAATTGGACTACTATATTTCTAGAACAAAATTTTAGAAACTCCTAAAGAAACTCATACACATGATTTGCTTATGTGGTTTTACATGATTATAGTGTTACTTGAGGACAAGTAACGTTTAAGTTTGGTGGATTTTGATCCATGAAGAAAAATACATATTTTTATGCCTTGATTTTTATCGATTTCTAAGGGTATTATGCTTTAATGAAAGGTATTTTTGTGTTTTTGGATGTAGGTGATGTAAAAAGGTCTATAAAAGGAAAAGGAGCAAAAAGGAGCAAAATGGAAAAAAATACAAAAAGAAGAAAAACAAATATGGCATGGCGCCTAGGAGCCAGAAACGGGCGCCTAAGCGCCAGACTCGATATAGAAACTGTAAAGTTTTTGACGAATTTTGGACGGTTATTTTGACGGAGTGAGCAGTTATTGGACATTCTAGAAGACTGGCAGTTGTTCCTTGATAATAGGACATGTGATACATTGCATTTGGACACTCCAAAAAGGTTTTAAACGTGAAGAGGTGCGAGCCAAAGTGAAGAGGTGCGAAGAACTGGACGTGGTGTCCGGCGCCTAGGCGCCAGAGTCACCTTCTAGAAGATTTATTGAATTTGGACACATTTTGAAGAGGTGCCTCAAGGCAACCCTTGGAGCCTATAAATAGGAGGCCACTCCTTCAGAGAAAATCGCACCCTATAGTCTCTCTCTTTCCCCTTAGTCATTTTAGTCATTTTGGTGGAGAGAATTTCATCTTTCTTTCAGAGGAAAAAGCTAAGTATTATGTTCTTCATTTCTTTGTATTTGTTGTAAACATTTTCTAGTGAATTTTTTTTGTTTTAAACCAAGTTTTCTGTCGTGAATTATCCATGTTTAGTAAGTGATTTCCTTTACTCTTTCTTTTAATTGAAGTAGTGGCATGCGTAGGAAAATCATAGAATTATCTATTAGATGCTTCTAGTTGATATATAGTTGCATAAATATAATAGAATACTAATGAAATAAGTTCTTTGTTGACACAATTTATTATATAGTTCTATCAATTCTTTTACTTCTTATGCCATTATTTTCATTTACTTTTATTTTGTGATGAAATAGATGCAAGTTTAGGAATTAAGATTTGCTTAGATATTCTCTTATTAAATTATGGTGATGATATTCATCCAGATCTTCATTTACTTTACAAATTGATCACTTTTATTGTTAAAACCTGTTGAAGAATTCTGAGACCTAGAAAGAGATGAATTCTTAACTAGTAGATATCACATGAATGCTTGAGTAGTTGAAGGCCTTGTGCGGGTTATTCAAGGTGAAGTGCAAATAAATAGGGAGATATGATTTATTAGGCGCAAAATTGATTAGTTTTTAGAGTGACAGACTAAATTTTAATAATTTGCTCTATAGAAAGGGAACGGGTCACTGGTAGGGCCGACCATAGCCACCCTTAGACATCTAGTAGTGTGAGCCTAGATTAACCCATTCTACTAATAAAACATCCTGAACCGATCTATAGATTAGCCAATGTTCTTTAAGCCTGGACCAAAGGGTAAAGAATAGGAATGCTTCTATTTGACACTACTACATTAATTCTAAGCATATATTTCTTACACATTATCTATGTAATTACAAGAGAAAGGTAATTTTTAATATCTCGAATTTCTCCAAACCAATTTATCCATAAGTTATCTTTTAATTTAAGAATTTAATTTAGGATTAGTTATCAGAAAACTCATTTTTATCGACATTCCAAATTTAGGCCTTATAGAAATAGACTAGAATTAGCCTAAAGGATTTCTTACCTCGCTTCTCTGTGGGATCGATATTGGGGTTATAAAAGAAAACCATATATTACTTGAAACGATACGTATACTTGCGTAGAACCCCTAGTGTGTAAAATATTTTCTATAATTTTACAACAGTTTGATTTTATACACTAGCCGCTATTTATAAATTGGGTCAAGTTTTTTTTCATCCTTTGGAAGCGAATATTACTGCGTTATTGGGGGTCAGGTCAAGTTTTTGGCGCTGTTGCCGGGGAAGCTTCGGTAAGAACTTTAGGAGAATTTTAGTTGAAATAATTAGGTTTAGACTTGAAAAATTGTAGTGTCGTAAAAACTGTTTGTGTGAAAAATAAGGTGTTCGTGAAAATGTTTAGTTGTGTTGAATATATTTTATCTATTATTTGTTTAATTGTTAATGTACTGTTTGTTGTGCTCTATATGCGAAACAAATGATCATTGTAGATTTTTATGTCACCTCACTCACATGAACTTGAAATTTTTATGTCACCTCACTCACATGTTAATTAAGACACGAGAGGAGAAAATGTGATTTTTTCTATTTTTAATTTAATTTATATAATTATTTTAATAAAAAAATAGATTTTCACTGAAAAATTCATAACATGATCAGAAGAAAGTTTCTATCCTTAGGAAAATTATGGAAGGTTCCTATTGACCAGAGAACCACTTGGACCAATTCTGGTGATTTTTTGAATTTATTTTTATTTATTATAATTATTTTAAATTTTAAGCTATTAATTAACTATAAAATAAAATTAAAGTGGAAAAATGGGTTTTATATTTTTCATAAATCTCTTAGATCCCAAGGAGCTCGGAGAAACAAATTTTATTTTTTTATGATTTTTCTTTAAATTTTTAGAATTATTTTAGTAAATTTGTTGAAAATTCCATTTTTAATATTAAAAATTGCCTTAGGTCTTTAAAATTCAATATTTTTATTTTGAGACTTAATAAAAATATTTGGTTGAGAAAAATTTCAACACCTTTCTCATGGCCTAGAAGAGGTGTTTTAATGGCTAGGGCCATTCAGTTGGGTTTAGGTACTATTGAGGGGTTAATTATGTTGCTTAGGTAGAGGGCAGAGAGGCTCCAAGGTTTAATTTGGCTGAGGTGGATAGTTGAGGAGATTTGGGTGAGCTTAGCCTAGTGGTGCCTCTCGATTTTGAATCCCTTCGGGCTGGCCCCAGGTCAGGTGAGTCAAGTGGGAAGGTTTAATGGTGATTAATCAGTTATGGGAGGATTTAGGGTAATGCAAAAGGAGATTTACCCACTTAAGGGAAGAGATCCCTTCAAATGGGGGACCCTTGATCCATGTCTCACTTAGCTTGAGCTAGGTGGATCTAGGGTGGTTCCTAGGGTTCAAATGGTGGCTGTGAATGGTGGGTTTAGCCACATTTGGTTCAATTTGGTTAGGTTAGGCCATAGGTTCAATTTGGCTCATTTGGGTTTAGGTTGGGCTAACTTGGGTTTGGGTTTGATTTGGTTTCAAGTTTCTTTAGCAACATTGTGTAAATGATTGCCATGAAGAACTTTCATGAAGACATGAAGTGATTTTAAGTTCAATTGAGAGGTCAATTTGGTGGATTTGGGCATTTTGGCTAAATTTGGGTAAGGTTTGATCAAGTTGGGTTCAAGTTAGGCTAAGGTGAGGATTAGACTCAACTGAAAGCTTCAAATGATTTAGGGGAATTTATTGAAGAGTTCCCATCATCAATTGGGAGGAAATTTTAAGATTAGGCCAATCAATTTGGTAGATTTAGGTTATGAATTCAATTTAGGTTAAAATGGAATATTTTAGATTTCAAGTGGACTTAGATCAAGCTTTGGGCTCAAATTGGGTGTTGACCTCATTTTTGATGAGGTCTTCTCTTCTTCTCTTTAAATACTTAGGATGTAGCCGTAGGCTTTTCCTTTGACTATCTTAGAGGATTAGAATTGGGACCCACCACTTAGAAACTCAAACCACTTCTTAACTCCCTGCAAACTCCACAAACTTGACTATAGACCCCTAATCACCTAGAGGGTTGAAATCAAATGTGGAAGTTTAAAGGATGAGTTCTTATAGGGCTCTTTGGCCTTAGGACTACCCTGGGTGGCCTTGGTTTGGTGAAGGGCTGACTTACACATACACTACATTTATACACTACACTTTCACACACATCTTAAAAAACACACCCATACCTAACTTGACCTCCTGACTCATAAAGGTGACTCACATGGATGGTCCTTAACCCCTAAGCCCTTGGCTAAGAGGGTTAGGAACAACATAGTGGATGCCTCAAATGAGTCCCTTCATGGCTCACGTGGGCTTGATATGGCTTCAAGGCTCAACCAAAATGATTTTATTCCACTTACATTCACCCAATCTTCAATTTCCCAAATTTTCAATTTTTGCCCCCCGGGACCCTACACCCGCCTAGCCTACCCAAAACCCTTGAAATTACCCAAATTTTTCAAAAATTTCCAAATCACCCAAAATCCCCCAAAATCATTCCTAAACATTTCTCTCCGCTCAAATTGATCATCCATAGCCAAAAATACCAAAAATACCAAAAATTCCAAAAATACCTCCCAATACCCTCCAAATACCCAAAATACCCCTCTTGACCAAAAAATTCAAAACTTCAGAAAATTCCCAGAAAATTCCAGAAAATCCCAAATATTCCCAATTTCATTTTGTTCAACTACACCATGGGCCAATTTTGTCAATTTACCCTACTTTTGTCAAAACCCCCAATTTGACCCATTTTAACCCAAAGTGAACCCAATGTCAACCAAACCTACCCAATTGACCCAAATTCTGGTCCAATTCAATTCTAATCTTCAATTCAACATTCCCAACACCAATCTATACCTAATCCAGGTCCAATTTGATTGACATTTGGATCCAATTTCACTTTTGGCCTTAAAGCCCAATTTGGATCGATGACCCAAACCTAACCCAAACTAACCCAATTCAACTCCAATTAACCCCAAATCTTTTCTAAACCTTCCTTAACATTCCCACAAACAAAACACTAACATGATTTTCCCAAAATTTAGACCCAAACCCCACTCAAATTCAACCCAAAGCTAAAAGGCCCAATTTTGACCTAGACCCAAACCTAACCCAAATAAGGCCAAACCTCAAAATCAAAACCCAACCAAAGCCAAAACCTCTTTGAAACACTCCCATAAACATTTCCCAACATTTATTTTACATCAATTTCAACCCTAGCCCAACATTGGCCCAAGTTAGCCCAATTTGACCTATATTGGCCCATTCAACAAAGAAGCCCAAATTCAACCCAATTCAAACCCAAATCACTCCCAACTTGCTTCAAAACACTCATGACACATCCATGAACTAAACCCAACATTTTTTTGGCCCAATCCTTCACAAAATTCCCATCCATAAATTTATTTTTAAACCAAAAGCCCATTTTCTTAAACCTTCCTAAAAGCCCAAATTTCATGCTAAAGCCCATATGACAAATTCTTCTCATCATACCTTTAATTAAAATCAATCCCTAAGTTTCAAAAACTCATCATGAAGCCATTCCAAATTAAGCCCCATACAAATTCCCTTCAAAATACCAAAATTTTCTTAAATCCATTTCCATGAAATTGACTTAACTTTTCCCAAGCCAAAGATGAGCCATGAAGCCATGCATGAGCCACATGGAAGCCATGAGAGCCTCTTTACATGTCACCATGCCATTTTGGGCAAAAGGAGGAGATTCTTTCCTTAATTCCTAAAGGTGATTAACCACTCCCATGATTCCCCTTAACCATGCTTATGCCTAATTGTGCTTGGATGGTGACTTGACCCCTACCGATTATGCTTGAGCCAAATCACTTTCTCTTCAACCTAAACCAAGCCTTGGGTGGTGCACCTAGCCCAAAGGGATGGGTTGCCCAATTTGAGCCAAAATGAGCCTTCTCTCATACCATTCTAATCCAAGCCTTTTACACATGGCATTTGCCAATTGCCTACACTAAACCCTAGCCCTGACCCACCTGAACAAGATGGTGATCAGTGCCTGGCCGGCCAGCCACCAGGTCGCCGGAAAACACCATGGCCGAGACCTTGGGAGGAGCCTAACTTTGGAATTCCACCTTGTTGAGCTGCCCCATGCCCAATGGCCACCATGGCTGTTCTTCCCATGCACAAAGCAGCTGATCCCAACCCTTGGCCATTCCTGTGAGGCTCTCCAGCCACCTCTATTTAAACCCGACCCCCTCACGGCCATGGAGGAGAGTTGCACAAACCTTGCCGAGACTCTGCCAAAATTGTTCCAAACCCTACTCCTTACTTAGAGCAGTTGATCCCCAGTGTCAATTTGCCCTAATCCCCACCAACAGAATCCAATTTCTCAACTGAAATTTCACCCAAAACCAGGACACTTTGCCACAGTGAGCCAATCCTCAAATTGACCGGTCCTACACCTTCATCTGGACCAAGAGAAGAAGTTTCCCACTGAAAGCCCCATCTCCAGGCCACCCAGTTGTTCCAGCCTCCAAGCTTTGTGATCGGCTGTGGTCACTTTCATAGCTAGGCAATTCACCAGACCAGGAGACTTCATCTGGAGCTTGCTGGGATCCAATCAAAGGTGACACAACCCTCAGATTGAAGCCACACTTCTCTGAGCAAAGGTTTGAGCTAATTCTTCATCCCGAGCTTCTAGAGATTCTCCATTTCAAATGCTTTAATTTCAATGCATGATCACCGTATAGATGTGTTCGTCTCTTCAAGACGAATCCATAGAGCACAAGAACACGAAAATCCGTTAAGTATTGAGTGAGATATTAGGAATTTAGTGTGGACGGTCCTCGGGCTAGGAGGCTTGGGGACGATGAACGGATGCCGTTCATTTAATACACGCGCGGACGGATGGCCAGGATCGCGCCGGATGAGGAGACGGAACGACACAGCGGGCCCCCGGAGCGCTGAGTTGGATGGCGGCGCCGAATCAGAAGGCGACACGCGGCGTTTCGGAGCTGCCGAGGTTGACGCGGCGCCGCGTGGATAAATAGAAAATTAGGGTATTTTCTTATTTATTTAATTCCCTAAACTTCAAAAATCCATAACTTTGTGTAGAAAAATCAGAAAAATAAAATAAAAATACCCTCTTGCTCAGTGAATAGAGGAGAATAATGTGGAAAAGAAATCATTTAATTTCAACAAGTATTTTATTTTTAATAATTTATTTTCTATGTGCATTGTTTTAATTCTCTATGCATATAGAAAATTCACCATGGCATGAGACCATAGGGCTTTTGAAGCCTCTAAACTTGGGAATATTCCCTGAATTTTCCAAGGTCAGAGGCCATCCCTATGAGAAGTTATTGATTTTTCAAATTCATGTTGCTGTTTTGAGTATTTTAAATCCAATAATTAGCATGTTGTGAAATAAATTCTAGAAAAATTTGGTGGTGTTTCTTATGGCTGGAGGACCCTAGGAAAAATAGGTTTTGAATTAATTCATTTAAAATAACCCTAATTGGCTTAAACACCCAAAATAGCTCCCTAATTAATTAGAGCTAATCATACATCAAATTGACTTGAAATCAATTCTCCACTGACCTTTAGGATCAGAGGAACCCACAATAAAAATTTGAAGTCAATTGGACTTGGTTAGCCCAACTAAATGGGTAGGTTAAGCCATTTAGTCAATTTGAACTTTAAAAATTCATAACTGTCAAAATACTTTTCAAAAATTCACCAAATTTGTTTTGGAGCCTCTCTGATATCAGGGGAATTTAAGAAAATTAAAATTTCAATTTTCTAAAAAAGTTGATTTTTTGTATTATTTTAATATTTTAATAATTAAAAATAATAAAAATCACAAAAATAATAAAATTCACCAAAATGTCACATTCTGAATTTTAATCACTTAGGAGCAAACCCCATATTTTTCTTAGGTCTATTTGGTGAGATATTAAATTTTAAAGCCCTAAGGTAATTTTAAAATTAAAAAAAATATATTTTTTTGGCATTTCGACTAAAATAATTCTATTAAATCAAAGAAAAATCAGAAAATTGTAAAAATTGATTCTCTGATTTTCTTGATATTAGAGAATTTTTTGAAAAATATAAAATTCATTTTTTAACCTTTATTTTATTTTTAAATTAATTAATACTCCAAAAATTAAAATAATCATAATAAAAATAATATAATTCAAAAAATCACCAAAATTGGTCCAAGTGGTCCTCTAGTCATTAGGAATGTCCCATAATTTTCTTAAGGACAGAAACTTTCCCTTGGTCATATTATTAAATTTTCCTTGGAAATCTCTATTTTCCACCAAAAAATAATTACATAAATAAATTAAATACAGAAAAATCACATTTTCTCCTCTCATGTCTTTATTGGCATATGAGTGAAGTCACATAAAAATTTCAAGTTCATTTAAGCTCAATATAGTGAATTATGAAATTATTAAGCTTGAAGGGCAAAGTGGTAATTAAAGTTTTAACCCTTAATTAAAACTTTAGGTTTAATAAAATTAAAAAGTAAAATATTTGATCTTAATCTGATTTGGATGATTGAAATTTAAATAATTAAAGGGTATAAACCTATTAAACAATTTAAAAATAATTAAAATAAACCTTAATTAAATAATTGATTAAATTTGGAAGAATAATAAAGTTGGGATTATTAAAATAGGGATATTATTAGGAAGAGATTTGTTCTTTAATCTAAGGGTCCCTAAATTAATCATCTCAACAATATTCAATCCCCAATTAAAATGATAATTCAAATTTAAGTTTTAAAACGTTAAAGGACCTAATCATTAAAATCAAATTAAAGTCAAATTATTAAACTCTTTTTAAATTTTCAATTAAATTAAAATTAAAAATAAAATTAAATTAAAGATTAAATTAAATTAAATCAAACAAATAAAATTAATTTAAATTAAATTAAATCAAATAAATTAAATTAAATGAAATTGAACAAATTAAATTAAATTGAATTAAATTTAATTTAAATAAAATTAAATTAATTAAATAAAATAAAATTAAAAAAAATATAATAATTAAATTAAATTAAATTAAATTAAATTAAATCATATTAAATTAAATTAAATTAAATTAAATTAAATTAAAATAAAAAAATAAAATCAAGTTAAAATTAAAATTAATTTAAATTAAATAAATTAAATTATAATTGAAGCTAAACCAAATCAAATTAAATTAAAGTTAAATTAAATTAAAAAATAACATCACTTATGACATAAAGAAATTCGAAATAGAGCAACTTGAACACTATTCCAAATTTAAACCCGTTAACTAAGATTAAATTAAATCACAAACCGTTTGGACACCAATTTGCCCTCGAAAGCTTTGGTTATCATAACTCCTAAACAGAACGTTAAATGAAATGTTACTTCACCTATAGGATATTCAAATGTCCTAGTTCACTGAGAAAGATAACAAAACTTGAATTCCCGGACGATTAATTCATTTGTATGATTAAATTCATTTGGACTTAAAACAATTCTAGCAATATTGAAAATATGTTTAAGATTCTTCTTAAGCACTTCCTCAATATGACGGGATGTTTATAAGAACAACTAAACTTAATTGTTCTTTGATGAAGAAAATCATCCTCAAACCAAAACACAAAAACCTAGACGTCATAGGAAATGACTAGCTATAGGATTAGGAATTTGGTAGAAAACCATAACCCTTCTCTTAGCTTTACCTAGGAATTTTCTTAAATATTCTAAATTATGTTTTAAGTGCAGCTTGGGATGAAGGGAAGACCCTCCAGGTACGCTTTTATTTTATTACAATTTACCTTATTGCAATTTATTTAATCGCATCGCACTTACTTTTCTTGCATGAAAAACAACTGTTGCATGAAGACCCACACCTTTAGGATAGTCCCTAAAAGCTGAAACCAAAACTAAATTAAAAGTCATTGCAAGATAAAATTCACCGCCACAACATTTCAAAATATAAAACAACTCAAAATTTAATCACAAAACGGAACACAAAGCCGTAATTACAACTAAATTAAAACGTCTTGTTGGATGATCGGGAATACCTCGGATGATGTAACCTACGTGTTGCTAAGGGGATTTCCCACGGTCTAAATGAAAGTGTGGAACTCATTCGATTGAGTTTAGCAAATTCATCTGGACTAAGTGAATCCGATAAAAATAACGATGCCGGAAGGATGGAACCGTGGGATCATAACCGGTGTTGTTATAATCAACTTTAAGATTTATTTTAATTAAAACATATAAAACACTTGAAAATTAAGAAATCTCTCTAAACCAAAACACTTTTCTCATCTCCTGATTTATGACTTCTATAACTAAACCTCTGCAACAACAAGGAGCTCGGAGTATGGTGGGCAGCACGGCCATCGTCATCAGCAAAACCTGAGTCTACTTCAGCAAAACTTTCTTAGAATAAAATAACGAAACCATAGGATTTCGAGGTAGTTTGCCTAGTGCAACATAAATCCTCAACTCTTCGTTAGGCATTTGCATGATCATGTCATGTAAATTAAGCCCTAACCGGTCTTAGGACTCTGACGTAGTCGTTCGGTACGACATAAACCCTCACATCTTCGAGGCTATTTGTATGATTTTATCATACAAATATAAGTCCTAATTAATTAAAATTGGCAAAATTAAAACATTAAATGAACATTAGGGCTTTCCTAAATTCAAGCCAAAGAATAGGATAGTCGGGAAATTATCGAAGTTCCCTTCGAATCTGTAATTTCTCCTACCTTTCTTCCTTTGAAATTCCAAAACAAAATGTTCCAAATTTGATCCATTCCCTATTGAAATTCCAAAATTTAATCCCTTGAAAGCTTAAACTTTGAATTTCTTGAGAGCAGAACTACTGATTATTATCGAGAGTTTTCTTAGGTGATTCCTGTCACTTAAGATGTAATTAACTATAGGGGCTTGCCCTTATAGGGAATTTTAAAGAACCTAGGTAATATAAACCCTGTTTAATGCTTTCATATTAAGCAAGGGAATTTGTCGGCTTATAAAATTGGTTCGCAGACCAAACGGATGTCACAAATCTTCTAGTTTATTTAATCGGGCCCCACCATCAAGCAGTGTGTCTATCCTTAGGGATAGATACACGGTTTGTGGTGCGGTGCTCGTTTATATAAACTATTTGGGATGTGAAATCAGTTTGATTTCATATCTTAAAATTTTCAAACTTAAAATTATTTTCAAAATCGAATGCTACTTTCTAAATTATATATATATATATATTTAAATTAAATTTAAAATATAAAATATGCCGACATTGGGATAATTTAATTTTGCATGGGTTTCATTCGAGTGCCATGGAAGGTTTAGGATTGAAATTTGGGGGGAAATGGTTGACGTTAGGTTAATTAGGCGTTTTGGATTAATTGGGCAAAATTGGGGATTTGGATTTCAAATGGAATTAAACTCAAATGTGAACCAATTTGGACTTGGATTTAATTTAGATTGGTAGTGGGGATGTTAAATTAAAGTTTAGAATTGAAATTGGGCAAAATTGAGGTTAAATGGGTTGATTTGGTTTGACATTGGATCCATTTAGGTTAAAAATGGGTCAAATTGGGAATTTTAATAAAAGTATGTCAAATTGGCAAAAATCAGGTTATGGTGTAGTTGAACAAAATAGAATCGAGAATATTTGGGATTTTTTGAAATTTTCTGAGAATTTTTAGAATTTTTGGATTTTTGGGCCAAAAGGGGTATTTAGGGTATTTGGAGGTTATTTAGAGGGTATTGGGGTATTTTGGGGGATTTAAGAGGTGGGGATTATTCTAAAATGATTTTGAGGATTTTTTGGAATTTTGGGTAATTTTTGGGAAAATTTTGGAGAGTTTTGGGGTTGTAGGGGCAATTTAAATAATTTTAGGTAGGTTTAAGGACCCAATGTCAAAATCAAGAATTTTGGCAAAAATGGAGTTTGGTTAGGATTGGGAAGGTGGAAAATCTTAGAGTGAGCCATGGACCAAGAAATTTCCATTTTGAACATCTCATATGCTGTTCCTAACCCTCTTAGCCAAGGGTCAGGGGTTTGGACTTGGCCACATGAGTGCTCCAATGAACAAGGAGTCAAGATTGGGTAAGGATGGTTTAGGGTTTAGGATGGGTGTGAGAGTGTAGTGTGTGCAAAATAGACCTCACCAGGACCAGGCCACCCAAGGTTGTCCTAAGGCTTGAACATCCTATAAGAATTCATCTTTGTCTTCGCACACATTGGTTCCAACCTTCCAAGTGATTTGGAGGTTGATGAGCATCTATGTAAGATTCTAAAGAGAATCAAGACTTGGTTTGAATTTCTAAATGGTGGGTTCCATCTCTAATCTTCTAGAATAGTCAAGGAGAAGTCCTATAGCTAGACCTTATGCACTAAGAGGAAAGAAAAAAAACCTCACCTAAAATGAGGTCAACATTGTGATGATTAAAAACATTGAACTTCATTTACTTCTTGATTTGACCAATTAAGATGTTAAAATATGTTGTGAGAACATGTAAGAACTAGTATAGTATTGTCTAAGTTAATAATTGTTAAGAATCATGAGATTATATATGTGAGAATGTAGTCCAGATGGTTGAGTGCAAATAAATAGGAAGATATACTTTGATGGGTATAGAATTAGAAGACTTTAGAGTGACACACTAAAGCCCTCAATTTGATTTAGTTTCTTATGCCTTGATACGTGATGTTATCACATAGGTGGAAGGAGAAGAGGAAACTCTAGAGTGAGAGCTAGAATCTTTTCTACTTAACCTGTCTCTAAGATTACTGAAACATTATATTAACCATGTTCTTTATAGCATCTCTAGTAAGGGTAAGTGCTCCTTTTTGGCACAACACACTTTAGATACTTCCACAATAGAATTCCATGACTTGTTTCTGATTCATAGTAAGGAAAAGGATGTTTTATTTTCATTTTCTTTAATCTTACAAATTTAGTTAAAGTAGTTATTTACTTTCATTTCAAATTATAAAAATTACGAAAAAAAAATCAAACTTTCATTCCAAGAATATTATCTTTTGTTTGGGTAAGATCTTTCTTAACATGTAAAAGTTATTTTCTATTTTCTATCTTTTTAAGAAAGTTTAACATTTTCCCTATGGGTTCAATATTTCGGTACTTAATTAGAAAGTCTTGTATTACTTGATAACGATACCTATACTTATTTAATAGCCTACTTAAGAATAATAACAATTTAATAACTCTTACTTGTATTGACATCAAGTTTTTGGCATTGTTGTAAAGAAAGAGAAATAATTAAAAGGATGTTTACCTTCATATATAAAAAGTAAGCATAAATATCAAAGATTAGGATTTTGGCGCTGTTGCCAAGGAAAGATAGTTAAAAAAAAATTCAAAAAAACTATATTTTAATTTTTAATGTCTTATTTAAACTTATTAGATTTATTTTAGGCAATTATTGTGTTGTTTTTATATAACTTATAGTATTTATTGTGATTTATATAGTGTATGGATTGTTCAGGTTCCGAAGAACTTCTACCTTACGATTCTGAATTAAAAGGAACTATTAAGAAAATTAGAAAAATAAAAAATACAGAAAATGATAAAAATATTCAAGAAATGTCAAATCGAAATGATTAAAATGCTGAAATCCATCAAGAATTTAACCTTTTTTGAGATTATGCTAACCCTACAATATATGAACTTCATTGTAGCATTCAAAATCTTGCTGTAGCGGCTAATTCCTTTGAACTTAAACCTGTTATTATCCAAATTTACATTTTGCCAATTTTCTAGACATGTGTGCTACATTTAATATGATGGTGTTTCAGATGATGTTGTTACACATAGACTTTTTCCTTTCTCATTGAGGGATAAGTCTAAGATGTGGTTAAATTCGTTAGCACCTAGATCTATCAGAACTTGGGGTTATTTAGCTCAAATGATTCTTGCTAAATATTTTCCACCATCAATGACTGCAAAGCTTAGAAACGATATTACATCTTTTGGTCAGTTTGAAGGGGAATCTATTGATGAAGCATGTGAACGTTTTAAAGTTCTCCTGAGAAAGTGTCTACATCATTTGATACCAGATTAGTTAATAATTCAAACATTTTACAATGGATTAGTAGGATCTCTTAGATCTATTATTGATGTTGTTGATGGCCATTCATTGATGTCTAAATAATTTAATGACACTTATGCTTTAATTGAAGAAATGGCTACAAATAATTTTTAATGGCCTTTTGAGAGGGTAAATCTTAAGAAGGTAGCCAATATTCATGAATCTAATGCTTTTGCATTGTTAACAAATCAAGTTGCTGCAATTTCAAGTAAGATAGATCAATTTAGAGTGAATTTTTCTCAACCAATTTCAGTGATTTAAGAGAGTTTATTAGGTCTGATGGTAGATTCTCAAACATCATTAGAAACTTTAAATGCCATAAACAAGCCTAATAACCCATATTGCAATTATTATAACCCATGTTAAAAGAAGCATCCAAAATTCAACTAGAATAACAATAATCTAGATGGTAGTAATCAATAATGTAGGAATAACCAAGTAAAATCATTAGGTAATTGGAACAACCTAGGTAATAATAATTACAAATCTACTTATCCTCCAAATTTTAATAGTAATTCGCAATTTAAGGAGAAGATTTTGTCTATAGAAGAAGTGGTGTTACAAATAGGAAATCAATTGCAAAGTCAAGGAGCTACAATCAGAAATATTGAGAATCAATTGGAAAAAAATAGCCAATTCATTTAGTAATAGATCCTAAGGAACACTTTCGAGTAATATAGAGATAAATCTGAGAGATAAAAATAAAGAGTATTTAAAAGCTGCTCAACTGAGAAGTGGAAGAGAGTTGGAAGTTAGAGTTCAAAAAGAGATTGAAGTAGAGAAGGAAGAGTTTGAATAACCAAAAGAAGACACTCTGAAAGCTTTGAAAAGACCTACTTCCCCACAAAAAAATGATTTAGAAAACCAACACTACCATTTTCTAAAAGACTTCGATAATAAAGGTTGAATAACTAATTTTTAAAATTCTTGGAAATATTTAAGAAACCTACAATTAATATTCTATTTGCTGAAGCCTTAGAGAAAATTCCAAACTATGTGAAGTTTGTGAAAGATATCGTCAACGGAAAAAAGAAATTTGAAGATAATGAGGCTATTGCACTTATCGAAGAGTGCAGTGTTGTAATTCAGAAGAAGCTTCCTGAAAAGCATAGAGATTCTGGTAGCATTAAAATTTAAGTGCAATCAAAGACAGATTTTATGGGAAAGCTTTATGCGATTTAGGTGCTAGCAAGAACATTATGCCAGTATCTATATTTAAATGACTAGGATTAGGAGAAACAACCCTGATTAAGTAACTCTGTAGTTAGTAGATCATTCTATAACATATCCTAAAGATGTTATAGAAAATGTTTCAGTAAAAGTAGTTCAATTTATCTTTCCTGTTGATTTTATTGTGCGAGATATTGAGGAAGATAAAGACATTCTTAATATTTTGGGGAGACCTTTCCTAGCTACGAGAAGAGCCATGAAAGATGTGTACAAAGGGCAATTAACTATGCACATCAATGATTAAATTATTACATTTAATATTTCAAAATAAATGAAATATCTTAAAAAAGATAAATATGATGAATGTTTCAGGATGGCGTTGACCTCAATTTTGGTCGAGGTCTAGTATTTCATTAGAACAGCCTAAGGTCTAGCCAGATGACTCTTCTGATAACTTTCCTAGAAGACTAGTCTTGGAACCCTCCTCCTTAGAAATTCAAATCTTCGTTGCTTAACTGGGAGTTTTCATAAGCTTAAGGCATAACCTCCAGCTTTTTGGAGGAAGAGACCAAGCATAAGGAAGCCCAGAAGAAGTCTCTTATAGGTGGTTAGACCTTAGGATTTACCCTGAAAGGTCTGGAGCTCACACACTCACACACCTTTACACTCACACACCTTCACACTCACAACCCAATTAAGCATACCCCACTTTGATCCCCTAACCTTTTGAAACTCATGTGAGTGGTTTTTCCAAAGCTCTTAGCACAAGGTGACTAGTACCAGTACATGGAGGATCCAAATGGGGAGTTCCCTTTGTCCATGGCTCAAATGAGTTATCAATCTCATTAAACTCTAAATTTTACCAAAAATCCAAAATTTGACCCAATTTTTCCAAATACCCCAAAATTAGCCAAAAAATACCACAAGAATACCCTTAATTCCAGAAATTAAAAAAATTTCCAAAAATTTCCAAAACTCTCCAAAAATTCTCAATTTTAGCTTTTTACCATCATACTGACCCAATTTGACCTATTTGACCAAAATTTTCTATATACCCAAAAGAATACCCCAAAAATACCTAAAAATACTCCAAGAATACCACAAATTCCAAAAATTTCAAAAAATTCTCAAAAATTTCCAAAACCTCCAAAATATTTCCAATTTCATTTCTCTCTACCACCACATGACCAAATTTGACCAATTTGGCCCAATTTAACCACATGCCCCAATTTGACTCATTTAATCCAAAAGTGCCTAAATTAATCCCAATGTCCACCCAATTGACCCCAATCTTGCCCAATTTCATTTAAAACATTAATCCATCATCCCTAGCCTCAATCTAAACCAAATAAAACCCTATCTGACCCACATTTGAACTCAATCGCACTTGAATTCCAAAATCCCTAATTTTGACCAAGTGACCATTTCACCCAAATTAAACCCAATGCCAATCAATTTCCCCTAAACATGAATTCTAAACGTCTCATGAAACTCCCCTAGACCAAATTCAACATTGAATTACCGTCAATTTGAGCTCAAGTCTCACCCAAGTCTGCCCAAATCCAAAATCTGTAATTTTGCCCCAAATTGGATACATGACCAAATCATACCAAATTGAATGACCCAATCCCAAAATTGCCACCCAATTTATGTTAGGAACTTTTCACCACTTCCCATTAAACCTTTTTGAGCAATCAATTAGGCCTATACCCCACTTAGTCTAACCTGGACTCAAGCTCACCCAAATGTCCCAAAATTGGCCCAATGCCCAAATCACACTAAATTGACCTTCCAAAAAATTTCAAAACCACTCCAATCCCTTTCCACATCCTTTTTAACAATCATCTTCACAAAAATGCTCAATCAATTGGACTCAAACCAAGCTTAAACCTAAGCTAGTTCAATCTTTAACCCAAATGACCAAAACTGACCATATGACACAATGTCAACTAAATTGAACCAAATGGACCAAATTAACTCCATGGTTTTCTATGACTATCCTGGGCAAACCCAACCTAAGCCCATTGAGCCATGGACCAATGAAACCTCACTTAGATCCATTGGATCTTACCCTTTTCTGCTAACGCATAACTCCCCTTAACCCTCAAGTAAGCAACCGAATTAATGGCACTGAACCCTTCTCTTACCTCCCATCAGCTTGTCAGCCACCATCCCAATCCTTCTTGGCTGAATTAGGCTATCAGAACAACTAAAATTGAGCGCCCCCACACCCCATAAATCAAAAAATTGGGCCTTGTCAGTGTGGCATCCCCTCACTAATCACTTGTGCCTTGTTATCCTCCACCTAAGCAGCAAATCCCACCCAAAGCCAAGCCCTGAGCTCAGCTTATTAGCCAAGGCTATATAAGCCGCTCTTCACGGCCAAAGGGACTGCTAAAAATTTTCTAAGGAGACTATGCCAAATTCCTCCCTGAGCTTCCTTGAGCCTACTGAGTGCGAGCCCACCATCCACAACCACTCATCCCCATTGGCCAGAACTAATTTTCCCACTGAAATTTCAGTCAAAACCAGGACAATTGCAATTGCATCTTCCCAGTGCGTAAAACCCTAAGCCAACCTGCTCTACACCGTCACCAGAGTGAAAAAAGAAGTTTCACCAAAATAATTCTAATAATTAAAATATAAATAAAAAATTTATGAATCTTGTTCCGCTAGGTTCCCTGGCCTCAGAGAGATTGGATAAAAATATAAAACTTAATTTTATACTAAAATAATATTTTATACATGATTAATACTCCAAAAATTGAAATAATTATGATAATTAAATTAAAAATCAGAAAATCATAAAATTTGATCCAAGTTGTCCCCTGGTCTATGTGAACCTCTAATAATTTTCTTAGGGACGTAAACTTTGTTTTGATTATGTTATTGAATTTCCCTTAAAAAATCCTATTTTTGCATTAAAATAATTATATAAATTAAATTAAATTTCAAAAAATCACATTTTCTCCACTAATGTTTTAATTGACCTATGAGTGGGGTGATGTGGAAGTTTAAAGTCTTTTGCGTTAAACTTAATGAATTATGAGGTGATGATGCCTTTAGCGGGAAAAGTGCAATTTTAAAGAATTTAGCCTTAATTAAAATTTAGGCTTAATTAAAGTTGGAAATGGGTAATAAATGATCTTAATTATTTTTGTTTTAATAATTAAAATTTATATGGAAACCCATCTCATTTCTGTCACATTAAAAGGATAATCTTGTAATTTAAATAATCATTATAATTTGGAGGAAAATTAAATTAAGTGATCCTTAAGGTTAGGGGTTGATTTTGGAAGTTGATAATTCACTAATTAAGTGACCCTACTTGATGTTTAAATGATAATTCATTAATTTTATAAGAGTCATAATTATATAACTTAACTTTTTCTAACACAAAAAATAACTTAAACAACAAAAACAATCTGCAAATACTCAAAAAATGGCAAAGAACTTAAACAATCAAAAAGAAAATATACCAAGACCTTTAAGCGATTATGCTAATCCAACAATAGATGAAATTTACTTAACTTTCCAAAACCCTGATGTTGCTGCTAATTCATTTGAGCTTAAACCTGCTATTATCCAAATGATATAAAATAATCAATTTGGAGGAACACCTAATGAAGATCCTAACATACATCTCACTAGTTTTCTAGAACTGTGTGCAACTTTTAAATATGATGGAGTCTCAAATGATGTTGTTGGGCTTAGAATTTTTTATTTTTCATTAAGGGATAAGGCTAAGGCGTGGTTAAATTCCTTAACACCTAGTTCTATCAGAACTTGGGGAGAGCTTTCACAAAAGTTTCTGTCAAAATATTTCCCTCCTTCCAAAACTGCTAAGCTGAGGAATGATATCACATTTTTTAGTCAATTTGATGGAGAATCCATATATGAAGCTTGGGAAATATTTAAAAATTTTCTGAAAAAGTGTCCACACCATGCTTTACCAGTTTGGTTAATAATTCAAATCTTTTATAATGGATTAGTGGGATCTTTGAGATCGATTATCGATGCTACTGCTGGTGGATCATTAATGTCTAAATATTTTGATGAAGCATATTTGTTAATTGAAGAGATGGCTACTAATAATTTTCAATGGCCCTCTGAGTGGGTAAATTCTAGTATGCATGATTCTGATGCGATAACTATGATAGTCTCTCAAATTGATGCACTTTCCAAGAAAATAGATCAATATGGAATGAATTATTCTCCAACAACCCAGTGTTAGAAGAAAAATCATCAGGACAAATGATAGACTCTCAAATGTCTTATGAAACCTTGAATGCCATAAATAATAAAGTGAATAATCCTTGTTTGAATGATTATAATCCTAGTTGGAGGAATCACCCGAACTTCAACTGGAATAACACTAATGTTGTTGTTAACCCGCAATGGGGAAACAATCCTATGAATCCAGTTAGAAATCTGAGCAACCAAGGAAATACTAATTATAAACCTTCTTATCCTCCTAGTTTTAATAGTAATAAACAATATAAGGAAAAGTTGTTGTCTATTGGATAAATGATTTTGAATACGGGTATTCAAATTTAAGCTCAAAACATTGCAATGAAGAACATTGAGAATCAATTGAGACATATCTTTATTGCGCTTAATAATAAACCTTATGGGAATCTTCCTAGCAATGTTGAAATCAATCCAAAAGATCAAAACAAGGAGAAAATTAAGGCTATTCAATTAAGGAGTGGAAAATAATTAGAACCAAGAGTTCAAAAAGAAGTTGTAGTTGAAAGAGAGGAAGTGAACATTGAGAAATGTTCTAATAAGATATGTCCTGGCCAATATTCTCTAGAACCAATGAAGATAATTGTTAAAAAACCACCTCCTTCTTTTTTTCAAATACTAAATAAACAAAATGGGGATAATAGATTAACAATGTTTTCGAAAATTTTTAATAAATTAACGATTAATATTTCCTTTATTGAAGCATTAAAGCAGATGCCTGATTATGCAAATTTTTTGAAGGATATTCTTATAAAGAAAAGAAATTCAAGACCATGAGACTGTTGCACTTAGCGGTAAGTGCAGTACAATTATTCAGAAGAAGCTTCTTGAAAAACTTAAAGACCCTTGTAGTTTCACTATCCCATGTGCTATAGGTGAGAGATTTTTCGGAAGAGGTTTATGTGATCTTGGAGATAGTATTAACCTTATGCCTTTATCAACTTTCAAAAGATTCAGAATAGGAAAAATTTCACCTACATCTATGACTCTTCAACTTGCTGATCGTTCTATCACTTATCCTAAAGGAGTTGTAGAAGATGTATTAGTAAATGTGGATAAATTTATCTTTCCTGTAGACTTTATTGTATTATTTATGGAGGTAGATAAAGAAATTCCAATTATTTTATGAAAACCATTCCTTGCTACTGGAGAGCTATGATTGATGTCCAAAAAAGAGAATTAACTATGAGAGTTAATGATCAAGATGTAACTTTCAATATTCTGAAATCTATGAAATACCCTTCAACTGAAAAAGATGATGAGTGTTTTCGAATGGAAATCTGCGATTATTTGAAAGAAGTATTTGAATAAAATTTGGAATGTAAGGTTGAATATGAAATTGAAAATGAAGTTGATTTTATTGATCTGAAGAATGAAAAGTTAGAATTTGTTCTAGATAAATTTGAAAGATTGGATACTATGGAAAATAGAGATAAAAGTTTAATTTCATCTATCATTAAACCCCCTGAATTTGAGCTGAAAATTCTCCCTAATCATTTAAAGTATATGTTTGTAGGAGAATCATCTACTTTATCAGTCATTGTATCTTTGGATTTAAATGAAAATCAAGAACATAAATTATTGGACACCTTAAAAAGATACAAAAAGGCTTTTTGTTGGTCCATAGCTTATATTAAAGGAATCAGTCCATCGATCTATATGCACAGAATTTAGTTGAACGAACAACATAAACCTAGAGTTAATCCACAAAAGAGACTGAACCCAGTAATGAGAGAAGTGGTTAAAAAAGAGTTTTTAAATTGGTTAGATGTTGAAATTATGAATCCTATTTCTGATAGTGTTTGGGTAAGCCCAATTCATTGTGTTCCTAAGAAAAGAGGAGTTACTGTTGATGTAAATATTTTAAATGAAATCATACCGACAAGACAAGTCATTGGATGACAAATATGTATTGATTATAGAAAATTAAATGCCACCACTAGAAAAGATCACTTTCCTTTACTATTTTTAGACCAAATGCTTGACAGAATTGCTGGACATAAGTACTATTGCTTTTTAGATGGATATACCGGTTATGGCTAAATACCTATTGCTCCTGAGGATCAAGAGAATACTACATTTACTAGCCCTTATGGAACTTTTACTTTTAGAAGAATGACCTTTGGATTATGTAATGTACCTGCAACATTTCAAAGATGTATGACGTCCATATTTAAAAAAATAATTGTCGAGGGAACAGAAGTGTGTTGACCTTATTTTTGATGAGGTCTTCTCTTCCCTCTTTAGTGTTTAGGATCTAGCCTTAGGCTTTTCCTTTGACTATCTTAGAGGACTAGAATTGGGACCCATCCCTTAGAAATTTAAACCACTTCTTGTCTCCCTGCAAACCCCATAAGCTTGATTGTAGACCCCTAATCACCTAGAGGTTTGAGATCAAATGTGGAGGATTAAAGGATGAGTTCCCTATAGGACTCTTTGACCTTAGGAATACCCTGGGTGGCCTGGTCTGGTGAGGGTTGACTTACACACTCACTACACTCACACACTACACTCTCACACACACAATCCAAATCCTAAAACCAAACCTATGCCCAACTTGACTCCCTGACTCATGTAGGTAATTCATATGGATGGACCTTAACCCCTAAGCCCCTAGCTAAGAGGGTTAGGAACAACATAGTGAATGCCTCCAATGAGTCCTCTCATGGCTCATATGGGCTTAACATGGCTTAATAGCTCAACCAAAGTGATTCCATTTCACTCACATTTGATCAATCTTCATTCTTCCAAAATTTCAATTTTTGACCCTGGGGACCCTACACCCATCAAACCTACCAAAGCCCTTGAAATTGCCCAAATTTTCCAAAATCTCCAAATCACCCAAAATTCCTTAGAACCAATCCCAAACATTTCCACATCACTCAAATTGATCATCCATAGCCAAATATACCAAAATTTCCAAAAATACACTCCAAATACACTAAAAATACACTTTTGGCCAAACTTTTATAAATTCCAAAAATTCTCAGAAAATTCCAGAAAATCCCAAATATTCTCAATTTCATTTTGTTCAAGTACACCATGGGCAAATTTTGCCAATTTACCCCACTTTTACCAAAACCCCCAATTTGACCCATTTTTAACCTAAAGTGAACCCAATGTTAAACCAAATCAACCCAATTGACCCCAATTTTGGTCCAATACAATTCTAAACATCAATTAAATATCCCTAATGTCAATGTAGACCAAATCCAAGCCCAATTTGATTGATATTTGAATCCAATTTCACTTTTGACCTTAAAGCCCACTTTGGACCCATGACCCAAACTTAGCCCAAACTAACCCAATTTAACTCCAATTGACCCCAAACCTTTTCTAAACTTTCCCTAACATCCCCACAAACAAAACACTAACATGATTTGCTCAAAATTTGAACCTAAACTCCACCCAAATCCAACCCAAAGCCAAAATTCCCACTTTTGACCTAAACCCAAACCTAACCCAAATGGGCCAAAATCCCAAAATTAAAGCCCAACCAAAGTTGAAAACTCTTTGTAGTACCCCCATAAACATTTTCTAACATTAATTTTACACCAATTTCAACCCTAGCCCAACATTGGCCCAAATTAGCCCAATTAGACCTATATTGGCCCCTTTACCAAAGAAGCCCAAATCCAACCCAATTCAAACCCAAACTACCTCAAATTTATTTCAAATTACTCATGACACATCTCTAAACCAAACCCAACAATTATTTGGCCCAACCTTTTACTAAATTCCCATCCATAAATTTATTTTAAAACCTAAGGCCCACTTCCTTAGGCCTTCCTAAAAGCCCACTCCAAAATGATTCCAAAAGCCCCAACTTCATCCTAAAGCCAATATGACAAATTCTTCTCATCATACCATTAATTGAAATCATCCCTAAGTTTTAATTAAGCCATCAAATTTTTCTAAATTAAGCCATATGCCAAATCCTATCAAATCACCCCTAAATTACTAAAATTCCTAAAATCCTCTTTCATGAAAGTTGACTTAGCTTCTTCCAAGCCAAAGGTGAGCCATGAAGCCATGCATGAGCTACATAGGAGCCATGAGGGTTTTGGGCACCTCACCATACCCAAGATAGGAAAGGAGGGAGGCTCTTTCCATGATTCCTAAAAGTCATTAGCCTTAATCATGTCTCCCTTAAACCCAAATCTAATTTAAATATTCTTAGAAAGGGACCTCACCACCTTTGACCTGCTAACCTAACTCATTCCCTCAGCCTAAAACCAAGTCATGGGAAGGAGAACCCAACCCAAATACATGAGTTGACCAAATTGAGCCAAAATTAGCCATGCCCCCATTCCATTTTGATCCAACCACGTTACACTTGGCAACTACCAATTAAATACACAAAACCCCAGCCCTGACTCACCTGAACCTGAGGGTGACCCATGCCTGCCGGCCAACTGCCTGGATTGCCTGAAAACACCACACCCGAGAGCACCAAGTGAGCCTAACATTGAAATTCTCCCCTGCTGAGCTGCCCTATGCCTAATGGCCACCACTGCTGTTCTTCTCTTCCCCTGAGTAGCTGATCCAAGCCTTCAAACCCCCCTGGGAGGCCCTCCAGCCTCTCCTATTTAAACCCCACCTCTCTCGGCCATGGAGGTACTGAAACAAAAAGCATACAGAAACTCTGCCAAAATCATTCCAGACTCTCCTCCACACCTGGAGAACTTGATCCCCACTAAAATCCCCCTGCCATTTCCTCTCTGTAAGCTCAATTTGAGAATTCAAATTTAAGCCCAAAACCAGGACACTTCACCACAGTGAGTCAATCTTCAAATTGATTGACTCTACACCTTCACTAGACCAAGAGGAGAAGTTTCCCAGTAAAAGCCCCTTCTCCAGGCCAGCCATTGCGTCCAGCCTCCAAGCTTTGTGATCGGCTGTGGTCACTTTTGTACCTGAGCGATTCACCAGGCAAAGGGACTTCATCTGGAGCTTGCTTGGACCCAATCGAACGTGACACAACTCTCAGATCAAAACTTCACTTCTCTGAGCAAAGGTATGAACTCTCTCTTCTTCCCGAGCTTCGGGAGATTCTCCATTTGATATGAATCGATTTCAATGCATTTTTACCGTATGGATGTGTTCGTCTCTTTAAGACGAATCCATAGAGCGTAAGAACACAAAAATCCGTTGAGAATCGAGTAAGTTCTTAGGGTTTTAGTGTGGACGGTCACGAGTGCATACCAGTCGTAGACGATGACCAAGAGCCGTTGGATCGCGCGGGTATCGGATGGACGGCTCGGATCACATCGGACCAGAAGATGTTACGTGAAAGGCGGCTCCCGGGACGGCTGACTCAGATGGCGGTGCCCAATAACAGCACGACACGCACCCCTTCGGAGCCGCCGAGGTTGACGCGGCGCTGCGTGGATAAGTAGATAAATAGGGTTATTTTCCTATTTATTAATTTACCAGAACTTAGAAAATCCATAACTTTGGGTAGAAAAATCACAAAAATAAAATAAAAATACCCTCTTGCTCAGTGAACAGAGGATAATAATGTGGAAAAGAAATCAATTAATTTCATCAAGTAATTTATTTTTAATAATTTATTTACTCTCTACACTATTTTAATTCTCCATGCACATACACAATTCGCCATGGCATGAGACCATAGGGCTTTTAAAGCCTCTGAACTTGGGAACATTCCCTGAATTTTCCAAGGTCAGAGGCCATCCCTATGAGAAGTTATTGATTTTTCAATTGCATGTTACTGTTTTGAATATTTTAATTCCAATAATTAGCATATTGAGAAATAAATTCTAGGAAAATTTGGTGATGTTTCTTATGACCAGAGGAACCTAGGAAAAATAAGTTTTGAGTTAATTCACTTGGAATAACCCTAATTGGTCTAAATGCCCAAAATTGAATTTTAATTAATTAGGGTTAACTACACATCAAATTAACTTAAAAATAATTCTCCACTGATCTTTGGGATTAGAGAAACATCTCATAAAAATTTGAAATCAATTGGACTTGATTAACCCCACCAAATGGGTTGATTAAGCCTCTTAAGCATAATGGGTAAAATTAAACTTTAAAAATTCATAACTCACAAAATACTTTTCAAAAATTCACAAAAATGGTTTTAGAGCTTCTCTGATATCAGAGAAACTTAGGAAAATTAAAATTGTAATTTTCTAAAAAAGTTGATTTTTATCATTATTTTAATATTTTTAATAATTAAAAAATAATAAAAATCATAAAAATATTAAAAACTACCAAAATTTGACATTTTGAATTCTAATTACTTAGGAATAAACCAAATATTTTTCTTAAGTCTCTAGGATAAGATATTGAATTTTAAGGGCTTAGTGTAATTTTTAATATTAAAAAATGTATTTTTCAACCCTTTAACTAAAATAATTCTAATAAATAAAAAAAATCAGAAAAATACAAAAATTATTTCTCTGAATTCCTTGAGGTTAGAGAGATTTAATAAAAATATAAAACCCATTTTTCAACTTAAATTTTATTTTAAATTTAATTAATACTCCAAAACTCAAAATAATTCTAATAAATAAAATATAATTCAAAAAATCACTAAAATTGGTCCAAATGGTCCTTTGGTTATTAGGAACATCCCATAATTTTTTTAAGGACAGAAACATTTCCTTTGTCATGTTATTGAATTTTCCTTGAAACCCCCTATTTTCCATTAAAAATAATTACATAAATAAATTAAATACAGAAAAATCACATTTTCTCCTCTAATGTCTTAATTGACATGTGAGTGAGGTTACATAAAAATTTCAAGTTCATTTGAGCTTAATTTAGTGTGTTATAGAATTATTAAGCTTGAAGGGCAAAATGATAATTAAAAAAAAATTCAACATTTAATTAAAATTTTAGGATTAATTAAAAAGGAGTGGGTAAAATATCTGATTTTAAACTGATTTTGGATGATTGAAACTTAAATTATTGAGGGTAGAAACCTACTAACCATTTCAAAAATAATTAAAATAAAACTTTAATTAATTAATTAATTGAAATTTTGGGAGAATAATAGAAATTGGAATTATTAAAGTAGGGATATTATTATGAGGATATTTATTCTTTAATTTAAAAATCCCTAAATAAATAACTTCAATAATACTTAATTCTTAATTAAAAAAAATTAAAATAATAATCCAAATTAAAATTAAACTAAAATTAAATCAAATTAAGATTAAAATTAAACTAAAATTAAATTAAATTAAAATTAAAGTTAAATTAAAACTAAATTAAATTAAAATTAAATTAAAATTAAATTAAAATTAAATTAAGTTAAATTAAAATTAAATTAAATTAAATTAAAATTAAATTAAATTAAATTAAATTAAATTAAATTAAATTAAATTAAATTAAATTAAATTAAAATTAAATCAAATCGAGTTAAATTAAATTAAATGAAATTAAAATCAAATCAAATTAAATTAAAATTAAATTAAATTAAATTAAATTAAAATCATTTAACAACAAACCTAAAAGAAATCATTAAGAATTAAATCTAAAGTAACTTGAACACTATTCCAAACTTAAACTAACTTTTTATAATTAAGTCAAAATTAAAATTAAATCATTAAGTTTAAATCATTAAAATACTTAATAATTTGATTTGCCCTTTTAAAGCTCTTATTATTATAACTCTTAAATGAGGCATCAAGTGAAGCGTTACTTCACTTATGGGATATTCAAATGTCCTAGTTCACTGAGCAAGAGAGCAAAACTTAAACTCCTGGATGATTAATTCACTTGTATAATTAAATTCTCTTGGACTTAAAACAATCCTAGAGGTAATGAAAAGATGTTTAAGACTCGTCTTAAGCACTTCCTCAATATGATAGGATGTTTATAAGAACAACTGAATTTAATTGTTCTTTGGTGAAGAAAGTCATCCTTAAACCAAAACACAAGAACTTAGACGTCATAGGAGATGATTAGTTATAGGATTAGGACTTTGGTAGACAACCAAAACCTTTCCTTTACCTAGGTAGTTGTTGAAATATTTAAATGCCTTAACATGTGTTTTAAGTGCAGCTTGGGATGATAGGAAGACCATCCAGGTACGCTTTTATTTTATTGCAATTTACTTTATTGCAATGCACTTTACTTTTCTTGCATGTTAAATAAAATTGTTGCATTAAAATCAAAACCTTTAGGATAGTCCCTGAACTGAAACCACAACTAAATTAAAAGTCATTACAAGATAAAAACCACCGCCAGAACATTTTAAAATATAAAACAACTCAAAATTTAATCACAAACAGAACAACAAAACTGTAATTGCAACTAAATTAAAACGTCTCGTTGAATGATCGAGAATACCTCGGATGATGTAACCCACGTGTTGCTAACGGGATTTCCCACGGTCTAAATAAAAGTGTGGAACTCATTCAGTTGAGTTTAGCAAATTCATCTTGACTAAGTGAATTCAATGAAAATAACGGTGCCGGGATGACGGAACCATGAGATCTTAATCGGTTCTGTTTAGACAACTTTAAGATTTGTTTTAATTAAAATATTAAAAACACTTGGATTTTAAGATTTTCACTAAACCAAAACACTTCTCCCATCTCCTGATTTATGACTTCTAAAACTAAACCTCTGCAACAACAAGGATCTTGGAGCATAGTGGGCAGCACGACCATCTTCGTCAGCAAAACTCAGATCTATATCAACTAAACATTCCTAGAATTAAACAACCAAACCATAGGACTTCGAGGTAGTTTGCGTAGTGCAATATAAATCCTCAACTTCTTCGTTAGGCATTTGCATGATCATGTTATGTAAATTAAGCCCTAACCGGTCTTAGGATTCCGAGGCAGTCGTTTAAGTACGACATAAACCCTCACATCTTCGAGGCTATTTGTATGATTATGACATACGAATATAAGTCCTAATTAACTAAAATTGGCAAGATTGAAATATCAGATAATATTAGGATTTTCTTAAATTCGAGCCAAACAATAGGATAGTTTGAGAAGTTGCCAAGATTCTTCTTGGATCCTCAGCTTCTCCTACTTTTCTTCCATTAGACTCCTGAAAATAACTGTTTCAAATTTGATCCATTCCCTAATGAAATTTCTAAAATTCAATCCTTTGAAAACCTTAAACTTTGAAATTTTTGAGAGCTAAACCACTCATCATTATCGAGAGTTTTCTTAAATGATTCCCATCATTTAAGATGTAATTAACTATAGGGGCTTGCCCTTATAGGAAATTTTAAGAACCCAGGTAATATAAACCCTACTTAATTCATTTATATTAAGCAGGGGAACTTGTCGGCTTATAAAATTGGTTCGCAGACCAAACGAATGTCACAAATCTCCTAGTTTATTTAATCGAGCCCCATCATCAAGCAGTGTGTCTATTCTCCGGGATAGATACACGGTTTGTGATGCGGTGCTCGTTTATATAAACTATTAGGGATGTGAGATCGGTTTGATTTCATATCTTAAAATCTTCAAATTTAAAAATCATTTTAAAAATCAAATACTACTTTCTAAATCATATATATATAGTTAAATTTAAAATATGAAAATTCGCCGACAATTTTTGTAGGCGAACCCTTTTTAAAATACAACACATAACCTAAAAATATGACGACAAAGTGTTTTTGGATGATTTCTCAATATTCAGAGATTCATTTGATGCATGCCTATGCAACTTAGAAAAAGTTTTAGAGGCACGCGAAAGAACAAATTTAGCCCTAAACTAGGAAAAGTATCAATTTATGGTTGCAGGAGGAATTGTGCTTGGGCATAAAATATCTGAATGTGGCATGGAAGTAGATCCTATAAAAGTTCAAATTATAGAAAAATGACCACCTCCAACAACTGTGAGAGGGATAAGAAGCTTTTTGGGACATTTAGGATTCTACAGGCGATATATTAAAGAATTTTAAAAAATTACTAATGCTATATGCCAACTTTTGGAAAAAAATAGGAAGTTTAATTTTAATGATGAATGCTTAAAAGCTTTTGATCTATTAAAGGAAAAAATCTATCGCTGCACCTATAATAGTTCTACCTGACTGGGAGAAACCATTTGAACTAATGTGTGATGCTAGCGATTATGCTGTTAGAGTTGTTTTAGTGAAAAGACATGACAAAGTTATAAACAACATTAGTAAGACTCTTACTGATGCTCAAATTAATTACACCACTGCTGAAAGAGAGTTATTAGTGATCGTTTATGCCTTCAAAAAATTTAGATCTTACTTAATTGGAGCTAAATGTATAGTGCATACTGATCATTCTGCTATTAAATATTTAATGCAAAAGAAGGATGCCAAACCAAGACTGATTCGATGGATGCTTTTAATACAAGAATTTATTTTTGTGATCGATAATATTAAAGGGGTCGATAATCAAATAGCTGATCATTTATCTAGACTCGAACAACCTAATTTGGATGACTTTGAAAAGGAAATTATTGAAACTTTTCCTGATGAGCAATTATATAATATTATTGAAGGAAATTTACTGTGGTGTGCTGATTTTGTAAACCACATCATTAGTAATATTTTACCATCTGACTTAACAATGCAACAGTAGAAAAAATTTAAGGAAGATGCTAAGTTTTATTTCTGGGACGATCATTATCTGTACAAGCAATGTAAAGATCTTATTATTAAGAGATGTGTGCCTTATGAAGAAACTAAAAGAATTATTTGAGAATATTATGATTCTAAATTTGGAGGACAATTCAGAATTGATAGAACTGCACATAAGATTTTGCAATCTGGATTTTATTAGCCTGCACTTTTTAGAGATGTTTATAGATTTATCAAAACTTATGTTTAATGTCAGAGAATAGGCAATATATTTAGAAGAAATGAAATGCCTCTTAATTTCACTTTGGAAGTTGAAATTTTTTATGCTTGGGTATTAGATTTTATGGGACCATTTATACCTTCATTTGGAAACATATATATACTGGTTACTGTTGATTATGCATCAAAACGGATTGAGACAATAGCTTTACCTAGGTGTGATACTAGAAGTGTTTCGAGGTTTTTAATGAAAAAAATTTTCACAAGATATGGAATGCCTAGAGTAATCATTACTGATGGAGGATCCCATTTTAAGAATAATATGATTTAAAGATTGGTGAGAAAATATAATATTATGCATAGTATCTCAACATCCTATAATCCCCAAACTAATGGTTTAGTAGTGGTATCTAATCGTGAAATTAAATGAATTTTGGAGAAAGTCATTAATCCTGAGAAATTAGATTGGTCTACTAGACTAGATATTATTTTATGAGCATACAGAATTGCTTATAAAACTCCTATAAGAATGTCCTTTTACAGATTAATCTTTGGAAAAGCTTGTCACTTACTAATTGAATTAGAATATAAAGCATATTGGGCGATAAAGAAATTGATTTTTAATTTAAAAGCTGCTGGTGAGAAGAGACTGTTGCAATTGAATGTATTGGAAGAAATAAAAAATGAATCATATGATAATGATAGAATATATAAGCAAAGAAGAAAAATATGGCATGATTGGAAGATTTTCAAAAAAGAATTTGAACCAGGACAAAAAGTTTTATTATACAATACAAGATTGAAATTATATCCTGGGAAACTGAAATCTAGATGGACAGAACCTTTAATTGTCGTAAAAATATATCAGTTTGGAGCTGTGATTATTGAGGACCCTAAATCTGGAAGAATATTCAAAGTTAATGGCCAAAGAACTAATTTTAAAGTGGTTATAATATTGGATCAACCTAAATAACTGGTCGTTATGTTGGGCTAATAACGTTAAACCAAGTGCTTTGTGGGCGGCAACCCACAGTTATTAATTGTTGCTTTGTTTGATGTATTATTTGTGTTTGTTTGTTACTTAATTAAGTCTTATTCTTCCTTAATTATCATTAAAAACATTTAAAAAATGAATCGAACTGAAGTATAGAAAGAATTTGGATAAAGTGAAGTTTGGTGAAATTTGAACTAGCACCGAACAGCACTGTTATCAGTGTTAGACAGCGCCACTATTCAGAAAATAGTTTCTTATCTTTAAATTCGAGTTTTGGTGGTTCTAGGCAATAAATCTTCTATTAGAACTCCAAAAAACCGCCCCTAGATGCAGAAACCACCCAAGGAACGAAGAGGAATATCACAAATCTTGTCTAAATGAATTCCGACTCGATGGAAACTTCAAGATTTCAAGTTTTCAACTGTAGAAAGTTCATCAGTTTTGTGGCGCAATGTTTATTCAAAAAATCTCAAAAATGCGATTGATTAAGGAACGAGGCTTTAAGAATCGATGAACGAATTCTCTTACCACTAGAATTGATGAAATTATTGTTCAGAGACATTGGGCAGTATTGTGTTATACTACTACCACTATAGTTTTCCCGATTATGAAGGAATTCTACGCAAATGTCCTAAAATCAACCAAGGATTGGTCTGTGTGCGAGGTAGGTTTGTCACATTTACTCCTGCAATGATTAATGATTTATACATGATTGAGAATGTGCCAATC
This sequence comes from Papilionanthe hookeriana x Papilionanthe teres, assembly GCA_022702705.1. Classification (NCBI taxonomy): domain Eukaryota; kingdom Viridiplantae; phylum Streptophyta; class Magnoliopsida; order Asparagales; family Orchidaceae; genus Papilionanthe; species Papilionanthe hookeriana x Papilionanthe teres. The sequence goes on along the minus strand of CM040436.1, from coordinate 70,426,642 downwards.
TACCATTATTCAAATTTTCCCCCAACGAAGGACAATATGAATGATATATACAGATATCTAACAAATAAAAGTGATGATTGGGAGATAAGAGATAACAGGTATGTAAGTTTCTTGACCACATTGCTAAATCCTATGTCGAAACACTTAATTATTTCATATGTGCAAAATTGCTCTCAACTATGAAAAACAGTAAAGTAACAAAGAAGTGTGTTATTATGAATTACAGTATTCAATTGGGGATGCCTATTGATGTTGGTTCAATAATTGTCAAATCTGTTTTGGGATTAATCATTCAAGGATCAAAGTATAGACTTGGGCATCCTTCCACCAAATTTCTCCTCTGCAATCAATCACAAGTGTCGTATGAGAACTGGGAAAGAGTACTTCTACCTTGGAAGCCTATAGACCCAACAGATGCATATGATAACCAGACTGTTGGTGATGTGAATGACATGAGCATTATTGAAGATCAACCATCTCAGAAGTCAACACCTATTACTCCTTACTTTCCTGAAAGTTCACAGATTATCTTGAATAAAATTAAGAAATTGAAGAATGAAGTACAACATCTGATGAATGCAATCAACAAGCTATCTGATTTCTTTGATCATCTCGATTGGAGAATGAATGAGCACTTTGATCATTTTGGATATCTTGAAGGAAGTTTGACGTGATTGATGAAAAGGAAAAGTTGGATTGAAGGGGATTCTACTACAGAATTTCCTTTTCATCCATTCTGCGATCTATTTATTCACGCTCAATCAATTGGAGATCTCAAAGTTGATGATAGTTCTGAGGAAGAATGTAAACTTGATTATTGTATTTCTATGTTTGTGTATTTGATTGCTTTGCTTTCCTTTCCTTAGATGTTATGTTTGAACTTGCTTTCTTCTTTAGTTTTCAGGGTTATTCGGTTGTGGTTGTGATTGACGCTAAATTTTAAGATTTTATTGATTGATGATGTGTCATGTTTAGTGTTATGTTTATGTGTCTGACACTTGGATTTTATATATGAAAGTGATGTTTTATGTTGTTTGTGTTAAATAATACCATTTTTTATAGCTTTGTAATGTTATTCAATGCTTAATTATACTAATTAGAAGTCGGAGCGGGCTTGAAAAGATCAAAATTGCAAAAGAAAGTCGGATGTCTAGTTTTTGAACTGGTGCCAAACGGTGCTATCACTAGCGCCAGACCGCGCCAAAAGACAGAGTGTTTGTCCATAAGAGTAGAAGAATGCGCCGAACAGTGCTGTCTCTAGCGACGGACAACACTCGACCAGAAAAAAGGCCTGAAACTCTAAATTTTCTCTATTTAACTCTGTGATCTGCCATTTTTCACCAAACCACCATCATCTACCTCCAGCCAAGGCTGATTTTTGCACATAGGGCGCACTAGCATTTGTATATGAAGCGATTTTGTGGTTGGAAAAGTTCAGATTTCATCTTCTCTTGGTAAGAGCTACACTTAACCTAAAATTTTTCGATTTTGACCGTGGAAATCTCCTACATTAGGAAGATTTGAAATTTTGAAGGTTTTGGAAAAACTTTGGAGATTTTTCATGGATTTTGAGTTTGTATTATTTTAAATTTACTTTGGAGTCCATTACATCTCAATTTTAAAATTGATTTGGATAATTTTGATAATTTTAGACAAATGGCTCTAGGAATTTCAAGGGGGAAGAGAAAATTTGAGTATGAATAATGAAAATTTGGGAATTTTAAGGCTTATTAGCACTTTAGTACGTTTCTTAGCAATAAGAAATGCATTCAAGAGAAAGCCTTTGAAAATCCTGGAGATATGCTTGAAGAACTTATTGCAAATCGTCAATAGGAGATTTTTTGTTATTTCACTGTTGAAGTGATGCTGGGTATTGTTAGAGAGTTTTATGCAAATCTATATTATTCTGAGAGTGAATACATTCTGGTTTAAGGACAAATGGTTGAATTAACCCCTACTCGCATTAATGCATTTTATCAGTTAAGAGCGTCTTTTTCTTGTGAATACAAAAATTTACCTATTACGAATGAAGCATTGAATATGAATGTAAACTTTTGACCGAAGGAAAAGGGGAGTGGAAGGTTAAAAAAAGGGTAAAAGTTAACTTCCCCCTTTTTACTTTGAATCCTGTATCAAAAGCCTGACACTATTTCAATTCTGCAAGACTTTTGCCTACCACCATCACAGTGAAGTTACTGTAGATAGAGCTATTCTGAATTACTGTATTTAGAACATGAAGAATATAAATATTGGGGTTATTATTCATAAAAGTATTTTGACAAGTTCAAAAGGAGAGACTACTGGTGGACTAGAACACCCCAGCCTGATTCTTGTCTTGCGCATTCAATCAGGTGTAGCAGTTGAAGATAATGATGAGGTAGTCTATCCCCTGAAGCCCATTACTAAACTAAATTTGAAAACCTATGAAGCCCATGTAAAATGTAAGTGGAGTAAGAAAGCTGATGAGCCTTCTTCTAGTCATGAGGGACCATCAGCAACTAGAGAGCCTACTCTGCATGATGTTATGGATTAGTTGGAAAAGTTGAACACCATATTAGAGGAACTAGAAGTAAGGAACAAGATAAAAGATGATTATCTAGTGTTGTGGAGAGAATATGAGATAGCTTATCATGACGCATAGAAGAGATTTTTCAGGAGAGACACTAGTGCTATGTTTCCTACTTTTCACTGAGTATACTCCATACCAGCCTAAAGAACTTGATGATGGTGGATCTCCTGCAAAAGATGAAGATTGGTAGTTTTATAGTGTTATTTTCATGTCGACATATTTTTAGGTTGAGTGTTGTATTTTGAAAAGGGGTCTCCTACAGAAATTGTAGGTGAATTTTAGATTTTAAATTTAATATATATATATATATATATATTAGAAAGTAGCATTTGATTTTGAAAATAATTTTAAGTTTGAAAATTTTAAGATATGAAATCGAACAGATCTCACGTCCCAAATATTTTATATAAACGAGCACCGCACCACAAACCGTGTATCTATACTAAAGAAAAGACACATTGCTTGATGATGGGGCTTGATTAAATAAACTAGAAGATTGGTGACATCCGTTTGATCTGCGATTTTATAAGCTGACAAGTTCCCCTACTTAATATAAAAGACTTAAGCAGGGTTTGTATTGCTTGGGTTCTTAAAGTTCCCTATAAGGGCAAGCCACTATAGTTAATTACATCTTAAGTGACGGGAATCACATAAGAAAACTCTCGATAATGATCAGTGGTTTTGCTCTCAAGAATTTCAAAGTTTAAGGTTTTCAAAGGATTGGATTTTGGAAATTTCAAAAGAGAATAGCTCAAATTTGGAACAGTTGTTTTTAGAATCCAGTGGAAAGAAAAGTAGGAGAAGATGAGGATCCAAGAGGAATCATGGCAACTTCCCAAACTATCCTATTGTTTGGCTTCAATTTGGGAAAATTATTTAATGTTTCAATCTTGCCAATTTTAATTAATTAGGACTTATATTTGTATGACATAATCATACAAATAGCCTCGAAGATGAGAGGGTTTATGTCATACCGGACGACTTCCTCGAAGTCCTAAGACCGGTTATTGCTTAATTTGCATAACATGATTATGCAAATGCCTAACGAAAAGTTGAGGATTTATGTTGCACTAGGCACACCACCTCGAAATCCTATGGCTTGTTTATTTAATTCTAAGAATGGTTTTGTTGAAGTAGACCCGAGTTTTGTTGAAGAAGATGGCCGTGCTGCCCACCGTGCTCCAAGCTCCTTGTTGTAGAGGTTTAGTTTTAGAAAGTGAAAATCAGGAGATGAGAGAAGTGTTCTGGTTTAGAAAATTTTTAAATTCCAAATGTCTTTAGTTTTTTATTAGGGGAATCATAAAGTTGATTATAACAACATCGGTTAAGATCCCACGGTTCCATCATTTCAGCACCGTTATTTTTATCAGATTCACTTAGTCCAGATGAATTTGCTAAACTCAACTGAATGAGTTCCACACTTTCATTTAGACCGTGGGAAATCCCGTTAGCAACACGTAGGTTACATCATCCTAGGTATTCTTGATCATCTAACAAGATATTTTAATTTAGTTATAATTGTAGTTTTGTTGTTCTGTTTGTGATTAAATTTTGAGTTGTTTTATCTTTGAAATGTTATGTCGGTGGATTTTATCTTGTTGTGACTTTTAATTTAATTTTGGGTTTCAGTTTTGTGTCTATCCTAAAGGTTTTAGTTTTCATGCAACAATCTTGTTTAACATGCAAGAAGAGTAAAGTGCAGCTTATATAAATAAATTGTAATAAAGTAAATTACAATAAAATAAAAGCGTACCTGGAGAATCTTCTCGTCATTACAAGCTGCACTTAAAACACATGTTAAGGCATTTAAATATTTATAACAAGTACCTAGGTAAAGCTAAGGGAAGGGTTTTAGTTGTCTACCAAATTCCTAATCCTATTGCTAGTCATCTCCTATGACGTCTAGGTTTTTGTATTTTGTTTAAGGATGATTTTCTTTATCAAAGAACAATTAAATTCAATTGTTCTTCTAAAACATCCCATCATTTTGAGGAAGTGTTTAGGAACAGTCCTAAAAATCTTTTCAATATTTTTGGGATTATTTTTTAGTCCAAATGAGTTTTATTGCACAGGTGAATTAATCATCCCAAAATTTAGTTTAGTTTCTTGCTTAGTGAATTAGGATGTTTGATTATCCTTTAAGTAAAGTGATATTTCACTTGATGCTTTACTTAAGAGTTGTAATAATGAAAACCTTTAGGGGGCAAATTAATTTGCTAAAGAATTTAATGATTTAAAATTGGAATTGGTGGTTTAAAGTGATTTAATTTAGTTATAAACTTTTAATAAATTTACATTTGGAATAGTGTTCAAGTTGTTTTATTCTTAAGTTTTTTAAACCATTTGAATTGAAAGAGGAGTTTAAAAATTATTTAATTTAGACTTTAATGATTTAATTTTAATTTAATTGCAATATTCTAGATTAACATTTAATTGGTTTGATTTTTTTTAATTAAAAAAATTAATTTTTGTGAAATTGATTTTTAATGTTTCAAATTTGCTTTCAAGTGATTTTTGAAATTAATAATTTTTTTAATGTTTTAAATTTATTTCAATTTAATTATTTAACGTTTTAAGTTTTAATTTAATTAAGGTTCACTTTCCTTTCAATTATTTAATTATTAACTTCAATAATCGCTTTAAATTTAATTAAAAGTTAAATATTATAGTGATTCTTTTAGGGATTTTAGTTTAAGTTATTATAGTCTCTCTAAATTATATCCCCATTTTAATAATCCAAATTTTAACTTATTCTTCCAAAATTCAAATTATTTAATTAATTAAGGTTTACTTTAAATATTTTCAAGATGATTAATGGGTTTCTACCCTTCAATTCTCTAGGTTTCAATCTTCTAAAGAAAATTTTAAGATCAAATATTTCACCCCTCCCCCCTCGATTAAACCTAAATATTAATTAGGGTCAAAATCCTTTAATTACCTTTATGCCCCCTTTAGGCTTATTTATTTCATAACTCACCAAATTGAGCTCAAATGAACTTGAAACTTTAATGTCACTTCACTCATGCGTCAATTAAGACTTTATAGGAGAAAATGTGATTTTTCTGAATTTAATTTAATTTATATAATTATTTTTGTAAAAAATAAGGGGATTCAATGGAAATTCAACAACATTACTTAGGGAAGGTTTCTGTCCCTATGAAAATTATGGGATGTTCCTAATGACTAGAGGACCACTTGGACCAATTTTGGTGATTTTTTGAATTATATTTTATTTATTATAACTATTTTGAGTTTTAGAGTGTTAATTAATTATAAAATAAAATAAAGGTTAAAAATTAAGTTTTATATTTTTCTTAAATCTCTCTAACCTCAAGGAGTTCATAGAAACAAATTTTCTAATTTTCTAATTTTTCTTTGATTTATTAGAATTAATTTAGTGAAAAGGTTGGAAAATTCATTTTTTAATTTAAAAATTGTTTTAAGCATTTAAAATTCAATGTCTTTACTTTAAGACTTGGGAAAAATATTTGGTTTGTTCCTAAGTGATTAGGAGTCAAAATATGACATTTTTATGATTTTTAATATTATTGTGATTTTTATTATTTTTAAATTATTTGAAATATTAAAATATAGTGGAAAATGAAGATTTTTTGAAAATTTTAATTTTAACTTTCTTAGACTCCCCTAACATCAGAGAAGCCCCAAAATCAATTTTGTGAATTTTTAAATTGTATTTTTGGAGTTATGAATTTTTTAAGTTTAATTTTAGTTATGTGACTTAATTAATCCATTTAGTGAGGTTAAACATTTCCAATTGATCCCAAATTTTTATGTGAGGTCCCTCTGATCCTAAAGATCAGTGGAGAATTGTTTTCAAGTTCTTTTGATGTGTGGTTAACCCTAATTAAATAAAGTTTAGTTTTGAGTAATTAGGCAATTTAGGTTATTCTTAATGAACTAACTCAAAACATAATTATCCTAGGGTCCTCTGGTCCTAAGAAACTTCCCCAAATTTTCCTAGAATTTTCTAAATAATATGCTAATTAATGGAATTAAAATACCAAAACAGTGACATAAACTTGAGAAATACATAATTTGCCATAAAGATAGCCTCTAACCTTGAAAAATTCAGGAAATGTTTCCAAGATCAGAGGCTTCAAAAGCCCTATGGTTTCATGCCATGGTGAATTGTCTGTGCAAATGGAGAATCAAAATACTGAAATGAGTAAACAATTAATTAAAAATAAAATTATCATCAAATTAACTTAATTCTTTTTCCACATTAATCTCCTCTGTTCACTGAGCAAGAGGGTATTTTTATTTTATTTTTGTGATTTTTCTACACAAAGATATGGACTTTCTAAGTTCTGGGTATTTAAATAAATTTAAAAAAATCCATATTTTTCTACTTATCCACGTGGCGCCGACTCATCCACAGCAGCTCCGAAAGCCCACGCGTCGGGCTCCCATTCGACGCCGCCATCTGACTTAGCTTTCTAGGGGCCTGTGGTTCATGTATCATTCTCTGATCCAACGCAATCTGAACCGTCCACTCGATACACGCTCGATCGGACGACGCCTGATCATCGTCTACCACTGGTGTGCACCCGTAACCGTTCACACTAAAACCCTAAGAACTCTCTCATTTCTCAATGGATTTTCGTGTTCTTATGCTATATGGATTCGTCCTAAAGAGACGAACACATCCTATGGTTTACATGCTATGAAATTAAGCCAATAAAAATGGAGAATCACTGGAAGCTCGGGAGAAAGGTGAGGTCTATACCTTGGCTCTAAGAAGTGAAGCTTCAATCAAAGAGTTGTGGCACCTTCGATTGGACCCAAGGAGGCTCCAGATGAAGTCTCTGGCTCTGTGGAATTGCCTAGGTACAACTTCCACCAAGCCCGATTTCAAAGCATGGTCAATAGAGAGAATGGCTGGTCTGGTGAGGGGGCTTCCACTGGGGAACTCCTTCTCTTGGTATTGTGCAGGTGTGGGTGAGTTTAATGTGATTTTGGTGGAGGTTTCAGAGTTGTCCTATTTTTTCGGGTGGATTTTTGACTGAGAAATTGAGCTCTGTTAATGGGGATTAGGGCAAAGGGACACTGGGGATCAATTGCTCTAGGTTAGGAGAAGGTCCTGGAGCAATTTTGGCAGAGTTTTGTTAAGCTCTAGTTCATCACCTTGTTTGGCCAAGAAGGTGATGGGTTTAAACAGGCTTGGCTGGAGGGCCTCCCAGGGGGAGTTAAGGCTTGGGATCAGCTGCCTTGGTCAAGGGAAGAACAGCCATGGAGTCCAATTGAGTTGGGACAGCTCAGCTGATGGGTTTGAATTTTTTGAATCAAATGGGTGCTCTCGGCCATGGTGTTTTTCAGCGACTGCAGTGGCTGCCCGGTAAGGCATGGGTCACCCTCAGGGTCAGGGAGGTCAGGGCTTGAATTTGGTGCAAGCAATGGAGGTTGGCCGTGTGTAAAGAGCTTGGCTTTAAGTGGTATGTTAAGGGGGTAATTTTAGGTTCAATTGGATCAAGTCATGGGTTTGGGTTGAGTGCACCACCCAAGGCTGGTTTGGGCTGAAGAGAAAGTCACTTGGGTCAGCTTGATTAGTGGAGTCAAGTCACAATGCTAGTACAATTAAGTTTAAACATAGGTTAAGGGAAGCATAGGAATGTTTAGTCAACTTTAAGGGAATCATTAAAGAGCTCCCCTCTCTTGCCATAAATTGATTGATGAAAAGGCCAAGTTATCATGGCTTCATATGGCTTGTGAATAACTCCATTGTGGCTTCATTTGGCTTTGGAAAAGTCAAGTCATTTGCATGAAGAAGAATATTGGCATTTTTGATGATTTTAAGGGAGATTGTCATGAGGCCAATATTGGAATAATTTGATGATCAATTAGAACTTTAGGGATTGATTTAAATCAAAGGGATGATGAGGGGAAATTTCATGTGGGCTTTGGAATGGGTTTTATGCTTTAAGGATTTGGTGGAAGCGGGCTTTTAAATGCTTTAAGGGAGCTGGCTTTTAAATTTTGAAATGAGCTTTTGGTTAAAAATCTGTTAAGAGGTTGGGCCAAATAAATGTTGGGTTTAGTTTAGGGATGTGTCATGAACATTTTAGAAAAGATTTGGTATCATTTAGAGTGGAAATGGATTTAATTTGGGCTTTTTTGGTAAATGGGCAAAAGTGGGTCAAATTGGGCTAACTTGGGTTGAGGTTGGCTAAAGTTGGATTTGATGTAAAATTAATGTTGAAAATTTTTATGGGAGTGTCACAAAGATTTTTTAACTTTGGTTGGGCTTTGATTTTGAGATTTGGGCCCATTTGGGTTTATGGTGGGTTTAGGAAAAAAATGGGGATTGTAGTTTTGGGTTAGGTTTGGGTGGAGTTTAGGTTCAAATTTGGGTCAAACCTTGTTAGTGTTATGTTTGTGGGGATATTGGGAAGGTTTTAGAAATGATTTGGGGCCAATTGGAGTTGAATTGGGCTGGTTTGGGCTGGTTTGGGCTTGGTTTATGTCATGGGCCAAAATTGGGCTTTAAGCTTCAAATCGGAATTGGATCCAAATGTTAATCAAATTGGGCTTGGATTTGGACTAAATGGATATTGGGGATATTGAGTTTAAGTTTAGAATTGAATTGGATCAAAATTGAGGTCAATTGGGTTGATTTGGTTTGACATTGGGTTCACTTAGGTTAAAAAATGGGTCAAGTTTGGGGTTTTGGTAAAAGTGGATTAAATTGACAAAATTGGCCTATGGTGTAGTTAAACAAAATTAAATTGGGAATATTTGGGATTTTCTAGAATTTTCTGGGAATTTTGAGAATTTATGGATTTTTTGGGTTAAAAGGGTATTTTGGGTATTTGAAGGGTATTGAGGGGTATTTTTTGAATTTTTGGTATATTTGGCCAAGGATGATCAATTTGAATGGTGGGAAATGTTTAGGATTGGTTTTGATGAATTTTGGGTAATTTAGGCAATTTTGCAAAATTTTGGTAGCTTCAGGGGCATTAGGTAGGTTTGATGAGTGTAGGGCCCGAGGGGTCAAAAATTGAAATTTTGAAAAAATGAAGATTGATATGTTTGAGTAGAATGGAATCGCTTTAGTTGAGCCATGAAGCCATATCAATCCCATAATAGCCATGAGAGGACTCATTTGAGGCATTCCCTATGTTGTTCCTAACCCTCTTAGCCAAGGGCCTAGGGGTTAAGGTCCATCCATATGAATTACCTACATGAGTCTGGAAGTCAAGCTAGGTATGAATGGTTTTAGGATTTGGAATGTGTGTGAAAGTGTAATGTGTACAGGTCAACCCTCACGAGACCAGGCCACTCAGGGTAGTCCTAAGGCCAATGAGTCTTATAGGGAACTCATCCTTTAAACCTCCACAATTGATCTTAACCCTCCAAGTGACTTAGGGGTTTACAATCAAACATATGGGGTTTATAGGGATTTAAGAGGTATTTGGAAGTTCTAAGTGGTCGGTTCCATTTCTAGTCCTCTAAGATAGTCAAAGGGAAAGCCTAAGGCTAGATCCTAAGTACAAAGGAGAGAGAAGAGAAAAGACCTCATAAAAAATGAGGTCAACATTTCATTTTATTTTTTGTTATTGTTTTGTATATATGATGTACCTGAGAATCTTTCTGATTTGTATCTGTGATGTAATGTGTATTTTGTTGTACTTGTGGCAGACTTTATGTTGAATTGTGATGTATGTGATGTTATAGTAGAGTTTTTATGTGTTTGGTTTGTTAGTCTAATATTGTGATATTAACAGTTGGATTTTAATGTTGTGTGCATAGTTTATGTTTCATGTTTTCAAAAAAAAAAAAGAAAAGAAAAGAAAAGTAAAGTAAAGGAAAATGAAAGAAAGAAAAGTGAGGAGAAGCTTGAGGAGATGCCTAATAAAAAATTAGCTTCACTTGGACCTACCTAAAGAGAAAACTTACTTACTTTTCTGAATTTATATTTGTGGATTAGCATCCTTACTAGTAGTGTTCACATAGACTTCTTTTCATGTATTCCTTGTAAGTGTCTTGTTGACCTCATTTTTTATGAGGTCTTCTCTTCTCTCTTTAGTACTTAGGATCTAGCCTTAGGCTTTTCCTTTGACTATCTTAGAGGACTAGAAGTGGAACCCACCCTTTAGAAGTCCAAACACCTCTTAACTCCCTGCAAACCCCACAAGCTTGATTGTAGACCCCTAATCACCTGGAGGTTTGAAATCAAATGTGAAGGTTTAAAGGATGAGTTCCCTATAGGACTCTTTGGCCTTAGGACTACTCTGGGTGGCCTGGTCTGGTGAGGGTTGACTTACACACTCACTACACTCATACACTACCCTCTCACACATGCAATCTAAATCCTAAAACCACACCCATACCCAACTTGACTCCCTAACTCATGTAGGTAATTCATATGGATGGACCTTAACCCCTAAGCCCCTGGTTAAGAGGGTTAGGAACAACATAGTGAATGCCTCAAATGAGTCCTCTCATGGCTAATATAGGCTTCATATGACTTCATGGCTCAACCAAAGTGCTTCCATTTCACTCATATTTGATCAATCTTCATTTTTCCAAAATTTCAATTTTTGACCCCGGGGATCCTATACCTATCAAACCTACCAAATGCCCTTAAAATTGCACAAATCCTCCAAAATTTCCAAATCACCCAAAATTCTCAAAACTTAACCTTGAAAACTTCCTCACCAATCAAATTGATCATCCATAGCCAAAAATACCAAAAATTCCAAAGGTATCCCCCAATACCCTCCAAATTACCAAAATGCCCCTCTTGACCCAAAAATACAAAAATTCAGAAAATTCCCAGAAAATTCCCAAAAATCCCAAATATTCCCAATTTCATTTTGTCCAACTACACCATGGGCTAAGTTTGTCAATTTACCCCACTTTTACCAAAACCCCCAATTTAGCCCAATCTTAACCCAAGTGAACCCAATGTCAAACCAAATCTACCCAATTGACCCCAATTTTGGTCCAATTCAATTCTGAACTTCAATTAAATATCCACAATATCAATCTAAACCAAATCCAAGTCCAATTTGATTGACATTTGAATCCAATTTCACTTTTGACCTTAAAGCCCAATTTGGACCCATGACCCAAACTTAGCCCAAACTAACCCAATTTAACTCCAATTTGACCCAAATATTTTCTAAACCTTCCCTAACATCTCCATAAACAAAAAAAAAACATAATTTTCCCAAAATTTGGACCCAAACCCAACTCAAATTCAATCCAAAACCAAAAAGCCCAATTTTGACCTAAAAACAAACCTAACCCAAATAAGCCCAAGTCCCAAAACCAAAACCCAACCAAAGTTGAAACCTCTTTGAAACACTCCCATAAACATTTCACAACATTAATTTTACATCAATTTTAACCCTAGCCCAACATTGGCCCAAATTAGCCCAATTTGACCTACATTGGCCCATTTACCAAATGAACCCAAATTCAACCCAATTCAATTCCAAACTACCTCAAATTTGCTTCAAATCATTCAAGAAGCATCATTAAACTAAACTCAACTTTTTTTTGGCATGGCCCTTTGCAAAATGTTTCATCTAAAAGCCCATTGTTAAACATAAAGGCCCACTCCCTTAAACATTCCTAAAAGCCCACTTCCACCAAATTCAAAAGCCCAAATCTATCCTAAAGCCCATATGACATTTTCACTTGCCATCCATTTTATTAAAGTCATTCCCTAAGTTCCAATCCCATCATCAAACAATTCCAAATTAAGCCTCATGACAATTCTCACCAAAATAATAAAATTCCTAAAACCCATTTCTATGAAATCAAGCCAAGCCATCCTAAGCCATAGGCAAGCCATGAAGTCATGCATGAGCCACATGGAAGCCATGAGAGCCTCTTTACATGTCACCATGCCATTTTGGGCAAAAGAAGGAGGTTTTTCCATAATCTCCTAAAGTCATTAGCCTTAACCATGATTCCCCTTAACCCAAATTTAATCTAAATATTCTTAGAAAGAGACCTCACCACCTTTGACTAGCTAACCTAACTTATTCTCTCAGCCTAAAACCAGGTCATGGGGAGGTGAACCCAACCCAAACACATGTGTTGAACCAAACCAAGCAAAAATAGCCATGCCCCCATTCCATTTTGATCTAACCTATTTACACATGGCAAAGCTCAATTGCCTACACTAAACCCCAGCCCTGACTCACCTGAACCTGAGGGTGACCCTTGCCTGCCGGCCAGCCACCTGGGCCGCCGGAAAACACCGTGGCTGAGACCTTGGGTGGAGCCAAATTTTTAAATTCCACCTTGCTGAGCTGCCCCACTCCAAATGGCCATTGCAGCTGTTCTTCTCCTCACCAGAGCAGCTGATCCTAACCCCTAACTCCCCCTGGGAGGCCCTCCAGCCTCTCCTATTTAAACACCCCTCCTCTCGGCCAAGGGAAGTGCTGAAAACAAACCTTAAGGAAACTCTACCAAAATCATTCCAGACTCTTCCCCACACCTGGAGAACTTGATCTCAACTGAAATCCCCTTGCCATTTCCTCTCTGTGAGCTCAATTTCAGAGTTGAAATCCAAGCCCAAAACCAGGACACTTCACCACAGTGAGTTAATCCTCAAATTGATTGACTCTACACCTTCACCAGACCAAGAGGAGAAGTTTCCCAGCAAAAGCCCCCTCTCCAGGCCAGCCATTGCTTCCAGCCTCTAAGCTTTGTGATCGGCTGTGGGCACTTTCATACCTAGACAATTCACCAGGCCAAGGGACTTCATCTGAAGCTTCCTTGGACCCAATCGAACGTGACACAACTCTCAGATCGAAGCTTCACTTCTCTGAGTAAAGGTATGGACTCATTCTTCCTCCTGAGCTTCCAGAGATTCTCCATTTTATTTGAATCAATTTTAATACATGATTACCGTATGGAAGTGTTCGTCTCTTCAAGATGAATCCATAGAGCATAAGCACAAAAATCCGTTGAGAATAAAGTGAGAAATTATGGTTAGAAGGTCGATGGTCACGGGTTCACACCAGTCGTAGACGATGACTGGGAGCCGTTGGATCGCGCGTGTACCGGATGGATGGCCAGGATCGTGCCGGACGGAGCAACGGGACATGAACCGCGGGCCGCGTGGCATCCAAGTCAGATGGCGGTGCCCAATCAAGAGGCAACGCATGGAGCTTCAGAGGCGCCGAGGTTGAGTCAGTGCCGCGTGGATAAGTAGGAAAATAGGGTATTTATATATTTATTTAATTACCAGAACTTCAAAAATTCATAACTTTGAGTAGAAAAATCCTAAAAATAAAATAAAAATACTCACTTGCTCAGTGAACAGAGGAGAATAATGTGGAAAAGAAATCAAGTAATTTCATTAAGTATATTATTTTTAATGATTTATTTACTCTCTACATTGTTTTAATTCTCCATTTGCATAGGCAATTCACCATGGCATAAGACCATAGGGCTTTTGAAGCCTCTGAACTTGGCAACATTCCTTGAACTTTCCAAGGTCAGAGGCCATCCCTATGAGAAGTTATTGATTTTCCAAGTTCATGTTCCTATTTTGAGTTTTTTAATTCCAATAATTAGCATGTTGAGAAATAAATTCTATGAAAATTTGGTGATGTTTCTTATGACCAGAGGGACCTAGGAAAAATAAGTTTGGAATTAATTTATTTGGAACAACCCTAATTGGTCTAAATACCCAAAATTGAACTTTAATTAATTAGGGTTAGCCACACATCAAATTAACTTAAAAAAAATTTTCCACTGTCTTTTAGGGTCACGAGAGTCTCACATAAAAATTTGAAATTAATTAGACCTAGGAAAAATAAGTTTGGAATTAATTTATTTGGAACAACCCTAATTGGCCTAAATACCCAAAATTGAACTTTAATTAATTAGGGTTAACCACACATCAAATTAACTTAAAAAAAATTTTCCACTGTCTTTTAGGGTCACGAGAGTCTCACATAAAAATTTGAAATTAATTAGACTTGATTAAGCCTTTTAAGCAAAAGGGGTAAAATTAAACTTTAAAAATTCATAACTCACAAAATACTTTTCAAAAATTCACAAAAATGGTTTTGGAGCTTCTCTGATATTAGAAAAACTTAGGAAAATTAAAATTGTAATTTTCTAAAAAAGTTGATTTTTATCATTATTTTAATATTTTTAATAATTAAAAAATAATAAAAATCATAAAAATATTAAAAATCACCAAAATGTCACATTTTGAATTCTAATTACTTAGGAACAAACCAAATATTTTTCTTAAGTCCCTAGGATAAGATATTGAATTTTAAAGGCTTAATGTAATTTTTAATATTAAAAAATGTATTTCTCAACCTTTTCATTAAAATAATTCTAATAAATCAAAGAAAAATCAAAAAAATATCAAATTTATTTCTCTGGACTTCTTGAGGTCAGAGAGATTTAAGAAAAATATAAAATCCATTTTTCAACTTTAATTTTATTTTAAAATTAATTAATGCTCCAAAAAACATAATAATTCTAAGAAATAAAATATAATTCAAAAAATCACCAAAATTGGTCCAAATGGTCCTCCAGTTATTAGGAACATCCCATAATTTTCTTTAGGACAGAAACATTTTCTTGGTCATGTTATTAAATTTTCCTTGAAAACCTCTATTTTCCATTAAAAATAATTACATAAATAAATTAAATGCAGAAAAATCACATTTTCTCCTCTAATGTCTTAATTGACATGTGAGTAAGGTTGTATAAAAATTTCAAGTTCATTTGAGCTTAAATTAGTGAGTTATAAGATTATTAAGCTTTAAGGGCAAAATGGTAATTAAAAATTTCAACATTTAATTAAAATTTTAGGATTAATCAAAGGGGAGGGTAAAATATTTGATTTTAAACTGATTTTTGGATGATTGAAACTTAAATGATTAAGGGTAGAAATCTACTAATCATTTCAAATATAATTAAAATAAAACTTTAATTAATTAATCAATTGAAATTTTGGGAGAATGATAGAAATTAGAATTATTAAAGTAGGGATATTATTTAAGAGGATATTTATTATTTAATTTAAAAATCCCTAAAAAAATCACTTCAATAATACTTAAGTCTTAATTAAAAAATTAAAAGAATAATCTCAATTAAATTAAAATTGAAATTAAATTAAAATCAAATTAAATTAAATTAAAAGAAAAATAAATTGAGATCAAATTAAGTTAAATTAAACTAAATTAAGTTGAATTAAAATAAATTAAATTAAATTAAAATTGAAATTAAATTAAATCAAATTAATTTAAATTAAATTAAACCAAATAAAAAATTAAATTAAAATTAAAATTAAATTAAATCAAATTGATTTAAATTAAATTAAACCAAATTAAAAATTAAATTAAATCAAAATTAAATTAAATTAAATTAAATTAAATTAAAATTGATTTAAATTAAGATTAAAATTAAATTAAATTAAATTAAAATATATCAAATTAAAATTAAGTCAAATTAAAATTAAATTAAATTAAATCAAAAATAAATTAAATTGAATTAAATTAAATTAAAATCATTTAATAACAAACCTAAATGAAATCATTTAGAATTAAATCTAAAATAATTTGAACACTATTCCAAACATAAACTAACTTTTTATAGTCAAGTCAAATTAAAATTAAATCATTAAGTTTAAATCATGAAAATACTTGATAATTTGATTTGCCCTTTTAAAGCTATAATTATTATAACTCTTAAATGAGGTATCAAGTGAAGTGCTACTTCACTCATAGGACATTCAAATGTCCTAGTTCACTGAGCAAGAGAACAAAACTTAAACCCCTGGATGATTAATTCAATTGTATAATTAAATTCTCTCGGACTTAAAACAATCCTAGAGGTATTGAAAAGATTTTTAAGACTCGTATTAAGCACTTCCTCAATATGATAGGATGTTTATAAGGACAATTGAATTTAATTGTTTCTTTGATGAAGAAAATCGTCCTTAAGCCAAAACACAAGAACCTAGACGTCATAGGAGATGACTAGCTATAGGATTAGGACTTTGGTAGACAACCAAAAATCTTTCCCTTAGCTTTACCTAGGTACTTGTTGGAATATTTAAATGCCTTAACATGTGTTTTAAGTGCAGCTTGGGATGACGGGAAGACCCTCCAAGTACGCTTTTATTTTGTTGCACTTTACTTTATTGCAATTTACTTACATGCACTGTACTTTACTTTTCTTGCATGAAAACCAAAACCTTTAGGATAGTCCCTGAACTGAAACCAAAATAAAATTAAAAATCATTACAAGATAAAATTCACGGCCATAACATTTCAAAATATAAAACAATTCAAAACTTAATCACAAACAAAACAAAAAAACTACAATTGCAACTAAATTAAAATGTCTCGTTGAATGATCAGGAATACCTCGGATGATGTAAACCACGTGTTGCTAACGGGATTTCCCAAGGTCTAAATGAAAGTGTGGAACTCATTTAGTTGAGTTTAGCAAATTCATCTGGACTAAGTGAATTCAATGAAAATAACGGTGTCGGGATGACGAAACCGTGGGATCTTAATCGGTTCTGTTTAAACAACTTTAAGATTTGTTTTAATTAAAATATTAAAAACATTTGGACTTTAAGATTTCTAAAACAAAACTTTTTTCTCATCTCTTGATTTTCACCTTCTATAACTAAACCTCTGCAACAACAAGGAGCTTGGAGCACGGTGGGTAGCACGGCTATCTTCATCAGCAAAACAACTCTACATCAGCTAAACATTCCTAGAATTAAAACAACAAAGCCATAGGATTTTGAGGTAGTTTGCCTAGTGCAACATAAATCCTCAACTCTTCGTTAGGCATTTGCATGATCATGTCATGTAAATTAAGCCCTAACTGGTCTCAGGACTCCGAGATAGTCATTTGGTACGACATAAACCCTCACATCTTCAAGGCTATTTGTATGATTTTATCATGCAAATATAAGTCCAAATTAATTAAAATTGGCAAGATTGAAATAACAGATAATATTAGGATTTTCTTAAACTCGAAGCCAAACAATAGGATAGTTTGGGAAGTTGCCAACATTCTTGTTGAGTCCTCAGCTTCTCCTACTTATCTTTCTTTTGACCCCTGAAAATAACTGTTCCAAATTTGATCCATCCCCTTTTGAAATTTCAAAAATCCAATCCTTTCAAAACCTTAAACTTTGAAATTCTTGAGAGCAAAACCACTGATCATTATCGAGAGTTTTTCTTAAATGATTCACTTCATTTAAGATGTAACTATAGGGGCTTGCCCTTATAGGGAACTTTAAGAACCCAGGTAATATAAACCCTGCTTAATTCATTTATATTAAGTAGGGGAACTTGTCGGCTTATAAAATTGGTTCGTAGACCAAACGGATGTCACAAATCTTCTAGTTTATTTAACCGAGCCCCATCGTCAAGCAGTGTGTCTATTCTTCGGGATAGATACACGGTTTGTGGTGCGGCACTCGTTTATATAAACTATTCGGGATGTGAGATCAGTTTGATTTCATATCTTAAAATTTTCAAATTTAAAATTATTTTCAAAATCAAATACTACTTTTCAAATTATTTATTTAAATTAAATTAAAAATTGGCCGACAATTTCTGTAGGTGACCACTTTTCAAAAATACAACACTCAACCTAAAAATATGCCGACAACTTCTGGCGACTCCGCTGGGGATTGGTTCCTCTCTCCATTTTGGTCAGATGGTTTTGCTTTCATAAATCGGTAGTGAGCCCATGCCCCTAGTGGACCAAACTACCATTCTTCCGTTGGAATACCCCATTCATTTCTGTCTTGAACGAGTATAGCCAACTCCTCTCGGATTTAGGAGCCACTGTTTAGACACCCCTAAACGGATAGGTTTCGAGATCCTTTTACCTCTTTTCTGAGGTGGGGTGGACCCCCAATAGGTGTTAGTTTAGGAGAGGTCCTTCGAGTCGAGAAGTCTTGCATAAGACTTTCTCTTCCTTTCCAATTCTGAATCGAATTCCTTACCTTCTCTACACCTTTGAGCATTCCATTCCTAATAAACAAATCCTCTAATGAATGAATCTTTTACAAATAACTCCTTTTTATAAATACATGAAAAAAAATGTGTTCGGACTCTTTTCGATTCCTTTCTTTTCGTCCTGATGAGAAGAAGCATAACTTGGGACTGACAATCAGAATCTACCTTGCAGAAAATGTCTGCCCCAAAGCTGATTTTCTCCTTTACCAACGGACTTAACCTAGCTGTCTATAAGGAGGAGCTTCCTGACAATGGAATCATCCATTTCGGGCAAGGATTCAAGAATACAGATGTCAAGATCACTGATGTCACCCTTTTCACGCTTACAGACAAAGTGCCTGAAACTAAAAAACCTTTGATCGAGTTCAACCTCAAGTCAACTCAAGAGTTCCCTCCTCTGCAAAGGATTCCAGTTGAGAAGAGTACTGTTGTTTCTACCCCCGCTGGTCTAGTCATCTCTGCACCTACCCCGGCTTCCGCCAAATAGAAGGGGAAGGAAATTCAAATTTGTGATGAGCATGTTTCCATGGAGGGTACAGATCTCCATGCGAAACCTTCTGTTTTATAAATTGGATCCAGCTCAAAGGTTCCACCCCTAACACGAACTCAGAGGAGAAACAGGAGTAGAAAGATTGCAAGGAAAGCCAGAGCAGCTGAAGTTGCTTTCTTGGAAGAATTTCCTGAGTACACACCACTACCTGAGTACATACAATTGCCTGAGTATACACCGCTTTTGGAAGGAAGTAGATGCCATCCCCTCTCCGCCGCAGCTGACAAGGAAAATGTCCGCAAGATTGCTTCAAGATTACCTCGACCCGCATACTATAGCAACAGCCGAAAGAAAATGGCTTGGATTACACCATTCGCCCGACTGCAGACTATGATAGAGAAGTTAGCAAAGAAAGAGAAATGTCCTGTATCAGAGATTTTAAGAAGGATAAGGTGGGTGCCAGCCAAATCCCGTCTTGGGCCGCGAGTAGAACCCGTGAGCGCCACAGAAAAGCCGAATAAAAAGATGAAAGCTAGTCCACATGTTGTTGTTTCAGGTTTACAGATCAGGGAGGATACCACCTTCCATCATTCAGCCGACAGACCATCTGGTCCTAAGCCTTCTGCTGCTAGAAGGATGGTATGTGGTCCTACTACTAGCCAGTTAAGACCTAAACAACTACTTGAAAAGGAAAGTCGAGTCTGAAGAGAGCGCCACTGTGATGAAGGGGACTCCTAAGAAGGAAATCCAAATGTCATCGCATGATAACTGTGAAACTATATGAAGAAGACCATTGGAGGATGCTATGGAAAAGCTAAGACCCGACATTCAATGATTAGCAAGAGAAAGAGAAGAAAAGTTTGGAGATGAAGTCGATTCGTCGGAATTAATGGATGACGAATATGTGGAGATCAACATGGTTGAGACACGAGCATCGTCAGCTTCGCAAGGTGCTCCGACAGCTGCGGAAAGAGATGAACCAGAAATGTTAAGAGCACAACTTCGAGAAAAAGATGATACAATCTCTCAAATGGCGAAAAGGATGGAAGAGATGGCTGCAGCACTAGCTACTCTTCAGAGTTAGGTTCAACCCCCAAGAGAAATGCCTCCAGAAGTTATTCATATTACAGACGGAGGAAAAGAGATTACATCCGTTAACAGAGACGATCAGCCGAAGAAAGATTCTACCCAGAATATGATTCCGCAGAAAGACATCAAGAGCATGTTAGAACAGCAGGTGCGAGAAGCCTTAGCACAGTCTAAGAGCGGAGCATCTATTCAAACGGGTAGACCTTACCCCAAAGAATTTGATGCAGTACAATACACAAAAGGCTTCGTACCACCTCTGTTCAAGACTTTTGATGGTACCGGAAACCCCTCGACCCATGTTGCACATTTTCGCGCTAGTTGTTGCGACGCCGGTGGAAGTGACGCCTTACTCTTCCGACAATTCGTCAGCAGCCTATCAGGGATCGCCTTCGATTGGTACGCAGAGTTACCGAACGGTTC
Organism: Papilionanthe hookeriana x Papilionanthe teres; assembly: GCA_022702705.1. Lineage (NCBI taxonomy): Eukaryota > Viridiplantae > Streptophyta > Magnoliopsida > Asparagales > Orchidaceae > Papilionanthe > Papilionanthe hookeriana x Papilionanthe teres. Next base: position 70,406,079 of record CM040436.1, on the reverse strand, counting down.
GGTAAAGACATTTTCAGAATTAGAAAACCTCTTCGTGAAACTGTTTGCCGGAGCTCAACACCATATCAGCATCGGTGATCTAGTGGTGGAGAAACAGAAACCGAACGAAACTTTAGTGGACTACATACTTCGATGGAGAATTCTAAGCATGAAGTGTGAGCCATAGCTACAAGAGCAGCATGCAGTCGGTATCTTGCTTAAAAGCATTCACGGCTCGATAACACTTCTCCTTAAGGGATTTATGATTAAGACTTTCGAGAAGTTGTTAAGTAAGGCCGAAAGCTTGCAAGAGGAAGCGAAACAGCTAAGTTTCATCGACAAGACAGACAAACAGAAGCCTGTGAAGACATTTGAAAAGAAATCCGGGATCGTTGTGGCAGTCGATAAGGGCAAGCAGCCAATGCAAATACAGCCGGAGCAGCCACAACCCAGCTATCAACAACCTCAGTAGAACTACCAACAACCTCGACTTGGTTATCAGCCAACTCAACAACATGAGCAACCGCCTCGCCCGCAGCGCACGTTAAAGGAGCTCATAAACAGAGAATATCCGTTCAAGAATGAAGCAGTGCCAAAGATGTTCCGTAGTTTTATGAAGACTTCGGATTTTCAACTACCAGAACCCAAGAAGCCGGAGGAAGTAAATAAGAAAGACCATCCAAACTACTGCCCTTACCACCGGATTCTTGGACATAAGATAGAGGATTGCATCACCTTCAAGAGTTGGCTTGACAATAATCTCCGAAAGGGGAACATAATGATCCCAAAGGAATACATGAAAGAACCCCAGAAAGGAGGTTCTGTCAATGTTATTTCAACGGATCCCATTGTTCCGATAGACTCTTACACAACTGATGATGGATGGAGTACTGTCTGGACAAAATCATTGAAGAAAATTTTGGACCACATCCAGGCCGCTTCGGAGCATGCTTCAACTTAGAGTTTAAAATCTGCCAAGCCAGCACTATCACTAGCAATTGAAGAACCTCCCCAGGAGGAAATGACTGTAGAAAAGAAAGAGATCGTAGAAGAAGAAAGGACCGAGGCTCCTAAGGCTAGACTAGGGGCTGCTTATCCTAGGATGGTTGTTTCCGATAAGGAGGAAAAATTCCTCGAACCTCTGACTCTGTATGATTATTTGCTCGCTCCGGTGGGATCTTATAATGAAAAAGGGTTATGGCGTTGGTTACGTTCTGACTGTTTCTAACGATTACGCAACTAACAACAACCAATCTAATCCGAATCTCGATTCCGATACGAATAACAATTCTCAAATTATACACAACCTCGACAATCACGATGACAAAGAAGACATTCACCAAGAAGGCTACGAAAGTTCAACAAGCAATGAATCTATTTGTGAATTTTAAGGAGCTCTAATCACAATAGAGTTAGAGCTTTCAGATTCCAAAGCGACTCCAGAAGAACTTGTCATGCCGATTCAAAAGGAGACACCAGTAAACTCAGTACCAGATTCAGAAGAAATCATAGAAGTCAACTTAAGGAGCGGAAGGGTTCTACCTCCGAGAATGGGTCCAAAAGACAAAGGAAAGCAGGTGGTTGTTCAGGAAGAATCAACCCCAGCAGAAGAATTGCCCATTCGGGAAGAAACTGAGACACATGGTAACAAAGTGGACTATAATGTGCTAGCCCATCTTAGGAAACTACCAGCCAAACTGAGCATCTATGACGCTCTCATCTTATCAAAAGAGATGAGGGAAGCTCTGATCAAGGCTTTACTTGATCCAGAGATTTGTTTAGCTCAGATGGCCGGAGATTCCTTAAACGAGGTGTGCTCATTAAAGGAACAGTGAGGTGTTACCTTCACGGAAAGTGATCTACTACTTGGGACAGCCGATCACAACCGACCGTTGTACATTTCAGTCACAATCGGAAAATTTACGCTCTCCAGAGTATTGGTGTATCCATTAGCGTCAATCAACATAATGAATCTTCGGACGCTAGCATACTTGGAAATTGATGCTCGCGAGCTTGAAGAGAACAAGATGTTACTAAGAGGATTCAACCAGAAAGGAGAAAGAGCCCTTGGATCAATAACGCTGTTGATGAAGACCGGTGACATAGCAAAGACAACCACAAAATTCCACATAATTGATTCTGAGACATATTTCAACACTCTACTGGGCCGGCCGTGGATCCATGAAAACCGGATGGTACCATCGTCTCTGCATCAGTGCATAAAATACTACGAAGGAGGAGAACAGTGCATTAAAGGTGATTTGCAACCTTTCTCCGTACATGAGATTGGAATCCATGAAGATGCATCTTATTACGCACCTCCGAAGGAAACAATCTTCTCCAGAAACACCGTGACAATTGAAGCAAAAGAAATTCGAGACGATGAAGAACCTGAAGTTCTAATCCAACAGTCACTCACCACTCCCTTACGGCGAGATGGTGAAGGTTTCTCAAGAACTTGCATCCGAGGTCGAGGCCGGGGACGAGGTCGTGGAAAAGACACTGGGACAGTTCGACAGAAAAACCCTGTGAACAACGTTGATTGGGAGAACAGCTCTGAGGAAGAAGAGGAAGTCAAGAAAGAAGCAGCTACAATAAACCAGAAGAAACCACAATTCAAGATTTCTCTCGAAGATGAAAAGAACGAAGAATACAAATCGATGTACGAGAAGATTAACCACTATGTACACACTATGACCCTGACCCCGATCCAGTCTAATAAGATCGAGGGTATGGTGGTCAAAGAAGTACATAGCAGCGGTGCAAAGCCAATCAAATTCTACCGTGGCACTTCTTCTTCCAATATTGAAAACGATGTACAATTTGAAGATGTCACTTCTTCCTAATTATTGGAATTACCTTTTGAGTGGTACTCTCCCTGTGTTCAAAATTTAATTCAGCGTGGTGTCTTACCTCGACAAAGGACAAAAGGTCAATCACAACACTTCGAAAAATTATGGAATAACGCCGGTCGGCCTCCCAATGCAAAGCATGGTCTCGGATTTGGTACAGTAGGATCAGTTGACGATACAGAATTTTGCTTGGTTGTCACTTGCGAACCTAATGAAGACTGCTTGGAAACTACAGAAGTGCTTGAAGATCTGCAAATTGGAGACACTCCACCAGAGTTCGAAGAAGAAATCAAATCTACAATAGACGAGTTAATGGAAGTTAAGTTAGGTACTAGCGAAGAGCCTAGGCCAACCTTTGTTAGCTCCTTACTCAATAAAGAAGATTCCGAGGAAATAATCAAGCTACTAATGGAATTCAAGGACTATTTTTCTTGGAGTTACGATGAAATGCTAGGATTAGCTCCAGAAGTCGCAGTTCACAGGCTAGGAGTGGATCCTACTTCCGTTCCAGTCAGACAAGCTTCCAGAAGAATGCGTTTGGAAATTGAACAAGTCATAACTGAAGTTAAGAAGCTAATAGACGCAACATTTGTCTGTGAAGAACAAAACCCGACTTGGCTAGCCAATGTGGTACCAGTCAGAAAGAAGAATGGTCAGATTAGAGTCTGTGTGGATTTCAGAGATTTGAACAAAGCATGTCCGATGGATGAATTTCCACTACCAATTCCAGAGTTAATGGTCGACATCGCTTTGACACATGAAATATTCTCTTTCATGGATGGATCTTCAGGATACAACTAGATAAAGATGGCAACAGAAGACGAAAAGCTCACGACATTCAGAACACCGATCGGAGTGTATTGCTACACAGTAATGCCATTCGGACTAAAGAACACAGGAGCAACATACCAAAGAGCAATGACAAAGATTTTTGATGATCTCATTCACAACCAAGTTGAGTGCTACGTGGATGATGTGGTCATCAAAAGCAAACTGAAGGAAGATCACTTGTATGATTTGAGAATAATTTTCGAGCGACTAAGGCAATACAACCTTAAGATGAATCCCTTAAAATGCGCCTTCGGCGTCACCTCCGGGAAATTCTTAGGATTTGTTATCCGACATCACGGAATCGAAATTGATCCGGAAAATATTAAAGCTATCTTAGAGATGCCGCCTCCCAAAACCTTAAAATAGCTACAATCCTTTCAAGGGAAGTTGGCATATCTTCGACGCTTTATTTCAAACTTGTCAGGTAGGTATCAGCCCTTCTTGGCATTAGTTAAAAAGGACGCCAAATTCGTTTGGGAAGAGAAATCCCAACGGGCCTTCGAGGACATTATGCAATACTTAATGACACCTCCTGTCTTAGCAGCCCCACTCTCAGGTAGACCGTTGATACTTTATACCGCGGCTCTAGACGACTCCCTTAGAGCCCTGCTAGTCCAGGTCAATGATGAGGGAAAAGAAAATGCTCTCTACTACTTAAGCCGTCGTCTGATTCCGACGGAAGTAAAGTATCCTCCAATTGACAAGCATTGTTTGGCCCTGATCTTCGCCGCACAGAAACTCAGGCACTACATGCTTTCTCACAAGGTCAACCTCATTTCGAAAGTCAATCCGTTGCAATATTTGATGATCCGTCCGACACTTTCTGGCAGGCTTGCTAGGTGGTCGATGATACTAATGCAATTCGACATAACTTTCGTGCCTCTTCGTGTCATAAAGGGACAAGTCCTAGCAGACTTCCTTGCAGCACACCCTTTGCCGGCAGAATCACCTGTCAACGACAACTTGCCAGACGAGCAGATAATGATCCTAGAAGACACTGATGATCGACGTTGGGAACTATACTTCGACGGAGCATCCTCAGCACAGAAAGATAAAGAATTGCAAATGATAGTGCCCGGTAAAGCAGGAATCGGACTAATCTTTATAACACCAGAGTGGGGGATGTTAAGATACTCCTACCACTTAACAGGGCCGTGCCAAACAATGAGGCAGAATACGAAGCCCTCATAACAGGACTAGAATTGACCATTCAAATGGGAATAACGGATATCAACATCTACAGAGATTCTCAGTTGATCATTCAACAGATCGCCGGACAATACAGAATTATAAAGCCAACACTCGAGCAATACTTTCAGTATGCCATGGAACTGTTAGAACGAATTCCGAATGTAACAATCTACAAGATCCCCATAAGAGAAAATGTTCTCGCGGACGCGCTAGCTCGCCTTGCAAAAGAATTTGCCTGCTTACAAGATGAGTTAGTTGAAGTGCCAGTTCAAGGACGACAGGTCCTATCACAGCTCGACATAGACATGATACAGAAATCACAAAAAGCAGAGGAATCAGTTGTAGCAGTGATAGAAGACACAAAAGATTGGCTTCAACCGCTAATAGACTACCTGCAAACAGGGAAATTACCAGACGATAAGTCATTAGCACATCAAATCAAGAAAAGAACTATGTCTTACGCATTAATAAACAATACATTATACAGAAGGTCTTTTGATCGGATGTGGTTAAGATGCTCGAGCGGGTCCGAGGCTCGTGAAATTGTCAAAGAAGTGCATTCAGGACATTGTGGCGCTCATCAGTCGGGTCCGAAAATGAAAATGAAAATTAAAAGACTACGGTATTACTGGCCCTCGATGATGACCGACTGCATGAAAGTCGCCAAGAGCTATCACCAGTGCCAAGTGCACGGAGTGGTTCTACACCAACCTCCAAATGTGCTACATCCGACAATTGCGTCGTGGCCATTTGAGTGTTGGGGCACAGATATAGTGGGTCCAATAAAACCACCTTCTTCAAAATGACATCGCTTCATCCTTGCAGCTACAGACTACTTTTCTAAATGGGCAGAGGTAGTTCCACTCAGAGAAGTAAAGGCACACCACGTGCTGCAGTTTTTCAAAAATCAAGTCATCTACCATTTTCAGAGTACCCCGCAGAATCATTTCAGATAATGGGTCCGCATTCAAAAGAACAAAAATCAACAATTTTGTTAGAAGACATGGAATTGATTGGCGATACTCAACAATCTACTACCCAAGAGCAAACGGCTTGGCCGAGGCTTTTAATAAAACTCTCGTTCAAATTTTAAAGAAAACTTTGGACGACAAAAAGAGAAATTGGCACGAGAAGTTGTTAGAATCCTTATGGGCCTACAGGACGACTTTTAGGACTCCTACTCAGTCTACGCCTTACACTTTAGTGTATGTGTCTGAGGCAGTTTTACCTTTGGAGGTTCAGCTTCCATCACTCAGGATTGCAGTTGCAAATAAAATTACTACAGAAGGAAATGCCAGATTACAACTGGAAGAACTGAAAAACCTGGAAGGGAAAAGACTTGCAGCGTAACAAAATTTGGAACTGTACCAAGCTAAGATGATCCAGGCCCATGATAAACTGGTCCGCCCAAGAACTTTCAAAGTTCGTGACTTAGTTCTTGTTCTTAGAAGACCTATTCTTGCACATCACAAGATAGGAGGCAAATTTGAACCGACTTGGGAAGGGCCGTTTGTGGTCGAGGCAGTCTACTTAGGAGGCTCCTACCAACTTGTGAGTTGCCAAGGAGAATGACAAATGCTTCCAATCAATGGACGAAATTTGAAGAAGTATTACGCAACCTGATGTTTCAAAGGAATGAATTCTCATCCCTAGAAACACGGGTGAAGTAACCACTTGTGACTGGGTCCGAACCCAAAAACATAAGAAAATGAATAAAAAAAATCATTAACAAAAAATATGTACTAAAAATAAAATATGTGGAATCATAATAAATTTTACCCTTTCTTTCAAATCAAATCTTATTCCTGGTCTTTCCTCATCTTTTTCTACCTTCCTTTAAATTAAAATAAGAAAATAAGAATCTTCAGTGATAAATACTTTCTTAATGTTCTTGTTCTTAGTACAGCCCCTGATCCTTTCCTTGTCTTCTTCGCAGGGAAATGTCGAACGGGCGGTTGGTCCTAAACTTTAAAAATGGCGTGAGTCTCGCACTCGATGAAAAGAGGGTGAAGGATGGAGCAGTGATAGAAATTGATTCTGACTTCACACCGACCAGCTCTACAAGTATGAAGAAAATGATTGGGTCCCAGCGGACCGGGAAGAGCTTCATAGCCGGACAGAGTGATGAAGATGGGTGGCCCAAGCCACCAATCCAACGAACAAGAAAATAAAGACAAACACCGAGGAAAGCAAGAAAATCAAGTCGGTAGTTGCCACGTGCAGAGGCAGGCTCATCGCTGCCGCGCCCGCAGTAAATTCAAGAAGTGAGGAGAGCTACGCTCATCGCTACTCAAAGAAGGAATAAGAATCGCTGTATCCGCAAAATGTTGACTAAACTAGCAGCAGATCAACACGAGGAAACAGCCACCTTCGCCGACACACACATTTCAAAAATATCGGTTCATCAGGAACCTGAAAAGAGAGAACAAACTCCGAGAACAACAGAAAGGATAAGGGAAACTCTGAGAAGATCATAGGCAGAGAGATCGCCTCGACGCCAGATAGAGATACCATATCTGAAGAACCTTGTTGCTGAAGCAACCCCGGAGGATGTCCCGACAGAGACAATCCCCGAGGAGCCAAGGTATGCAGGAGAACGTGACGGGATTGAGCCATACATCTTGCAATACGTTACTAGGCCTCGTCACTTGCAGATCATCCCAGAATATGAACTAAAAAGAATGCAAAATGTTGAGAAGAAGACTTTCGAATACTTTGAAAGGATTAGAGGCAAAAGAATCAACATTTTGGAAGCCCTCGAGTTACACACAGGTGTATTCTCAGAGTACGAGCAACAACAAATTGTGGATTGCATCTTAGAACTTCAGAAAATGGGTCGAGTAGGCCGTCTAAGAGAAAAGACTTATTCGGAACCCAAGAAATGGATGTCAGGGAAAGGAAGAGTCACAATACAATGCGGATGTTGCTATAACTTCGCAGAGGACAGAAGAGGAAATCCACCAGGGATACTCCGTCACGGTGATTTGGATCTAATGCCGAGGATAATTAAAAGAATGGTGAAAAGAATGATAACATGGAGGGTGCTTCCAGTAGACTGCATACCCAACAGTTGCATCATCAACATTTATCAGAAGGGCGACTGCATACCTCCACACATAGACCACCATGACTTTGTTAGACCTTTCTGCACAGTTTCATTCGTCAACCAATGCAATATCATGTTCGGATCTGACCTCCGGATAGCAAGCTCGGGTAAGTTCTGAGGGTCAGTGGAGATACCACTTCCGGTAGGTTCCGTCTTGATATTACAAGGAAATGGAGTAGACATCACAAAACATTGTATACCGGGAGTACCAGTGGAGCGGATCTCCGTCACTTTTAGAAGGATGGACGACGTGAAAGGCACCTTACCACTTCCAGCCGGATCCGGACTGGAGAGTCTCCGGCCCTACGAGCCGTGAGTTACACGGGAAATAGCACACTTCCAATGCACATCCATGCGGCACTCCTGCCAAGGACGGCTTGGAAGGTGATGTTATTGACCGTGTATCTCATTATTCAGACATGGATTTCTAACAGATACTTTTTGGATGGATCAATAGGAATCATACATAGTCCTTTTTGAGTTATGGATTGTGTGAGAAATATTTCAGATCGAGTTGTATGATGTATCTTAAACAAGATTGGAATGAAAGTGACCATGTCACATTTAGCCTTCACCTCTTTTTGTGCAAATTGACTGGGAAACGCCATTAAAGTTAAATGAACTTTGAACAAAGAACAGAAAAGAAAAGGAAAATAAATAAGAACTCTCTTTCATAAAAATCCAAACATTAAAAAGAACTTCAAATCCACATGAACACCAAATAAACAACAAATAAACAATGGGATAGTTAAAGGAAAAACAAAATAAATCTAAAGTTCAAATTGAATTCCAGTTTAAATCCATCTTTTCAAATCCTCCAATCCTTCTTCAAATCAAGATCTATTCCAGACCTCCTTTGAAACCCTCTCTCGGGATGATTTTAGAATCATGAAGAACTTTCAATGTGATTCAGATGGCATGGATTCGTACCCTTCTCTAAATAATCAAACATTGATTGATTCCCATGGGATATGGAACACTTTCTTATCTCATTTCGATCTCCCGCTAAATCGAAATCTCCACAGTAAATCTTAACTCAAAATTTCCGAGACTGGTACCTAAATTCTAGTTCTCATTCCGAGATCGATACCTAAATTTCGATTCTCATCCAAATTGATACCTAAATTTCAATTAAAAATTTCCGAGACTGGTACCTAAATTCCAGTTCTCATTCCAAGATCGATACCTAAATTTCGATTCTCATCCGAATTGATACCTAAATTTCAATTCAAAATTTCCGAGACTGGTACCTAAATTCCAGTTCTCATTCCGAGATCGATACCTAAATTTTGATTCTCATCTGAATTGATACCTAAATTTCAATTCTCAACTTTCGAGACTGGTACCTAAATTCCAGTTCTCTTTCGGGGACAGTACCTAAATTCTGCCTACCATCATTCGAGATCGATACTTAAATTTCGATTCTCTCCGAGGATTGATACTTAAATTTCAATTCCAGCTCCGTTTAAACTTTCGAGATCAGTACCTAAATTCTGATTCTCATCCTTTTCAATCGACACTTAAACTCCGATTCTCATTCCGAGGCTGGTACCTAAATTCCAGTTTTCTTTGCAATCCCGAGATTGGAACCTAGGTTTCAATTCTCATTTCAAATCCAAATTTCCTCAAATTGATTTTAAATCAAACTTCAATCTAAATTAAAACTCAAAATCTAAACTTACACATCAAAACTTGAACATGAAATGAAACGAAATCTAAATTGAATTCCCCAGATCTTGTGATGTGGAGTTCACCTCCTTTTCTATTCCACAACGAGAGTTCAGGAATCTCCGGTCTTGGAAACATACCTGATACTCGCTAGCGGAAATTCTTCTACTTTGTCCTATGTTTGTCACTTGGACATTTGTGTTGGTTTTGTTGATCTTTTCGGTCAACGCCAATACGCGCGGTGTGCTTGGTTAGCACGCCACACATATTGGGGGTCCATTTGTTGACCTCATTTTTGATGAGGTCTTCTCTTCTCTCTTTAGTACTTAGGATCTAGCCTTAAGCTTTTCCTTTGACTATCTTAGAGGACTAGAAGTGAAACCCACTCTTTAGAAGTCCAAACACCTCTTGACTCCTTACAAACCCCACAAGCTTGATTGTAGACCCCTAATCACCTAGAGGGTTGAAATCAAATGTGAAGGTTTAAAGGATGAGTTCCCTATAGGACTCTTTGGCCTTAGGACTCACCTCAGGTGGCCCGGTCCGGTGAGGGTTGACTTATACACTCACTACACTCATACAATACACTCTCACACACACAATCCAAATCCTAAAACCACACCCAAACCCAACTTGACTCCCTGACTCATGTAGGTAATTCATATGGATGGACCTTAACCCCTAAGCCCCTAGTTAAGAGGGTTAGGAACAACATAGTGAATGCCTCAAATGAGTCCTCTCATGGCTCATATAGGCTTAATATGACTTCATGGCTCAACCAACGTGCTTCCATTTCACTCATATTTGATCAATCTTCATTTTTCCAAAATTTCAATTTTTGACCCCGGTGACCCTATACCTATCAAACCAACCAAAAGCCCTTTAAATAGCCCAAATCCTCCAAAATTTCCAAATCACCCAAAATTATCCAAAATTAACCTTGAACACTTCCTCACCAATTAAATTGATCATCCATAGCCAAAAATACCAAAAATTCCAAAGGTATCCCCCAATACCCTCCAAATTACCAAAATGCCCCTCTTGACCCAAAAAGACAAAAATTCAGAAAATTCCCAGAAAATTCCAGAAAATCTTAAATATTCCCAATTTCATTTTGTCCAACTACACCATGAGCCAATTTTGTCAATTTACCCCACTTTTACCAAAACCCCCAGTTTAGCCCATTCTTAACCCAAGTGAACCCAATGTCAAACCAAATCTACCCAATTGACCCCAATTTTGGTCCAATTCAATTCTGAATTGCAATTTAATATCCACAATATCAATCTAGACCAAATTCAAGTCCAATTTGATTGACATTTGAATCCAATTTCACTTTTGACCTTAAAGCCCAATTTGGACCCATGACCCAAACTTAGCCCAATCTAACCCAATTTAACTCCAATTTGACCCAAATATTTTATAAACCTTCCCTAACATCTCCATAAACAAAACACTAACATAATTTTCCCAAAATTTGGACCCAAACCCCACTCAAATTCAATCCAAAACCAAAAAGCCCAATTTTGATCTAAACCCAAACCTAACCCAAAAAAGCCCAAGTGCCAAAACCAAAACCCAACCAAAGTTGAAACCTATTTGAAACACTCCCATAATCATTTCCCAACATTAATTTTACATCAATTTCAACCTTAGCCCAACATTGGCCCAAATTAGCCCAATTTGACCTACATTGGCCCATTTACCAAATGAACCCAAATTCAACCCAATTCAATTCCAAACTACCTCAAATTTGCTTCAAATAATTCAAGACGCATCCTTAAACTAAACTAAACATTTATTTGGCATGGCCCTTTGCAAAAATTTTCATCTAAAAGGCCATTGTTAAACATAACATCCCACTCCCTTAAACCTTCCTAAAAGCCCACTTCCACCAAATTCAGAAGCCCAAATCTATCCTAAAGCCCATATGACATTTTCACTTGCCATCCATTTAATCAAAGTAATTCCCAAAGTTCCAATCCCATCATCAAACAATTCCAAATTAAGCCTCATGACAATTATCACCAAAATAACAAAATTCCTAAAACCCATTTCTATGAAGTCAAGCCAAGCCATCCTAAGCCATAAGCAAGCCATGAAGCCATGCATGAGCCACATGGAAGCCATGAGAGCCTCTTTACATGTCACCATGCCATTTTGGGCAAAAGAAGGAGGCTCTTTCCATAATCTCCTAAAGTCATTAGCCTTAACCATGATTCCCCTTAACCCAAATTTAATCTAAATATTCTTAGAAAGAGACCTCACCACCTTTGACCAGCTAACCTAACTTATTCTCTCAGCCTAAAACTAGGTCATGGGGAGGTGAACCCAACCCAAACACATGGGTTGACCCAAACCAAGCCAAAATAGCCATGCCCCATTCCATTTTGATCTAACCCCTTTACACATGGCAAAGCTCAATTGCCTACACTAAACCCCAGCCCTAACTCACCTGAACCTTAGGGTGACCCTTGCCTGCTAGCCAGCCACCTGGGCCGCTGGAAAACACCATGGCCGAAACCTTGGGAGGAACCAAATTTTGAAATTCCACCTTGCTGAGCTGCCCCCCTCCAAATGGCCATTGCAGCTGTTCTTCTCCTCACCAGAGCAGCTGATCCCAACCCCTAACTCCCTTTGGGAGGCCTTCAAGCCTCTCCTATTTAAACACCCCCTCCTCTCGGCCAAGGGAAGTGCTGAAAACAAACCTTAAGAAACTCTGGAAAAATCATTCCAGACTCTTCCCCACACCTGGAGAACTTGATCCCCACTGAAATCCCCCTGCCATTACCTCTCTGTGAGCTCAATTTCAGAGTTGAAATCCAAGCCCAAAACCAGGACACTTCACCACGGTGAGTCAATCCTCAAATTGATCGACTCTACACCTTCACTCGTACCAAGAGGAGAAGTTTTCCAAGCAAAAGCCCCCTCTCCGGCCAGCCATTGCTTCCAGCTCTCCAAGCTTTGTGATCGGCCGTGGGCACTTTCATACCTAGACAATTCACTGTGCCAAGGGACTTCATCTGAAGCTTGCTTGGACCCAATCGAACGTGACACAACTCTCAGATCGAAGCTTCACTTCTCTGAGCAAAGGTATGGACTCATTCTTCCTCCCGAGCTTCCAGAGATTTTCCGTTTAATTTGAATCAATTTCAATACATGATTACCATATGGATGTGTTTGTCTCTTCAAGACGAATCCATAGAGCATAAGAACACAAAAATCCGTTGAGAATCGAGTGAGAAATTAGGGTTAGAAGGTCGACGGTCACGGGTTCACACCAGTCGTAGACGATGACTGGGAGCCGTTAGATCGCGCGTGTATCGGATGGATGGCCACGATCGCACCGGATGGAGCAACGGGACATGAACCGCGGGCTGCATGGCATCCCAGTCAGATGGCGGCGCCGAATCAAGAGGCGACGTGTGGAGCTTCGGAGGCGCCGAGGTTGAGTCAGCGCCGCGTGGATAAGTAGGAAAATAAGGTATTTTTTTATTTATTTATTTACCAGAACTTCAAAAATTCATAACTTTGTGTAGAAAAATCCTAAAAATAAAATAAAAATACCCTCTTGCTCAGTGAACAGAGGAGAATAATGTGGAAAAGAAATCAAGTAATTTCATTAAGTATTTTATTTTTAATGATTTATTTACTCTCTGCATTGTTTTAATTCTTCATTTGCATAGGAAATTCAACATGGCATGAGACCATAGGGCTTTTGAAGCCACTGAACTTGGCAACATTCCCTGAATTTTCCAAGGTCAGAGGCCATTCCTATGAGAAGTTATTGATTTTCCAAGTTCATGTTACTGTTTTGGGTATTTTAATTCCAATAATTAGCATGTTGAGAAATAAATTCTAGGAAAATTTGGTGAAGTTTCTTATGACCAGGGGGACCTAGGAAAAATAAGTTTTGAATTAATTCACTTGGAACAACCGTAATTGGCCTAAATACCCAAAATTGAACTTTAATTAATTAGGGTTAACCACACATCAAATTAACTTAAAAACAATTCTCAACTGTCTTTTAGGGTCAGGAGAGTCTCACATAAAAATTTGAAATCAATTAGACTTGATTAACCTCACCAAATGGGTTGATTAAACCTTTTAAGAAAAAAGGGGTAAAATTAAACTTTAAAAATTCATAACTCACAGAATACTTTTCAAAAATTCACAAAAATGGTTTTGGAGCTTCTCCGATATCAGAAAAACTTAGGAAAATTAAAATTGTAATTTTCTAAAAAAGTTGATTTTTATCATTATTTTAATATTTTTAATAATTAAAAAATAATAAAAATCATAAAAATATTAAAAATCACCAAAATGTCACATTTGAATTCTAATAACTTAGGAACAAACCAAATATTTTTCTTAAGTCCCTAGGATAAGATATTGAATTTTAAAGGCTTAATGTAATTTTTAATATTAAAAATGTATTTTTCAACCTTTTCATTAAAATAATTCTAATAAATCAAGGAAAAATCAGAAAAATATCAAATTTATTTTTCTGGACTTCTTGAGGTCAGAGAGATTTAGGAAAAATATAAAATCCATTTTTCAACTTTAATTTTATTTTAAAATTAATTAATGCTCCAAAAAACCAAATAATTCTAATAAATAAAATATAATTCAAAAAATCACCAAAATTGGTCCAAATGATCCTCTAGTCATAAGGAACATCCCATAATTTTTTTTAGAACAAAAACATTTCCTTGGTAATGTTATTGAATTTTCCTTGAAAACCCCTATTTTCCATTAAAAATAATTACATAAATAAATTAAATGCAGAAAAATCACATTTTCTCCTCTAATGTCTTAATTGAATGTGAGTAAGGTTTCATAAAAATTTCAAGTTCATTTGAGCTTAATTTAGTGAGTTATAAAATTATTAAGCTTGAAGGGCAAAATGGTAATTAAAAATTTCAACATTTAATTAAAATTTTAGGATTAATTAAAGGGGAAGGTAAAATATTTGATTTTAAACTGATTTTTGAATGATTGAAAATAAAATGATTATGGGTAGAAATCTACTAATCATTTCAAATATAATTAAAATAAAACTTTAATTAATTAATCAATTGAAATTTTGGGAGAATAATAAAAATTGGATTTATTAAAGTAGGGATATTATTTAAGAGGATATTTATTCTTTAATTTAAAAATCCCTAAATAAATCACTTCAATAATACTTAAGTCTTAATTAAAAAAATAAAAGAATAATCTCAATTAAATTAAAATTGAAATTAAATTAAAATCAAATTAAATTAAATTAAAAGAAAAATAAATTGAGATCAAATTAAGTTAAATTAAACTAAGTTAAATTGAATTAAATTAAATTAAATTAAATTAAAATTGAAATTAAATTAAATCAAATTAACTTAAATTAAATTAAACCAAATTAAAAATTAAATTAAATCAAAATTAAATCAAATTAACTTAAATTAAATTAAACCAAATTAAAAATTAAATTAAATCAAAATTAAATTAAATTAAATTAAATTAAAATTGAATTAAATTAAGATTAAAATTAAATTAAATAAAATTAAAATAAATCAACTTAAAATTAAGTCAAATTAAATTAAATTAAATTAAATCAAAATTAAATTAAATTAAAATCATTTAATAACAAACCTAAATGAAATCATTAAGAATTAAATCTAAAATAATTTGAACACTATTCCAAACTTAAACTAACTTTTTATAATCAAGTCAAATTAAAATTAAATCATTAAGTTTAAATCATTAAAATACTTGATAATTTTGATTTGCCCTTTTAAAGCTCTTATAATTATAACTCTTAAATGAGGTATCAAGTGAAGTGCTACTTCACTCATAGGACATTCAAATGTCCTAGTTCACTGAGCAAGAGAACAAAACTTAAACCCCTCGATGATTAATTCACTTGTATAATTAAATTCTCTTGGACTTAAAACAATCCTAGAGGTATTAAAAAGATGTTTAAGACTCGTCTTAAGCACTTCCTCAATATGATAGGATGTTTATAAGGACAATTGAATTTAATTATTTCTTTGATGAAGAAAATCATCCTTAAGCCAAAACACAAGAACCTAGAGGTCGTAGGAGATGACTAGCTATAGGATTAGGACTTTGGTAGACAACCAAAAATCTTTCCCTTAGCTTTACCTAGGTACTTGTTGGAATATTTAAATGCCTTAACATGTGTTTTAAGTGCAGCTTGGAATGACGGAAAGACCCTCCAGGAACGCTTTTATTTTGTTGCAATTTACTTACATGTACTGTACTTTACTTTTCTTGCATGATAAACAACTGTTGCATGAAAATCTAAACCTTTAGGATCGTCCCTGAACTGAAACCAAAATTAAATTAAAAATCATTACAAGATAAAATTCACAGCCACAACATTTCAAAATATAAAACAATTCAAAACTTAATCACAAACAAAACAACAAAACTACAATTGCAACTAAATTAAAACGTCTAGTTGAATGATCGGGAATACCTCGGATGATGTAACCCACGTGTTGCTAACGGGATTTCCCAAGGTCTAAATGAAAGTGTGGAACTCATTTAGTTGAGTTTAGCAAATTCATCTGGACTAAGTTAATTCAATGAAAATAACGGTGCCGGGATGACGGAACCGTGGGATCTTAGTTGGTTCTGTTTAAACAACTTTAAGATTTGTTTTAATTAAAATATTAAAAACACTTGGACTTTAAGATTTCTAAAACAAAACATTTATCTCATCTCTTGATTTTCACTTTCTATAACTAAATCTCTGCAACAACAAGGAGCTTGGAGCATGGTGGGCAGCACAGCCATCTTCGTCAGTAACACAACTCTACATCAGCTAAACATTCCTAGAATTAAAACAACAAAGCCATCGGATTTCGAGGTAGTTTGCCTAGTGCAACATAAATCCTCAATTCTTCAATAGGCATTTGCATGATCATGTCATATAAATTAAGCCCTAACCGGTCTTAGGACTCCGAGGTAGTCGTTTGGTACGAGATAAACCCTCACATCTTCAAGGCTATTTGTATAATTTTATCATGCAAATATAAGTCCAAATTAATTAAAATTGGCAAGATTGAAATATCAGATAATATTAGGATTTTCTTAAACTTGAAGCCAAACAATAGGATAGTTTAGGAAGTTGCCAAGATTCTTCTTGGATCCTCAGCTTCTCCTACTTATCTTTCTTTGGACCCCTAAAAATAACTGTTCCAAATTTGATCCACCCCCTTTTGAAATTTCAAAAATCCAATCCTTTGAAAACCTTAAACTTTGAAATTCTTGAGAGCAAAACCACTGATCATTATCGAGAGTTTTTCTTAAATGATTCACTTCATTTAAGATGTAATTAACTATAGGGGCTTGCCCTTATAGGGAACCTTAAGAACCTAGGTAATATAAACCCTGCTTAATTCATTTATATTAAGTAGGGGAACTTGTCGGCTTATAAAATTGGTTCGTAGACCAAACGGATGTCACAAATATTCTAGTTTATTTAACCGAGCCCCATCGTCAAGGAGTGTGTCTATTCTTCGGGATAGATACACGGTTTGTGGTGCTGCGCTCGTTTATATAAACTATTCGGGATGTGAGATCAGTTTGATTTCATATCTTAAAATTTTCAAATTTAAAATTATTTTTAAAATCAAATACTACTTTTCAAATTATTTATTTAAATTAAATTAAAAATTCACCGACAATTTCTATAGGCGACCTCTTTTCAAAAATACAACACTCAACCTAAAAATATGCCAACATGTCTTAATAAGACAATCTACAGTCATTTTATAAATGAATAGAATGCTAGAACTCTTAGACTTGACTACTAGAAAGTCTTACACCTGCCGAATTTACTTGAATTATCCAAAGATCTTTCTGAAAACCTTACTATTGTACTTATCTAAATCAATATTATGGTATTTTAGAAAAAATGTTCATCACAGTGGATCATTATTTTATGTATTAACTAAGATTACATGAGAATAAGTAATAGTTAAGTTTGGGGGATCTTGATCCACTAAAAATTTGATAGGTTTTTACTACTCATTTCATACCTGTTTTTGATGATAATGCACTTTAAAGAAAGGTATTTTTTATGATTTCAAGCAGGTGCAATGATTTTAGGCATTTGAAGCAAAATGATACGAAAAGGAGCAAATTTGGAGAAAAAAAGGGACAAGTGCATTTTATTAAACTAGCACTGAACGACGCTGTCACCAGTGCCGAACTGCGCTATTTTACAGAGACTTCTGATTGTATTGGAGAAATAATGCACCAAACAGTGCTCTATCTAGCATCGGACCGAGCCCTATCAAGATTTTAAACTATATTCAATGTATTTAGAGCTATTTTAAACTAGATTCAATGTATTTGGCCAGATTTTGAAGGGTTACTTTAGGAAACTCTTGGGAATTTAGTTTTGGCCGAATTTAAACACTTTTGGAGCCAAGTTTAGAGAGGGGGGAGAAGAGAAGAGTTTAGAGTTTAGAGATAGTGTCTTTCCATTTTGTTTAGGAAATCTGGGTTTTGTGTTTTATCTTCTAAAGAGTATAAGAGGAGAGGGAAAGTGAGATTTCTTCTTCCTTACTTATCAAAAGAGAGAATTGTGTTGTTGTAAAGAAAGAAGACGAGTCAAAGGAATTTCTTGAGATTCGCTTGGGGAAAAGTTTGAGATAAGTTGTCTTTATTTTACTCTGTTTGTATGACATTGTTTTTGTATATAATATCCATGTTTGTCATCTTTTCCTCATGAGTCTTAAGTAGATTTCTTTGTCTTTCTCCTTTTCATGTGATGTGTTGATGTTGTGTTATAGAAACTATGGGTCAATTTATTATGGAGAATTTGTGATAACCTTTTCAATTAGAACTTAATTTACTTTTTGATATGGCCAATTGAATTGTTAAAACTTGTTGGGAAACATATTTTCTGAAAGGACTATGAGTTCCACAATAAAAGTGAAGGTCACATTTAATGTCCATGAATGAGAGACGTAGTTCATGGGGATTGAGTGCAAATAAATAGGGAAATATACTTTGATAGGCGTAGAATTTGAGATTTCAAAGTGACAGGCTAAAATCCTCAATTTAGTCTTAATGTTTGGTAACTCAAGCGTGAGTTAGCCTTCAAGTGAAGGGAAGTGAGTGCTCTGGAGTGGGTCAGTATCCTCCCAGCCTAACCATAAATTTGGTGACTAAACATAGGATTAGCCAATGTTCTTTATACGTTGAAATATGGGTAAAGAATAAGAATGCTCCTATTTGGCACAGTACATTTGCATCACTGATCTATGTCACAATAATAATCACATTATGATTGGAAAGGAGGAAGACTCTTTCTTGGAACTGTACTTTGTTATAGTCTTGTGTTAGTTTAACTTTATTTTGGTGGAAGTAGTAATTAAAACTGTTGTCTTTTTTGAAGAATTAAACTTACTTGCAATTGTGTTGTGATTCGATAAGTGATTTTTGTGTTACGCCATAAGATTAAAACCTCCTTGTGGGATCGATATCCAGGACTCCACTAGAGCTCTGTATTACTTAAGCTATACGTATACTTGCGTTTAATTGTGTGACTCATTATAGAACAAAATCAATATATATATATATATAATTCTGAGTTTATAAATTTTGGCAAATTAAAAAATTCGCACCAATATTCAAGGAAAGGTAGATCATATAGGAGAATATATGCAGAAACATAGTGAATATGATGAGAATTATCATAGTCATATGGATAGACTGATTAGAGGAGATTATAGTGTTGTGCTACCTCCACATCCACATTATACCTCATATGAGCCTACACATGCTTGGATTGAAGGAGATAATGATGAGGAAGAAGATGAGGATTAGAATTGAAATTGTTTATGTGTTGTGAACTTTTATGTTACTTTGTATGTTTGGACTTTTATGTTATTTTGTATGTGTTGTGAACTTTTTATTTATGGTTGTTATTTGGACTTTTCTGTTGTAATCATTATTAAAAAAAGTGATGTACTAGTTGGTGAACTAATTTAGTTTTTTATGATATTTATCTATGTTGTTTGTTTGTATTATGGATGTGAATATTTTGAGTTTTGTGGTAGTAAATGTGTTAATAAATTTGTAGTGTATTTTGTTTCTTAGTGTTGAAATTATTCCAGGAACTATTGGGAAGGTTTATAACACTATTAAAATCCACTATTTAATTTCATGCTTAACATTTTCAATTTACTATCATATATTTTAGTTGTGGATTTTTGTTTAAGTATGTGTGAATTTTATTTTGTTACCTTGACAAATTTTGAAGTGATTTAAATTTATTTTATATAAAATGTGACGTTAAAATATGATCTAACTGTTTTTACTCCTGTTTTTAATTATTATTGTATATTTGGTATATAAAAATTCCTGCAAGCATGATACTTTTAGTTTTTAATTCCTATCCATGTATCTTTTTACTATGCATAAATGTTTTATCATAACAAAAACTTTAAAGTTTGGGGTGGGGATGAAAAAAAATATAGTTAAATTTTATTTGTTCTCAAATGTTCTAAAAATAAATTTGATTTTGACTGAAGTTATGTGTATGAAGTTATATTAGGGAATTATAATTTTGAATACAAAAATGAGTAAGAGAATTTAGTTAAAATCTATAGTAATGATGAACAATTTATAGGTAAAATTTCTTAGTGTAGAAATGATAAATATTTTGTTACTATCTTTATTAGGAAAATTGTATTTTGTGGAAAAATAGATGGATTAGACTTTTATTGAAAATAATTTTCAAAACTTTTATTATATTTCTAAGTAATAGATTTATATATCTACTTTATTCTTTAGGAAAGGAAGCATGTAACTCAAAATTATTAAAGGTTTATCTAGACATAGCAATCATTGCCTAAAAAAGAAAAAGAAAAGAAAAGAAAAAGAAGAAGAAGAAAAGTGTAAAAATTGTATGTGAAAACGAAAGGAGAAGCTTTAGGATTTAAGGGTCTAATCAAAAATTGGTTCTACACCTGATCTTTCTAGAGTATAAGATTTGAGAAAATCTTGAAGCTTCTGAATATAATATTGTTAGTATCATTGTTTTTAATGAAGATTTTTAGGTAAAAAAAATTAAATGCCTAAACCTTGTGTTTTGAAAGATCTACATATATTTATGATTATGATAGGAGCTCATATTCTTCATAAACCTTTACTTAAGAGATTTCTAAACTTTAAATTAGTCTCATTTACTAAATTTTTATCTAAATGGGACTACTATATGTTTAGAAGAAAATTTTAGAAACTCCTAAAGAAACTCATCCAAATAATTTGCTTGTTTAATTTTATGTGATTATAGTGTCACTTGAGGACAAGTAACATTTTAAATTTTGGGGAATTTGATCCACATTAAATCTATACTACTTTTATACACATTTTATATCTATTTTTGATGATGTTGCACTTTAATGGAAGTTATTTTGTGTATTTTTCTAGTAGGTATTATTAAATAGATGAATGTGATGAAAGGAGTATAAAATGATCAAATTTAGAGCAAAATGAAGAACGCAAAATTAATATGTGGAGTCTAAGTGCCCAGAATGTGCTTACTCGCGACAGCCTCGAGGCTAAGTACATAGACCTGGAGCTTGCACGCCGAAAGCCTTGCGGCTAAGTGCAAAGTACCCTTGCTTATGCACCATAGTTACTTTAGAGAAGTTAATTAGTTTTTAACGCCATTTTGAACAGATGTTTGAGGTATCTCTTTGTACAAACGTGGGTAACTTTCTATTGGTGCCAAATTTAATTTAAATTACTCTTGAATGGATAAATCTTATGGAGTATTTATTGAATTTGGACATAATTTGAAGAGACATGAAGGCACCTATTGAAAAATTATAAAAAGAAGACTTGAAAATCAAAAAATGGTTGTTGTTCAAGGATGTGTGGTTTATGTTTATTGTGTAGGAGAGTTCTTTTAGTAACATACCACTCTAATTCACCATTTCTACATACTTTAGTATAGTTTTTATTAGGATTAGAAGAGAGACTTGGAGTTCTTAGAGTTGAGCGCCACACTTTAAGGACTGTTGTAAAGAAAAACAAAGTTTTCAAAGGAACTTCAAGAATTTGGTGGCGAGGATTTCAGATAAGTCTTTATCATTGTTATTACATTTGGTTTTTAATTAAGACTTCTTATTTTTTCACTATGATTTCTACTTTTAAACCAATTTGTGATTGTATTTTCTACAATAATTTTGAGTAGTTTTTTTTATCTTTTTCCTTAAAATAATGAAGTAATTAAGTTATGGATGGATTTTTTTTGAAGTATAGGAAATCAATGTTGAATGAAGTTATGATGATTCAAAACCTTGCATTTCATTTACTTCTTTATTTAGAAAATTAAGATGTTGATATATGCTATGAGAACATTTAAGAACCGATGTGGTATTGTCTTGGTCAAGAATTGTTAAGAGTTACATTAGATTATATGGGTGAGAATGTAGTCCATATGGTTGAGTGAAAATAAATAGGGAGATATAATTTAATGGGTGTAAAATTAGAGGACTTTAGAGTGATAGGCTAAAGTCCCCATTTTGATTTATTGTTTTATATCTTGATATGTGATGTTAGCCTCTAGGTGGAGGGAAAGGAGGAAACTCTAGAGTGAGAGCTAGTATCTTTCCCACCTAGCCCATCTTCAAGATTACTAAAAAATTTGATTAACCTCTGTTCTTTATAGCATCATTAGTAAGGGTAAATAATATAATTGCTCCTACTTGGCACAACAAATTTTAGATAATTCCACAAATGAATTCCATGACTTGTTACCGATTCATATTAAGGTGATCCACTGATATTTATGCTTACTATATATATATATATATATATATATATATATATAAATTGATAATCCTTTTCAATGATATTTTAATGTGGATACTATGCAAGTATACATATAGTTATCAAGTAATATAGGTCTTTCTAATTAAGCCCCATGATATCAAACCCATAGGGATAGTGATACATAAATGAAATATATTCTAGCACAAAAAACAGAAAATTAACTTTTCTCAAACTAAAGATAGTACTCTTAGGAAATAAAATTTGATTCTTTTTGTTAATTTTTACAATTTGAGATGAAGTCAACAACTACTTTTTATAAACTTTTCTAAGATAAAAATTTATGCAAATGAAATATCTTTTTTCTTTTTATTAATCAGTAACTTGTTATGGAAATAATTATTGTGGAAGTATCTAAAATATTTTGTGTGAAATAGGATCAATTTTATTCATTAACATTACCAAAGATGTTATAAAGAACATAAGTTAATCTACTATTGTAAAAATCTTGAAGACGGGATAGGCAGGAAAAATACTAGCTCCCGCTCTAAAGTTTCTTCCATTCCCTCCACCTGGGGACTAACATCTCGTATCAAAACATAAAACAATAAATCAAATTTGAGGCTTTAGCATGTCACTCTAAAGACCTCTAATTTTACACCCATCAAAGTATATCTCCCTATTTATTTTCACTCAACCATATGGATTAAATTCTCACCCATACAATCTCATGTGATTCTTATTTTTGTTGATTGAGACAACACCATACCTGTTCTTATATGTTCTCACGACAAATTTTAACATCTTAGTTGGCCAAATGAAAAAGTAAATTAAGTGCAAGGTTTTAAATCATCACAACTTCTTCCAACATTATACTTCACACAACAAACTTTTATAACATTATTACTTCATCAATTTAAGGAAAAAAATAAAGAAAACTACTCAGAATTCGTGGAGAAAAGATAATCATAACTTGGTTTAAAAGTAGAACTCATAGTGAAAACCCAAGAAGTCTTAATTAAAAACCAAATGTAGTAACAAATATAAAGACTTATCTGAAAATCATCTCCACCAAACCCTTGTAGTTCTTTTGAAAACATTATTTTCCCTTATAATACTCTTTAAAGGTTGGCGCCCAACTCTATGGGTTTTAAATCTCACTTCTAATCCTAATAAAAACTGTAATAAATTAAAGTATAGATGGTGAAGTTGAGTGGCGTGTTTCTAAAATAACTCTCAAAGACAAACCACACTCATAAAAATAAACCACACTATTAAACATGAACCACACCCTCCAACATCAACCACATTCTCCAACATCAACCATATCCTCCAACATCAACAATTTTTTTAATCTTCAATTCCTTTTTTTATACTTTTCCAAAAGGTGTTTATGTATCTCCTCAAATTGTGTCTAAATTCAACGTATCTTCTAAGAGATGCATCCATTTAAGAGAGATTTAATTTAAATTTTGTGACAATAGGAAGTTACCCATGTTCTTTCCAAGAGGTGCCTCGAAAACCTCTTCAAAATGACACCTAAAATTAAATAACTATTTTTTATAACTATCGCATGTAAGAGATGGGTACCAGCACTTAGCTGTGAGCTTGCTGACTCATATGCTGCAGATCTATGCGCATAGTCACGAGGCCTTGACGCTTTAAACACAGATTCTGGCGCCTAGCTGCTACAGACCACTTTTTCAATTTTCTTTACTTTTTCTCTAAATTGGATCATTTTTCACTTTTTTCATCACAACCATCCATTTAGTGATACCTGTAAGAAAAACAAACAAAATATATTCCATTAAAGTGCAATATCATCAAAAATATGTATACAATTGTGCATATAAACACTATATATTTTAGGTGTATCATAAGGAAAAAGGTATTTTATTTGTATTTGCTTTAATCTTACAAATTTAGTTAAAGTACAAATTTACTTTCATTTCAAATTATAAAAATTACTAAAAAGAATTGAACTTTCTTTTCTAGAATATTATCTTTAGTTTGGGTAAGATCTTTCTTAAAAAGTAAAATTTTATTTTTCTGTTTTTTTCCTATTAAGAAAATTTAACATTTTCCTTATGGATTCGATATCTCGGAGCTTAATCAGAAAGTCCTATATTACTTGATAACAGTACCTATACTTGTGTAGTATCCCATTTTATAATAATAACAATTTAAAGGTTGTTATTTGAATTGGCATCAAGTTTTGGTGTCGTTGCAAAGAAATAGTATCATTAAAATAAAGTATAAATTAATATATAAAACGTAAGCATAAATATCAGGGAACAATTACCACTGTCAAAAACAGTATGGCTTCCCATAATAAAGGTCGATTGATGTCCAGATGAAAGTTGATTGATTCTAGCTCTATTGGCAGACCCAAGGACCATCCGAGAAAAAGGATACGATAAGCAAAAAAATAAAATTTCCTTGTAAAACCCCTCTAAAACAAGGGTAATACATATAATATTACCATTTCTCCCTCTATCTCCTATAGAAAAGGGACAATACCTTGTTTGAGAAGCTTTTATCTCTTTACTTAATACCCATCTCCTGTAGGGAGAACTCTCTCCCTCTTTTACTTATAACCTCCACTTTCAATATATAAAAGGGTTCACATAGTCTGAGAATTCCCTAATTTGCCTCAAAGGGGTAAGTCATAGTGCACACCCTCATTCACTTTCCCTCTTTGTCTCTCTCTATCTCACCCTCACAATTCATATCACCTAGATCCCTAGGCATGTATCACTGGAACTAGATTCAACACAAATGACATTAATAAATCTAAATAATTTTTTAGTTGTCAAGTACTCAAAAAATTTATTAACAGTGCTACCATAATATTTATCTTATGCTCTGCTTAAGAAAAAGAATTGTTCAAATCACCTTTCTATGAACTAGATACTTCTTTTTTGTAAAAAAATTAGTTTTAAACTTATGATTTGCTGAAAAAAGAATGTAACATTTAAAATAATGTATTATATTTGAAATATTTTATTTTTTATTTGGCTCTCACTGTGAAATAGATACAAGGCTTTGACTTTATTGTTTAGTTTGAAGAAAAATGAATTCAATGGAAAAAAAGCTCATTAAGGTCGATGGAGATGGTAAGCCAAAAGTGGAAATTATTAATGGTGATGATTACAGCCACGACGGTCAATGATGGGTGGCTAGGGTAGTGGCCTTCTGGTGACTACAGGTGCTATCTCGTGGAAGGAAGGGGACAGCGACAAATATGGGTGGCAACTAACTAGCATTTCTCTAGTGGTGGGTGGTAGGACCAATGGGCAGGATGGATTGGGTGAAGGGTAGGTGACCATGATGAGTGGATGATAGTGGGGTAGTGGTCTGATGATAATGATAAGCAGGTGGAGAGTAGCAGTTGGCAGCACTATAAGCTAGTGGAAAACAACATCGAATTTTTAGGTAAAATATTGTATTTAAATTTCACCCAAATTAGACAATTTAAAATGCATTGAGGGTTTTTTTTGTTAGATAAAAAGTAAAGCAATATAAAATGAATATAATTAAAAAATATTGTATTTTGTTTAGAATACTTCATAGTAATTTTGTTCAATGAATGTATGAATTCATTTTTTTATTTGTTTAGAAATGTAATGAAAATAAATTATTTCAAAGCATGTGAGGTCTTGCATATATTATTGGTGGACAAGAAACTGGTGGTGGTGAGCGGCTTACAACTATGGTCAACAATTGGAGTTGGTTGGAGGAGGAAGAGGTTGCTAGGAAATGATTGATAGTGGCTATTGGTGGTGCACATTGGCAACAACAGTGATTGATGGTAAGGAGTTGGTGATAGCTTTCTAGTTTTGGTGGTTTCTAGAGTCGATGGATGGTAGACAAGCTGTGATTACAATGAGCAGTAGTAACAACCAACAACACCTTACCTATATGTTGATTTGTGTCCACCATTAATCTTGAAAGATTTTTATCGAAATAAACATATACAATATTTAACAAATAATATACCACACCAAGGGAAAGAAATATTACCTTGAAATGAGCAAACTAATTCATATGAGAATAATATCTTAGCTTATGGGAATGAGAGAACTGAAAATTTTTCCCTACCTTACGGGTGTAAGATGGGGTTTATGTAATTTTGGTGTGTGGTTTTTCTAGAAGTGCCAGCCCTAAAAGTTAATTTCATTTCAAAATTTTCAACACTAGAGAAAAATCTTAATTAAAATATTGACTTGTGTTTATTACTTCCTTCTCGTAGCTTGTGTTAAACTAAATCACTTTAGTTACATCTTGATTTAAACTCTAAAATTGAAATTTAATTTAACAAAAATTGAAATTTGCTAAAATAAATCCAAAAAGGCCCAATTATTACCAAACCGACATAAATTTTATCTTAATCAATAAAAGTCCAAAAGTATCATTTTCTCTCTTATCATTGTAGGACTTAAAACATAATTTATTTGCAAGATGTTTATTGTCATATAAATAGACAATGCAAATAAGTTCGATAATCGTTTGAAATAATTTTTATGAAAACTTTATTTGTTCAAATTTTCATGCATGAAAAGTACTTTTTGACTAATCCTAGAACCATTTTTTTCTCCACGGGCTAATTTGGTCATCAAAAGTACATTTCTTGAGTTTAATAATCTTTATAATAACATATGAGGAGCATGCAAAACCAATTTGGTGGTCACTAGAAATGATACTTATATAAAATTGTTCACTTGGTGTTTTCATGCAAAAATATGGCCTCATAAAATAATTTTTCAATGAGACATTATTTTTAGAGTAGAACTTTCTATTACATCCTTATCATTGAAATATTACAAATGAGCCTCTTCACACACAAAACCAATCTCTTTTGGAAGCTCATTGAGCTGACAATAATCAGGAGAGAAAAAAAGATAATTTCAAAAATAAAAGAATAATTTGTAAATTAATAACCCAAAATGAGTTTAAAATTGAATCAGACTTCAAGAAAGCTTGATCTAAATTAAAAAATGCTTAATTTAATCCATTAAAATTAACTAGGAACTCTAACTCAAAATTCACCAATTATCTGTCTCCTCGGTTTTAGGTCAACTTTGACTTGAAATATCTTAAGATAGGGACTGTTTTGACTATATTTAGTTGCCTAACTCCTCATATTGTTCTCTATTAAATGAGTTAAACTCAAAAAAAAAAAAATCCTTAACTATCATAATCACCTTGTAACCACCTTGGCATTTCAAATTGACACAACTTAAGTCAGACAAATTTTCTTACAAAATGATTTGGACCATTTGATTCCTTATTTTATTTTATTCCTGATGACATAAACTTGAGTTTTATCCTAACTACCACAACCACCTTTCTCATTTACATAAGGCCCACACTCTTTATAGAAGTTCTATCCTTCTCCCCCTCCATTTTAATTTCCCTTCATTTAAACATTTCCTCCAACATAGCCTAACTTCTCCCCTCAAAACTCCATTACTTAAAATCCCCCAACATAAATCCTCCCCAATTTGTCCTCCCTAATTCTCTTATCTGAAACCCCTATATGTGCTTTCTACCTTTGATTTCCCTCTCTCTCCCCTCCCTCTTCCTCCATGATAGGATTTATTTTGATTAACATCAGATAAATCTAATGCCAATCAAGGAAAAATTTGATGATAAATAGGATTAGCATTGGAGTTTCTTTGGAAGTAGATTTTATATAAAATTTGGTGTAAGTATTGTTATTAGCATCGCAAAATTTTTTAATCAGTAATATCCTTTAATATATTCATTAACTAGTTGTGTAGGGCGTCTAACCAACATTAACTTTAACATGGAATTTAAGCCAAGGGTTGCTCGACATAAATTTTTGTCCATATTAGTGTTGGTCAGTATCGTAGAGTGTTTCAAGAAGACTTGTGAATACCATCAAACTTTTAAATCCTAATCCAATGCAAAATTTTAATAGAAAAATACAAAAGAATAATCAAATTTTCACAAACTTGTACATAACAAATATAAATAACATAATGACTTGCCTATCCATCATCATAACATAAAAAATATATCACTAAAAAGTAGAAACAATGATAAAAATTATAATTGAACAAATATAGATTTAAATGTATGAAACTTCAAAAACAAACAAAATAAGTGTTCACATCATCAAAAAACGAAAAAAAAAATATAAACCCCAACAGAATTGGAACATCATAAAACCCCTAACCAATCCTCCTACTCACCCAGAGAACATATAAGCCTCTTACTCCAGCAATCTACAATACTCTCCATCTGAAATGCTAGGAAATTGACAACTAAAAGCTTGCCCACCTCACAAAATCTTCATTCATTGAACTAACCCACATAGAAAGTTCCTCATGCTTTGACTGTAATGAGTTCAAACTTCCCCTTGTAGCATGCGAGAGCTCCACTTGAAATGCAATGCCTTTCACACCAAGTTCATACCTCCTTTCTTTCTTTTTTCTCCTGCTCCGTCTAGCTCTCTTGATGATGCTCGTACTCCTCCCACAAAGTTTAAATCAAGGATTTTTTTTTGTTTTTTAAATATGAATAGTCACTAAAAAATGTAGGAAATCAATTTTTTTTAATGACATTGACCTAAAGCGACTTGTTGGAAACTGACTGTTGCATGCTTGGGCATTAATGAGCCTGACCATTCAACTATACAATGGAGGGTTACTAGCCAAGCTCCTTATTTTTAATACATAAAATGGTATATATCATATAATTACATAAATAATTAAGTTTTTGAATATTTGGATAACCTTTCCAATTTCTGATAGTGTTCCATGTGGGGGGATCAAACCTCTAATAAAAAGTGCGGCCCTACTAGCTTATTATTCCAGTTATGTTGATTTGCCTACCTCTTCTTTTAAAAATCTAGAGAGGGACATAATGTGGTTGATTCAGTCTAGACCTTTTACCCCACCCAAATGGGCTTCTTTCCTATATTATGGGCTGTGGTGAAAGTATCGCCGAGCAGATACCTCCCACGAACATAAACAATCTTATGGATCTACTGGTGATGGTCTGGCAATGAGTAGACCTCTGTAAATTAAAAATTATGTAATGTTGATCGGCTTAACAAAATAACTTAAAAATTAGTATTCTAGTTCTAATCAAGCAATCATACTTCAAACAATCAGAACCACATTTTTTGAGCAACAATTTTGATCTATTCTTAGGCAGATATGTTTGATCATACCTACTTTGATGATTTCCGTGATTCATGAACAAAATAATAAAGAATGAACCTAAAATAGACATCTTAATTACAAAAAAATATTGGCAAAAATTTGAAACTTACATAAATGTTAAAGAAAACTTACGAGTCTCCCTCCAACACAATATACACCTTGCCAGAGAGGGTTAGGATTTGAGGGACCTGGCTTATTGAAGGAGGGATCTGGAGTGAAGAATATTGTGAGTCTGGGAGCTGACACTAGAGGGGCAATAGTAGGAGGGATCAGAGTCACTGTAGATGTATCGTACCTGTCAGAGTAACTCACAGCTTGCTTCAGCCTCATGTATGTATTTCCTAAACTTCCCTGAACATGACTCTAGTGACTAACCACCATCACTACTTCATGTCGTCTGTAACAAGAAAATTGATTACTAAAATTATTACTAACAGTAATAGAAACCAGAAGAATTATAATATAAACCACAAAATATAAGGAAATTAGTGTAGAGTCAGGCATGAAACATGTTTTGACTATACTTAACAATGACAAATATAAGTAGTGTTCTTTTCTTGCAATTTACATAAATTCCCTAAAACTAAATTATGATTTATGATACTAACCATGTAGTTGTGGCCGAGCCCTAGGTACATATTTACAAGTTATGTGTTGTAATTTTCCTACATTACATTATAGCATTTTCCTTACTCATGCATGTACACTTTACTTGCAAAACAAAAAAAAAAACAAAAATACACTTTTAAAAATATATAAAACCTACACATTCAAAGTAATGAATGAACATAATTTATTCCATTTGGATTTAAAAGGATCCCTCAGATGAGGTAACCTAGGGTTGCTAACAAGGATTCTCTAATTTAAATGCGCTTAAAAACTTGTTTAGACCAAGTAAACTCAAAAGAAAATAGTGATGCTAGAATAATGGAATCTAGGATCTTAATCGAAGTCACTTAAAGTAACATAAAATCCCCGTAAAACTCTTGAACAGAACAACAGGAGCAATAATAAAATATGACACATAAAATACAAAACCATAAAAACTTAAAACCTAGAGTCACCGTAACGAGGAGCTCAAAGCAAACTCCATGGGTAGCACAACGAGGACATATAGAAGAACTTCTTTAAGAGAACAAACAAAATTGACATCAGCAAATCCATTCCTAATTTAAATAACAAGCCATAGAATCTTGAGGTAGTCTGCCTCGCACGACAAAAATCCTTTCTCTATCTTTGGGCTTTTGCGTGGTTATGCTCTACAATAAAAGTCCTAACTCTTTTTTAGGCTCTCAAGTTGTTGCTTTGTAGGACGTAAGCCCTTTTATCTATATATAATATTAGACGATCAGATATCATGCAAGTGTAAGGCCTAAATAATAAAATTTGAAGGATAAAATATTAAATAACATCACATACCAAATTGAAGCCAAATAATTGGATAGTCTGGCAAGCCCCAAAAGTTTCTCATCAGGATCCATGGCATACACTACCTTTCTTCCTTTGGATTCTGAGAGTAAATGTTCTCATTTGAGCCACTCTCTCTTGATTTCTCATGTTCAATATAGAAATCCCTAAGCTTTGAATTCTTGAAAACAAATACCTCTTTAAGTGACATTGGTCATTTAAGTGTAACTAACTATAGGGTTTGCCCTTATAGGGAACTTTAGAAACCAGACAATATAAACCTTATCTAATCCTCATATTAGATAGGGGAACTTGTGGGTCAACATACAAAAGGTTCGCAGATCAAAATGGTTATCATAAATTCTTTAGTTTAATTTACCGAGCCACACTATCAAGTAATGTTTATCCCTAAAGGTGGGTGCATATCATGTGGTATTGTGCTAAATTATTTAAACTAATAAAGATATGGATTCAGTTCAAACATGTTTTATTCAGAATCAAAATACTATTTTCAAAACAAAAAATTATATATATTTTCTAAGTAAAGCAGCCGAAGAGATTCCCATTTTAGCGATTGAGAACTCCCATTTGGTGATTGATAGGGATGAAAAAATAAGCCAACTTGAAAAGAAAGCTGAGAAGACGATGACTGTACTAGAAACTTTGCATAGCATGCTTCCAGTTGTTGAGATCATTCGATCAAAGGCAATCTACATTCTCGATGATAAATGATAATAAACATAGATAGTGGAGATGAGTTAAAAGAAAAAGGATTTTGCCCAGAGTAGAGTTCCTTAAAAAGACATAACCTAATTAGTTGAGCAAAAAGTTAAAGAATCATTGGCCCAGGAGAGGGGTATATCACTTGTTCTGATGGGTAAGCCCTATCCAGAGAAATTTGATTCTATAAAATACCCTAAGAGCTTTATACCACCGCTCTTTAAGATGTTAATGGGTCCGGAAACCCTTTTTAGCATGTTGCACAATTCTGACCTAGTTTCTGGAATACAAGGGGTAGTGATGCTCTTTTATTTAGTCAGTTTGTTAACAGCCTTACAAAGGTCACTTTCAACTAGTATGATGAGCATTCCAATGGGTCCATCAAGTCTGTTACCATATTAGAGAATTTTTCATTCAGGACTTCACTGGGGCACAATATTTTGAATGAATAGATTTGATAGAAATCTTTACATTAAAATTGGAGACCTGGTGATAAAAAAAAATCCAGGAGAAAATCTATTGGACTACATCCTTCCGTGAAGAAAACATGATATGAAGTGTGAACTATAGCTCCAAGAGCAACATAAGGTTGAAAGTCTACATAAAAACTTTCTCCAACTATTAGCATTATGCTTAAGGGGTTAGCGATAAAGTCTTTTGAAAAGTTACACAGTAAAGCTATCAGCCTCCAAGAAGAAGCCTAACATATGGTGTAACAAAAAGGGTTGAAAAGACAAGTTTAATTAAGACATCTAACAAGAATTCCAGAATTTTTTTGATAGCAGAGAAGGGCAAGCAAACAATAGAAGTGTAGCTCAAGCTGAGAAAATAGTGACCATATGCCAGTACATTACAACCATAGGCACCTCTACTGTTCTAGTTTTAGTAAGTAACTCAACAAAAGGCAGAAAAGACATTAATGGAGAGTATCTGTTCAAGAAAGAATCCATGGCCAAAATATTTTGTAGCCTACTCAAGATGTATGAGTTCAATATGTTGAAGCCAAAAGGCAAGGAGAGGTTATATGAAGGACCAACCTAACTATTGTGCCTACCATAGGATGTTAAGCAAAAGATTAAAGAATGTTTCATATTCAAGGACTATTTAGAATATAAATTCAATGAAGGTGACTTATTCATGCCAAAGGAATACCTGATAGAGCTTGAAAGTGTTCGATCAATGTGATCTCGACTAGTGAAATTTTTTCGATTGACCCTACAAAGACAAAGACAGATGGGTTGTATCATGGACCAAATCTTCTAAGAAGTCACTTAACAAGATGCAAGTTATTTTAATCTCAGAATAGAAAGTCAAAGATTCCACTTCCATGAAAAGAAAAGAAAAAAGGTGAAAGAAAGCAGACCTGAGAGGATTAGAGGACATTGCAACATAGGGTTATTATTCCCTCTGTATCTTCTACATCTTTCATTTCTACTTATTCTCTTAGATTCTTTGTCTCAGATTTAGGGAAGAAATCTCTGGAACTGTTGACTTTGTATTAATTTTTCTTTGTTCCTTCGAGAATAGTTAATGTGAAGACTATTGATTTTTATTGCATTTTGTCTATTTTTGATAGATGCTTCCAAAAATCATCAATCTAGTTTCAATTACGTAGAATATTCTAAAATTGTACACAATCTAGATGGGTCAAACAATGATATGTATACATAAATAATGATAACGACTTTAGCCACAATAACAATGAAGATGACGTTGCTAACTAAAAATTTCAAGGAGCACAAATTTCTATAGAATTGGATCATTAAACTCACAGATAAAAGAGTCAAGTAAAATTTCATTTGAAGAAGTTCCCCCTTTAGCACAAGAATAGGAAGAAGTAAGTCCACTTACAGAGTGGGAAAGTCCTACTTTCACGAACAACACCTATAGAAAATAAAATAGTTGTGCTGGGATTGGCTGTTTCATTGGTGCAAGAAAGATTTACCCAAGAAAATACTGACAAGCCTTATAACAAAGTAGAATACAATGCTCTAGCCCATTTGCGGTAATTAAAAAAAAAATAAGCATCTCTGATGCCCTCATCTTGTCTAAGATAATGAGGGAATCATTATCGGCATATTTATAGGTTGTGTGCTTTGAAAAGGGGTCACCTACAGAACTTGTCGATGAATTTTAAATTTTAAAGTTTAATTTAAATATATATAATTTGAAAAGTAGAATTTGAATTTGAAAATAATTTTAAGTTTATAAATTTTAAGATATGAAATCAAACTAATCTCACATCCTAAATAGTTTATATAAACGAACACTGCATCACAAACCGTGTATCTATCCCGAAGAATATACATAGTGCTTGGTGATGGGGCTCGATTAAATAAACTAGAAGCTTTGTGACATCCGTTTGGTCTGTGAACCAATTTTATAAGCTGACAAGTTCCCCTGCTTAATATAAAGGAATTAAGCAGGGTTTATATTACCTGAGTTCTTAAAGTTCCCTATAAGGGCAAGCCCCTATATTTAATTACATCTAAGTGACGGGAAACACTTAAAAAAACTCTTGATAATTATCAGTAGTTTTTCTCTCAAGAATTTCAAAGTTTAAGGTTTCAAACAAATTGAACTTTGGAGATTTCAATAGGGAATAGCTCAAACTTGGAACAGTTTATTTTAGGAAAGGAAGAAAGGTAGGAGAAGTTGAGAATCCAAGAGGAATCTTAGCAACTTCCCAAGCTATCCTATTATTTGGTTTCAATTTAAGAATATTATTTAATGTTTCAATCTTGCCAATTTTAATTAATTAAGACTCATATTTATATGCCATAATCATACAAATAGCCTCGAAGATGTGAGGGTTTATGTCGTACCTAAAACTACCTCGGAATCCTAAGACCGGTTAGGGCTTAATTTGCATAGCATAATTATACAAATACCTAACCAAAAGTTGAGGATTTATGTCTCACTAGGGAAACTACCTCAAAATCCTATGGCTTTGTTATTTACTGCTAAGAAAGGTTTTGCTGACGACGATGGTCTTGCTACCCACTATGCTCCAAGCTCCTTATTATTACAAAAGGTTTAGTTTTACAAAGTGAAAATCAGAAGATGAGAGAAGTGTTCTAGTTTATAAAAGTCTTAAGGTTCAGGTGTTTTTCACATTTTGTTAGGGGAATCTTAAAGTTGGTTATAAAAGCATCGGTTAAGATCCCACAGTTCCATCATTCTAGCACCGTTATTTTTATAGGATTGACTTAGTCCAAATGAATCTGCTAAACTCAACTAAATGAGTTCCACACTTTCATTTAGACCATAGGAAATCTTGTTAGCAACACGTAGGCTACATCATCCGAGGTATTCCCAATCATCGAACAAGTCATTTTAATTTAGTTGTAGTTGTGGTTTTGTTATTCTGTTTGTGATTAAATTTTGAGTTATTTTATATTTTAAATGATGTGGTGGTGAATTTTATTTTGTTGTGACTTTTAATTTAGTTTTAGGTTTCAGTTTTGTGGCTATCCTAAAAGTTTCAGTTTTCATGCAGGGTGACATTCTTGTTTAACATGTAAGAATAGTAAAGTACAGTACAGGTAAGTAAATTACAATAAAGTAAAAGCGTACCAGGAGGGTCCTCGCATCATTCCAAGCTGCACTTAAAACGCATGTTAGAGCATTTAAACATTTCAAGGAAAGCACCTATGTAAGGCTAAGGAAAGGTTCTAGTTGTCTATCAAAATCCTAATCCTATTGCTAGTCAATTCCTATGACGTCTAGATTCTTGTGTTTTATAGAAGATTTTCTTCACCAAAGAACAATTACGTTCAATTGTTCTTCTAAAACATCCCATCATTTTGAGGAAGTGCTTAGGATGAGTCCGAAACATCTTTTCAATACTTCTGAGAATATTTTGAGTCCAAATGAATTTCATTATACAGGTGAATTAATCATCCAAGAATTTAGTAAAGTTTTGCTTCTTGCTCAGTGAACATAGACATTTTATTATCCGATGAGTGAAGTGACATTTCACTTAATACTCCATTTAAGAATTATGTGGGTGGAAGCCTTAAGGGCAGGTTAGGTTATTAAGAAACTTAACCATTTTATTTAGATTTAAGTTAGTTTTTTAAGATTGATTCAAATTAATTTTAATATTTTAGTTTAATTATAACTGTCTTATGTTATTTCATTTTGATTGTGTAATTTCAAAAGTTGGCTTAGCTATTTTAAAATTGTCTTAACTTTAATTTTAGTTATATTTAATTTAAGTGTGTTAATTTGAAGTTGATTAAATTATTTTAAAATTGTTTTAATTTAATTTTATTTAATGTAAATTGATTTTTAATTAATTATGTCATTTTGAAATTATTTTTAATTTAATTAATTATATTATTTTAAAAAAAATTTATTAAACTATCTTAGAAATTATTTTAATTTGGTTATTTAATTTATCTTAGTTTTCATTAATGAGTTATTAAATTAAAATTAAGTGGTATTTGATTTTTATCAATTAGGGGTTAAGATTAATAAATTATTATCTTCCAATATTAAACCCATTTACATAACACATTCTCCTTTAATTAAGTTCAAATTTTTAATAATTTAAGAAATTATAACCATTTTGTTTATGTTGGAAAAGTGAGAAATGGGTTTCTACCCTTTAATTCCTCATTTTTCAATCATTTAAGGAGATTAATTAGGATCATTCATTACCCATTACCCATAATTAAGCCTAAATATTGATTAAGGCTAAATTTCTATAATTACCATTTTTGCCCCTTAGGCTTGTTCACTTCATAATTCATTAAATATAACTCAAATGACTTTGGCATTTTTATGTCACCATACTCATGGGTCAATTAAAATATCAGAGGAGAAAATGTGATTTGTCTATTTTTAATTTAATTTTAATAATTATTTTTGTGGAAAATAAGGGTTTCCAATGAAAATTCAATAACATGACCAAGATAAGGTTTCTGTCCTTAAAAAAATTATGGGATGTCCCTACTGACTAGAGGACCATTTGGACCAATTTTGGTGATTTTTGAATTATATTTTATTTATTATAATTATTTTTATAATTGGGCTATTAATTAATAACAAAATAAAATTAAAGTTTAAAAATGGATTTTATATTTTACTTAAGTCCCTTTGACCTCAAGGAGTCGAAAGAAACAAATTTTATATTTTTCTTATTTTTATTTGATTTATTAGAATTAATTTGGTGAAAAGGTTGGAAAATCCATTTTTTATTATTACAAAATTGTCTTAAGCCTGTAAAATTCAATATCTTAACCTAGGGACTTAGAAAAAATATTTGGTTGGTTCCTAAGTGATTAGGGGACCAAATATGACATTTTTATGAATTTTAATATTTTTGTGATTTTTTTTAATTTTTTAATTATTAAAATATTAAAAATATGGTTAAAAATGAAAATTTTTAGAAAATTCTAATTTTAATTTTGTTAGACTCTCCTGATATCAGAGAGCCCATAAAACTAATATGGTGAATTTTTAAAGTGTATTTTGGGTTTTATGAATTTTTTAAAATTTTAAAATGGCTATGTCACATAATTAATTAATTTAATGGCTATGTTCTCTACATCCGAAGGGACAGTGGAGAATTGTTTTCAAGTGATTTTGATGTGTGGTTACTCCTAATTAATTAAAGTTCAGTTTTAAGTCTTTAGGCTAATTAGGGTTATTATTTAGGAATTAAGTCAAACCATAATTTTCCTAGGGTCTTCTGGTCCTAAGATACTTCCCCTAATTTTCCTAGAAGTTTCTAAGCAATATAGTAATTACTGGAATTAAAACATCAAAGCAGACACATAAACTTGTAAAATCAATAACTTGTCATAGAGATGGCCTCTGGTCTTGAAAAATTTAAGGAATGTTCCCAAGAACGGAGGCTACAAAAGCCCTGTGGTCCCATGCCATGGTGAATTATAGGAGTGAATGGAGAATTGAAATACATAAAATATTATTAAATTAATTAAAAATAAAATACTTAACAAAACAACTTAATTGTTTTTCCACATTATTCTCCTCTGTTCAGTGAGCATCAGGGTATTTTTCTTTTCTTTTTGTGATTTTTATATGCAAAGATATGGATTTTTGAAGTTGGTTGAATTAAATAAAGAAGAAAAACCCTATTTTTGTACTTATCTAGCGCGGCGACCTGTCATCCTAGGCAGCTCCGAAGTCCCACGCGGCACTTCTCTATTTGACACCACCTTCCACCTCAGCACCACGCTGCCCCGCAGACTAGTCCTATGCGCCGGTCCGGCGCAATCTGGATTGTTCATTCGATATACGCGCGAATGGACGACATCCGTTCATTGTCCCCAGGTGTTCTAACCCGAGAACTGTCTACACTTAAACCTTAAGATCATTAGCTATAGTTAACCAATCACATGCATTTTTTTTCTACATGTTCGTCTAGCCTAGAGCTACACATACATAAGGCTAACATGCATTAAAATCGACTCAAATTAGATGATGGATCGCTGAAAGCTCGGGCTAAGGAGAAGTCTCCATACCTTGGTCCAAGAGGTGAAGCCTCGATTGGATGTGCTCCGCACATTCATTGAAGTCCAAGGAAGTAGGGATGGAGCCTCTGGTCCTGGTGAAATGTCTAGACCTGATTTCCACCAAGCCCGATTTCAAAACTTGGCCGATAGGAAGAATGGCTGGCCTGGTGAGGGGGCTTTTGCTGGGGAACTTCTTCTCTTGGTCTGGTGAAGGTATGGAGCCAATCAATTTGAAGATTAGCTTACTGTGGTGTAGTGTCCTAGTTTTGTGCTTAAAATTAAGCTCAAAAATTGAGCTCAAAGAGGGGGTTTTATGGCTGGATTTCAGTGGGAATCAACTGCTCTATGTTAGGAGAGGGGTTTGGTATGAATTGGGCAAAGTTTTGGTAAGGTCCAGTGCATCTAACCTTTTGGCCGTAGGGTGGTGGTGTTTAAATAGCCATGGCCGGGGAGCTTATCAGGGCAAGCCAGGGGCTAGGATCAGCTGCTTAGGTCAAGGGAAAAGAGTCATGGTGTCCACTGGCCATGTGACAGCTCAGCAAGGGAGAATTTGAATTTTTAGCTCACATGGAGCTCTCGGTCATAGAGTTTTCCGGTGACTGTGGTGGCTGGCCGGCGAGTCAGGTCACCCTCATGGTCAAGGGAGTCAGGGCTGGGGTTTGGTGAGTTCAATTGGCTTTGGACATGTGTAAAGGAGTTGATTTAAATGGAATGGGTGAGGGCTAATTTTGGGTCCAAATGTGTCAAAGTCATGGATTAGGGTTTGGTGCACCCACCAAGGAGACCTTGTGTGCTGTGGGAGTCAGGTGAGTCAGCTAGGAAAGGGTGGTGAAGTCCCCATCTATGGTTATTTAGATTAATCATGGGTTAAGGTGAAGCATTAAAAGGGTTAAAACATTTTTAAGGGAGTTTAAAAGAGTCTTCTCCTTTTGCAATTATGGCATGTTGATGTGTAAAGTGGATCCCAAGGCTTGCATGTAGCTTATCCATGGCTTCATGGCTGCATATGGCTTGGGAATGGCTTAGCTAAGTGTCATGAAAATGGGTTTTAGGGATTTTTGGCATTTAGGGGTGATTTGGCATGAGGCTTGATTTGGAATCATTTAATCATGGATTTAAAACTTAGGGGTTGATTTTGATTAAAGGGATGACAAATGAAAATGTCATGTGGGCTTTAGGATAGATTTTGGGCTTTTGAAATGGTTTTGGATGGGCTTTTGAAATGTCTTAAAGAGATGGGCTTTTAAGTTTTAAAATGGACATTTGGATAAATAAAATTAGTAAAAGGTTGTGCCAAATAAATGTTTGAAATTGGTTTAGGAATGTGTTATGAAGGTTTTAGGAAAGATTTTGGGTCATTTGGAGTTGAATTCGGTTTAATTTGGGTCTTTTAATAATATAGTCAAAGTAGGTCAAATTGGGCTAACTTGGGCTGGAGTTGGGCTAAAGTTGGTTTTGGTGTAAAATTAATGTTGCAAAAGGTTTATGGGAGTGTGAAAGAGGGTTTTCAATTTTTGTTGGGTCTTAATATTGGGATTTGGGCTTGTTTCGGTTCAAGATTGGTTTAGGCCAACTTGGGGAATTTTAGTTTGAGTTAAGTTTGGGTGGAGTTTGGGTTCAAATATGGGGCAAATTAAGTTATATTTTTGTTTGTGGGGATGTTATGAAGATTTCAAAACAAATTTGGGGAAATTTGGGTGACATTTGGGTTGAATTTGGGAAGGATTGGGTTAATTGGCCATTTTGGGCCTTATGGGCCCATTTAGGACATTTTGATTAAATTGGTTTAAATTGACAAAATTGGGGTACGTAGCAGTTGAATAAAATGAAATTGGGAATATTTTGGGATTTTCTATAATTTTTTGAGAATTTTGGATTTTTGGGTCAATAAAGGATATTTTGGGTATTTTGAGGGTATTAGGGGGTATTTTTGGAAATTTTGGTATATTTGGCCATGGATGATCAATTTGAGTGGTGGAGAATATTTAGGATTGATTTTGAGAAATTTTGGGTGATTTAGGCAATTTTGCAAATTTTGGGCAATTTCAAGGGCATTTGGTAGGTTTGGTGGGTTTAGGGCCCCGAGGGTCAAAAATTGAAATTTGGGGAAAACGAAGATTAATTGGGTTTGAGTAAAATGAAACAATTTTGGTTTAGCCATGAAGCCATATTAATCTCACAAGAGCCATAAGAGGACTCATTTTAGGCACTCAATATGTTGTTCCTAACCCTCTTAGCTAGGGGTTAAGGTCCATCCCTATGAGTTACCTACATGAGTCAGGGAGCTGAGTTGGGTGAGAGTGTGGTTTTAGGGTTTAGAATGTGTGTGAGAGTGTGTGTGTGCAAGTTTGCCCTCACCAAGACCAGGCCACTCAGGGTGATCCTAAGTCCAAAGAATCCTATAAGAAACTCATCCTTTAAACCTCCATATACTAATTTCAACCCTCCAAGTGGCCGGGGGGTTTAGAGTCAAAACTGTGGGGTTTAAAGGAAGTCAAGAAGTTTTTGAATTTCTAAGTGGTGGGTCCCATTTCTAGTCCTCTAGGATAGTCGAAGGGAAAACCTATGGCTAGATCCTAAGTACTAAGGAGAGAGATCAGACCTCACCAAAAATGAGGTCAACAAATGGACCCCCAATAAGTGTGGTGTGCTAACCAAGCACACTGCGCTTATTGGCATTGACCGAAGAGATCAACATAGCCAACACAAATTTTCGAGTGACAAACTCAGAATGAAGTATAGGAAATTTCTACTGGGGAGTATGTCGGCATATTTTTAGGTTGTGTGTTTTTATTTTGAAAAGGGGTCGCCTAATAGAAGTTGTCGGCGAATTTTTTAATTTAATTTAAATAAATAATTTGAAAAGTAGTATTTTATTTTGAAAAATAATTTTAAGCTTGAAAATTTTAAGATATGAAATCAAGCTGATCTCACATCCCAAATAGTTTATATAAACGAGCACCGCACCATGAACCGTGTATCTATCCCTAAGGATAGACACACGCTTGATGGTGGGGCTCGATTAAATAAACTAGAAGATTTGTGACATCCGTTTGGTCCGCGAACCAATTTTATAAGCCGAACAAATTCCCCTGCTTAATATGAAAGCATTAAACGGGGTTTATATTACACAGGTTCTTTAAAATTCCCTATAAGGGCAAGCCCCTATAGTTAATTACATCTTAAGTGACGGAAATCACCTAAGAAAACTCTCGATAATAATCAATAGTTCTGCTCTCAAGAATTTCAAAGTTTAAGTTTTCAAAGGATTGAATTTTGAAATTTCAATAGGGAATGGATTAAGTTTAGAACATTTTGTTTTGAGAATTCAAAGGAAGAAAGGTAGGAGAAATCACAGATTCGAAGTGAACTTCGGTAATTTCCCGACTATCCTATTGTTTGGCTTGTATTTAGGAAAATCCTAATGTTTATTTAGTATTTCAATCTTGCCAATTTTAATTAATTAGGGCTTATATTTATATGATAGAATCATACAAATAGCCTCGAAGATGTGAGGGTTTATGTCGTATCCAGAGCGACTACCTCGGAATCTAAGACCGGTTAGGGCTTAATTTACAAGGTAAATGCCTAACGAAGAGTTGAGGATTTATGTTGCACTAAGTGAACTACCTCGAAGTCCTATGGCTTTGTTATTTAATTCTAGGAAAGTTTTGCTGAAGTAGACTCGGGTTTCTTGATGACGATGGTCGTCTTGCCCACCATGCTCCGAGCTCCTTGTTGTTACAGAGGTTTAGTTATAGAAGTTATAAATCAGGAGATGAGAGAAGTGTTTTGGTTTAGAGAAAATCTTAATTTCCAAGTGTTTTTTTTACGTTTTAATTAAAACAAATCTTAAAGTTGATTATAACGACACCGGTTAAGATCTCACGGTTCCATCCTTCGGCATCATTATTTTTATCGGATTCACTTAGTCCGGATGAATTTGCTAAACTCAACTGAATGAGTTCCACACTTTCATTTAGACCATGGGAAATCCCGTTAGCAACACGTAGGTTACATCATCCGAGGTATTCCGGATCATCCAACAGGACATTTTAATTTAGTTGTAATTATAGTTTTGTGTTCTGTTTGTGATTAAATTTTGAGTTGTTTTATATTTTGAAATGTTGTGGCGGTGAATTTTATCTTGCAATGACTTTTAACTTAGTTTTGGTTTCAGTTTTAGGGACTATCCTAAAGGTGTGGGTTTTCATGCAACGGTTGTTTATCATGCAAGAAAAGTAAGTGCAATGCGATTAAATAAATTGTAATAATGTAAATTGCGAGAAAATAAATTGCTGATAAAATAAAAGCGTGCACGGAGGGTCTTCCACGTCATCCCAAGCTGCACTTAAAACACAATTAGAATATTTAAGCAAGTTCCTAGGTAAAGCTAAAGGAAGGGTTATGGTTTTCTACCAAGTTCCTAATCCTATAGCTAGTCATTTCCCATGACGTCTAGGTTTTTATGTTTTGGTTTGAGAGCAATACGTAACTT